>CM062815.1:678607282-679807282 GCA_031772625.1 Pinus tabuliformis | reverse complement strand
AGGACCATATCGGAGTGGTCTGAGTTTTCGATAGGCTCCGGTAAGGCGTTCCTTTTGCAAATGCAACCAGACTTTGTCGCCCACTTGAAACTTGTGTGGCACCTGATGTTGATCATGTTGCTGCTTGTACTTGGCATTTGATTTCTCCAGAATGTCATGGACCTGCTGGCGAATATGTTGGATGTGCTCAATGAAGCTGTTTGCCTTATCCATTTTGGACTGGACATAAGTCGAATCTGCGTGAGTAGCTGCAAATGGCATGGCCACATCAATGGGACATAGTGGCTGGAATCCCAAGCCCACCTGAAAAGGGCTGTGGCCAGTCGAGCTGTGGAGAGCCCAGTTGTAGCTGTGCTGAACATAGGGGAGGATCTCGTCCCATGTGCGTGGATTCTTTGAGTTGTACATGCGCAGAATGTGTATGATCATCTTATTGACAACCTCTGTCTGGCCATCAGTTTGAGGATGGAAGGCTATGGACTTAGTGAGTTTGGTGTCTAGCATCAACCAGAGACTGGACAAAAAAGTATTGAGGAACCTACTGTCCCGACCTGAGATGATTGACTGTGGGATCCCAAAGTGTACCCACACTCGTTCAAAGAAGAGTTTAGCAGTGGCTTCTGCTGTGATATTCTTCTTGCAGGCCGCCATAATGGCCATCTTTAAGAACCTGTCGATGACCACAAAAACACAGTCATTTCCATGCCGAATGGAAGGAAGGCTTGACATGTAATCCATGGAGATGGATTCCCAAGGTCGACTAGGGGTAGGCAGCGGGGTATAGAGCTTTACTTCTTGATGGTCGGTTTGGCAATGGCATAGGCAGTGCATGATCTGATGTACTTCCCGACATCTTGTCGAAGATTCGGCCAATAGAAATACTTCTTTAGTACTGCCACTGTTTTTCGACCTTGAAATGCCCAACAGCCCGACTGTAGTGTGATTCCCAAATCATCTTGGCACACTCGCTTGAAGGAACACAAAGGTGACCCAAGTGGCATAACAGTTCATCTTGGAGGTGAAAATCTGGAACATGCTGACCCTCCAAGAGTGTCTGGTATGTGTGGCCGAATTCCGGGTCACTTTTGTAGAGTAATGGCCAATCAGAAGTCTCGTGCCCACAAGAGTTGAGCACGGTGGTTAACACCATGATCGGTGGTTGACTGAGGCAATCTGCAACATTATTGATGCTGCCCTTCTTATACCTGATATTCAAATGGAACTGTTGCAGGTATGTGGACCACTTCTGATGGCAATCATTCTGCAATTTCCCTTGGGTCTGTATGAACTGCAGGGGTTAGTGGTCTGTGTGGATGATCGTTTCCTTCCCCAAAATGTAATGGTTCCATTGTCGGCATGCTTGCACAATGGAATACATCTCTTTGTCATAAGTGGGATACTTCTGGACTGTGTCTGAAAGTGTCTCACTGTGATATGCCACTGGATGCCTGTGTTGAGTAAGGACTGCCCCAATAGCATAGTCAGAGGCATCTGTCTCGACCTCAAATGGTTGTTGCAAGTCTGGTAATGCAAGAACTGGTGCCGATCAGAGGCGATCTTTCAACTCTATGAATGCCTTCCGTTGAGATTCAAACCAAAAGAATTTTGCTTTCGCTCCTCCCTTGGTGACTTGACTCAAGGGCCAAGTGATATGAGAAAATCCCAACATGAACCTGCGGTAGAAGTTGGCAAGGCCTAAAAAGCTGCGAAGCTCTGTCAGAGTGGTTGGAGATGGTCAATCCCGAATGACTTGGATCTTGGTTGGATCCACATGCAACCCCTGTTCATCAATAATATATCCCAGATACTCAACCTGGGTCATGCCAAAAGTGCATTTCTCCAAATTGGCACATAACTTGTGTTGCCGCAGTGTTTGGAGAACCTGTTGGATGTGGTGGAGGTGCTCTTCCCAACTCTGGCTGAAGATCAAGATGTCATCCAAGTATACCACTACAAATGAGTTGGTGAATGGCCGCAAGGTGTCATCCATTAGCCACATGAAGGTTGCAGCAGCATTCGTCAATCCGAAAGGCATAACCAACCATTCGAAAAGGCCCTCCTTGACTTTGAAGGCAGTCTTCCACACATCGGAGGGTTCGATTGGTACCTGGTGATATCCTGACTTCAAATCAATCTTGCTGAAATATTTTCCCCCCTTTAGTTGGTCCAGGAGGTCATCAATCCATGGGATTGGGTACCTATTATGGACAATGATCTTGTTCAACGCCTGATAGTCAATATAGAGTCTCCAAGTCCCATCCTTCTTCTGTACCAACATGACCAGGCTCCCACAAGGCGATGAACTCAGATGGATGTGACCTTTTTGCAGCAGCACCTGAATCTGCCTCTTGATTTCATCCTTCTCCAGAACGAAGCACCGATAGATTGGTCCATTGGGCAGTGGCGCACCTGGGATCAGATCAATGGAGTACTTGACCTGAAAGTGCAGAGGAACCCCTACGGAGGAGGTGAAGATGTCCTCGTACTCCTCCACAACCTTGTCCATCTGTAGTTGTCGTGCGGAGGGGCCCTCTCTCGAGGTCGTGACCACCGTTTTTTTTTTTTTGAGGGCGTATCATCAGGAAAACAAATTTCTCGATTTTGGAAATGAGCTTACTACATTGTTTTGCAGTAATCAAAGAGATGGCGGTAGGCGGTGCTACCTCTGGTGTCCTGTATAACTTATTTCCCAAAGTAACAATAACAACACGATGCCTTGATTCATACACAACATGTCACTTCCACAAGTATGGTTGTCCTAATAATACATCACAAGCTTCAAGGGGAGCAATGTCACACAATACCTCATCCGTGAAGGGCTTGATGTTGTATGGAAGGTGACATTGTTGGCTCACGTGAAGATCCCATCCTTGGTGAAGCCACCCGATGGTGTACGGTTGTGGATGTGCTGTGGTCGGTAAGCCCAACTGCTTTACAACCTTTACCGAAATGAGGTTCTTTTGGCTCCCGCTATCGACAATGAACTGTAGCGGGGAGCCCTTTACCCACATCTAGGAGTGGAAGAGACACTCCTCCTCCTCTGGATCTTCGGGTTCCTCCTTTTGGATCTTCGTGGTGGCAACGGTGGCGTTGGGCTCCACATCGATAATATGCTTCCCTTTGTCATTCCCCTTATCAGGTTCTGACTCAGAGTCAGAACATGCATCTGATTCTGAAACCTTTAGCTCGGCCACCAGTGACTGCTTGGCTCGACACTCACTTGTGTTGTGAGTGGAGCTCTTATGGAACTCACACCACTTTCCCGTGTCCTTTTTTGGCTTCACGACGCTGTTCTTTGCTTGCAGCTTTGGCGGGTTGTCTTGGGCCGCCCCGCCTTGGCTTTGTCCTTTGTTCTGCGGTTTGGGGGCACCTTTCCCTTGTTTCGGATTCACAGATCCAAAGTCTTGCTTCTTCTGTTTAAACTTTTGCTTGACCTTGACGACATATCAATATGTCGTGCCTAGTGAGGAGATGTTTAGGAATTCTATTTCTTCCTGGATGTACTTGTGCAGGCAGCCATGGTATTTGAGTACCAAATGCTACTCTGTATCCTTGATACCCAACCTTGTGTGAAGGGTGTGGAAAATATTGGTAAACTCCGGTACGTCTTAGTCCCTTTTGTGAAATACCTAGGGGGGATAATATGGGGTACAAAGGGAGGTACCCAAGGTAATAATGTAATAATGGGATGGGCCATAGTAATAAATAAGGTGGTTAACCCATATCATGTAAGGGACCACAAGTAGTTAGTAATAATGTAATGGGCCCATGGTATTAGTTCGATGGTATGAGGGAACCATGGTAATGACCCATGGTATTGTATGTATGAGGCCTATATAGAGGTTAGAAACTCCACATGGAGAGAGGGAAGGAATATGGTATGAACAGGCATATGGCTTGTAGAGTGTTCTCCTTCCTTAAGGAGTGAATGTATGGTGTTGCCCTACCTTAAGGGTTTCGATCAATAAAGTGAAGCATTTCTATCTATATTCAGATCTTGTTATAGATCTAAGCCAAAAATATATGATAATAGAAATAACCCAATAAATAACAAGATCTATTATCATATATTTTTGGGTTAGATCTATAACAAGATCTAAATATAGATAGAAATGCTTCACTTTATTGATTGAAACCCTTAAGGTAGGGCAACACCATACATTCACTCCTTAAGGAAGGAGAACACTCTACAGGCCATATGCCTGTTCATACCATATTTCTTCCCTCTCTCCATGTGGAGTCTCTAGCCTCTATATAGGCCTCATACATACAATACCATGGGTCATTACCATGGTTCCTTCATACCATCGAACTAATACCATGGGCCCATTACATTATTACTAACTACTTGTGGTCCCTTACATGATATGGGTTAACCACCTTATTTATTACTATGGCCCATCCCATTATTACATTATTACTTTGGGTACCTCCCTTTGTACCCCATATTATCCCCCTAGGTATATAACAGTCTTCCTTAGGATTCTTATTGGTGTCCCCCTTTTCTTCTTACACTTCCCTTAGGGGATTCCTTCTTTATATTTTCATCAACCACCATTTTCCTTTTCATATTCATCATCCTCTAGACCTGTTTGGCCAAACTAGTGGTTGTTGCCATAGTGATGGGTTTCCACATGGCAACTTCAGCTCGAACCAAAGGATCGGGCCCATGCATGAATATTTTATTTTGACGTTTATCATTTATCTAGTCCACATGATGGACCAATGCATAGAATTCAACTTCATATTATTCGATGGATCCACCATTCTATCGCATTGCCTGGAAAACCCCTATTTTTTGGTGTTTGTATTCCTCTGATAGTTACCTGGTTCTGAAGGCTTCCTAAACATCTCCCAAGTAACTTGTAATGGGGTGACTTGCATCTTCGTCTCTTCATTTACCCACCATAATAAATCTTCTCCTTTTAGTAGACTTGTTGATATTTGGGCCTTTTCCCTTGAAGAGTATGCCTAAAATCTAAGTGCTCTCTTGACACCGATTACCCAAGTTTTTGCCACTGAACCCCCTTCTTGACTTGTGAACTCTAGTAATTTGGATTTTTGGACTTCTTTCATAATATCGAGGTTTGTTTGTCTCTCTTCGGCATTGAATTGAAAATTTAAGTCTTGTCTTTGTTTTTGTTCCAACTCCCTTCCTTGACTTATTCCTTTGACTTTGGCCATGGCTGGTGACCCAATCCTTAAAGATGGTTGTCATTTCCCCAAGGGAACGTAATATGGCTTGTTCTGTTAGGGTTCCAATCTCTACAGTGGCTAGACATGGTGTTTCCACCTCAAGGATGACATGAGTTTGTCTTCGATGCTTAGGAGCCATGATTCTTCTATAGTGAACCAAGTTGAATTCCACATCATTTCCAGTGTTACATTTCTACAAAATTTCACACGTACACAAAATAGTGCATTGTGGCCATATAATAATACAATCAATAATCATGAAAGTTATACATTGTTAATGGTTCAAAATAGTTTTTAAATTTAATTGGAATTGCAACTATATACACTTCAATTTGTTTCTATAATTATCTAATTTACTTTTCCACAAAGCAAATGAAATGTTTTTCTTTTATTTTTAGTATACATTCGAACTTCTTATTAGATTCTATCAATAACTATGTACATTCCAAATATTATTGCTAACTATATTCAAAATGTCACTCAATGATTATAAATCAACCATGAAATTCATAAAATTCACAAGTTCACAATTTCTCAACTATCAATAATCAATGTGCATAAAATATTCCAAAAATAGTTTATGAAATTTCTCTCTACAATCGTATATTTAATTAACTCACTTATAATATCACATAAATAATTAAATTTGAATTTTATATCAACCATTTTATTAATCCCTAAATATACGGTAACTATATATAATAGGAGTTGTCTTTAGTGCGACTTTTTGGACTTTCTAGAATGCGGCGGAATATTTTGAGGTGAAATCTTGATTTGTGTTATTTAAACTGGTTTTTTCACTGTAAATATAGATTCAACACTCAGACTTTATGCTTTTGTAGTTCATGATATATTGTTGAGATCTTCTGGAAAAAATCACATTGAGAACAAAGAGTCGACGCGTTTCGGGCACTTCGATTGTGCAAGGTTACCCATCAAACTTGTGATTTCAATAAATTCCTCTCGGATTCTAGAGAAAATAGACCAAAAAACCCACCCGAAAAACTTCCAAAAAATAACTCATAACCTAAAAATATAATTTATATTCATTACCTTCAATAAAAATTTAATCAATCATATAAACATTAAAACACATAATTTATTTTAAATAACAATTTTATAACTCTAAATAAATTCCTTTGAAATTATTAAACACTATTAACTTTCGAGCCGTATTACTTTTTATCATAACTAAATACACTTAACCTTTTATCTTTCATAATAAACATTTCATAATAAAGACATGACTATTAAACTTTTAATTACTCAACCTTAAATATTTGATAATTTAGATTTAGATTTATGTCATATTAAAATTTTATTATAACTATATTAATTTTCTTAATTAATAACCTTATTTTTTAAAGGCAATGGAATATATTCTATAGTATAAATAATCATTTTAAAATCCAATTCAATAAAATTTTGTAATAAATTATTCATTCTCTTTAATAATTCTACTTAATACCACCAAGTGCATTTAATTAACGCACAAATTAACGAGAGTTGCACTTAATTAGCAAAATTAGCAATTTTTTCCCCAAATTTTATATATGCAGAGTATGTTGTATGCATATTGTGATTGCCATATTTTCCCTCGCCCCTCTACGAACCCGATGAGGAGGAACATTCGTTGCCCTTGAACAAAGTATCAACGGGGGACATTTTTGAGATTTTTAGGGTCGGTGAACGCTGCATGTTAAAAATATTTTTTTTAAATATTTAAAATTATTGCATGTCGCTAATTTTATTTCGCGGTGTATTTATTATTAATAGATTTTAATTTAATTATATAATTTTAATAAATTTTAATTAAATTATTGAAATTAAAATGATGAATATATATGGCCATTTTTTTTTAAACATTTAGCTTTAACATTCATAATTACTAGTCTCTTTTTTTTAATATACTAATTAAAATATATATTTATTTTTATTATTTTCAAATTAAATTAGAAAAACACATTTTGATATATATGATATTCAATGTATATAATTATTTATTAAACAAAATAATTTAATTTTTTGTATATATTGTTACCACTCAAACCAGCGGGGGACCTAAAAGGGTTTTCTAAGAGGATAACCGTTAGGTAAGGGCAATGGCGGAGGCTTAGCCCATTGTCACCACAGCTAAGTCTCCCTGCCCTTTACAAAATTTCACCGATGGGAGGAGTCTCGGTAGTGTAGGGATCACTTTGTAAAGTAGACGTCAATGGATAGGTGAGAAGTGACCCTGAAAACCCTTTTCCAGAGATGGAGTGAAAAATGGAACTTGATTGCTCTTTAAGCAAGGGACTTGGTCCACCAGGGGTAATGGGTGAGGATTGGAGTGTTGAGGGAGAAAGAATAGGCTTATAGAGGAGTTTCTCAATCCATATAATCCTTGGAAACTTGGGTTCCCAAATGGTATTTGACAAATAGTCTTTATTGAGAAGTGGGACCACACGAGGCCAAGAGGACCCAGTCCAGGTTCAAGGATGGAATATAGCAACCAATGATGTTCATATCTTGGACAGGTGAGAGGAATAGACCAAACAAGAATATTTACTTCAAAAGGTTGAATTGATCCTATTAGTGTGTAGCCTTGCGGATGCCTAGGCAAAATTCGGTCCTAGAGCTAGGGCTTGAGATTCCCGAAGATTCCACTGTCAGAATGGCCTCAAATTTGGAAAGGGAGGGGTCCCACCACTGCAGTAGCCTAGACGAGATCGAAATTTTTGCTTGGGCCAATTGTCGGGAAATTGATGCCCTAGGTGACCCACTGGGACTAGACTTGGGGAAAGGGGGGAAATGGTAAAAAGAGGGTTAAAATGATCACCCTTCTTAGGGATTAGTGCCTAGTTCACTTGGGGATATGAAGTCAAGGATAATGATGAGTAAGAACTTGGTTTCTTTGATCAAGGAGGCCCAAAAAGTTAACTTCGTCCAATGTTGAGAGAAAGAAAAGAAAAGTGACCTTCAACCATTTATACTTCAAAGAAAATGATGTGAGCTTCTTGAGATAAATAAATCTCTAGGACATTTCATTCATATAACATTGGCCCATACATTAAATTAGCTAAAACATGCTCAATTCCACATTTCGATAATGCAGCAACTAGCCGTAATTTTAGCAATAAGAAACAACAAGGATAATAACATCAAAATTTACTTACAACATTATAGAGTATATTCAACCAGCATTTTGTTTGCTCAATAAAGTTCCAAGATAAGAGAAATAACTCAAATCCATACATCAAAATTCATCCATCTCCAAAAATATCCACCAAGGAAAAAGTGTGAAAATTCTCTATGGTTAGAGAGATCCCTAGTCAAGTGATGATCCAAATGAATGTATCTAACATCAATATATAGCCTCCTAAGGAGTTCAAATTAGCCTATGGGCCTACATTAGTCCCTAATGATAAAATAATGTGCAAATAATAACTCCTAATGGTGACAATCCCACCATACTAGCTCATAATGTAAAAACAAGCCTCGCAAGGGGGAAAATAATGATGTATGCATGTCGTAAGGCCCTCTAAAGGCTCAATAACATCCTGAAGTGCTATATTGTGGAATAAATTCCTCAGAATATGATGGAAAAGGGGGTGGCCCCTTGTTCTCCAAGTAGTAGACATGTGGTGCTCTCAGTGGGTCTAAGGGCACATCATTGACCCCATGGGTCTCCATATGGGTCGGAGATTCCTGTAGATCCTCTGGAATGGTCCAAGTTGTGGAATGAATGTTGCCATGACATCGCACAACTACTAGGCCCTCTTCTAGGAGTGTGGGGCTCCTGTGGGGGCCCGTTGGGCATAGTGTACCAAACATGTCACCATCATCCCAAAAGTGGATCACTAGTAGTCTCTGAACATCCATGGAGTGTTGTTTGTTGCTGTGGAGGCCCATGGCTCTCTATGCACACCCTACATGTGTCGATGTAAACTTCTAGGGGTCAGGATCCCATATAGGGAAACCAAACCTAAATGGAAACCACCTGCAATCTTGCATAAGATCCAATGTGTCCCCTAGGCTTCTAGTACAACTAGTCATTAAAATAATCAGGTAAAAGGGCTTACAAATCATGGATTGCAAAGTGGGCACTTCATAATGGCATGCCCTTCTGTAGTGGACTTTGGCATGTGCTAGTGCCTCCAAACTCCAAAGGGGGTTAGCCTAGTACCTTATTAGGTGGTTTCAGCCCTTAGAGGAGATAGTATGTCCAAGGTACACCCTTCTAATGGAAATCGCAAGTGATAAATAGGTGAGATGGAATAGGGAATGAGAGGGGCAACCTTGGGCCACATAATGGGGCATAGGGGTAGCTATATAAGGGGAAACCCACACTTGGGTATATAATGTATAAGAGGGAGTAGTCGTGGTACATGAGGTGCCTCGGCCTTGAATTTTCCACCTTTCTTTATATGCCTTTTGCCTTTCATGAATTTTCTTTAGTTAATTGCTCGGGGCTCAAAGGGCAAGATCATGATGTGTATAATATAGCAGTGATTACCCCCTTTTAGGTAGGGCGGTTCATTTCCCTCCAGGGGTTGGGACAATCATGGGTTCCTAAATGATAAAGTAGGCTCATCTAGCGCCTATGGAACCGGGGTGATGGCCATAGATTAGAGTAGAGATCATGCATTGGCTTTTGCCCACGTGCAGGTTATTTTGTCCCAACCATCTTTTTCATTTTGTGGTACAATTTCCTGTTAAATGTGATCAATTATGCTTTTCACCTTTTCTTTTAATTGCTTCAACCTCTGGGGAATCATTATATGTATGACCCAAGGTGGGGGAAAGGGGTAGGGAGACTAGCCCTATGTGGACCCAAAATGGGAACATGGACCTAGGTGGGGAGAAAAGATGAATGGGGGTATAGTGAGTGGATAGGGAGTAATATGTGATGGTAAAGGAGCGGGCCCACGCGTCCAAAGTCGGGGTTTCCCAAGTAGTACCACCCTAGAACCAAATGGTTAATAAATGAGATCTCACGGGACTAAGATTCAAGGGTAACAACCAAAAGAGATTAAGGAGACAAGAGTACAAACTAAGCCCACTCTTTCCACCAAATCCACCCATCAATCCATACCCAAAAGTATCCATTATAAGTAAACCCAGTACTTAATTATCAAATGACAAGACAAGCCCTTAGATTCGGGAGACCCACCTTCAAACATACAATCAATATAGGTGGGTGAGGGACCACATGGCTGACGCAGGTGGCAGAGAAATGGCACAACGAGCTAGTAGGAGGCATCAAGGGGCTACTAGCTATGGGCTGAGGCTCATCATGGAGAAAAAATTATCTTGGGGATATCACCCACAAAGTGGTGGGTAATATATATTAAAAGTAATATTAATTAAAATTTTAATTAATCATGAGAAGATAATCCAAAGGTCCAAGAGAGTTTGAAACCTTGCTCTGATACCATATGTAACAACCCCAAAATTAAAATATGCAATTAATTAGATCAATCATGTGATTAATAATCAATACATAACTATTCCACTAATTAACATAGAATTTTCAAAAACACGAGCAAAGACGATTTACCTGTGGTGATAATATGCATTGCTTGTGATTTCGGCGTTGAACATTATTTGAATCTCGCTAAATGCAACAAAGTTTTAGGGACGATTCTCCACCCAACCATAGGTTCAGCTGCACATAATCTTTCTACAGTTGGCCACCCCTTAGCCTTCAATCAATGTACTACTGTCACGACTTCATTTGTCTCACAACACTTTTCTCCCAAGAGAATGGATGAAGAAATGATGGATCTCATCTTCCTCATCATTTATTAAATAGACCAAACAATGGAAAGGGGTTTGCATGCACACGTTCCATGTGTCAACATGCAACTTTTATTTCTTTATTTTAAGTTTTACTTATTTTAATATTTATCTTAATTTAATTCTTTCTTATTTTATTCATTTTTATTTTTTGTTAAATTTACTTATTTTTATTATCTTTATAGTTATCTTAATTTAACTCTTTCTTATTTTATTTTATTTTTTGTTAACTTTACTTATTTTTACTATTTTTATAGTTTACTTATATATATATATATTTATTTAGAATTCCAATATTATTATTTTATTTATTTATTATTATTATATTCTCTTCATTATTTATTATTTATTTACTATTATTATTTTTTCTTTAATTTTTTATTATTTGTTTACCACTATTATCTTTTCTTTATTGTTTATTATTTATTTGCTTATATTTAAATTTAATATTATATTATTTTATCTATTATTTATTATTATTATTAGGGGACACTACATATTTACAGTCATCCATAGGAAGGGGTGGGCTTTTGGAGAGTGATTATACCCTTATGTTGCTGCTTTGAGAGAAATTATTCCATGCATTAGGGTGACTTGGAGGTGCACTTTGTGACAATGAAAGTACAAATCAACTTGGGGGAGCTATTCTACAATATCAACTTCTATGTTTTGTTGTAACTCACTCCATTTCTATTAATGCAAAGAGTTCTTTGTTTTCCTATATATGATGTTATGATTTCATGTATTTCGATGCCATGTTGATTAATTGAATAAAGTGATTAGATGATTCTACATAGATCTTGAATTTTGTTGTCTTGTGTTGTCTGATTATGCAGGTTCTAATTATAGCGATCAGGGCTAGAATTGGAGCATACAAGCTAAGGAAGGATAAAAAGCATACGACGGATTCCAGGTAGGCTTCAGCCAATTATCTATTTACTTTAAGGAAAACATTGGGTTCCTTGTCTCTTTGTTGTTTTATGTCAATCCACCATGCCTGAGGGAGATACTTCGGTCCACAATTGTAATTCCCACATAATATAAACTCTATCTTATAAATTCCAGGGAGAATATTCTCATAGGTAGTAAAATTTGTAATTGATAAGGTCACACTTCACATCCATATAGCCTTATTTCTATAAATTCCTCAAAAATATACCAATCCCCAACTCTCGTCTCTTTGTTGAGATGTAATAACTGCTTTTGTAGGGGTAGAATCCTTAGGGGTAGTGCACCATTGAAAATAGTGTAAGCAGTTGCCATATATGTGGATAAAAAATGAGATAATCCTTCATTATCGGGCTTTCTTTTGACTACACTAGTCCACTCAACTATTGACCTTCTTTGTTTCTTGGAATCAAAGTTGATTAGGCCTAAATATTCAAACTTATACATATGAACATACAGAAAAAGGTAAACTAGAATAGAAGGGTGTCTAAAGCAATTGGTGAGGTGGAAGTTCTTGAATTGAAAGTTAATAGATTGACATAAGTATGAAGGTATGTCTAGAACCACATTTGGTTGCAACATTTGATTCAGAAACCCTAATGCTGCTCTGGTCACATTCCTTGTATCATCCTCACCCAATAGTAATAATATTATGGCCAAGGCTTTTTGTGCATCTTGAGAAAACAAATATATGGGATAGAAATCAGTTGTTGGAGGAATTTGTGACCCTAGAGGAAAAATTTGATTGAACCGCGACTACTTGTTTTATTTTGAAAGTTGAGTGAAGTTCAAAAGCAATGAAGTATTAGTGAATGGACGAGAATTTAACATATTTGGGAAACAAAAGGATTTATGGATAACGTTAGTTGTAACCTCGAGAACATGCTCTCCTTTAGGAGAAGAAACATAACCTCTCTAGTAAATATATGCATATGCTAACCAGGTTACAAATTCAGGGAAATAGTAAGTGGTTGGGGCTCTAATATAGTACAAACCAAACTAAACAACCCTAAATATGTCTTCTTTATCAAAGAAAATACCAAAACATTCAAACTGAAACTCTTAAAAATCAATTAGACAAAATGAGTCATGGATTTCGGCCTCGGAGTCCATTAAGGATTCCTTAGTGGCAGGCTTACACGTTATATTTTTCGGGGCCGACTTTGGGGCTCTTTTTAACTTAATCATTATGAACACTTGAGGTCTAATACAGAGTCTAAACATCTAGTAATGGCGTAAAATCATGGGGAGATGAGATTTACAAATTGGCTACTGACTTGGACATTGGTTACAAAGCTTTCTGAGCACAAAAACAGATAGGAAGGAACAACTAAACATGCCCTTTAATCCTTCTCGATTGGGATAACAAATTTAATGACATGTATCAATAGTGGATGAATGATATGAAATATAAGTGATGTGGAGGATGACATGAGAGGATGAGGTGGCAAGATAAGATGGAAGACTAACTTGCTTGTCTTGCTTGCTTGCAGGCTCACCTGGCAGATGTAACAACCACGTACTATTAGTTGAAAGCGGTTTCAGAAAACTATTTACTGCTTTTCGCCACCCCCTACTGGCATTTTCGAAAAATGAGTTGAGGGTGGCGCAATGATTCTCTTCTGTTAATCGCATGATCGACGGTCTCACAATCAAATTTGTGGCCCCCTTACTATTTTTAAAACTCGTGCACTTTTCTCCATCGCAATTGCATGTGATGTGATTTCTAGTGAATACAATGTGATCCACTATCAAAGTTGGATGATGGTTAACTCTTCACATTTATTTATGCAGGCCCACATTTACATGAATTTTCGCCGAGCCTAAAAAGGTTATAACTTTGTAATAAAAACAACACATTTTGTTTTAACCATTATACAAAATTTGCCTTATTTTTTTACATATATATTTTTTTAATTTTTGAGAATTTTGGAAAAATAAAAACATGAGCTACAATAGGTTGTACTAACCGATTGAGTCAAAAGAAATAGATCTTTGTCCTTATCTAATGGAGACAACAGTTGATGAGGTGACAATAGGAGCAGGCGGATAGTGGCAGACAGGTAGAGATGGTTTGGGGAAGGGAGGAGGAGGGGATGAAGCAGTGTTATAACCAATGGAGCTATCCCATATTTTACCTAATTAAGAAAAAGTACCAACTAAAGTGGATAAAATATTGGAAACATGAGTATTACTTAATGTAGGAGTGGCCTATTGTGTTGAAGTCGAGGGTTTGGGACTACTAAAAGTGATCCCACAATCGACTCCACCATCTGTCGATCATTTCCTTCCTTGGCGAGATTAGATAAAGGTTGAGGGATGTCTCGATCCATCCCTTGACCTACCTACAAATCTCATTCTACATCTGTTAGATAATTCTATGTGTGGCTACTCTTCTTGGAAGGAGAGCATCTTTGAATACCTCTTTGCTCATGAAAGGGGAGAGGGGAATCCTTAAAAATGTGCCATATCATATGGCACCTCCTATAGTGAAATAAGATTCCTTCATAGTCTAAAATTTGCATATGATAGTAGTTTTGCCTCCAAATTTCCACTTTTGCTACCAAATCCTTTCGTGTGTCCAAATTTAAGAGAATGCGGGCCACATTCATCACTATTATCTCAAGGAATGATATATTTGCATCTAAAAAATTGCCAAGATAATTCCCTATGACTCAAAATGCCTCCCATGACCAAAATTGAATAGGTAACCCTAATAAACACACCCAAGTTGGCACTTTCTCCATAACTATTTTGTTCACATAAAAAAGGGGTGACAATCTCTTGAGAAGGATTGGTGTTTTGTCTCTCTCCCAATTCTTTGACAAAACCAAAGATGACCTCTGGCCAGAGTGGTTACTTCCAGAAGTGGATTGCTCTATTGCTCGCACACCTTCTTCACCCAATCTTGGAGAAACTTGATATTGAAACAACGCCCCCTAACTCTTCCTACCACTGTTAATTATGCTTTCCTTTCAACTCTATGTGTTGGAACATATTCGCTAATGACCATCCTATAGCCCCATTTCTTAATATTGGTGTACTTAGTTTTATTCTCCCTTTTCTCACTCCTTAACGCTCAGGTTGCTTCCCCCTTCGTTCCTTCACTATGAATTGGTTCCTACAAAACCCTTCCCACCAAGTTGCAAAAATTATGTTTTTTTTGAAGGGTTTCTCCCACAAGGATGATGTCCTCCAAGACTTGCACCAAGTTTACTTGAACACTTTGTTATGGAGTACCTCTAGCTTGTGGAACCCTTTCTTCTACTTGTTGGGATGGGAAAACCAAAAAAATCTTGCACCGAAAAATTTGTTGTTCCCTTTATTACTGATTTTGACTCTCCAAAGGGTGTTGATGTTTGGAATAATACTGAGAGGTGGGGGTGAATCAGTATTATCAAATCAATAACTTTTTCATTTCATAATTAGTTTTATATACACTACTTCAGTGAAGGGAACTCGCGTGTGCACACAACTGACTTTAAGGCAACCCGTGTATATCCAGTGAACTTATGATTCAATTAACTCATCATATGTTGATCTTTAATCAGTTCATCAGTACTTTATTAACCATTTAAACAGTAACCTTGTGCAGTAATAACAGAATAAACCATCACACATAAGCAACACACATGAACACCAAGATTTAAGGTGGAAACCCATTGCGGGAGAAAAACCACCTGTTGTTGTCATATCTGTCTTCTTTTAATATAAGAAAAGCTTGTTTACAATCTTGTATTGGCACATACTTATACCAATACGCAGGTACCCACCTGCAGAAGGCTACAACCTTCTCTCATTCACTAGCTTCTACTGGAAGGGAGCTACAACCCCCTAGCTCTTGTACTAGCCGATATGTTTACTAGTACGTAGGCACCGACTTACAGAAGGCTCCAACCTTCACTTATTCTCCAGCTCCTATTGGAAGGGAGCTCCAACCCCCTGGCTCTTATACTGGCTGGTATGTTTACCATTACATAGGCACCAACCTACAAAAGGCTACAACCTTCTCTCTTCCTCTAGGAACCACGTTTCATAAATTTTCAAATTGGATACTCCTGGTACAACAACATAATATGAAGGCCATGTTTCATCCAATTTTTATACTGGACCCATCGTAACATTGAAGCTCAAAATCAATCACCATTGCAATACAACCAATCATTGAAAACTCATCAACACTGAAGCAAATCACAATCAATCAATTTGAACAATCAAATCATTGTCACCAGAACATAGAGCGGAACCCGAAACTCTGCATAAACAACTAGAACCAACTGCAACTTCAAACATCATATTTCATAATGTATATTCTACTTTGAAGTTTCGAACTAGCGTGTATACGCACCTTCACCAAGGCGAACCAGCGTATAGATCTACAGATAAATACTTATAACTTCACAGTTGTTCCAAACTTCACATATACTCAGATCATAGCATATAAAGGATAAAGCATGTGTTAGTAATCAGATCTAGACTATTCATTATCATACCACATAATGATAATTCATTTCAGGTCTTTTGAACATGATCCATCATTAGATCTCATCCATCATCAACCACTTATGCGCATACTTAGTTCAGATCAAGAAAAGCACCATAAACCCATAACATGCATATTTTCCTTTGATCTAACTCTTCATAAGATATTCATTATTTGCACACTAAGCCCTTTGATATTATCCTCCTTATATACTTAGATCCTTTGCCAATGCCTCGGATCAAAACCATAGTTATGTTGTTGGTATTCTTTGATGGTATCAATATTATTTGTTACGCTCATTACCATGGTCAATACCATGGTAGGAACCCCGTTTTAGAAGTTAATTGACGAAATATTGTGATTATAGATGAACTAATTGACTTTGCTTTCATTAGAGTGCAAATTAGATAATTTAAATGTCATTCTTTCATGCCATATGATGATATTTCCGGAGTCTTTAGCTTAACCCTGTTTTAGAAGTTAATTGATGAAATATTGTGATTATGGGTGAAATCAGTGACTAGTTTCCAGCATCTTTACTTTTTTTGGTTTTAAGTGCAGTAGTTTATTAGATTTCAATTATGTAATTAGGATGGACAACAGAGATAGTAACCTCATTTTCAATACTTCATCTTTAGCTTGATTTATGTAGCTGCATGTTTACACTCTTGTTCAAAGTTCTGATTTTGTAGACAACATGTTTTGAGATCTTTGAAGTTCTAAGTTTGGAAATTACCATAAGAAGCATACACCTTGTCTTCAATTCTACATCCACACTTGATCATTAAAAAGTATTCTTAAAAATTTAGACTAGGATTCCCATTTGCATTAAACACTTTAGGAGACCCACAAGAACAAAATCCCAAAACAAGATAAAAAATGAAAACAGTGAGGTAAGAAAAGGGTTGTCTAGCACATACAATGCACTACACTTCATCAATTTATGACTCCCGGATTGATAACTTATGTAGAAATTTAGGACACACTAAATTGACTAAACATTTTGGCGCCATTTCCAGGGAAGTGTAACTAGGTAGCGTATCTCTTACATTCAAAAAAAAAAGAGGGAAAAATTGATAATTTCTTGAAGTATGCTCTCCTCTTGCGCCTAGTGTGATCTGGAGGATCAGAAAAGAGAGTTATTAGTTCAATAATCTCTTGAGTATGCTCTCTTATTGCACCTAGTGTGATTTGGAAGATCAGAAAAAGGATTATTAGGCCAATTAAAAAAATCATCAAAAATTTAAAAAAAAATGACATGCATAGAGAAAGAGATTCTAGGGGAAGGTTTATAGCTAGGGGCAAAAGTTCAATTTTTACAATCCCAACTACTTCAAGGAATAGGCAAGATACACCTCCATCCTAGACTCATACTCCCAGCCTTAGGATTCCTGGAATCAAGGGGCAACAACTGAATTAGAAGATTCTCCCACACTATCTACTAAATCTAACCTAGGAGAAGAACCCTTTTTCACCTCCATAAGGGAGCCTATTGCAGTGAAACAAGTAGAATTACCTAGAGAGGAAGAAGAGGTAGAGACTCTCTCTCATCAGCCATTAATAGAAGAACCAGAAGATTATGAGGAAACTATCATGGCAAAAGAAGTACAAGATGGAGAATTTTCACTATTTGTAGGAGGGGGTAGAGGTAGAGGTAGAAGAAATAATGGAGGTGGTAGAGGTAACGATGGAGGAGGTAGAGGTAATAATGGGGGAAATAGAGAAGAAGATAACTCATTTGGATTCCCTATAGTCGATGAGGAAACCCATACAACAATGAAAAACATTTCACCATCTGTCCTCCCAAACTTTTATGGATTGTGAAGTGAGGATCCTGAAACATTTCTATTTGAGTTTGAAATCTTATGTCGAACCTATGACTATCTAGAAGACTCTCAACAACTCAAACTGTTCCCTTCAACATTGAAAGAGGTTGCTCTGTAGTGGTTCATGGGATTAGTCACCCAAACTATTAGGAATTGGAATGATATGAGGCAATCATTTTTGGATAGATATCTGGATTATTGTATGCCTAATAATCATAAGGATGAGGTATTCAAAATGATGCAAAAAGAAGATGAGAACTTGGAGGATTTTCTTGAAAGATTTCAATACAACTTAAAGAGAGCAAAAATGAACAATTTAGATGAGGAAACCTTGAAAGCCCTTTTATTGAAAGCCATTAGAGATGAATGGATAGATATTTTAAACATGATGGGGAAGGGAGACATCTCTCAACTTCCACTAAGTGACATAGCAGAACTATGTGTCCATCTCTCAAGGGGAAAATCTAAAACTGGAAAAGGGCCTAGAGATCCTTCTCTTATTAGAGCAAACAAATCTGCAACTGGGACAGTAAGTAGGGCAGAGATTGGCAATATGCTTGATGAGTTCAAAACTGACATTCTAGGGAGCCTTAGTGAACAGCTAGACACCCTCAAAATTCAAATCAAGCAAAAAACAGAAGTTGATGCCTTAGCCATCTTTTGCAAAAAATGTAGAAAGAAACATACTCTAAGAGAATGTCCCTTAGATGAAAAAGTTGTAGAAACATGTATGATTTGCTCAGAAATTCATGAGACCAAGGATTGTCCTTCAATCATAGGACTCAAAGCTGTCTTTCAGGAGGACCCAAATTTAGTAGAATCTCTTTATTTTGTTTCAAAAAGACCTTGGCAAGGGAAACAAAATCAAGGATTTAACAGTCCTATGAATTTTCAGCCCCCACCAAATTGGAATTCTTGGCAACAACCTTGGCCTCAACCTCAAAATTAGTATCAATCTCAATCATGGACACAAGGGGTACAAAATCCTTATGGGAGATTTGCTCAATATTATCAATATCCTCCATATTATCAAGGCTATCCTCTCCCACAAAAGCAATAACAAAATCCACAACTTCCAAATCAAAGCCCACAACTTTCATTACCATTTCCACAACAACAACCTCCTCAACAAAATCAAAATCCTCAACTCTTGCTTCCATTTCAACAGAAGCCAAATCAACTACCAGCCCAACCATTACCAAATCCCAGCAATAAAAACCCTTAGAATGCTTACATGGTAGAAGGACAACAATTTCCTACCTACATGATTGTTCTTCTAGATCTTAATGATGTTCAACTCAAATCTGGTAGGATTGTAGAAAAGGAAAAACCTTCTATAGATGTTCAAGAGCAAGAAGCTTCTGAGGAGGATTCTCTGAAAGTCAATAAAAGTTTTGAAGAAGCATTCCTTCAAAACCCAACCATTCAAAAAGAAAAACAAAAAGAGTCAACCCCCACAACTCCTATAGTTGAGCAACTTGTATCTACATCCACACCTCCTTTTCCTGAAAGATTACAAATTGACAAGGGGGTGGAAAACAAATCTTGTTGCCTGACTATGATTTCCTAGATGAATTAAAAATGTTTGTATCAAGATTCCCTTGCTACAAGCCATTAGAGAGATTCCTATTCTAGCAAAAACAATAAAGGAGTTGAGTATCAAAAGACCAGGAAGGAAACCAAGAGACACAAAAAGAATCCACCTGGTAGGAAAAATAGCAGATATCATGATGGGAAAGATTACCATGCAGAAATATGTGGATCCAGGTAGTCCAATTGTCAAAACACACACAAATGGGATAGAAATTCCAAATACATTGATTGACTTAGGGGCTGCTATAAACATTATTAGTAGACAGACTATGGAACAACTTAAGCTTCCTAATCTTCTTTTTACACCTACCTTACTGCAACTTGCAGATAGATCAATAATCAAACTAGATGGTGTACTAGAAGATATTTCAGTCTCCTTAGATTCTTGGGAATATCCAGTGGATTTCATGATTTTGACTCCCAAGAATAATCTAGGAGGGCACCCACTCATCTTGGGAAGACCTTGGCTAGCCACAACTGAATCTTTTATTAGTTGTAGATCTAGTGACATGTACATTTCTGATGGTAGTTCAACAAAGAAATTCACTTTGTATTGTCCAGCAAAAGCAATTATAGAAGTAGGAGACAATGAATGGGTCGATGATGAAGATACTATACAACCTGTCTTTACTCTTTCTGAAGTTAGTGAAGATAGTCAAATCTTGAATACATTAGAAAATTTTGAAACATCTTTAGAATATGATCACACACAATTTCAGTTAGATTCTGATAATGAATACTTGTCATCAAGGCAAATGTCTCTCTAATCTATGGAAGAGTTTGGCAGTTCTGCAGTTGAAATTTTTCCAGGTAAAACATAGAATATCAACAAAAATTTGGAAAAGTTACAACAAGAATAGCTAACTAAAATCTTACAAAAACATTCTGCTGCATTTGCATGGGAGTATACTGATATGAAAGGTATTGACCCTAAGACTTGCATCCATCATATCTATATTGAGGAAAATAGTAGACCAATCAAACAACCTCAGAGAAGGATGAATCCAAATCTTAGGGAGATTGTGAAAGAAGAGCTCCAAAAATTACTCAATGTGAACTTCATTTACCCAATTTCAGATAGCTAGTGGGTTTCTCCCTTGGTGATAGTACCCAAAAAGAATGGTAAATGGAGGGTGTGCATTGATTACAGGGAATTGAATAAAGCAACCTTGAAGGATCACTTTCCTTTGCCCTTTATCGATCAGGTATTAGATACATTAGCAGGAAAAAAGTACTTCTCATTTCTGGATGGTTTCAGTGGTTATAATCAAATTCAAGTAGCACCTAAAGATCAGGTTAAAACCACATTTACTTGTCCATGGGGAACTTTTGCCTACCGAGTGCTTCCTTTTGGATTATGCAATGCACTAGCAACATTCCAAAGAGCAGTACTAGGAATTTTTTCTGATCTAATCCATGATTGTGTAGAGGTATATATGGATGATTTTACAGTCTATGGTAATACATTTGAAGAAGCCTTGGAAAATTTGGAAAAAGTCCTTATAAGATGTAAAGAAACAAACCTTTCATTAAGCCATGAAAAATGCTTTATGATGTTTACTGAAGGTATTGTTTTGGGACATCATATTTCAGGGGATGGGATTAAAGTAGACAAATCAAAAGTTGAAGTCATCTCCAAGTTACCTATTCCAAATTTTCAAAAAGATGTTAGAAGTTTTCTAGGATTTACTGGATATTATAGAAGATTTATAGAAAACTTTACCAAAATAGCATCTCCACTCTTCAAATTGCTTACAAAAGACTGTGAATTCAAATGGAGTCATGATTGCCAATCAACATTTGAAGCTTTGAAAACAAGAATATTTGAAACACCTATCTTGAGAGGACCAAATTGGAAACTTCCTTTCCATATTTATACAGATGCTTCAGATACAACTCTAGGAGCTGTATTGGGACAAAAATACTTGGTTCCTTATGCCATTTACTATACCAGTAAAAATTTGACTCCCACTGAGTTGAATTATAATGTGACTGAAAAAGAGTTCTTAGCTGTTGTTCATGCAATTAATAAGTTTAATGTTATATAACAGGCTATGAAACTTTCATTCATACTGATCATTTTGCAATTAGATATCTAATGAAAAAACCTATTACTAATGGCAGAGTTACAAGATGGCTCTTACTTTTACAGGAATTCAATATTACTGTGTTAGATCGACCAGGGAAACAAAACACAGCTGTTGATTTCTTGTCTAGCATTCAGAATATCAAAGAAGATTCCCATGTAGAGGATAAGTTTCCTGATGAATACTTATTTGTAGTAACTACTAAAACTCCTTGGTTTGTAGATATGGTTAACTATTTGGTTACAGGGAAACTACCTCCACATTTATTTCCTAGTGAAAGAAGAAAGATTATTCAAGAGAGTTCAAAATATTCATGGATTTCTAGCGAATTGTTTAAAACAGGGCCAAACTTTGTGATCAGAAGATGTGTCAAGGAAGATGAAATGCCTGATATTCTCAAAGCATGTCATGATGAATCGTGCGGTGGGCACTTTGTTGACAAGAGGACAACCTATAAAATCCTTTCTTTAGGATATTATTGGTCGTCCCTCTTCAAAGATGCAAAATAATATGTCAAAAGGTGTGACAGCTGCCAAAGGGTAGGAAAACCTACCCCCTCAATTGAGATGCCATTACAACCTCAGGTACTCATCGAACCCTTTGAAAAATGGGCTTTAGACTTTATTGGACCTATTAATCCTCCATCCAAATAGAAAAAGTATATATTGGTATGTACTGATTATGTCACTAAATGGGTAGAAGCCAAAGCATTATTTTCTGCTACTGAAAATTCAGTAGTTAATTTTCTTTATGAGGATATTTTCACTCGCTTTGGTGTTCCAAGAGAAATTGTGACAGATCAGGGAAGTCAATTCACATCCAAAATGATGGAGAAGTTGATGGAAGAGTACAAGGTCAAGCATAGAAAATCCACTCCTTATCATCTGCAAGCAAATGGTCAAGTGGAGTCCACAAACAAAGTAATTGAAGGCATCATTACCAAGACTATGCATCTACACAGAAGAGATTGGGCAGAAAGGCTTCCTGAAGCCTTATGGGCCTACAGAACTACATGGAGGAACACAACAGGACACACTCCCTATGAACTTGTTTATGGGAAGGAAGTTCTGCTCCCCATTGAGTTCCAAGTCAAAACCTTCAAGATGGCAGTTCAATTGGGAATGGATCTATCAGAAGCCAAAAGCATAGATTGGAGAAATTGAATGAACTAGATGAAATAAGACAAGAAGCAATTCAAAGAACTAATCTAGTTCAACATCAAAGAGCTAAGTGGCATGACAAATACATCAAGGACAAAAAGTTTCAAGAAGGAGATTGGGCATTGCTATTTGATTCCAAGTTCAAAGATTTTCAAGGTAAATTTCAGACTCATTGGCTTGGGCCATATGAGATTGAAAAAGTTTTTAGCAATGGAGCAGTAAGAATCAAAACAATTGATGAGCATCAAACTCCTCTCATTGTGAATGGTCACAGATTGAAGATCTATCATAAGCCACTCTCAAAGGAGGAGTTTATCAAAATCTTTCAAGATAATTCTGCAATGAGGTTGGTGAAGAAGAATCATTCTTCTCCACTAGCCTAGTCTTTGTTCTTTTCATCATCATTTAAAAAAAATAAAAATAAAAATGATGTATAAGCCTGAAAACCAATCACTGATTGGCAGTATTATACAGAAATACAGGGAGAAAATTAGAAATTTCTGATGCCCTATATTTTCCAAAAAAAACTCTCATTTCACTCATAGTTATTTCATTCCGCTCCATCTCATCACACATTCATAAATTTCTTTCAGTTTATATTCATATTCACCTTTCCATCCATACCGTCATTTTTCATTTCCATTCATTTTGCCAATTTACATGTTATTCACTATGTCAGTTTCCACAGCTGAATTCTAATTCTACGGCTGAACACTGATTCCACAGTTGATAATGTTGATTCCGCAGCTAATCCTCTGTTACTCTGCAGTGACAGTCAAGTGATTAGCCAAATAATAATAAAAGCAAGATGCAGGTATGGAAGAGGAAGATCTTTTGAAGATATCAACACCTAAAAGCACCTACAGAGGCAACCAATTAAAAGTTAGCAAAACAAAAGAGGTATGATTCCAAGGTATGAGCAAAACCATTTTCAAATAGCATTTCAAACACATAATTTGTATAATTTGTAAATCACAAGCTCCATAATGTGTAATGATTTGACTTGATGGCTGCCTTAACTCCACCATATCCTCTGCATCAATCCTAACGGTCTCATAATCCACTCCCGAATTTAACTCATACTTAGTCATACATCTGCATTACACTTTTTAAAACGACTAATCATGCAGATGTGAGCTGATTGAATAAGACTCTCTTCCACTGACGCTCCACTCCGAAACCTTTTTATGAACCCACTGACGTCCACTCCGCAGCCTTTTTATGAACTCAAACTATGTTCTGTTTCGCAAGTTTCATGAGTGATACTCTGCCTCCACACTTTCACACTGGGTTTTACGAGTTTCGGTTCATGGTTTGTTTAGATAGATTTCTGCTCCGTGAACCCCCTCTCATTTTATGCTCTGCATTCTTCCCATTTTGTAATCATTGGTTTTCTCCGCAGCCCTCTTCCATTTTCCGCTCACATAACCATTTTGCTCCCGTAAAACCATCATCTATAGAGGTATCTTTGAATAAGAAGGAGGAACGGGTCTTATAGTGAGAACAGAGCCTGATGGAGCTAAATTTATGGAGGGATACCCGCAGCTACAGAGCACGTTGAGGAAGGCAAGATGGTTGCAGTTTATTAAGAAGTTCTAGGGTCATAATAAGGAAGTCACAAAAATGTTTGCAAGATCTTTCGATGGTGTGGAAGTCGAAATTGGGGACATCAAATTTCCAGTCACAGAATCATCCATTACAGCAGCAACAAAGCTTCCACAAGAAGGAGAATGATGGTTTAAGAATAAGGACTTCGATGAAAAGGTCTGGAGGGTCATTCTTCCTAACCCAGGTATGGATGTATCCATTTTTAAACAAGGAATTCCTATTTCAGCCTTAAAGGAAAAATGGACTAGTATGTTGTTGATCATTCAGAAATTCATTACATGCGAGGGCAGGTATGGCTCCATGTACATGTACCATATAAGATTATTAATGAATTTCTTGGAGAATGAAACTATCAATCTTCCTTATTTCTTGTTGAGTAGTTTGAGAAAAATGTCCACTATTGTGCAAAAGAATATAGATGATGTGGAGCCTCATTTCTATCATCATGGCCGTATTAAGATCTTGGTTGAGAATCAATTGAAATAAAGGAAAGATACATGGGAAAAATTCCTAGTTAGGAATTTCTTCCAAGACCCTCCTGAAGTGCCTGAGGGAAGTTCAACAAAGAAAAGTAGGAGAAAAAGAACAAATTTAACAATTCAAGATACTCCTACTAGTGTGACCAAGGAAACCAGTAAAGAAGAAATACTTTCTGAAACATTGACTGAGATTAGAAAACAAGTAAAACAGAAAGGGAAGAGGAATATTGAAGATATTTACCAGACTCCTGAGCCTTCTTCTTCAGAAGAAGAAGTACTTTCTTAGAGATTAATTCATCTTAAAGAACAATCAACTAAGGAAAAAGAAAAAGGAAAGGAGAAACAGAGCATAGAAAAGGGAGACACAAGCTCACAAGGTTTAAGAAGAAGCTCTAGATTAAAGGGAAAATTGAAGAAAACGCAAATCAAAGGAGCTCACTTCATAGACCTGGGAGGTGAAACTCCAAATCAATCACCAGAAAACACTCCTCCTGATCAAAGTCCACAGTATTCTCCTTCTCTTCAATTAGATTTTGAAACCAGTCCAAGGAAGACCACACCAGAAATTGATCAAACTAAGCAACAGATGTATGATTTCATTGAATCATTGGAAAAGACTGCATGAGAAGAGGGAACTTCATCTAATCAGCCAGGTATAGCTCAAGAAACTTTGATCTAGTCATTAAAACAAGAAATTTATGAGCTGGAAGTCTTGAACAGACATATTCAAAGGGAAAATGAGACATTAAAATAGCAAAACAAATTGGACAAAGTTATCCATGGCAACACCACGGTGCATTTAGGATTATGGCACAAGAAAAATAGAAAACTGAAGAAGAAGAATAGGAGGTTGAGCAGAGCCCTCATCAATCTCAAATACAGGTGCCTTATGATGAAGCCCAGGATGACAGTGACAACAAGGAAGAAGAAGAAAAGGTTAGATGTCTTAGCAGAAGTCTCAGAACAGATGAATTGAAGGAAGGATAGTTATAGTTTTGGTTGCATGAGGACATGCAACATCTTCACAGTGTGGGTATGTTGAACCCCAGAACTACCTCTCTTCTACACATTTTCCTAAACCTTTTCTCTTCTATTTTCCCATATCAGTGCCTCATAAGCTATCAAAAGTTGTTACATGTTGATTTCAAGAGTGCATTTGAGTGATTTTCAAATTATATCATTATGTGTGCTATTTGATCTAAGTTTTGTTTATCAGCTACGGAATGTAGCCACTTTCCGCAGCTAACTCACAATTCCGTAGCCGTTTCCATTGTTATGTAGGTTATAGGTGTCGGTAGGAGAAACGAGACACATGGGCAGCTCAGAAATGATCCACACATGGATGAGGTCCTATCTGCTTAGCTGAATTCGTGAAGAAAGGTACCGGTCAAAGGGTGGTCAACAGAGAGTCCTGCGTCAACTAGGACTCTGTTCCTGCACGTAAAAGAAGCCCGAAGCCGTTCCTGAACTCATGGATCCATTTTTGCCACCTGCAGGCCATCTCCATAACGCAATCCAACATCCACCTTGCATAGATTTACTACTCATGGCAACCGAGAGGCTGAATCCTCAGATTCTGACCTGTTCACGTGTCCATTGCTGAAGAATTTCCTCTGAGAAACAGTTATCTATTTCCTCTATAAATATAAGCGTTTGCAACGCAAATAGTTAGTTCTTAATACTGTTGTTTTAGCGTTACTTTGTTGTTGTGTAACCGAGAGACATATCCTCTGTTTCATAATACAAAAATTTTGTTTTTCACATGGTTGTTTAAGCGTGGTTTGAAGTGACAACGTGTTAATCTAAAGTTGTGCAGAGGGCCCTTGCGTGGCTGAGGTTCTTCTTTTGTTTTGTAGAGTTTTTCATGTATATTTTCTCTTATTTGAGCTGTACATTTCTCATGTTTTGCTTATGGTTTTAATCATTTTAATCCTGTACATGTTTTTGCAGCTTGTTATATTTTCTACTAACACTGATTAGTGCATTTCAGAATAGGTTATGCTCGAGTCTTTTAATGTATTTTTTGCATCAAGTGGTGATCTGAGACTTGCTTCCTCTGCTGAACATTAGTTTTCAATTCCAGTTGTTATGCTTTTATTTAGTGAGATTTGCTTACTGCTTAAGATAGTTTAGATATAGTTTCTTCATGCTATATGATGATATCTCTAGAGCCTTTAGCTTAACCCCATTTTAGAAGTTAATTGGCAAGCTATTGTGATTATAGGTGAAGTAATTGATTTTGCTTTCATTAGTCTGCAAGTAGATAGTTTAGATGTCAATTCTTTCATGCTATATGATGATATTTCCGGAGTATTTAGCTTAACCTCGTTTTAGAAGTTAATTGACGAAATATTGTGATTATAGATGAACTAATTGAATTTGCCTTCATTAGAGTGCAAATCAGATAATTTAAATGTCATTCTTTCATGCCATATGATGATATTTCTGGAGTCTTTAGCTTAACCCTGTTTTAGAAGTTAATTGACAAAATATTGTGATTATGGGTGAAATTAGTGACTAGTTTCCAACTTCTTTACTTTTTTTGGTTTTGAGTGCAGTAGTTTATTAGATTTCAATTCTATAATTAGGATGGATAGCAGAGATAGTAACCTCATTTTCAGTACTTCATCTTTAGCTTGATTTATGTAGCTGCATGTTTACACTCTTGTTCAAATTTCTGATTTTGTAGACAACATGATTTGAGATCTTTGAAGTTCTAAGTTTGGAAATTACCATAAGTAGCATAAACCTTGTCTTCAATTCTACATCCACACTTGATCTTTAAAAAGTATTCTTAAAACTTTAGACTGGGATTCCCATTTGCATTAAACACTTTAGGAGACCAACAAGAACAAAACCCCAAAACAAGATAAAAATTGAAAATAGTGAGGTAAGAAAAGGGTTGTCTAGCACATACAATGCACTACACCTCATCAGTTTACGACTCCTGTATTGATAACTTATGTAGCAATTTAGGACACACTAAATTGACTAAACTGTGAGTATGACCTGCCTATCACTAGTGACTCATACATACATCAATCACCCAACCAAGTGGGGATATACCAAATGTTCATACATGACTGAAAATTTGCAATTATTACATCATCCTTCCCATGCATAGTGGAGTTACAAATTAAATCATAGGTCTTTACATGACATTTACATCAAATGATATACATGACATTTATAACAAGGACCAATGATCTAAACAAGACCATGATAGTCATCAGCAACTATCATACACCATATATGATTTATACCATGAGCATCTTTCAACATCATCAAGATCAACAACTTGTATATGTCCATCATCAAAAGAGTCATTTGAATCAAAACAACTATGTGGATCAAGCAATATGCGTACCATCATGTACAAAGGTCTTCTAATATAATGCCAACAATGCATTATTAGAAGCATATGCTCCCCTTGAACATGTGCCAACTATTCATTGCCAGATTTGATCATTGCATTTGTCAGTAAGAATTATCAAGGGATCATCATCAACCAATTATTCATCAAGTTATTAACAACTTATGAGGGCTAGAGAACTTCTACAGCGGATCAATTCCAATGATCCTTTGAAACTAGTACTTCCGGTAATCGACTCCATTGCTTTTTAAATAAACGTTGGTTCCCCGATCAAGTTTTGAATGACTTTATAGCCTGTCAGATCGTTCGTTTCGGATATGAAGTCTCATTTGAAGCTTCAGAAAAAGGTGCTATTGTATCATCAACAGACTGTAATCATCATCAATCAGAACTGAAAAGATAATTGATAATTGACTGAACCATATCAGACCCCTTTTCCTGAGCCTGTCCCACTGCTTCTTCAAAAAAACACCATATACGCGAATGTGAAGCTTCTAACTTGCATATATACGTGACTTGTCTTCATGATAATTGTGTATGAGAATTGGAATACTGAAGTTTCACACTTTCAACTCCCCCTGAGTCCGTTATGTCTGTGTACTGAGCTATGCCACATCTTTCTGACTGTACTTTCTTCTTCTTCCATACCTTGTAGTGTGATGATGTTTTCTCCTTTTGGTATGTTGGTCGAAATTTTCTCCTGCATTCTTTTGTTATATGCCCAAACTTGTTACAAGCATAAAATATTATATGTTTCATATTCCTCTATAACAGTCAATGGCTTTGTGACCAAACATATTGCAAGAAAAACAATATCCCTTAAAGTACCTGGAAGCTGATGATCTTTCTGTGTGACGGTTATTTGCTTGAAGCATTCTACTTCTGCATCTGGCTGCAATATGTCCAGAATTATGACATCTAAAACATTCAACATTATTCATGAGAGGAAAGAACTTATTATTACTTCCATAGTTAGGAGTAAATGATTTTCTTTTAATGTTTTTTCTCCTTGGTTGTTGGTGGGGTTAACCTCTTATCTCTTGGTTGATCATTTCAGAATTTGCATTAGAGTTCCTTGCCTTATCTTGTGAGCTAGATTCACCTTCAACAGATTCATGAAAACCAAGACCAGTTTTGATGGTAGGAGACCTTTGACAACTAAGAATATTATCCAAAATCTTAGTACTATCTTGAAATCATAACAGTTTATCCTCTTCTTCTAATTTACCTTTTAAGATATTTACTTCAACCTGGTATTTCTCTTCCTTTTCTAGATATTGCTTCTTCATGATTTCTTTAGCCTTTCTTCCTTCTTCCACTTGTTGCCTTAATTTGAGAATCTCATTTCTTTTTCTTCATCTACTTGAGGTAGTTCTTCATTCTGCTTATTTCAATTTTCAAGATCTTCTTTTAGAGAGACAATCTCATCTTCAAGACTTTCATAGTAACTGGATCTATCTTTAAGTCTCTTGATTGTTGCAATCTTTTCATTTACTTCATTTCTTAATGATGTCACTTCATCCTGCAATTTTTGACATTGATCTTCCTTTTCCTTGTACTTCTTCCTTACTTTGTTTCCTTCCTCCAACTGAGCCTTTAATCTAGTAACATATTCTTTGAAGGAACTCCCTTTTGTTAAATAGATCTTGTTGACCTCTAATTTTATCTGTGAGTCTTTTAACTTCTGCCTCTATATTTCTTTCACTATCACTTTCAATATCTTCAACATTGCATGAACAAAGAAAAGTATCACCAGAAGACCAAAAATTTGTACTTGATACTTTTTTTGCTTGTTCATCTTCAATCTGAGGTGATTCTGAATCTGAATACTTGCTTCCACCTAATGGCCAATTGTCTCTCCTGTTGTCATTGTTCCTTTGAGATGTCTTCTTCTTCTTAGGCACTTTCTTCTTTAGCTTCTTTCCCATTGTTTCTATGGATCTCCTTCAAGCGATCAAGCTTTTGCCAAAGGACCTACTCTGATACCAATTGTTGGGAATAATAATAAGAGGGGGGTGAATCAATATTATCAAATCAATAACTTTTTCATTTCATAATCAGCTTTATATATGCTAATTCAGTGAAGGGAACTCGCGTGTGCACGTAACTGTCTTTAAAACAACCAATGTATATCCAGTGAACTTATGATTCAGTTAATTCATCATGTGTTGATATTTAATCAGTGCATTAGTACTTTATTAACCATTTAAACAGTAACCTTATGCAGTAATAACAGAAAAAACCATCACACATAAGCAACACACATGAACACCAAGATTTAAGGTGGAAACCCAATGCGGGAGGAAAACCACCTGTTGTTGTCATCTATGTCTTCTTTTAATATAAGAAAAACCTGTTTGCAATCTTGTACTGCCACAGACTTATACCAATATGTAGGCACCCACTTGCAGAAGGCTACAACCTTCTCTTGTTCTCCAGCTTCTACTAGAAGGTAGCTACAACCCCCTAACTCTTGTACTAGCTGATATGTTTACTAGTACGTAGGAGTCAGCCTACAGAAGACTCTAACGTTCACTCGTTCTCCAGCTACTACTGGAAGGGAGCTCCAACCCCCTGGCTCTTGTACTGGCCGATATATTTACCAGTATGTAGGCGATGGCCTACAGAAGGCTACGACCTTCTCTCTTCCTCCAGGGACCACGTTTCATAAATTTTTAGACTGGATACTCCTGGTACAACAACACAATATGAAGGCCATGTTTCATCCAATTTTCATACTGGACCCATTAGTAACATTGAAGCTCAAAATCAATCACCACTGCAATACAACCAATCACTAAAAACTCATCAACACTGAAGCAAATCACAATCAGTCAATCTGAACAATCAGATCACTGTCACTAAAACACAGAGAAGAACCCAGAAATCTGCATCAACAACTAGAACCAACTACAACTTCAAACATCATATTTCATAATGTATATGCTACTTTGAAGTGTCGAACTAGCGTGTATACGCGCTTTCACCAAGGCAAACTAGCGTATAGATCTGCAGATAAATACTTATAACTTCGCAGTTGTTCCAGACTTCACATATACTCATATCATAGCATATAAAGGATAAAGCATGTGTTAGTAATCAGATCTAGACTATCCATTACCATACCACATAATGATAATTTATTTCAGACCTTATGAGCTTGATCCATCATTAGATCTCATCTATCATCAACCTCTTATGTGCATACTTAGTTCAGCTCAAGCAAAGCACCAGAAACCCATAACATGCATATTTGCCTTTGATCTAACTCTTCATAAGATATTCATTATTTGCACACTAAGCCCTTTGATCAATACCTCGGATCAAAACCATAGTTATGATGTTGTTATTCTTTGATGGTATCAATATTCGTTGTCGCACTCATTACCATGGGTCAATACCATGGTAGGAACCCCTGGTATTCCTATCCTTAATTTTCCATCCCATATGCGCTTTTTCTTCTGTGATAAGTGTGTGCATACATATACACTCCTTTTGTTCTGTGACCCTGCGTGTATATGCTACTTGGACAAAGTGAACTAGCGTATACTTCTTAAACCATTATCTTCCTTCAATCTTTGGAGTCTGATCTGTAATCCTTTGTTGTTAACTTGTTGCACTGTGAACTGCCATCATTCATCATATATGTGAGTTGCCATCAAGGACAACACCTATATCATAATTCCAACAATTGAGACTATATCTAGCCCATCTAAACTCCAAGCCCCATCCCCTACCAGTGACGTAATCTTTGAACAACTAAGGCGATGGGAATTAAGGAGAGATTCATGATCTAGGTCATCTGTTGAACCAAAGAATACAATCTCAAGCAATGAAAAAGCTATAGGAGAGATGGGAACCTATCCCAACACCACATCCAACCCTTCCCCATAACCCTCCTTTGGCACAACAACTATCTCTATCCAAATTTAGAAGTATTCATCCAGATTAGGGGAATAATCAACATGTATATCATCCATACCGAACCATGCAACTACAACCTAAACTGTAGACTTCCCACCCCTACTCCGAGGGATCAAGTTGAGCCCAACATCGTCTTAGCAAATCACATATTTCAATCTCATCATTTTACTTTATTATGTAAGTCACATTTTTTGTTCTAAATTCTATAATCATTTTATTTTTATTTTTATCTTCAGTAAATCATTTTTTTATGACGAAGATAATGATGGTGATTAAGGTTCATTAGGACCAACACTTATCCGAACCTTAAAATAAAATAAAACAAAGGTAAGCAATTACTTGGTTTACTTTATAATTTTATTTATGTGCTCAAAATGTTTTAAGAAAAGAATTCCTAAATCCCCATAATATTGATGATTTAAATGGTTAGGAAACTCAATATGTTAAAAAATATTTTGAAATTGAGATCAAATATGGGTGTATGCATGACATTCTAAGAGAAAATTATTTTCATCTTCAACACTCTTTGTGACACAAAGATAACATTTTTTTAGCTCATGCCATTTTAGGAATCTACCAATGCCTTCTTTTACTGTGGAGCTCATGAGAGTTTATTCTTGTTCTAGCAAAGGTTGATGTTAGTCTTCAAATTAGTTAAAACAAAGAGATAATTTTAATCTTCGAGAGTAGGTTTGATCACGTTCTTATAATATATTTATTTTCTCTTGTCATCTAATGCATATCACGCCACAATTTCTCCTTAAATTTAGATGCAATAGTTTTTTGATGTTATCATTATTCTATAGACTGACCTCTTCCTCAATACCCAAATGATTTAATCAAGACTTAGCATAAGTATCCTAGCTTCACATGAGTTGGGGGTGGTTTTGACTGGATCTAGAAGCAGACTTAGTGAGCCTCTTGTCTTCCATGTTGTTTATCTTGTTCCTACACATCAGGTATCTAGTCATAACCATGTTCTCATTAGGGGAAAGACATTATTTTATGAAGATGATAGGATAGAGTGAATTGTCCTTGAAATTAATATTATAAGTTAATTATATAATAAAATTCTAAAATTAAATATAAGTATGCCTTTCTAATAAAATATTTTCAATGGATCATTTTTAGTTATATATTTAGTTCTTAAAATAAAAAACAATTAATTCTTTTTAATAAAACACTTTCTCCATATGTTTTATAATAAAATATATTTTTTCGAGGACATCTTGTCTGATCTTAGAGGAAAAGCAAAACCAACCTATGCACGAGGACTTAAAATCGCTTCTAATAATCAAGTTTAATTATATTTATTATTGGCAAAGATTGAGATTGGCATTATATTGTCAAATAAAATCCCTCATAGTTGTAGGGACCCAAATGTAATCATTTACTCAATGTAGAAAAATATTATTTAGATGATTGTAAAATTATGTCAATATTGGCCTAGATTTCATAAGAGATCTCAAGGTTGACAAAATAATGTTTTTTAAGTCCCAAGGGAGAACAATATTGACACTGACTCTCTTACTAATGAAGCTACAAGGTTGAAAATAGGGATTTTAAGGGTTAATGGAATGTTAACTTTCCAAACCATATCCTAAGCTCTTTCATCCAAATAATGGAAAGTAGCCTTAGTTTAATAAGCCACATGTCAATCACATGATAACCCTACTACCAAATATTTGTCGTAAATGAAAAGAGATTTGCAGCCCCTTTAGCCCCTTCACAGATGTCCAATCTAGTGAAGTCTCTTAAGTTTGAATTGATGGTCAGTTTTAAGTCAACATAGGAAATGATGATATGTTACATGGATAAGAGAAGAGTTATTGGGATTCCTCTCTCCTTTTTCAACAACCATTAGAATTTTGTTGCAATGTCCTTCCAATTTATCATTCCTTTTAGGTTTGTTAATTTGAATCCTTTAATTGATCTATTTGTGGTCTTTGGATTTGGAATTCTTCAAGATTTGTGAGTTTGGTTTCTCTGTTTGAAGGTATTTTTGGCTTGGGTGGTTGAATCCTATTGGAACACCAACTTCCTATGTGCATTTCATATTTTTGATGCTTTGAATTTGTGGGTTGAGTAGTGTGTTTCTTGGTCTACCAACTTTGTGGTTTTTGTTGGTTTAGCAGTGGATACTCTACATTTATCATTATGTCTCTATGTATTTAGTTGGTTTCAACTCTTTATCTCTCTGAGGCTTCTTAATATTCCACTAGCCAACAAGGATTACAAAGAAAAATAATAAATGTGGAGAGCCTTAAGGACTCGTGAGGAAATTGTTTTGGGTAATAGGTCTTCCATTTTCATTGTTACAACCAAGGTGCATGAGAATGAGTAGCAAGTTTCCTCCAAAATTGTTTTCGTCATGGGTACTTTGGTTATATTAAAGAAACAAATTACAAGTCTTGAGTAATAAATTGTTATGCTAAGAAAATTTATTCTACAATTAAACAGAGATGTTCATTTAGGGGATTCTAACTAGAGAGTGTCAATCAAATTGGATAGGGAGAATTAAAGGAGGAGGATACATTGCAATAAATTTTTGAGGGCCGAAATATGGGAAAACAAGAATTTATGCCAACTAATAAGGGTTTGGAAGAGGCCACCAATCACCATAACTTCTAGATAGGATATGTTTTTAAAATTTATTTGCAAATTAACTAGATTTTATAAAATTTATAGTAACAGTAAATACTAGGAATTTTGCCAACGAACATATGTAAACTTAGCATTTTGTTTGTATATTTCCACTTGCTTAAATTTTTTAAGACATAATATTGGATGTACTACTACTGTTCAGCTCAACAACAACCATTTTTCATTAATAGAATTTCCCCACCTTTGGTGATTAAGAATAATAAGTTTAACTCTCTTTTTTCCTTGGAAAATAAAAATAATAATAAATAATAATATTACTAATAATAGGAAATTTATTATAGTGATAAAATTATATATTTTATAAGCATATACACATTATAAATTTTCCTTCCCAACAAATTTCACACAATGTCTTCCTATTTTCAAAAATACATATTTAGAAAACCCTTTAAGATTAAGTTATAAGTCTAGAAAAACTATTGTGTAAACCATGTATTAATCACCTTAGAACTTAATGATGTTGAGAAAAAATAAACAAATTCTATCAAAGCAGTGGGATTAACTAGCAAAACCCTTTAAATTGAAAAATATGGATGAATAAAATCCTATAGATGGTCATTTTATGATTCTTGAATGTGCCAAACCCCCATTGCTAGATATAATCCCTCCCTAGAAAGTGCATCTTCATCCTTGTTTCTTTCTCTATAAATATGTGAAAATGAAATCTTATTGAAATATGAGATAATAAGCTATCTTCAAGATCAACCACAAAAGAAAATTGTTCATGCTCTAAACCCCATTGATCAAATTTATGATAACTTTGGAATCAATGAACACTTAGATTTTTTTCAATACCTTTATTTGCAACTAAAGTGATAGGCAGTTTTAAAGTTGAGAGTTTGACAAAATTATTTGAACCAACTCCAAGTTTAGCTTTAAACCTCAAGAAATTATTATTGGAGAAGAAAATTATGCCACAAACACCACACAAGGGAGGGTCTCCTTGACTATCTCCATCAAAATATGCCCATGATACACCACTATATATTACATTTGTACAAATGATCCTCAAATCCTTATCATTGTGTACCTACCCTAATCCTTCAGCAATAGACAAACATTATAAAGCGTTGAATTTTTTGTATCATCGAGAGGTATTTCCACGTTTCTACAAGTTAGCCTAGGAAGAAGACAAGTCAGCCCAAAAAGAGGACAAGTCAACCTAGAAAAAAAACAAGCCGGCCAGCCAGTGGAGGGATGTGTCCCTTGGGTTGTCACACCCCCTAGACATGTATAAATACAATGTTATTATGTCTCATTTCAAAACCTAGAAATAGAAATTCCTTCTCTCTCTTCATCATTTAGTTTGACCATCATTCTTTAGACTGCACATGTGAGAAATCAACTGAGTTTGACTACAACTAATTGAATGAAGTTGACCAAGCTTGACCGCAGATCTTTGACCATATTTGACAATGAGGCATTGACCAAATATGAATATAGGTTTGACCACAAACTATTGACCTCAGGTTGTTGATCGATAGGCCGAACTTAACCACAAGCCAAAATTTGATCAAGATGACTTTTGGCTGGTTTTGATAAGCATTGAACAACTATTGAATTTGACTACGTTTGACTGGTAATTTGACTTGTATATTTGCATAGATTTCTAGACAAATATCTAATTTGTAAACCTTTTTGAGGAATAATTTCTCCTAAGAAAAGTTGTTGGGTTTTCTCCCAAGATTGGGTTTCCCAAGGTAGAAATATTATCTCTTTTGTGCATGGTTGAATTTCTATGATTTACTTTTTTTGTTGCATTTACTATTGAGATTTTCTAAAGTGTAATTATTCAATGACATTAGTGGCATAAATACTAGTTGAAAATCATTAGGAAATAATTACCTAGCTGAAAATTTTGTTTTACTGCACTTGTCATATAATTTCAACATAAAGCACATAGTACAGGATAAATACACCTATTATTAAATATCTAAGCTTTATAAGTTAGCCATATCCCCCAAGCAACTTGAAGGATGGATTTATTTTTTTGTCATTTATATCCTTGCACCAATCACAAAAAACTTTTGTAGTGGATTCCTCCCCTCTAGGCTCCTTTACAACCACATGCCTTGTTGATCTCCTACCAAACATGAAGTAAAAATGGAACAATAACAACAGGTGATCCACTATAAAATACATTTCCCTATCCATGAGTCTACCTTCATTGAAACATATCCTAGGTAAGGACTCTTTTCTTCAAGACACATCACATAAAAAATATGGATTTAATAGGGCATTTGAACTTCTAAATAAGTTTCCACTACTAAACCTACTATCTCCCCCACATGCCTACATAGCACCCAATAACTATATTTTTTAATACAATAACCTCTTACATTTTTATCATTGATAATAGCTCATCCTCCTCATATTTGATTCTAAATCCTTCTCAAAACAAGTATATGTATGTCCCATTCAATAGATTCCTCCATATGCAATCCCATCAAATGAGCAGATTTCCAATCTTAGTGCCAAATGGTATTTGTGTCTTGATATGCAACTTGATTTAAAAGGAAAAAAACATTTGTATGAAATTTCACTATAAGACCCTTTGATAATATGGAAAAATCACTACACACAATCCGCAAATCATATCTAAGCCTCATTTTTTACCTCTTCCAATTTTCCAAATCAATCCATCACCTAAGGAAGAAGTTCATGAAAAATTTCACCAATTGTTATCAAGTCTCCTAGCCCATTTCTCTATTGATTCAGATCATATATTTCTTGATGCATCACATCACACCAAAGACCCCTTCTTACAATAAGATTCCGCATATGTAAAGCGACTAAAACATTGTTGAATCAATGAATGTTCCCCAGGCCTCATTCTCCTTAATCTTTCGTCGCTCAATTTGAGACCACTTAACCAATGCCAAACCTCTCTTATCCTTTCCACCTTATCAAAAGAACTTGAAATGTCTTGTCTTTTGAGAGGAATAATAATATAAATTTTTAGGCAAATACTTTTTATGAGTCTTTGTTCATTGCAATTTAGAATAAATAAAGAAAAATGGTACAAATGACCTTTACTTTCCTCTCTACCTTCAATTATGAGTCTTAGAACTAACAGGATATGAGCCTTGAGAACTCTAAAGAATACACTTGTCTTTGGAAGGTTTCTTTCCAATGAGAACAACAAGGTTTCTTACAATTCCAGAGTATCTCATTGAAGATGAGAGTAGATTAGACATTACCTTAAAGAGAATCTCTTATTTTACCTCATTATGAACAAGAGTCGAAAAGTTCTAATAACACGACCTTGTCACATGATATAGATAGTGCTCTTAAAACTATGCTTACACTCATTATTTTTCTCATTAGAGTGACCTAAACTAATGAAGAAATTTAAGCAAGAAAAAATACCTTCAACAAAATAGATTACAATATTGCAACCACCACCACAAACCATTGAAATTAATAAGAAATAATAATTGGCATGAAAGTAGCTAAATAGATGACATGAAAGATGAGAAAAAAAATCCACTTAAATGAGAAGGAAACAAAGTTTGTGAACCACAACACCAACAATCAAAACCAAAACAAGGGATCAAGTTGTCTTTCTTGAAAGTAAATAAAGTCCTCCAAATTATAAACATATCTTATTCATAATGGTTTGGAGTGTCTCCAGTGTGATGCAAGGCTTGGTTTAAAAAACCTTACACCAAAAATCCATAACAAAATGTTGAATTGATTAGTTTAATTTAACTTTGATTGAAGAGTAAAATTTTTGTAGGATTATCAACAACTTAAAAAAAAAACACAGACAAACAAACAAACCGATGAAATTTGTAGTCCATATGTATGATATGCCTATAGAAACCCACTAACAACCCTTTTTCTCAAATAAACTTGTTAGACCACATTTAGATAGAGGTAGAATAATTGTTTTAAAATTTTAAATTGTCACGAAAATTATGACATTAAAAACTTCACGATTATGGATTACAGAATTTACCTATCCACTCATTTCTCTTAGTGAAGTTAATCCCACCATTCAAGTTGGAAGATTGAAGGCCAACTTGTGCAAGAGTTGTAGTCACCTACAATAAAGATAAGATAAGGTAAAATAAAAACAAATTAGAGAATTTATAGAAAATAATACCATACATTTCAAAGGATATTTTAAGCAATTACATTTCTTTAAGTATGTGGTTTGCCAAAATTTTCAAAACATCCATATCATATTTTGCATTATAATGCATCGATTCAACACTACAAGACTCCCATGTATAATTAATTTATATTTTTTTTGTCGAACAAAAGTTTCTATTAATTCTTCAAAATATTACATTAGATAAACATCAAGGACACTACTCTCCTAGCCTCACTCCGACCGGATTTGTTGGCCAGGAGAGAAATGCAAAAAATGAGGACAAATTGCCATTCTTTACATAATATCCAAAAGCAAAAGGACCTGATAGTCCAAAAACATAGAGAATAATAAGACAACCAACAATCATCACAGATCGATGGGGTAAATCAGTTGCATGACTGGCACCTGGAGCGAAAGGAGGACTAGGATCCCAATGGGCATGGAATTCCACATGAGCTAGGCACACTTCCATCTCATCTAAACGGTCATTGGTGCACCTTTGGCTCCTTCATAAAGACACCAAACAATCAAGAATATCCCACTGGTTATGTTGCAAGTCATTCATAAATGTGATGACTTTGTTACGGTCATCATGTCTCTGTTGTCTCATTTCCTCCAAATTTTCCATTATGCTCCTCATCTACGTATCCAAGGATTCCATGGAAGGTGGCTGGTCTACACATCCTAGCAACAGAATGCGGTCCTGGGCCAATTCCCCTACCAACTCAGCGTCCACATGCTCATCATCCTATACTGCTCCCGCCTGTCCATCCATGCTCGTTGGTTGGCCACAAGGCCCCATCCCTCTCTGGACCCAACCTCGTTGCTTCAACATCTCAGTATTGGCAACAAAACACCAAAAAGGGACCCAAATACAACTCGAGCGCAAGACCCAATCCACCAAACCCCATGGTCACAACACACATCCAAAAAAACTATAAAACTACCCAACCCATACTTCCAAGCAATGCACTCAAACTTCCAACTTTGTCCCCACCCTTCTGGGACACTGGTGCTGCAAACAATCAGAGGGGATTTTCCCCTAAGAAAACCATTGTGGCCAACCAATTGCCAATTCCCCACCTCCCAACACCCAAGATGATAGTAACAATAGTGCTCTGGCTTAATTTTTATCCACGGAAAAACACCCCTCCGGTGAAGAATAAAGAAAAGACACAAGTAACACACTAACAAAACTAGAATACACTTCCAAACAAAGGTCCTCAAAAAGAAACTTACCAAAACATTGTTGAGCTTTCTAGGGGTTGGCCATCGACAGGTACCCCGCAAACTTGATCAACAAGGTGTCGACCCCTACCAAAGTGGAATAGAAGAAGTGCAAACTCCCACAAACCCTTTCCCCAAGATTTCACACTTAGCAAATGGGCTTCCAAATAGGCACTCTCTACAATTCCCACTAGCCAACAACAATGATGGAGGCTAACTTCACCAAACGAACGAGCATGCATAGGTTGGTCACTTGTGCATACTCAATGTTAGTTTCACCACCCACATTATCGCCCATATGCAAAGACCACAAACATAGAAAACAAACGTTCGTCTAAAGTTTATACCACCCTTCTACCTTCTTGAGGTTTCTACACCTCTGACCCTAGTTGTCTTGGCCTCCCTTTTATGTCTGGCTTGTGTAATTCGCATATGTCCCATCCATCTCGGGCCACACTGCTCTTACCACAATTGCCCACCTCCATTAGGGTCATGTATAATTAATTTAACACCAAAGTTCATTGTAATTAATAATTACATCATAAGAAGATTTATAAGTTATTGTTAATTTTAAAAAAATAATAAGTTAATTTATCTTTTAAATTTCTATTTAAGAAATAAAAATAAAAATTAATGATATCTAAACATTTACCATTTTCAAAAAAATAAAAATAAAAATGCAAACTTAATTCACAATTTTAAATTAAATAATAAAAAATATTTATATAAAAAAGACAATTGTTTTTATAAAATAAAATAACAAGTAGTAAACAAAGTCATTAAATCTATATCCCAAAAACTATTTATAATATAAACAAGTGCTACATAGTCGCTAGTGCCTGCAGCATATAACTAAATTAAAGTAAAAATAAGGAATTCAAGTTAGTGTTAAGGTTTAGAATCTAGTAAATTTTGGTTTTACTTAATTGTAATTCTGCATTGTGGTCCTGGAGAATCATCTCTTATTGTAGTAATAATGTTTTTGTTGAGAAGGTTGTTTAGAAAGTTTTACATTTTCTGTGTAATATATAAATAGGTATATTTTAAAGGGTAGTTGTTCTTGCGAGATATATCTCTTAAATATAGGATGAATATATTCCTTAAAAAAAATATAAATATTAAAAATGGAGTTTATTTATTTACTTAGTTATTTGTGTTTTGAATTGATAACCATTTTAATTTATTATTAATATTTTTTTTTACTGATTTCTTATTGATATTAAGTAAAATTATATATATATATATATATATATAATTTAGATTATTTGTTAAAATTCATTTCATTTTCATGTGCTTAAACCAATATTTGTAATAAACAATAAAATAAATAACAAGGTAATATAAATAAGAGTTTTTATTTTTAAAATAATTATATAATAATTAAATGAATATATATTAATTTTTTACATATTTAACTTTTTTTCTTATATATTGACATCGTAACTTGAGTAAGAATTCCATAAAAGTCGAATCTGCGATCAGCTCTGAGCGCTGCCGCCTCAGCTCGGCCTTCGGCCTTTCCGCCCCCAACGCATAGCAGATCGAGCCTCGGATCTATTGATCAGATCGCTGCTCCTCGGTCGTCTTCTGTCCCCTGCGCGCTTCTTCTGTGGGTGAGCTATCTAAGGACGCCCAAGCGAGGCCCCAGGTCATGGAGACTTGATCGCCTGCCATCCAGATCTAGGGCCCATGGAGGTGCTGGGTACCCCCCAGGCCCCTTCCTCCTCTCCTCCGTCGGCAAGCTCCCCAGCTGAAGCGTTCAGTCGTCTTCTGGAAGGGCTGCCCAAGAAGAAAAATGCAGAAGCAGCGAAATTCGTCAAGAAACTCGACGATATCCCCGAGATTTCTTTACCCCCGGAAACCCCGATCCAGGTTGCTCTATCCCTGTCCGAGCGGGCCCTCATAGGCCAGTTTACCGGTCTATGGCCTTCTCCCAAGACGACAGAGAGTTGGGTTAAAAGAAACTGGTCGTTGCTGATTAGCGAAAGTGTGACATCTTATTTCTTGGGCCGAGGATTCTTCCTCTTTGAATTTACCTCCAAAGAAGATAAAGAGTTGATCTTTCGAAATGGCCCTTACTTTATGGGCCCCTAGGGTCTGTACCTGAATAAATGGACCCCCGACTTTGACCCTGCAGTAGACGTACCCAAAGCTGTTCCGGTATGGGTAAGGCTCCCTAATCTCCCGGTTCATTGCTGGAACTGGGATTCTCTGATGCATATTGGAAATGCCCTGGGGAAATTCATAGACCGAGCGAACAGCAAGGATCAATACGACTGCGCAAGGATCTGCGTAGAGGTGGATCTGGAGGAGGGGCTTCCGGAGGCCATCAAACTAAAACTAGGAAACTGGACGCATGTGCAGAAGCTAGATTATGAACAGTTGCCTTCCAAATGCTGGAAATGCCAGGTCTATGGGCACTTCGCCAGAAACTGCCCAACGGCCAATGAAGCAGCTCAAGGGAAGGAGGCCGGCTGGAATCAAGTAAAATGATCCAAAATGGCATCCAAGACTCAGAAGCCGGGAGGAACTACAGGCAAAGTCCTCCCGCAGGACCCAGTCCAGCAGCCCCAGCCCTCGTTCAATCTAGAGAACAGGTTCGGCCCTCTTAGCTCCCAACCAGAGGACTATCATGAAGTAGCAGTTCAAAAGCCAGAGTCCCCAGACAAAGGTTCCCAACCGCCCAGCGTTAAGGACAAGGGAGCTGCTGAAAGCTCAAAAGGAACCCCCGAAGTAGTCGAGGAGGAGGATCAAGAATCAGAAGAATCAGAGGAGGAAGGGGAAATAGGAGAATCCCAATCCTAGGTAAGGAGATCTACAAGAGGACGTAAAACGGATCGGGAGAAAAGAGAGCATGAAACGTACGAAGATAAACTCCAGGGCAGCCAACCAACATTGGAGAAGTTGTTAGCAAAAAAGCCAAAGATGATAAGAAACCAACATCAAGGCTCCAAGGCAGCCCAGCCAAACAAAGGTAAATAATGAAGATCATCTCCTGGAACTGTAGGGGTATGGGCAGCAAAATAAAAGAAGAAGCTATACGAAATCTAATAAGAACAGAGGCCCCTGACATACTCCTTCTCCAGGAGACTAAGATGGAGGAACCTGATTTTCTCCAGGTAAGTAAAAAACTATGGAAAAATAGTAATGCATCAGCTGTCTCAGCCCGAGGAGCCTCTAGAGGGTTGGGCACTCTTTGGAATGAAAACAGATTTTCGCTGGTGGCAGAGGCATCAAATACCCACTGGGCGATGTTAAAGATGCAACATGTTATTACAAAAGAAATCCTTTGCCTTTTCAATGTTTATGTTCCGGTAAATGCTGGAGAAAAAAAGAGTCGCTGGGACTCCTTAAGGCAGCAAGCAGATCTGGTTACTTTAGAAAATGTCATCATAGCAGGCGACCTGAACATCACTTTGCATTCTTCTGAAAAGAGAGGAGGCTCCATTGTACGAGACCCGGAAAGGGAATGGGTCGAGGATCTCCTCCAAGACTGGGATCTGCTAGATATCAAGCCCGTCTCAAGTATGTACACTTGGTCCAAGAAAAGAATAGGTCCAGGCCATATTGCAGCAAGGCTGGATAGATTCTTGGTGCATAGCTCTTTTCTTCTGCTTGGTCTAGACGCTAGCATGCATATTCTTCCTTGTAGCATCTCTGATCACAAGCCAATCAAGCTCACCCTCCGAGCTCACGTTGATCTAGGTCCCATTCCCTTCAAGTTTAGCCCATTGTGGATCAAGGAACCAAATTTCTTGCAGATTGTGAAAGAAAGCTGGTCTCAGCCAGTTACTGGATCTCCATTTTATATCTGGGAAGAAAAACTCAGGAGATTGAAATCAGCCCTGAAGAGCTGGGCCAAATCTATTGCAAATCCAGCAGCTGAAAGGAAAAATATCCAAAGTCAGCTTGAAGCATTTCAACTGAACGCAGAAGAGGCTCACATAACCAGAGAGACTTTAGACAAGGAGGCTCATCTTCAACAATGCTACCATAAAGCTTGCCTGACTGAAGAGGAAACGTGGAGGATCAAATCGCGATGCCTCTGGCTAAAGGCAGGTGACAGAAATACATCATTCTTTCATAAGCACGCGGAAGCCAGAAAAGGTTTCAACTCCATCAATGAAATTAAGGAAGCGGATATCACTCATAAGGACTTTGAAAGTATTAAACAGGTAGCTCATCACCATTTCAAAGGGTTGTACAATGAAGATAATAATACGAATAAGAACTTTAGTTTGTTGGATAGGATTCCCTCCTCAATAACTGTTGATATGAACCAGCATCTAGAAAGTAAAGTCACTATGGATGAAGTCAAAAGAGCCCTCTATGCCATGAATCCTGACAAATCCCCTGGCCCTGATGGCTTTTCCGCATCTTTCCTTCAAACCTATTGGCACATAGTGGGGAAATACCTATATAAAATGGTCCTAAAAGCGCAGGCTTGCCAGAAATTAGGTGGAAGTACCAACTCCTCTTTCCTAGCACATTCCCAAGGAAAAGGGAGCCAATTCCTTCAATAGGTTTCGCCCTATATCCCTGTGCAACATTGGCTACAAAATGATCACAAAAGTTATTGCTAATAGGATGAGGCATATTCTACCTAAAGTCATCCCAGAGAACCAAGGAGGCTTCATCCACGGAAGGCATTTAATGGACAATTTCACACTTGTCCAAGAGGCAATTCTATCAAGTCAGCAGTGCAAGGAACAAGGTATGGCTATCAAACTGGACCTAGCAAATGCCTTTGACCGAGTTAATCATAGTTTTCTTTTGAATGTGTTGAAAAAATTTGGTTTTGGGGTGAGATTCATCAATTGGATCTGGGCCTGCATCTCGGAACCATGGATAGCCCCATTAGTCAATGGTAGATCTACAGGTTTCTTCAAAGCTACAAGAGGGTTAAGACAGGGTTGCCCCATGTCTCCCCTGCTGTTTGTAATCCAAGCTTCAATTCTCAGTTTCCATCTAAAAAATCAAATGCATGAGCAGGACATATCAGGGCTATCCATAGCAAGGGGGGTCCAAAATATAAATCATGCATTATTTGCAGATGACACTCTGCTGCTTGGGACAGCTTCGATCCACTCGGCCAGAAGATTTAAAGAGACGCTCGATGAGTACTGCATGGAGTCTGGTAGCAGCCTCAACAAGGGTAAGTGCCACACTTACTGCTGGAATACCCCGCCCTCTTTGATCAACTCCATCTCCAGATGCCTAGGATTTGTAGCCTCCTCAGAATGGACATTGTTCAAGTATCTGGGGCTGCCCATCTTCCTCAAACGAGCCCACAGTAGGGACTGGATGCCGCAGGTAGAAAAATTTAAAAGTAAACTCCAGGCATGGGGAGTTAATTGGTTAAATATGGCAGGTAAGACAGTCCTCATTAAAGCTGTCCTTAGAAGCCTCCCGTTATACCAGTTCTCTGTGCTTCTGGCACCCAAGGGTATACTCCAGAAAATGGAACAATATATCATAAATTTCTTTTGGAAAGTGGCTAAACACAATGAGAGAAGATTCCAGCTTGTCAAATGGGAGACTGTTCTCAAGCCTAAGATGGAGGGAGGGCTCAATTTCAAAAAACTCCTTCATCAGAACATAGCAATGGGAGCTAAACTTCTATGGAGACTAATTGTGCCTAAGCCAGGCTGGGCACAGATAGCTCTTTGGCGAAAATATCTCAAAGGCGCAAGACTGAGATGCTTAGACAGACCCCTGCCTCAAGGAAACACGCCGTTCGTCAAACTCTGTTCCAAAGCCACCCCTTTGATTCAATCAAAAGCCTATTGGATTCCCAGAAATGGTAAAAAAATTAATTTATGGAAGGACCGGATCATGGATCGAGAACCTATCAGAGAAAGTCCAAAGCTGAAATCATTAAAGGATTGGTTGGTGGTTGCAGGGAAGAACAAATTGTGGGACATCTCCACTTGGAATGGCACGCAGTGGGCGGGCTGGAGCCTGCCGGATCTGCCCTCAGACCTACATCAAGAAGCCGCCCACCTCTGCGATCTACTGAATGGCATAGCACCCGCGCGAGTTAACAAGAAGGACAGGCGAGGATGGGGCGATCAATCGACTGGTTATACAGTCGCCCAAGGATATGCGTGCCTAAACGCAATTCCAAATGCGCCCATTGATCCGGCCCCATGGAAAACAGTATGGGGCAATCCCACGCTGCCAAAAATCGATATCTTTTGCTGGATACTATGTCACAGGAAAATATTAACCGAAGATAAACTTCAGAGGCGCGGTTTCTACGGACCATCCAGGTGCTCGTTGTGCCATGACTCTGAGGAAAGCGCCACACATCTGATTCTTAATTGCAAATTCTCAATTCAGGTCTGGAGAGAACTGATGGAGTATTGGAACCCCAAATTCGAGCTTCCAGCGACCATATTAGACCTGTTTGCCACCTGGAAAACCCGCTATCCCGGACCCCCTCCCAAAAACAAAGGGATCAAAGCGGCCTGGGCATCACTGCTAAAAATTTGCTGCTGGCAGCTATGGCTTGAGTGCAACAGCAGAATCTTCAGGAATCTCCATCACAATGCCAAGACGGTGGCGACCAAGATAAAGTCCCAAATAAAAGAATGTTTGGGAGGTCATAAAGATGACTCCAACCTTACCCAGTTAGACAGAGATTGGGGGTCCTCCTTGAACCTGAACTTTCAACAAAATATCAGAAGCATGGCTCCTCCAGAGGAATGGCAAATAAGGGGAAAAGGCAGAGAGGACTTCCAAAACTGGATTCTCAATCAGAGGATGCACTCCCTCTTCTTTGACGGTGCAGCAAAAGGTAACCCAGGCAGCGCTGGAGTAGGGGGAGTAATTAAAAGCATAGATGGTGTAGAGATCCTCCATTTTTCCTGGGGATTAGGAATCAACTCTAGCATCCAAGCTGAAGCATTTTCCCTCTTCCAAGGACTCAAACAGCTTCAGAACCTGGAAATCAAGGAGGCCAATATCCTGGGGGACTCTGAAGTGATCATCAAACTTATGGTGACTAGCTCTATTCCACGGGATTTAAGATTAGCAAGACTGATCCATAGAATCAGAGGAATGGCAAAGATGTTCCAAAACCTGAAATTCTTTCACGTGTTGAAAGACAACAATAAAGAGGCAGATCTTGAAGCCAATAAAGCTGCTCAGCTATCGGTCGGGACATTGAAAAGAGATGGGGAAGAAGCATGGGTTCCAATTCCTTAAAGCATTTCAGAAGATGTTTTTTTGCTTAATTCTAAAGCTGTTTGTATGTATATTTAAACTGGGGCAAATAGGAAATAAAAGCACAATTGCTGATTCCAAATGGAAGCGGACAACAAGGCTAAAAGAATCTTAGAAGGAAGAATCCAACTGGATAGTGCCCATACCTATTGTATTTAAAAGACTGGTATTTAGACCAACTCATTAATACAATTCATAACCGTTCCTGTTAAAAAAAAAAACTTTTTTTCTTATATATTAAACAAAAAATTATAGTTAAAATCAATTTTCACTTAATTATTAATGAGCTTATCTCATTATATCTGTTTATGAAAAAAAATATTTAATTCCACTAATAAATTTTAAACCTGTTAACTACAAATATTTATTAATTTTGAACTTGTTAATTAATAATATTTATTATAAAAGTAATTTAAATATTAAAAAAATTTAAGTTACATTCTAATTAATTAATGGTGAATGAGATTTTATTTTGTTATTATTAGCCTTTGACAAAGAAGTAATCAGTTTAACATTGACCAATATAAATAATATATATTTTGATACTTGCAAATCAATGTGGAGCAGGTAACAAAGTTATTGACCTCAAAGCTAAATTTAACAACATGTTTTCATGGAATTCGTAAACAAAATTTGACATAATAATCGTGTGTCTAGGTTAATCTTCTCATTTCATTATGCATATCAATTTCAATTGCTTCTATTCCACATATTTATAATTATATTACTTTTTTTGGTAGGGTTATATTGTATATATTACTATACATTTAAAATGATAAAAAGAAAAATTAAGAATCAACCATTGAACAAATTTGAAGGGATTAAACATAAAAATGATAATAATGTACAATATTTTGTAATTTCAAACATATTGTGTTGACACATAATCTCAATCGAAAACCATTCTTTTAACCATCTTCTTTAAGTTTTTTTCCCAACGAAAAATCGTACTTCCTATTAATATTTGAAAATTACATATTGTAGATGTTGAAGAAGCATATGCTTTAAGTTGTGGAGAACCACCTTCAGATGTTCATGTACAAAATACCCTATAGGGTATACTAGTAGTATGTGCATAATTACATATCAAAAATAAATATACACATAAGACTGTTCTGTGAAAAAAGTACTGGCAGTAGCTCAAAAAGTCATGAAATCAAGCCCTGTCAGGCTCCTGTATTCTGTGTCGATGTATGGACGATGGTAGTATTGATATAAGTATGTTCCCCTTTGTTCCTGGATCATCCATAGATCAGAAATCTGGTTGCGCTCCCTGTAGATGTGATGACAAACGATGAAGTCAAATTGGGATCTTAAATGCAGTGCATCATCCAATATATTCCTGAGTGTGTGTGCATGGCAGATAGATATATTGTTGAACCAATTAATAATGATCTTGGAGTCACCAAATATTTGAAGGTGCCTACACTCTTTTTCTAAAGCAAAGTGCAAAAGATGTTTGAGTGTGATCAATTCTGCAAAGTTATTAGTGCCATTTCCCAATCCCATCTGAATTTTAAAGAAGTGGTTCTCTGATAGGTGTAGTAATGCCTCCCCCCCACAGTCATGTTCTTGGGCAGATCCATCAAAATAGGCCCAAGGAATGCTTCTTTCAGTAACTCCAAAGATAACGGTATGATGGGGAGTAGGTCGATCATCGTCACGAATACTGGAATAAATGGACAAAACATGTGCAGAGGCATGAATCCAGTGAGGTTCAATATCACTGAAAATGAATTTATTCTGGGTCAGCCAGATAGCCCAGCATACCAATAGAGGGAGGTTTCTAGCTTTAGGAGGCTGGGCCGAAGTCCACCATGATTTCCAGGCTTCAAGGATGGAATTCCCCTACCATCGAAAGGTGATAGAGAGGGAGGAGAGGACTAGGGACCAAAAATCCATAATGGTGGGGCAATGTAGGAAGAGATGCTCGATGGATTCAAAGGCATGTTGGAAAAGGATGCGCCGAATAGGGCCATGGAAGGATCGCTTCATAAGATTCTCACCTGTAGGACATTTTTGGCGAAGTACATTCCACATGAAAAGTCGAGTGCGTGGAGGGGCATTTAATTTCCATGATAAACTCCACCATCAATCATAGTTTGGTGGCTTATGTGCAGAGTATATAACCGGGTAGCCATCCTTGGGGGTATATTGACCATGCTTGGCATGTGCCCATATAAGTTCATCATCGCCTTCAAGAATCCTAACGTGTGATTCAGTAAGAGCATTGGTGAAACTATGCCAGTCATGATGACAATAGTTGTGGATGCCAAGATGAATAACCGATTTCCAAGCCTGTGCAAAAACATTAGTGTTCTCTGGGTCTGCAATTTGATCAAGATAGTTAATACCAACATTAGATAAGAATTGAATGAGATCAGGTGGGAGCCTGAATGCATTACCACATCCGGACCATGGATCCATACCCACACGAACAAAGGTGTCTGACATAATTCTCCAAGCTACTCCATCACGAATATAAGATATATAATTTAAGACAACTCGCCATATAGATGATATGCGCGTCCTATTCCAAGTAGGGAGTCAGATCCAATCAAGAGTTTGTAGGGGCCAAATGTATTTCTGATAAACAACCTCAGTCCATAAGCTTTTTGTTCTGAGAATTTTCCAACCCATCTTGGCAGCAAGTGCTTTGGAGAAGGACTCAAGGTTTTTTAGTCCCCATCCACCCCATTTATTTGGAAGTGCAATCAAATCCCAACGAACCCATGCATAAATGTGACCATCATGTTTCCCTTTCCATAGGAATCTGCTGCACAACTGTTGTATTCTCATAAGTATTCCTTTGGGGATCCAAGCCATGGACATCCAGTAGACCGGAGTGGCTTCCAATACAGTTTTGATTAATACCAATCGTTCAGCTCTGGAGAGGTATTTGTGATGCCAAATATTAAGTCTTCTTTCAATCTTGGCTACTAGCCAAGTCCAATCTGCAATCCTGTATTGAATGGGTTTGAGACGAAACCCAAGGTACTTCAATCCATCATCTAATGATAGGAAAGAGTAGGGAAATCTCTAGTGTGCAAATTGGATCTCATGGGGTGTGCATCCTGTAGAGGAGATTGTTGATTTTCGGGCATTACAGTCCATGCCAGTAGCTCGACAAAATAATTGCATCATAGATTGTAAGACTGATGAATCACCTATACTCCCATTGAGGAAAATCAATACATCATCAACAAAAAGTAAATGTGTAAGGATGCAATTGTTGGTTATCTTGATACCATGGAGACAACCAAGTCTGCGATCTTCTGTAATGAGACGGCTCAAGCCTTCCATAACAAGCAGGAACAAAAGAGGGAAGAGGGGGAAGCCTTGTCAAAGACCCTATTCTATATGAAAAAAGGGGAGGCAGATCCATTAATGAGAACACTAAATGAGACTTTGGTAATGCAGCACATGATCTAGTTGACAAATTCTAGGGGGAACCCCAAATGGGTTAAAATCATTCTCAAGTAAAGCCAATTAGTGCAATCAAAGGCCTTTGATAGGTCTATCTTGAGGACCATGCCTTTCAACTTCTTTATTTTGATGGAGTGTAATACCTCTTGTGCAGTACCAATGGCATCATGAATTTGACGGTGGTTAAGAAATGCAAACTGTTCAGGAGATATATGAGCAGATAGGATGGGCTTAAGCCGATTGGAAATGATCTTGGAAATAATTTTATATATGCAATTACAGAGTGATATGGGGCAAAATTCCTTGAAGGACTCAGGGGTAATCAAATTTAGGGATGAGGGCTATGAAAGTAAAATTGAAAGCCTCATACATTCGACCACTGGTTCGACAATATTCAATGATATGGAGTAGATATTCCCCCAGTATTTCAAATAAATCCAAGTAGAATTCGACCGACCTTCTGTCAGGGCCAGGACTCTTGTCCTTCTTAAACGATTTTAAAGTATTCTCCAACTCCCCCATAGAAACAGGGTTGTTCAACAAACAGAGGAAAAAGTCCTGCCACCCTAATAATTTCTGCCAAAGTTACTTCCTGTCGGGCCTAGTAAATATTTCTAAAGTGTGAGGTGTTGAGTGATGCCAGATAATGGAAAGAGTGAACTCTCTAACCTTCCTCATTTGTCACATTCCAGATGGTTTTGATCGTACAGATCCCATTAGCATATTGGTGATATGATTTTGTATTCTCATCTCCCTCTTTTAACCAGATGGCTCTGCTCCTGAGTCTCCATCTTTCCTCTCTATCTTTTAGAATCCTATCCCTTTCGATCTCCAGTTTAATGAGGTGGGACTTGGCATCAGTAGATAGGTAGCCCATCCCATTAGCATCCTCCAGATTTTCAATCTCAGTCTCAATTGAATTGAGTTTGTGATCATCCATCTTTCGCTTGTTATGAGCCCAGTCTATGGTTAATTGCTTAAGTTTAAGAAGGTTGTTGGAGAAACCTTCCGAAATAGATCGACCCGAACCAGGAGGGTGAGTCTTCCAAAAGTCTGATACTAAACAGATATATTTTGGATCCTTTAACCAAGTGGCATTAAATTTTAAGGAGGCTTTTGGTTTGCGAGCATGACCAATGATCTCAAGGTAAATAAGAGAATGATCGGATAGGCCCCCCGATCCCACCCACTGCCTGTAATTGTAGAGGGTCCCAATGAGCCTCTCCTTGATAAGGAAACGATCCAGCCTTCGAGCCAACATGGCCTCTCCAGTCCTTCGGTTCCTCCAGGTGGGCTGAAGATGAGCCATGGGAATATCAATAAACTGGTGATCCTCAAGTAGAGCCTCCAATGTATCAGATAAAGGGTCAATCTAAGCATTGTGCCCCCAAGATTCAACATGTCCAATGGAAAAATTGAGATCACCTCCCATAATGATGTTATCAGCTTGTAAAAGGGTTGAATTGAGTAGTTGTTCCCAAAATGAAACTCGGTTGTGGCAGGGGCCATACACATTAATCAGTCGAAGCTCCATCCCTAGGTCAGATGAGAAAATGTCAGCACCAATGAAGCCATTCCCACCCCAAACATTTGATAGTCTAACCAACCTAGGGTTAAAACCAAAGGCAATTTCCCCAAATTGCCCACGAACATCTAGGGCATGAAAATGCCAGCCATGTACAAGAGATTCCAGCACATGTATAACCAACTCAATAAGGCCAAGGGTTTCTTGAAGGAAAAGGATATCCACCCTTTCATATTCCATAAGTCTCCTGAAGGCTAGGTTTTTAGCAGGGCTAGCCAACCCGCGACAATTAAGGGATAACCACTTCATGGGGGAGATGAAGAAAGGGTACTCTGTGTTTTAAGAACCTAATCAATGGCAAGTTGTCGACCTTCAGCTACGTCAATAGTTGCTTGATGGATGCCTTTGGATAAGGTGGAATGACGACTCCAAGCTGATTTAGGGGGCTTAAGGGGAGGGATGATACCAATTCCACAGATATCCTTGGAGGAAGATTTTTCCAAGGAGCAGAGGTTGTAGGAGTTGGATGGGCGAGAGGAGTCTAATGCCCCCGACAAAGGAGAGGACAGGAGGGATCCGGGAAGGAAGGAGGCATATTGGAGAAAATAAGGGGGGGATGTACCAGGGGGAAAGACAGGGGAGGCAATGCTGGTGCATATGCAGAGGTGGAATGAGATAATGAGGATGAAAAAAAAGAATCAGAAAGTGCAAGAGATGAAACAAAAGAACAAGAGGGAGGATTACCCGATGAGAGTGTTGCAGTGGCTGCCGCCCGAGATCTGGTAAGCAAATGCGAGGGAGGACAGACCGGAGTGGTGACACGCTTCTTCTCCCGTGCCTTTTCTTGTGACAGATTACCAGAAGCCGAGGGGGTTCGTTGTATGTGTGAACCCAGCTTGTCCACCAAACCATCAGTCGCCATCTCTGGAGGAGGAACAGATATTACCAAGGGGCATTCCTTATATAAATGTCCAACCTTGTGGCATTGTCTACACCTGAAGGGCACCCCTTCGTAGTCAAGGATTTGTATGCGAGTGAAATGCTTCTAGTGAAGGGTAATATGTTCCTCCAACCCTTCTCTAGTGTCAAGATGAACCAATATACGGGCCAAAGACATATTGCCGGAGACAATGAAAGATTTATCATGATCTAGGTAGGTACCAAGTGCATTTCCAATGCACTTGAAGATGTCTTCGGACCAAAAGTGTAGCGGAAAACTAGGTAGCCGCACCCAAATAGGACCAGCCCCTAATTTCTCCCGCTCTAGATCGAACAAGGGACTCCATCACTTGAGCAAGATAGGTGCAAGCTCAATGTGCCAATATTTTGAGAGCACCCACATAGTATAGTCTAAACGCTGAAAACGAAGGGTGAACCAACCACGCGAGAGAGTGGTAACCAATGGCAGTTCAAAGAGTATTGTCCCCAGATTTCAGTGATCCATTGTTGTATCCTAGAAGTGAAATATGTTCGCCCTCGTATACGCCCCACCAGAACACGGTCTGTTGTATCAACCACATCCCTGAGAGAGATGTCTTTGTTATTGGCTTTGACACACTTGAACTTCTTCATGGTTTTGAGATGCTTATTTGCCTGGGGACTAGAGGAGGGTTTGAGAGGGGGATCCAAAGAGTCCTCAACCCTAGGGTGAGAGTCACAGTCCGCCAAGTTGATAGGGGTCCTTTAAAGTAGTTGGAAGAGGGAGGGTTGGATACGAAGTTATAGGTTTCCGGCTTAAGAGGAGGAGGCCCAGGGAGGTGTTCCAGGGGGAAAGATGTCGAGTCAGGGGGTGGAATGAGAGATAGATCGACAATAGATGGAGTAGAGGAATAACCTATCGGATAAGAGGGGGAGGTGGAATCAAGGCATGTAGCCAGGAATTGTAGGGATGTCAGAGAAGGGGGAAGGTAATCAGAACCCGACCAAGGATGTGAGTCATCAGGTAGGGAGACGTCTGGACAGGAGGAGCTAGGGTCAGTTGGAAAAGCCGGTGTAATTGCCCTAGGGTAACCGACAAAGGAGACTGGGGGTGCAAACAACAACGCATCTCACAGGGGAGGGGCGATGTGGTGTAGATGGGCACAGATACATACGGGTCATCCGTATAGTCAACCAATTCTACCTCCATATTCGTCGACCTGCCAACAGATCATGTTGCAAGTGTAAGATCTTGCGCTAGATGCTAGGATGGGTGACGAAAAAGAGGTGAAAGTGATGAACCCCAGGACATCTATGAGGTAAGGAGCAGAAGGGTGTTGCCCTCAACCTGGATTAGTAACCCTATAAAACCCTAACCAAATCAGAGTTGCAGCAGAAAGGGTGCAGTCACGCCATCGAAGCTCTGTCTCCCTACTTCTTCCCTTTTCTTTCCTCATGTAGGGAAATCTTCTTTAAGTGTTATATCCTAAAGCATTTGAATTAATTGTAGTATTGTAAAATATTCTATATTTAATGTTTTAGTTGTTGTATTGTACAATATTCTATCTTTTTATTTTTGGTTAAAAATAATAGTTAGGTTAAAATATGAGGAGTAACATTTTGTTTTGGAGTGTGAGATTTGGTTAAGTGTATGAAACTAAAGACCAATATGTGTAAGGTTAGATTTAGGTTATAATATTTAGTAACTTAAAAATAGAATAAATAGAATCTGAATAGCCTTAAATATCAAGGAAACTAAACTCCATTAACTACACTTTTTAATATTTAGGTGTTTTAATAATTATTAAATGAATTAATGTTGTTATTACCTTATTTCGTCGACCACCAAATTAGACTTCGATAATAAGGATTTCAATTTTGAATATGAGTGACGCATTTTTTGTCTAACGTTCAGAGATGAACGATAACAATAGCACTATCTTGACTCCAAAAACATATTGTCAGCATTCCATCATTTTAATCCAAGTGTGGCGTGCTAGCAATGGCATAAATTAATTTGTTGTGGCAGTTACGGCAGTGGCGACACAACTAACGCAAATACGAAGTAATCGCATCATCCATAAAACCACCACATTTGAGAACTCGGTACGTGTGTCAGATCTTTGCATAGAACTTGGTACACGTGTTAGAATTTTTTTTTTTTTTTTAAACCAAGTCGGATACTTTTATATTATAAAACAAACAGCATTACATAGTTCTATTACATCCGGGAAATTTGTCTGAAGGGTGAGGATCAAAAGTGGGTACGCAGACCCATATTCCTCCTTGCTTCTTTGATTTAAACAGAAACTAAAACAAAGACGACTATATTGTCTAACAAAAGAGCCTCCTATCCAGCAGTATTTGCAATGCATTCCTTATGGGAAGTGCTGGGTGACTGAATCGTCCGGATTCCGGACACTTGCCTTGGTTGATGCTTCCGCTTGGTAGCTTTGGGTGAGAGAGCGTATATGTTCCATGGCTGCCTCCAAATGGCTGCAGCGCTCCTGCAGTGCTTCAATCTCGTTCTTTCTTTTGTCCAATTTTTTCCTCTTAGAATTCCTATCAGAGTGATAGTCATCTTGCAGCTCTTTCAGCTGCTTGGTCAGGCTGTTAATCATTATGGTATGAGCTTTACACATTGTGCACTCCTTATTATTGAAAAGATTATCCAAGAGGTTGCTAGGTTGGCCTTTCTCAGCAGGAGGGCGGTGTTGATCGGCCATTCTTTCGCGCAGAGGGACAGGACAGTGAGGGGCTATGAACGGGATTGAAAAGAGAGCGAAGGAGAATATGCTGGAGTGATGAATACAGGAGCTGGGTGAGATGAAGAGGAGGGCGATGGACTGCTGAAATCGAAGGGAGAAGTGCGATAATCTCAGAGGGCCGGGGGAGATCTTCAGGGATATGTCTGAGTCACTGCAGCCCTGCATAAACAGAGAGATTAGCGAGTGAAAACCAGCAAAGAGAGTAGCTAAGTTTACCAAGAGCGCCTTGGGAGTCTCTTCTTCCTGGAGAGAAGTGAATTCTTCCACGGTACGCCTTCTGTTGCCGGAGTCGAGCTGCGGACAGGAGAACTGATCTATGCTATTGCTTGAAGCCCCACTGCCATATATAATGATCTGAAGGAGCCACATTTGCTTGGATCCGCACCTAGGGGATCTGTTCTTAGGAGGAGGGTGGTCAACTGATTTGATAAGGCTGCAGGCTTGGCTTGTGCGGGGAGGTAAAACACAATCCCAGACCCTGAAAGAGACTGCGCTGGTCAGGTGGAGAGTCCCGAAGGGATATGGGTCAATGATGGAGTTCAGATATTGAGGACCCTTAGGATTTCGATAGTACCTGGTAGTACAGGAGGGGATGCTGGGCCTAAAGCGAGGAAGAATATACCTGAGGTGGCTGCGATTTTTGGAGGGGTTATCGGGGGAAGCCCGCTTAGGGAATATCTTTCCTGTATATTCTGTCATTCTCCTTAACTTCACATATTTGCCTGCTTGAAGCCTTTTTTGCTTGATTGTCTGCCTCCTCATTGTTTGTTCTGAGAATGTGTTTGAAAGTGACATTGCCGAGGGACCTGATATTTCCCATAATCCTAGCTTTGATGTTGTTTAAAGCTGTTTGTCTGAATTCCTTCCCTGTGGTCAAGGCTGCAATGATGATTGCAGAATCTCCTAGAATTAGTAGATTTCTCAGACCGTAGCTCTTGGCCATGGAGGTCCCAAGAAGAAGGCTGTAGGCCTCCGCCCTGTTATTTGTCATGTTGCCCAACCCCCATTCGAAGGTGACTATGGTCTTCCCCTGACAATCTTTGATTACTCCCCCTGCTCCCGCTTGACCTGGGTTGTTCTTTGAGGCCCCATCAAAGTGGAGAGTAGGGCGATTTTGGCTATGGATCCAGCTTTTGACTTCTTCTTTAGTTCCTCTTAATTTCCAGTCCATGTTCCTCCTCACTGTATTCCCTTTCTTCTGATGTCCTCTCCCTAATTTGAACTTGCTGATCCACTCTTTGACTCTTGTGTCCGATTGTTCCCCTTCTTCCCGGTAGTTGCCATTTGCCTCAATGGTCTCGGTAATTAGAGCAATCGTTTTGGCGAGGACGCTGGAGATGCTTGGTTGTTTACCCTTGAAGATATACTTATTTCTGGCCAACCAAATTTGCCAGCAGAGGTTAGCGGGGATGCTTCTCCATATCCTTTTGACTAGACCTTTACATTTGCCAGAGTCCGGGAGATTATTTCCCCATTGCTTCTGAAGGGTAGTGATCTGACTGGGGAGGGCATTGATGCTCAGGGGTTCTGTGATAATTTTCCAGCAAGCTTTAGCAAAGGGGCAGTCTATGAAGAGATGGTTTATGCTTTCTTCTGCGTTCTTACACATATAGCAAATTGAAGGGCCTTGAATGCCTTTCTTCCTAAGGTTCTCAGCTGTGAGAATTTTACAGTGCATAAGGGTCCAATTAAAGAGCCTTACCTTTGGAATACACTCGGTTCTCCAAACAGCCCTCTGGAGAGGCCAATTGTTGATTGTTGAGGCGTTTTGCAGAACTTTGTAGCCTTCTCTTACCGTGTATTTGCTCCCACTAGGGTTCCAGACAAAGTTGTCTTCCTCCATTCTGTTGGTAGGGGCAGAACCAGTTAGAGACATCTTGAGTTCTTCCCAAAGGAACTTCAGGTCGTCTGGGAGGGGGAGAGGTCTCCAGCCAGACCAAAGGTCCTGATCCCAGAGGGAAATGTCATGAAGAGTTTTGATCTTTGCCTCTGTCATCCACCGTTGTAGAGGCCTGAAGTCAATGCGAGCTGCCCTTGGTTCCGAGCCCATTATCTTGTCCTCCCATATGTTGATATCCTTGCCATTCCCCGGGGCTTTTGAAATGTTTGAAGTAAAGTAGGGAAGTGTCTTTTTGATCAATTTCCAAACAGGGGTGCATTGTCTTTCGACAATATTTCCTGCAAGGATGTTGCTTTTGCTTCCATTTAAGTATTTCCTCCTGATTACCTCTGTCCACCATGTGCCTTTCTCGTTGAGAATTCTCCAAACCAGTTTGCCACCCAGAGCCATGTTTGCAATCCTTGGTATTTTGATTCCAAGCCCTCCTTTTTCTAGAGGTAGGGTGACCTTGTCCCACTTCACCAAGCTGAACTTTTTTGTGTCTTGCTTACCACCTTGCCATAGGAAACTTCTGATGATCAACTCCATGTGCTTATGGATGCCTGCCGGAGCTAGGGTGGTAGCAAATTGGTAGATTGGAAGGGCTGAAAGGATGGCCTTTACTAGAATGGTTCTGCCAGCCAGATTTAGCCAATGCACTCCCCAATTCTGAAGTTTCCCTCTCATTTTCTCTATTATTTTCACCCATATCTCCGCTTTTATTGTTTCTTTGGCTAAGGGGAGCCCTAAGTATGTGAAGTGGGTCCAGTTTCCCTGGGCAGGGATGTCCATTATTGTGGATATTCTCTGAATTATATTCCTTGGCACATTCCAGGTATATATCATACACTTGTTGTTATTTAATTTGCCTCCTGAAGCTTGAAGGAAAAGATCCAGGATTCTTTTGAACCTTCGTGCCATAAGGCTGGAGGCTCCCCCTATTAGTAATGTGTCATCTGCAAAAAGGGAGTGATTTATTCCTTTGGTTCCTCTGGTTATATCCACCCCTGTAATTTCTTTTAATTTGCGCTTGTTCTCTAGGTGCAAGCTGAGGGTTTCAGCCACTATGATGTAAAGGAAGGGCGATAAAGGGCAACCCTGCCTCAGTCCTCTTGAGCTCTTGAAGGCAGTGCAGGGCCTTCCATTAATGAGGGGAGCTGTCCAGTTTTGGGAAATGCATTCCATTACCCTACTTGTGAAAAACTCTGAGATGCCAAATTTCAGAAGGACTGCCCTGAGAAAAGAGTGATTTACCCGGTCGAAAGCGTTCGCCATGTCCAACTTGATGATCATACCCCTCTCCTGCCTGGATAAACTGCTGTGAATTGCCTCCTGTATGAGAATGACATTATCCGTTATGTGGCGATTAGGGACAAAACCCCCTTGATTTTCCGATATGAGAGAGGGAAGGACATTTTTTAACCTTTGCGCCAAGATTTTTGTGATGATTTTGTATGATACATTACATAAGGAGATTGGGCGGAATCTGTCAAAGGATTGGGGTACGTGTTAGACTTTTATTATCCATGTACAAATGTAATAATTACATAATAAGACCTCAACTATGAGTTACAAAGCATGGAGCAATAAGATGTTTAAAATTATAGCCAATAGAAATACACATAAATGTTTGATAATATTTTTTGTAATAAATAAAAATAATAATTTGTAAAGTTTTACTTTGGCAAATTGAAAATCATTTAACATCTTTGACCAAAGTAATAGGTGGTCAAGCCAAAACCTAATACATAATACTTATTGGTTGCAAGCATAACAACATTATCATAATAATAATTACAATGTGACCAAACCTTCCATCAATTTGTGGAATACCATATTAACCAAAATAAAATATTTAATCGTCTTAAATTTATAAAAAGTATAAATAATAATTAACTTTATTTCTCTATTCAAATTTGCATTCTACTTAATTGAAATAGACATGTTTTTGTTATTTTTGATAAATAACAAGAACAAAAATGATATAGTTTTAAGTTTATTTTAAAAAATACACTAAATTGTTTATATATAGTGTAAAGTTCATGTTATGATTTCTGGTTCAATGTCTTTACAAACTCATGCTATAATGCAACTTACATCATAAATTCACTTTACAACGGGCTAATATAACATGAGCTCAAAAACCACATACATATATTCGTCGCTAAAAACATTTACTAGATTTTTAAAATATCAATGAATTAGTTTTTTGGGAGGGGGTTTTATACAATTTTGTAATCTTAGTGAGATTTTTTTTAATATATAAACCAATTATATAGATTTAACAACTTAAATTTCTCATTAATAGAACATATTAAAAAAATAAAATGTAGCGATATAAAATTTAACTCACAAATGACAATTTTTTACCAAACAAATCTTGTAAATCATGGCACTCTACAATTTGATCAATGTATTTAATTTCACTAAATATTTTAAATATAACAAATGATCAATGTATTTAATTTCACTAAATATTTTAAATACAACAAAATATTGTCCAATCAACACTACTTCAAGAAAGTTTAGTCAAAAGAAGCTTAAAAGCTGGCAAAATAATGTCTTCTTGCTGTAATTTAGTAATTTTTTTCCAATTGCTTTAAATATCAACACTATGGAAACTTTCTTTCTTTACCATTGAAATAATGAGCTAATTTTAACTAGCATAACCTAACTATTAGATGTTGGATTTCTTAGAATAGTACGTTTCAAGTGTGTAATCTGCAAAGTTCAAGTGGCCAAGTTTTAAAATTCAAAAAGTGAGTGGGGAGATATTTTGTGTTCAACCTTAAGTATCCTCAATTTAAAATCAAAAAATTGTTTTATTTAATCAAATGTTGGACTATGATAACTGCATGGCGAGCAATAATGACATGACATTGTGGAAAAAGCAGTGTTTAAAAACAAGGTAGTTATTATTTATTAGTGTTATAAAATTACTTATTTTTAGGCCTATAGGCTTTCTTATGCATCAACAATCGTCAACACTTTTACCCTGCTCCGTTCGATTAATTAGGCCTATAGGCTTTCTTATGCATCAACAATCGTCAACACTTTTACCCTGCTCCGTTCGATTAAGGGAAACACTTTCAACCGTTGATTTGAAGTGACTACTTTTTCCAAATATCGGTTGAGTTGCAAACATAATTTCACTGTGTTTTACTGCTTTTTCCCAACGATCTCCTTATTAATATATTTTTCATTTTCCTTATTAATATATTTTTTATTTTTAGAAAGGATCACTTGCATGTTCTCTATTCTATGGCCGCTTTTTTCTGTTATCAATCTTTTTCGCAGCTTTTTTCTTCGTGGCCACATCCGCATGTGTACAACTGCCCATTAGCCTATAATGATCGCATTGGGTTACGCCATGGACTTTCCTTTCCTATCTGGAAAAAGTCCATGAAGAGCAGGAAAGATGGAATTTTCAGCATGAAGAGCAGGAAAGTCGAAGAGAAACTCCTAGGGGCCTTGCAAGACTTCACCAGTCGAGAAAACTGGGACGAATTTTTCAAACTCCGCTCAGACGAACCCTTCGAATGGTAGGGCGGCTGGAGGAATCTTGCGAAGCCTCTAGCTGAACACTGCGGCCTCCATTATACTATTTCAAAAAATGGTCGGCCTCGACTTCTCTTCTAATCGTGTGAACATTTTCAACCACCCCCAAAACGTGTATATATATATATATATATATATATATTTCTTGAAAATCTGTTATCTCACACACCTTTGTGCGAAGTGAACACATTATGTTAGTAAAGATGGAAAATCTTGCGAACAGATTAGAAGCAATTGAAGAAAATCACAGAGAAACGGCTGCTGATGTGACATCTCAGACATCCATGGCAGCAGGTGAGTTAGCTATTTGTTCTTGATTATTGCATTCAAATTTCATTGTTCTATTTAAACATTCGTTTGTCTGCTTTCTGCGATTTTTGTCATTAGGGAGAAAGATTCTTAATTTCTGCACACAGTAATGAAGTATTTTGTTATGATATTGGGCAGAAAGAGACTTAGTTTCTGGACTCAGTGATGACGTCGTTCTCGGGGAAGTCATTCCTCGATTATGTCGGGCAATGCCATGGGATTCCAGGCCGGTCCTGAGGTTGTTGAGTCAATCGTGGGGCAATGCTATGGTGGATCATACCACATTATTATATGATCGTGTTTATAACGCGGCTGCTATTATCTCCCCATGCGAGTTCATTGTATTGCGTATTTTTGAGTCCAAGAAATGCCTCAACAAGAGGAGTTTGTGTGTGTGGAATCCCTCTCGTGGTATGGAGAAAGCACTTCCACCACCTCCGGACGCGGCATTTGATTCTGTGTTTGTGTGCGACGACGAGAGCTTATATTTGTTCACTCCAGGCGTTGTAAGAGAAGAACGCAAGGTTTGGCATAAGGAGTACAAAGTGTGGTTGCTCAATTTAAGAGAGTTCAATGTTGTTTGGAAAAGACTCCCCTGCCTGCCAATGTTAGGGGATTATATTTACGCCTCCACAACTTGTTGGGGACACAGCTACATATGGTAGCGAAGTGGATCTCATGCCTTAGAAACCAACGTATGGAAACTGTCGAGAAACGGAGAAAATGAAAGCGACTGGCAATGGGAATATGTTAACATTAATACTCAACTTCCCCGAAACTTGATTCTGGATAAATCAAACAGGATGCCAACCTATATTGAGTTGAATTGTAGGATTAATAACGAGCTTGTTTACAAAAGTGTATTCGGAAGATGTCCTGATCCAGATGACCTCTTTCTAGAGGAGTTGACTGTAAACGGAAGACGTCCGGCTCCGTCTCAGTCTCAAAACGAGGATTATATTTTCATGACACCAAAGGCTGATCGCGATGATAGCCAGCCTTTAATCTATGGTGACTTGTATTGCTTGTATGTACATAAAGACATAAATGATGTACTGATGTGCATATCAAATGTAGAAATGGAAAATGTGGAGCATAGAATAGTGGGAGAGGGTACTGAAGAGTGGGATGAATTTGCGGGGCACTGGGATAATAGGCTTTTTTGGATCAACGACAACAACAGATGGCCTAGGCGTAACCAAAGGTTCTCCACCGCCCTTCAAACATTTCTCTCACCGACTCCATGGAAAACATTGGATAATGCGTGGGATATCGAGATAAAGAAAGTCTCCCACTTAACGCTGGCGCAAAATGGACGTATCTATTGGTTTGAATTCTTAGCTGGCAACGAACAATGCCGGGAAGATCAATAGCCGTAGCCGTTTCTATTTCAGGAAGATTAATCTTACATAGTTTGGTTTTGATTCAGGAATTGGAAGGAATTTTCGCTTTCAAATGTGATGCTATTAACCTTTAAACTTTAGTGGTAAAAATTTGTATAAGGATATTAAATTTTTTCACTGTAGATGCTTATGTTGATCAAGTTTCTAAAAAATGTATTATTGATAATTCCTTTCCCACCGGGAAAATGTTGGAGAGAAAAAAAACCAGTGGAGTTAGTGAATGTAGATATATCTGGTCTTTATGAAAACATTGTCTCGTGACAAGTCAAGAAGTATTTTATTGTTTTTTTTTTATGATTTTTGTACAATAATATGCATAACTTATATTAAACAAAAAAAAATATGATGTATTTGTTATTGTTCAACAATTTAGACGTTGCTTAGAGAGAGGGAAAGTGGATATGTACGGAAGACATTAATTATAGAATGTTTGCGAAGAATAGATCAATTGTTGAGATTTCTAGGAGTATGTTGAAAGTTAAAGTTATTCCCAATATAATTACATCTCATCTTTTTTTTTTTCTTTTTTTTTTTTTTATTATGGATGTCCAATAAGAAGTGTGTAAAATATGATTCCATATCAGGGATGGACTAGAAGAAAAACATTTCAAAGTTATTGATTGTATTGTTTATGTTCATGATCATTTTCAACAAAAAAAAAACTAGATGATAAAAGTGTGAAATGAATTTTTATTGGCTATTGTGAGCCGATAAAGGGATGCTTGTATGAAAAATAAAAAATTACTTGTATGTCATGATGTGTTATTTGATGAAATAGAAGAAGGACATTGGAATCAACGAATACAACAAGAAAACCCAAAAGTTATTTAACAAGAAGATGAATCTTTTGTTTCTACAAATCCAACTAGTACCTTGAATACTTTTCCCACTACATCCACACCATCATCTTCTTCAAATTCAAGTACTATTACAAGATGAATTCCTCTTTTCATAAAGGTAAAATCTTTAAATGAAATTTAGAGATATACTATTTTTCCTTTAATGTCTCAGATGGTTCAAAGAAATGGATGAAGAAATTGTGGCAATAGAGAGGAATGAAACTAGGGAGCTTCTAGATCCTCCTATCGAAAAGGAAGTCATTGGAGTCAAATGGGTGTGAAAAAAAAGTAGTTAGAATTGTGATCTATTGCAATTAGATTTAGAAGGAGGTGGTTACTATGTTCCAAACTCCAAGTTATAGTTATGGGAATGGGATCTAAAAAAAATTCTTTCTTCAACTTCCTCAAAAATTAAAATGGACAATATCGTTGCATCCATCTCATTGAGATGATTCCAATGATATAATTTTTTTCTCAATCTGGTTCAAGGATCATAATTTATGAACTTTTAAGCATAGGCCATTTCAAACCTTACCACATCATCTGACCTCCACCTAGTAGCCACACAATAGCCCATGTGGCAAGTTATGTGCTTGCATTGCCATCGTGGACAGGTCCACGTGGCAAGTGATCCAAGCCTAAGGTAGTCGAAGGTCATCATTATTACTGTAACACATTGTTTAGAGACAATGTTCGACCCTATATGGATGCAACATTGATAAAGGGTGGGACTGACCTGACCCTCGACCTCGCTAACCATCTTGACCTTGACTCGGTCCATGGCTTGCTTCCTCCCCTTCTTATTATCAACATGGATGTAGGAAAAATATTTGATATAATGATTTTGAAAACCTTTGCTTATATAAATGCCATAATATATTATTGGCAAAATAATGGGATGTAAAAAGGTATCGGAGAAGCTATATGATGCAAGGTTTAAGCGCATAACAAATATTGACTTCTCTAAAGTGGTCATCGGGAATATGCTTCGAAAGCACCTTTGTGCCTATCCCAACATGCTTTGGAGAGTTATGGATATGACTAACATGCAGGTTTTTAACTTACCCTTTTTAAATTCTTTATTTTGTAGCTATGATCTTTTTATGACTTCTAGTGGTTTTGTATGGCATTGGTGTGAATCGAACTCCAGGTAAGGTTAACGGTATATTAATATGTTTACATCCACTACCGATGTAAGTGTTTTGGTCTGAGTATTATGTTATTGTGCAGCGATGGGGCCCTATACGAAATTTAAATTGAACTCTGTTATGCTTGCCAATGATGTCAGCCCTTTTCGTAGTGTCTACTTTTGGAAGAGTGGGATTATTAAGTTACTTTGGCACCACTAAACAACTTTTTCCTAGTAAATGTGATGGGGAAGATAATCACCAAGATCCCAGTATTTAGAACTGTGTTTACAAAAGTCGAAATAAATTACTATCTCACTAGCCAAACAGAGCGATGCCAAAATAACCTTACCCCCGGTACCTTCCCTTTGAAATAACAAGAATGGAAATGCTCTGGACAACTCAATATAAATATAATTTTTTTGTTGGGTTATACATATATATTCCCAAGTAATCTTGATTAGTTGGGATTTAATTTGGGAAATTTATTGATTTGATTTATTTTGAATGATTGATTGGATTTTATTATATAAATAATTGAGAGAAAAAAAGAAGAATAATTGGTATAATTTTGATTAAGGATTTATTTTATTTTGGACAATTTATTGACTAGGTTTAGTTTGAATGATTGAATTATTATAATATTTATTATTTTGAACCAAAATACAATTCTTTCAATTTAACATTTCTATCGGCCTCTCTTTACACCTTTTGGGGCAATTGCTAGTAATATATACTTTTAACATAATACGTTGTGGTGAAAAGGTCGTGGTTCAAAACTTCATGAATAAAAATCCAACCATGTCAAGCGCTAGTGTGACTTAGGTCGGGTGCAATCCTCAAGTGATTTTGATGGCTTAGATGCCTCTTAAGTCATGATTTCTCAAGCCAAAAATTAGACGTGCCAATCATCTCAAGACTCACATTACCTAATAAACCAAAAAAAAGAATACTATTAATATATACCTGGCATAATAAGCTAATCACATAGCTTTGAAACACATATCTTGTACTAAACTAAACCTATATAAATCTATTGAATTTCTAAGAACTAAACCTATATAAATATGTTGAATTTCTAAGAAATTCCAGATGCATAGTTTGGCTTACCCCAGCTAAAACATGTATGGAATTATGCACAACTAAAATATATCTGGAATCATGCACAATTAATGGCATTCCTCTTCCATTTCGACTTCTATGACATTCAATGTGAAGACCTTTCGACTTCTCTGACATTCAATGTGAAGACCAGAAAAGTTTTTACAGGAGATCAGATAGATTGGTCAGTGAGTGTCATGACCTTAACAGTTGGGAGATTGGGCTTAATGCGGTGAATCCCTAACCTGCGTACGCATGGAGCACTGGAGGACCGACACTTCCCGCCGTGAAAGATTGGAACTTGTGATGGTTGGTGTGGCTTCTTTCAATCCCTCGGACACGTGAAATCCATGCACGGTCTTTCTGTCAAATCTTTTCTTTTTATTTTAATTTAACTTTATTTATTATTTATTAAATTTTTAAATTAACTCTTGTCCATGCTTTATCCTATGTGTAAAAAGTTATCCTTAATTTATCATTTTCCACCGTTCAAATGCAGCTTAGTAATCAATGGAGTAAAATATGAATTCCAGAAGTCTGCAATGAATGTTGCAGCCCAGAGCAGCGGTAGAAGATCTGCTCATTCAGGGTTTACTTCCGCAGTTTGAAGTAAATTTGATATCTATGCAAATGTTCAAAGTGTTTATTAAGGATATGGAAAAATTTGATTTCTTTTTTTTAGTTTACATTCATTTTGATTTTACCTGATATGAAAATATATTTAGCTTATTTGTTTTGGATATCTATTTATTTATCTATTGAATATAAAGAGTGGTTGTAAACTTCTTTAATTATAATCTTTTGGCAGGAGACCAGACTATCCAAAAATGTTCTTGATTAGTTGGGTCAAAAAGAGATTGGCTTTTCCTATTTATCATTTTACAATGGAGGGATATGCACATTGTCCCACCTTCACTGCCGCCACTATGTAGATTAATGGGGCTTGTTATACTGGAGGCCTAGAAAGGAGTAAGGAGGCAAAAGACAACGCTGCATGTGAAGCAATTCAAGCTATTCAAACCCAGTATTGTGAGTTTTTGCAGATGGCAAACAAACTGTTTCCATTCTCGTTAGTTATTTTGAAGTACTATGCAATATCCTCACTCGCGTCCTGCTTTTAACAATATTAATTGTTGCCAATTCATCAGAATCTCACTTGCCTCCTGCTCTTAACAATATTAATTGTTGCTAATTCATCAGAATCTCATTTCAGGGAATCATTTCTCTGTTGTTGAACTTAATTCTGAAAGCAAATATTCTGGACGTTGTTGAACTTAATTCTGAAAGCACAGATTCTAGACATTCACCTGGAGAATGCGATGTGATCCAATTTAAATTGAAGATGCCAATTGATAACATGTTGTTTAATAATCAACTACTAGCAGCAACTGAGTCTGAAATTAATGAAGAAAAGTTTACTGTTGAGAATGTCGTTAACATGTTGTTTAATAATCAACTACTGGAAGCATAAGTGAAAAAGTCCACAATCGAAGCTAGTCGAATCACCCCCGGCTGGTAGAAGAAACGGAGGAAGAACTTGGCTTGCTTACTTGTTGGCTAGCTGGCTGGCCCTATTTAGTTTCAGTGATCGCTAACGCAGGACGTGGTAATATGCATCCAATCTCTGAGAATGAACATTCACTTCGAATACTGCTGCAAGATATTTGAGATATTTAGTATTTTGCTGAATTTTGTTGAGAATTTCCTTCAATTTCTTAATATTGTGGCCCATCTGGTAGCGAAAAATCATATTTCCAAACATGTGATGAGCTTCACCACATCACATATCTCCAACGTGTCCTCCGTGTTGGAAAATTTCTGTTTATTTCAAACACAAAAGAAATAGCACAGAGAACAACGCTCTGTTTCAAATACAGGATCTTTATTAAATACAAAAAAAACTGTTACAAAATTGTCTTCCTCTTCTGAGGGATTACATCAGGAACGCTCCAGTTCCAGAAACCAATTTCATTATCTCAGAAAACTAAAAGTTCAGCACTGCTGTGCATTGCAGAAGAAAAAAAAAACAACTCTTTCTCTAATTCTACACTACACTGTCTGCTCTTGCATTTTTTTTTTTTAAATGAACAATGCAAAAATATCTTACAATACGTGTTGCTTGTGCCCATACTTCCGTAAAATAGAAAACAATAAAATTAAAAATTTCACCTATATTTACCAAACGTAGTAAATATCATTAATTACACGGCTGAAAATATCTTATCGGAATTTAATGCATGGCTTATCACAACATCGCACCATCGCATCGGCGGATAAGGAGCAAAGAGCTTAACACGCAGAAGTTTAAGATTTGCGATCTGCGATCTGCGATTTGATCGCATCGCAAGATCGCGATCGCAGAAAACAAAAGGTAACAAAAAATGAAACAAGGGAAAAATGCGATATGCGACTAGATCACATCGCAGGGAAACTCCAATGGTTGTTTTCTGAATAAGCTGGGTCGTTTGTTCAACTGTCAGCTTCCGGCAGGTTGAAATTATCATTCCAACACTCCCCTTTAATTTCAACTGCTGGGTTTTTCTGCATACCCAGGCATTTCCTGAAATGATCAAAACTTTTCTTTCCCAATGGTTTTGTCAAGATGTCAGCTAACTGATCCTCTGTTCTGTAGTGCTGCAAAACAATCTCACCATTGTTAACCAATTCACGTATGAAGTGAAATTTGGTGTCTATGTGCTTTGTCCTTTTATGAAAAACAAAGTTTTTAGACAATGCTATTGCCGAGCTATTGTCACAGTAAATGGTTGTGCCCTTTTCTTGTTCATAACACAAATCTCTGAGAACTCTTCTCAGCCATACTGCTTGGCATGCTACTGCTGTTGCTGCCACGTACTCTGCCTCTGCTGTTGACAAAGACACAACTGGTTGCTTCTTGGAAGCCCATGAGATGGCTCCCGATCCCATATGAAACACATATCCTGATGTGCTTTTCCTATCATCAACAATTCCAGCCCAATCACTGTCAGTGTAGCCTGTCAAAATGAAACTTTCAGAAGAGGAGTATAAAATACCAAACCCCTTCGTTCCATTCACATACCTTAGAATCCTCTTGGCTGCCTGCCAATCAGTCTCTTTCGGTTTTTCCATAAATCTGGAAATTAAACTCACAGCGTGCATAATGTCCAGCCTAGTTGCAGTCAAGTACATAAGGCTGCCAACTATACTCTTGTACAGTTTTGGATCAAAATATTTGTTGCTGTCTTCTTTGGTCAATTTCAACCCTACTACAGTTGGAGTCACAGCTGCTTTGCTGTTTTGCATGTTAAATCTCTTCAACACTGCTTCTACATATTTATCTTGAGAAATGAAAACACCATTTTCACTTTGGTCTACTTCAATTCCAAGAAAATATCTTAAGAAGCCCAAGTCAGTCATTTCAAATTCACTTTTCATGACTGCTTTAAAAACAACAATGAGAGAAACATCATTGCTAGTAAAAATTAGATCATCTACATATAAAACAACAATAATAATCTTACCGTCATTTTGTTTTATGTAGAGTGTGGGTTCACCATCACACTTATCAAACCCATTCTCAATCAGATAAGCATCTATTCTACTGTACCATGCTCTTGGAGCTTGCTTCAGCCCATAAAGAGCCTTCTTCAATTTACAAACTTTATGCTCTTGGCCTTCAACTTCATAGCCCGGAGGTTGATCAACATAAACCTCTTCTTTTAATACTCCATTTAGGAATGCAGATTTAACATCCATCTGATAAATCTTCCATTTGTGTTGTGCTGCAATAGACAACACTGTTCTGACTGTTTCCATCCGTGCTACTGGTGCAAAGGTTTCATCATAGTCTTTGCCTTGTTGCTGCTTGTAGCCTTTCACAACAAGTCTTGCTTTGTGCCTGTCAATCTTGCCTTCAGCATTGCTTTTGGTCTTATAGACCCACTTAACTCCAATGGCATCTTTGCCTTCAGGGAGATCCACTAACTCCCATGTTTTACTCTTCTCAATTGCACCAATTTCTTCATTCATTGCTTTAATCCATTTATCTTCATTTACAACATCTTCAAAATGAACTGGGTCATCAACATGACAATACAAAGCGAATAATGAATTCAGACCGGTATTGTTACTTACCTCTCCTTGTTCATAAATCTCATTCAGATCTCTGAATCTTGGTCTTCTTGGTGTGCTAGGAGTTCCATCCGAACTTGAGGGTATTTCTGATCCCTGTGATGTGCTTGGAGAAGCACTTCCTTGACTTCTCAAGGCTGTTCGAATTCCAGCTTGTGGTGTGGTTTGTTGTACTTGCTGTGGTGGAGGAGGAGCCACCAATGAAGGATTATTTGCTGCTGTCCCTTCCTCTTCTTCTTCGTGAGACACAATTGTCTTCACATTCACTGTCTTCTCTAAGCTTCCATCCCAAGCTTCATCTTCAATGAACTGCACATCTCTGCTTACTATCAATTTCTTGGTGGATGGATTATAGAGTTTGTATGCTTTTGACTCATCACAATAGCCAATAAAGACACACTTCTCCCCCTTACTGTCAAGCTTCTTTCTTAGCTGATCCGGTACATGTGCATATGCCACACAACCGAATACTCTCATGTGAGTGACAGTTTGCTTTTGACCACTCCATGCTTCTTCTGGTATTTTGTTCATGACAGCTTTGGTTGGGCATCTATTCAAGATGTAAACTGCGCAAGTGACAGCTTCTGCCCAATACTCATGCGGCAAGTGTTTTGCCTTTAGCATACTTCTGACCATGTCAAGAATGGTCCTATTCTTCCTTTCGGCAACACCGTTTTGCTGAGGTGTATACCTGGTGGTGAACTGCTTTTGTATGCCATTCTCTCTGCAAAAACGCAGAAAGTCTTTGGAGATGTACTCTCCTCCTCTATCTGTTCTGAGCACTTTGATATAATGCCCACACTGCTTCTCAACAAGAGTTTTGAAGTGGCGGAATTTCTCAAACACTTCACTCTTCTGTTTTAGCATATACACCCATGTCTTTCTGGTGTAATCATCAATGAAAGTTAAAACATATTTATTTCTGGAAAATGATGGTATTTGCATCGGTCCACACACATCAGAGTGAACAATTTCCAAGGGTGCTCTTGCCCTTATACTCTTCCATGCTGGAAAGCTTTCTTTGTGTTGCTTGCCCAAGATGCAGCCTTCACAAAGGCTGTCCAGTTTCTCAATCAACGACAATCCCTTTACCATTCCCTTTCTGTGCAACAGATTCAAGCCTCCGAAATTGAGATGTCCAAATCTCAAATGCCACAACCAATTCACATCTTTCACTTGTTCCTGAAAGACTTCTTGTGTTACAGCCGCAATAGTTCTTCCTTCCTTCAAATTTGCCCTGAGTTTGAGAGGAAACATTCTATTGCTGGTCATCTGCACCTGTGCAATGATCTTCTTACTTGGAGGTATGTCTCTAATTGTACACGTATCATCTTTGAAGAACACGTTGTAACCTTTGTCTATGAGCTGTCCAATGCTCAAAAGATTACATTTCAGACCAGGTACATAGTATACCTCTGGCACAATCATCTGTTCTCCATTTTTTGCTCGAATACTGACTCTGCCCTTACCCTTGACAGATATCTTATCATCAGTCCCTGTTGTTACCTTAGATTTCACATTTTCATCCAGATTGGCAAACATTGCAATATTTCCAGTCATGTGATTACTATAACTTGAGTCTAAGAACCAAAAATCTTCTTGTTTGTCTTGTGCTATGTTACATGTTAACAGCACATTCTTTGGGTTCTTATCTTCTTCATTTGCAAAATTAGCATTCTGCCTATTATTCATGTCACTTTGCTTTTTCCTACATTCATTGGCATAGTGCCCATATTTCTTACAATAATGACATTGGACTTGGGATTTGTCATACCTTTGTCCATGAGCTTGCTGTTTGCTTGAACCTTCAGCTTGGTTTTGATTGCAGCTCCTTCCGCTTGTGCTAGCAGGATAATTTCTGCCTCTGTTTTGGCTTCTTCCAGGACCTCTGTTATTTGCTTTGCCTCGACCTCTTCTTTGGCCAAAAGACATCTGAGTCTTGAATGCTTGCTCAAATGAGGAATTTGTTCCTCTACTCAGTCTGTGTTCATGAGACAAAAGTGAAGCACTCAGCTCATCTACTGTGAACTGTGAGAGATCTTTTGTTTCTTCTATTGCTACCACAATAGATTCAAACCTTGAGGGTAAACATCTCAAGATTTTCTCTACAATCCTTCTATCTTCAAGAATCTCACCATGAGATCTTATCTGGGTTATCAAGCCAATAACCTGAGTGAAGAATGAATCTATTGTATCATATTCCTTCATGCTGAGATTTTCAAAGTCTCTCCTCAACATCTGCAACTTTGCAGTCTTCACCTTCTCCATGCCTTGATAGGCAGTTTTGAGAATATCTCATGCCTCCTTAGATTTTGTTGCTGCTGCAATCCGCGAAAAAACACTTTCATGTACTGATTGGAAGAGGAAAAAGAGGGCTTTGGCATCCTTCTTTCTGTCGCCCTTCAACTGGTCTCTTTCTGCTACTGTCAAAGCAACCAGTGCTGTTGCATCTGCAGGTTCAACATATCCAGTTTCAACCAGCTCCCATAGTCCTTGAGAAGCAAACAATGCTTTCATGGTTATGGACCAATAACTATGATTTTTCCCATTAAACTGTGGCAGTTGGGAATTTGTTAAACCTGTTCTAGTATCTGCCATCTTAACCTTTATTGGTAAAGAAGAGATACTGTCTGTATAATAAAAAGCAAAGAAAATTTTCTCTGCTTGATAAGCTTCTTATAGCTCCTTCAGTGAAAAACAAACTCTATTTTTGACTCACTGAGTGCCTAGACTGGCTCTGATACCATGTTGGAAAATTTCTGTTTATTTCAAACACAAAAGAAATAGCACAAAGAACAACGCTCTGTTTCAAATATAGGATCTTTATTAAATACAAAAAAACTGTTACAAAATTGTCTTCCTTTTCTGAGGGATTACATCAGGAACGCTCCAGTTCCAGAAACCAATTTCATTATCTCAGAAAACTAAAAGTTCAGCACTGCTGTGCGTTGCAGAAGAAAAAAAAAAACTCTTTCTCTAATTCTACACTACACTGTCTGCTCTTGCATTTTTTTTTATATAATGAACAACGCAAAAATATCTTACAATACGTGTTGCTTGTGCCCATACTTCCGTAAAATAGAAAACAATAAAATTAAAAATTTCACCTATATTTACCAAACGTAGTAAATATCATTAATTACACGGCTAAAAATATCTTATCGGAATTTAATGCATGGCTTATCACAACATCGCACCATCGCATCGGCGGATAAGGAGCAAAGAGCTTAACACGCAGAAGTTTAAGATTTGCAATCTGTGATCTGCGATTTGATCGCATCGCAAGATCGCGATCGCAGAAAACAAAAGGTAACAAAAAATGAAATAAGGGAAAAATGCGATATGCGACTAGATCACATCGCAGGGAAACTCCAATGGTTGTTTTCTGAATAAGCTGGGTCGTTTGTTCAACTGTCAGCTTTTGGCAGGTTGAAATTATCATTCCAACACTCCGCCCCACATTTCTGCACCATATATGGTACGCCTCGGCAAGAAAATCCTCAAGACTATCAAACCATTCGGGCAAGAAAATCCTCAAGACTATCAAACCAATTGGACACTGAAGTGGAGTTCCTCTTCCCTCCGGCATCAGTCAAAAGACTTTTAATGTAGATAAGTTGATCACAAAAGAATTCAAAATCCTCTCTGAAATTAACAATGAATTTTAATGTATATAAGCTGATCACAAAAGAATTCAAAATCCTCTCTGAAATTAACAATGAGCGACACCTCTTGGAAGATCCTCTCTGAAATTAACAATGAGCTATACCTCTTGGAAGAGTTTGTGAGCCACAGTGAAAATAAATTTGTCTATGAGCACACTAACAACAGCTTCTCCTGCCATGTTTCCTTTGACTCTCGTACCACTCTGGTTTTGTTCACCGTAGTTTCGACTATTCTCTAATGGAGATCTCTAATGGTTGGGCTTACTAGGGTGCAATTTTATTCTCATCGCTTACCTTACTTTTAGTTGCAGTGTGAAGAACCAACCAGGTGAGTGCCCTACTAAAACTGTGAAACTGTGAGTGTACTACTGTTATGAATGTACTACTGATAACAGTGAATGTAAGATGGTGCATTATTTCTAGATGTCACACTCCATTTCCTATATTTTCTTAGAATAAATTTGTCTATGAGCACGCTGACAACAGCTTCTCCTGCCATGTTTCCTCTGACTCTCGTACCACTCTGGTTTTGTTCACCGTAGTTTGTACCACTCTGGTTTTGTTCACCGTAGTTTCGACTATTCTCTAATGGAGATCTCTAATGGTTGGGCACTCTGGTTTTGTTCACCGAAGTTTCGACTATTCTCTAATGGAGATCTCTAATGGTTGGGCTTACTAGGGTGCAGTTTTATTCTCATCGCTTACCTTACTTTTAGTTTCAGTGTGAAGAACCAACCAGGTGAGTGCCCTACTAAAACTGTGAGTGTACTATTGCTATAAAAAAATGTACTACGGTTAACTGTGAATGTACTATTGTTCCCCGCCCAAGGTAGGGACTAGTTGCCATGCAACCTCCTCGTTAGATTTGAAAACAACTTAGGCAATGTGGAATTGTTGTGGTGTTTTATCATTTAATTTATGTCATATGGTATTTGTCTCGATTTATCATGAGATTAAGAAGTCTTGAATAGATACCTATTAGATGTAATCTCCACCAAAATTGTTGCCTCATATATCAACCCTTGGAAGGATTCCTTTGAGAGTGTCATTTGTTTCATTATTTTTTGGTTTATTTTAATTTGGTAGGATTCATTGAACTCACACGTTTGATTGGTGAACTCTTCATAATCGAAGTTCACCAGGGATTTTTGAGGGTGTTGAATCCATATATTTAGTCCAAAAACTAGTTTAAACAACCCAAATCAAGATTTCACCACAAATGTTTTTCCAAATTCCAATAAAAAATCTATCGAAAACTCCAAAAAATAGCACTTCAAGACTACCCCTTTTGTAATTGACAACACTAAGTGAATTGTAATAAATTGTTATTTTTTTTTGCCTTTTTCCCATTAAACATGAGCACTTTTTATTTTCACAATCTTTTACAATGTATCATAAATAAATCTATTCATTTGGTAATAAAATCACATACTTTGGCTCTAGAAATGGAAAATTTAAGATTATTAATGAAGACAAGGAGAGAGGTATTAACAAATTTTACCATAATAATGAATTGTAATTCCATTTATTGAATTGTAATTTCATTTATTGAATTGTCATTCCCACCTTTCTTGCAGTGATATTGCGCTTTAATCCACCAAACCTAATCTCTCATTTAATTTTTTCGTTGTTTGCATGTTGGGCATTGTGATTCCTTTTTGGTTGCACCCTAGAGCCATTATCTACACACTTTGCACCAAGGCAAATTCCTTGACAATTATGGACTACTTCTCTACCTCTCAACACATTAAAAACATCTCCATATCTTACAATTTTGACTCATATGGTTTTCCTTATTAATTTTCATGCTCTTTGTATATTTCCACTAATTTCTCATCATTTTCACTACAATTTGAAATCCAACGCCACCTTAAATTATTCCTCCTTGGTTGTGTAAGACATAAATTTGGTATTGACGAATCAACAAACCTTATTCGAGATATCACTAAGGAAATACATGAACAATGTTTCTTTTAGTTACCCTTAGCGATTTATACTATTTGTTGAAAAAAACTATATGAGAACATTATGAAAGAGGAGGAGAGAACACCATTTCATTGGTGTTGCATAATAATGTTTAAATACATCATTGTTGGTGTGATGAGATAGGTGGCGGACTATATGTTGTTTAAGGGAAGAGTTGTGTACATGTCTAGTATTTGGAAATATACATGGTTTTGCATAATAATGTTTAAGTACATCATTGTTGGTGTGATGAGATAGGTGGTGGACTATATGTTGTTTAAGGGAAGAGTTGTGTATATGTTGTTTAAGGGAAGAGTTGTGTATATGCTGTTTAAGGGAAGAGTTGTGTACATGTATAGTATTTGGAAATATACATGTATGGAGTTAATATGGTAATTGCATTTTGGTTTCTCTTCCCTATTGTTTAAAATATTGTCATAATGGAAGAATTTTCTCTCCTCTCATATAGTCAGTAAGTTTATCGTTCTAAACTTTTTATTGGATGTGTGGTAAAAAGTCATGCACCTATTGCCTAAGCTTTGGAATGTTTCAAAAGAATGAAACATTTATTGTGGCATGTGGAATTAAAATTCAGGAAGAGTTGCAATATTAAAATATAAGTAGGCCAACTCATAATTCCCAATTTGTGTCGATTGATTCCATTGAAGATTCTAATTTTGAGTGCCCATTGTGGCTTAAGATCATAGTAAGATCATGATTACGGTGTTTCCTTTGATATTATTTATCTAAAAAAATGGAAACCATAACTATAGTATAATTGAAGTTTTGGAACTAATCATATAAAGATGGTGTGGAAGCAACTCTCAATATGAGTGCCTTTGAGCATTTGGTAACTAGTTTTACTTCTTATGAAGGACTTTTTCAAGTTCAACGGAGTGAAAATACTCTTTGGGTTCAATGGAGTTGATTAATTTATTTATTTTAAAAATTGAAATGGGTATTGGTTGTATTAAAAGAAAGTTATAGTTGCACCACACAACAATCTAATACAAGTATAAGAAGAGAGACTCTGATGAAAACGATTCAACAAATCTCAAAATTTTAACAAGTATATCTACAAGTTGAGCTACTCTTACATTTCTTTCAACATAAATACAGACCTTGCAGGCATATATTCTAATATATTAGCGTTGCCAACAAACCATTTTTCATAACATATATGAAATTGAGCTCTATAAGAAGATATGCCCCCCAAAGGCTTCTCACTAGTCTTTTGCATGAAAATTGGTTCAAAATCTGCATTTTCATTTTTTATCTCGCCTTGACGTTGTTACACCATATATTTCTCTTTTGCATCTAGTTGTCAGACCTAATAGTGACCTTTAGAAAAGAATTCAAGGAATGAGAGCTCCTTGCATACCCCGAAACCAATTCATATATCATGTTATGATTTGCAACCAACTTCTCAATTTTCCTAGCCTAAATAACCACCCTTATTTCCAATTTTGCAATCCTATTTGTTTGAGCCTCAAGCTAAGAATTCATCCTTTTATTAGAAAGGGAATGTGTAGTTTGCATGTCATTTTGAATTTCATTCCTCCACTACACATAATGAATATTAGAGGTTTCACATGGTTGCAATAGCCCTCTATGTTAAATGTATTCAAGCAACAAATCTTAAATGGAAGGGAGAACCACATCGATTCCAAACTAAATAATTCAAAGCGGAGGCAACCCATTAGGTTGAATACAATGTAAAAATGAGTTTCAACCCACAATATAAGATATAATTTACCCAAAATATCATATATATTCCAAGTTGGAAGGTGGATGGAGAAGAATCTTATCAAGTTAGCTACAAAGAAACTCCAAAAAGAACCATAAAGTAAATCACAACTATGTCGTGTCATAACACCTCTTCAAGTTAATGATGTACTTGCTACTATGCTCAAAGATATGAGGGGAGAGTATAGTGAGAGGAATGAGAGTTATGTCCCATCACGTCTAGATTAATGTCGAACCACATGTCATTCAACCTCTATTGTGTGTTAATTTTATTGTTGGGGAAAATAAATCCATGGGAGGTAAACAAGAGAAGTGACCCCAAATACACCCCCCTCCCCCTACCATTTTCGCTTTACATTACATGATTTAACAAGACTTTTATTTGCCATGGAGTTGTTTGCGGTGTTAGAAATCTACCAACACAAGGGATCTCCCCAGTATGAAGTCCCAACTAGACCTCACATCATTTGAAGTAGGAGCCCCAACCAGGAAATAAGGCCAGTTGCCATTATTCTTAGGAATATACCTTGATTTTAATTATGAACATAAGATATTATATGAACAATCTTTGAAACAAGAAAGTAAACTGACACTATGAGGCATATAATCACAATGTATATAAGGTGCTTTCATGGAAAGAAAAGAAAGAGTGAGACTCTAGAAGAAAAGTGATAGTACTATCCTAAAAGAGACACACAAGAGCATGAGAGGATTGTTGGACAATCTGCAAAGTATTCCATAAGATAAAAACTATCATAAAAGCAAGTAACAACGCACATTCAACAAGATACATACCAAATCCAATGAAATAGTTCATTTTCATTAGTATGTGCTAACATAAACATACACCGCAAACAATGAAAGAATAGTCTCACAATTATTCATGAATTATGCATGAAAGTCTACCAACTCTGGGAGCTATATATATTAAGTGAAAGTCCCAAGATACACAATTATAATGTTGTCACACTAGCACCAATAGTAGAACATTAAGTCTCCACTTGCTCCTCCAAAGAAATATCTTCTCTCACATGCCAAGCTATAGAAGCCAAGGTGAAAAGTCCAAATTCCCTTCTCTTGAGCTATGAGGGTGTATTTATAACAAATGAGGTGACTCTCCACCTCCCATGTGATTGTTCACCTCCCTCATGACTCTTGAGCTTCTACTATGACTTTTCAAATTCTTATGTGACCTTTGAGATTCTACACGACTTTAGAACTTTCTAATGACTTTTCACATTCCATGTGGGACCCTTGGGCTTCCACATATTTTACATTTTCTCATTTTTTGGAATTTACATAATTACATTCCACAAGTGATGTGGAAAAATACATTGACACATATGACTTTGTAATGACACTTTGAGAAGCCATGACTTGGCGACAGTGACATAAGACTTCATTTCATCAATGCCAAGCTCTTCTCCTTGCTACTATGACTTTGACTTCTTCATGATGGATCTTTATTTGTTCTTCATCTTCACCCTCCAAAGGGTCTAGGTGAGTGTTGGAACCTTCCAAGTCAGCATGAGTTGCCACCTCTTTGTCTTGGTCCAAGATTCCTTCATGTCCTTCATGATGGTTCTTCCTTTTTCTCCTTCTTTGCAAGTGTTCTCTTGTAGCCTCTCCTTGATGAATTCCCTTAATCATCACCCTACCATGTTTAGATTATAACACCTGCAAATGAATTCCACTCATTAAAATCCAACATAAGTCTGAAAGCATATATTCTACCTCTTCCTACTCATGGAAAGGGTTGACTGTGATAGGGAAATTTGCAAGGGCTTTAAGAGCAAGAAGGTAAGAATTGCACAGTTGAGGAATATAAGTACCTAGGATGACTACACTACCCTTAGGAACTATGAAATGTGCAATAGGTAAGGCTTATCAAGGTCTTGTGCAATGGGAAAGTCCACCTGGAGACAAGGTGATGAGATTGCTAACAGAGGATGTGTAGTGCACAATGCTTAAGGAAGAGGAGGCAGGCATTACGCAATTGAGCTTCACAGGGACTGAGGGATGGCATCACTATCCACTGGAACTACGGAATGCGCAATAGGAGGGAATACAGGACACAATACTATGTAGTGAGGGGTTTTAGTCAGCGAGGGAGACAAGACTAGCCACTTTAACTGTGCAATGTGTAGTGATTGAGGGGCAGAATTTGAGGATTGTGAAATTAAGGGTTGCAATGACCCAAAGGTGGCCCAATTGTCCACTAGAATTGTGCAATGTGCAGTTTAGGCAAGGAAAGACAAAGGATAGTGCAGTTGAGAAAGTTAGGGAGACAAGGGAGGTAGGTTTGGGCACTGTAACTACGCAATGCATAGTGATTGAGGAGGAGGCTTAGAAGATTGTGCAGTTGGGCATTGCAAGAGTCCAAAGGAGGCTCCACTGTCCATTGTGATTTCATAATGCACAAATAAAGGTAGGCTTATGTAGAAAATCCTATATATTCACAAGCTCATGCAATGTACTAAAGCATAGGACAAGAATTTACTTCTACTTTCAACTAGCGGAAGCTAATAGATTGATGAAAACAATATGAACAAGAAGAAGATAAATCAATGGCACATAACACAATATGTATCTGGGGAAATCGTTGCTCGAAATCTCGCTATCTATATTGCATATATCATAAATATGATTGAAGATACAAAGCTTGTTCTCACTAGAACAATTCCGCACTAGTATGCTCAACTCTCTCAACTCACAAGCTAGCTCAAGCCAAATCCTTAGCCTATTAAATGGCTCTCCAAGCCCCTAATATATTGCATAATTCCTAGGATGAATAGCATGTATTTAAAGGGAATTCATGCTTCCAAAATTTCTCAATCCAAACATAGGATGAATCTCTGATGCATGCATGATATTTACAATCCAGTAAATAATACCACTGATAATACATTATCCCTGCACTCTAGTCTCAACTGGGTCTTTCTCTAAACTGACATGCATGATTTTTTGATGAGGAATCTTCAGTTAACTAGAGTGACACTTATGGATGCACTAGTGCACCAACTGACTATTAACTCTCTATTAGTTCCTCAAACAGTTTGGAACTAATTTAACTGAACATAACTCAGTAAACTAAGTGATCTAATTTACAACTCAATTTAAACTCATATTGGACCCCTAAAACTTAGGGAGAACATATACATGACTTCAGCAAGTCTTCCAACTCGAAATTCCTGAGTTAATTAAACTTAATTAACTATTTACAAGTTTCTATGAGAATAGAATTCGATTTTAATTCTCAGTTTAATTCAAGGACAAATTAAACTGGAATTTCTTGTTGCCATTTCTCAACACTCCCTCTCAACAAGAAAGGGATTATCAACTACCCCAATCTTGTCTCTGTGAAACTCGAATTTACATCTTGACAATTCCTTTTCAAAATGTTAGCATCTTTCTCCTCCGTGGGAATGTACTCTAACAACATAATCTCCCTCAATACACAATCTCTGAGATGATGATATCAGATATTAATATGCTTGGACCGATCATGAAAAAAATGTATTTTCAGAGAGTTTGATACAACTTTGGTTATCGTAGTAAATCACAATTGGATCCATCTACTGACCAAACAAACCAACCAGGATCTTCCTCATCCATATGGCCTCACATGTTGCCTGACTCGTAGCCATGTACTCTGCCTCTGTCGAACTGAGTGCAACCAATCTCTGTTTCCTGTTGTACCAAGAACTGCCACTGACCCAATACTGAAGATCCCTCCTGATGTGCTCTTCCAGACGGATGGAGTCCCTGCCCAATCTGCATCAGTGAAGCCTTGAAGCTTCACTCCCTCTATCCGTCTGTACCATAATCCATACTGAGAAGTGCCCCTGAGGTATCTCAACACATGCTTTGCAGCCTTCCAATACAGCTTGAAAGGTTTAACCATCGCTTGGCTAAGTTGGTTAACTGCATAGCACATATCTAGTCGTGTGTTCACCAAGTACATGATTCAACCCACAAGTTGCCTATAAATAGTAGCTTCCACTCCCTCTCTCGAAGTAGCATCCTCCTTCCTCCATTTACCTGCTAAAGGAGTCTCCATGGGTTTGCTTCTCTCCATGTGGAATCCCCTGAATATCTCATTGGCATACTTTCCCTGAGACACAAACAACTCCCCATCTCCCTGCCATACCTCCATGCCAAGAAAGTAATGCATGAGGCCCATGTCCTTCATCTCAAACTCTCTTGCAAGGTCCTCCTTGCAAGACTTAATCAATGGATCATTACCTCTTAGTATGAGATCATCAACATAAAGTACAATGATCAACAGTTTACCTTCCACCACTATGTGGTCTGGGTTCACATCCGCTTCACTTTTTGTGTAGCCCAACCCAGTGAAGTAGCTATCTATCCTAGTGTACCAAGCACTGGGTGCTTGCTTCAGCTCATACAATGCTCTATTGAGCCGACACGCATGTGACTCACGATCGAAGGTCTCAAAACCTTCAGGCTACTCTATTGACACCTCTTCCTCAATCATGCCATTAAGAAAGGTTGTTTTTACATCCATATGATGTATCTTCCCACCCATACGTGCTGATAGTGCCAATATAGATCTGATTGATGAGTACCTTGAAACAGGAGCAAAGGTCTCATCATATTCAATCCCCTATATCTGTGAAAAGCCACAGGATACAAATCTAACCTTATGCTTCTCCACACTACCATCTGCAGCTTGCTTTACCTCGTAAATCCAACGGGATCACACCATTGACTTATCCTTCGGTCTCGAGATCACATCGCAAACTTTTACGACCTATGGAGTCATACTCCTCCACCATGGCATCAACCCAAAGTAGCTGCTACACTACTTAATTAAAGGAAGATGTCTCTATCACAACACATTCTCCCATAAGAGTCGTATATCCAGTCTACCTCTCAGGTGACCTCCTCTGCCTGCGCTGAGAAGTGGGTGCTCCCACATTCTCCCGTGCATCATCCAACAATATGTCAGCCTCTCTGGTGCGCTTTCTTCCCTCTCTGGAAGACTATGCCTGAGTGGATGTCTCCACTCCTAGATCCTCTGCATGTGGCTGCTCCACATCAATTTGAGGCTCCTCAACCTTAGGAGCTAAAAGCTCCTCATCCGCATGTATCTCAAGCTCCCTCTTAAGGGAAACTCGCATGGCCTTCTCCTCATCGAATTTGACATCCTTGCAAACCACCATCATTTTGTTGGTTGGAAACTACCCCCGATAGTTGTGAGGTGTATTAGTGTACCCAACAAATATCCCCAACTCTGTTGTCAGCTCAAGCTTCTTCTATGCATCTTTGGTCACATGGAAATATACCGATGACCCAAAAATCTTGAAGTGACCAACATCTAGCCTCTTACTGGAATAAGCCTCCTCTAGTGTCTTCATCTCAAGTATCTGATGTGGGCTACGGTTCTAAACATAAACCGTTGTGTTGCATGCCTCAGCCCACAAGTGTAGTGGGAGACCCTGATCATGCAACATCACCCTCGCTGCCCCTATTATGCTTATGTTCTTCCTCTCGGCCACCCCATTCTGTTGAGGGTTATGGGGTGTCATAAACTCCCGTTTAATCCTTTCCGCTGCACATAAGTTCTTAAAATCATTTGAGACATACTCACCACCGTTATCACTCCATAGAGATTTAACCTTCTTGCCCGACTCTTTCTCCACCAATGCTTTAAACTCAAAAAACTTTGTGAAAGTTTGATCATTTTTCTGCATGAAAAATATCCATCATTTATGAGAATAGTCATCAACAAATATAACATAATACTTATGTTTGGCCGTGGATGTTGTTGAGAATAGTCCACACATATCTGAATGGACTCGCTCTAGAATAGCCTATGCTCGATTGTCTCTATCGTGAAAGGAAGACTTGGTGTATTTTCCCAAAGTACACCCCTTGCATGTATCAACTTACTCAAGCATACCTTTGGGAAGGCCGATAGAGATCTGTTGCAATATCTTCAAAGCCCCATGATGCAAATGGCCCAATCGCATGTGCCACAACTCACCAACGTATTGACTCTACACCCTTTCTTCTTTTGTGCTCAAAGCAGCGCACTCCTCTACCTCCAGCTTATAGATATTCTTCACCTGAATCCCTATCTTATTTACTTTACTAGTGGCTATGTGTCGAAGGAACACCTTTCCTTTCAAGAAGATCACATCATAGCCTATATCCTCTGTTGAACCTCAAAATTACCCTCTCCTTAACATTTTTTCTCATCTTTTTCCCTCACTTTCTTATAAGATTACAGACCCAATCAATGATAAATGCTAGGTTTTGTCTTAAGGAAAGCATTAAAATGATCGCCATATTATATTTTCATGTTATTGCTATTTGAATAGATTTTTGCAAATTAGCTACAAAATGCAGCTTATTCTGCATCTAACTATGGATTCCGTAGCTACTCTCATTGTTTGACAACATCCAAGTGTCAAATGAAGAATTGGGCCACATGGGCATTTCTAGAATCATCTCCACATGGATTCTATCCTATTCACTCGGTCCAAATCGATGGAAAAGCAAGCCTAAGGTCATGGTCAAAGATGGAGTCAAAGTACATTATCTGAAAGCAGTAGGACTCTTGATTTGCTCTTTCGTAGCTAATCAAGAGTCTAACAATTCTGTTGCAAATCTAATTCGAATTAGCCACCTGTAGCTAATCAAAAGTTTAAACAGTCCTATTGCAATTCGAATTAGCCACTTATGGCAAGTTTATCTCATAAACAGTCATGTTAAATTTAATTCGAATTAGCCACCTATAGCAAGTTTATCTCATAAATAGTTATGTTATTTTCCTTTAAATGCAACCGAGAAAAAAAACTTAGAAGTTAGAAGGAATTACGTGTTAAGTTCAGGCTTTTTGCTGATACTCTGTATTCAGAATTTGTTTTTTCATAATACAAATTTCGTGTTGCCAATGATTGTTTAAAGTGAATCCTTAACTAGCTATCATTCCAGCCACGTCAGTTGCATAGGGCCCCTGCACTAAAGGAGGGTTTTCATTTGTTGTTTTTAGTTCAATTTCCATTACTCTGTTTTAAGCAAATCTGTTTTCTAAATTAGGATGATATTTCATTTCTGTTTTTAATCAATAGCATAATGATAAATCACAACTGTGCAGCCTTATTCTTCTAAGATATTTCGTGGAGAAAAACGACTCTGTTTCCAAATTGAATTAAGATTGAAGTAATAAGAATACACAGTTGCTTAGTTTTCTTACTGTTTTGTCATTCATTTTCTTAGAACAGAATTGTCAATTAACTGTGTTAATGGATGTTTTCAAAATCCATTTCAAAATGATGATGATCCTAAACTAAATGGTTAAATGTATAATTCATATAGTGATTGAATTTACTTAGTACATTGTTAATTTCCTAGGAACTAAGGTATAATTGATTTCTTGCACAACACTTCAAGAGGGTAATTCTTCACATTTGAATGTTGGAGAAATTCAAAAATACATTAGTTGTTTACAGTTATTTTACATGCTTTTACCTTTTTGCTTTCAGATCCTCACTTAGTTGCATCACTGATATTCCCAATAATCATTTCAAGGAGATAATTTGATTTAATCATATTCCAAAATTGAATGGTTGAATGTTTAATGAATGCAATCACTAAGTTACCTTCTGCATCAATTTCATTCTTGGTTTTAATAATTAAATCCATGGATTAGGACTAATGATAATATAAGATATATGCTCTTTTTTTCTTTTTTCTTTTTATTAGGTTCTAACTAGCCAACAGTTCTTGGTCCATTTTTAGGAAATTAGATTAACTTAGGAACATTTCCTTTCCTTTAAAATTCATTAGATTCACTTAAATTTTCTTATAGTTTCAGGTTGTACATTCTTAGACATCAAAGAACAGAAACCCCCCAAAAACAACATAAAATACAAAACAATGAAGTAAGAAAAAGGTTAACTAAGCACATATAGTGCACCACACTTCATCAGCTTACAAACCTCGATTGATAATTTATGCAAGCAATTTAGGACACTAAATTGACTAAACATCCTCAAGCATGGCAACGAATACCAAGTTCTTCTTCATCCCAGGCACATACATAACATTCTTCAAGGCGATTGGAGCCCCATGCTCCCTATGAAAAGTAATCGTGCCCAATCTAGTAACACTATACTTCCTGTCGTCACCCATCTCGATATGCATCTAGAGATCTTTCTCCTCCAGGTCACTGAATAACTCTTTGTCGCCAGTCATGTAGAATGAAGCTCCACTGTCTAAATACCATACACTTCCCATAATTGATGACACCATGCATGCAATAAGGGGAAATCCCAATTCGAATTAAGAGGCCAAAGCCTCACCGGCCACTCCTCCTAGGGACTTCTTCTTAGACTTCTTGAGTGGAAAATTTGTAGAAAAATGGCCCAACTCATGACAATGAAAGCACTTAACTTTTATCATGTCTTTCCTCTTACCTCCATGATAAAAATCTGATTTGGAATGGGAAGCTTTCCCTTTCCCCTTCTTCACCTTAATTGCTAACGCACAATTCTCTTCATCATCAATATTTGATGAAGATCCATCCTTGGTGTTCCTCTTGATCTCCTCCTTCATCAAATACGAACATAGTCATTCCCAATCTAACAGCTTCTCCCGACCATTGATAGAGTCCTGATAACTATGTCAACTCTTTGGGAGTCCTAGAAGAGAAAGACTCCCCATATCATCCTTGGCAACCGTGATCCCAACACTTCCAAGTTCATCATGACACCGAGTGAAATTGGTCAAGTATGTTGGAATCGTCTCGCCTTTCTCCAGTTTGATTTTTCGAATTTTGTCCTTCACTGCCAATTTCCTTTGGTCATTGTTGTTCAGATACAAGTTCGTCAATGTTTTCCACATAACATATGGAGTTTCCTTGCCATGGAGACTCGAGACAATGTCATCTCGAACTCCCTCAAGGATTATCTGCCTCGCCTTCGCCACACACTTCTTCCATTCAGCCAATTTTTTTGCATCCTATGCTGCTGGCTCAGGAATTTCTTGATCAAGGAATTCCTTCAAGCCATTATCCTCTAGCACAACTTCCATTCTGTCCCTCCAGGGTATAAAATTCGAGTTGCCTTCCAAGGCATACTCGAGCTACAAACCGTAGAACGCCATCTGTTGATCCTGAACTATGTATTGCAAATTCGAATTTCATCTGTAACCGAAAACTCAAAACATCGAAATCTCCTCTAGTATACTATTCTCAACTTTGATACCATGTAGAAAATCTTGTTGATTCACAAGCTCATGCATTGTACTAAAGCACAGGACAAGAATCTACTTCTACTTTCAACCAGTGAAAGCTAATAGATAGAAGAAAACAATATGAACAAGAACAAGATAAATCAATGGCACATAACACAAGATGCATATGGGGAAAGCCACTACTCAAAACCCCACTATCTATATTGCATATATTATAAATATGAGTGAAGATACAAAGCTTGTTTTCACTAGAACAATTCCGCACAAATATGCTCAACTCTCTCATCTCACAAGCTAGCTCAAGCCAAATCCTTAGCCTATTTAGCATCTCTCCAAGCCCCTAATCTCTTGCGTAATTCCTAGGATGAATAGCCTGTATTTAAAGGGAATTTATGCTTCCAAAACTGCGCAATCCAAACATAGGATCAAACTCTAATGCATGCATGATATTTACACTCTATTAAATAATACCATTGATAGTACACTATCCCTGCACTCTAGTCTCAACTAAGTCTTTCTCTAAACTGACATGCATGAGTTCCTGATGAGGGACTTTTCAGTTAACTAGAGTGACACTAGTGGATGCACTAGTGCACCAACTAACTGTTAACTCTCTTTTAGTTCCTCAAACTATTTGGAACTAATTTAATTGAACATAACTCGGTAAACTCAGTGATCTAATTTACAACTCTATTTAAACTCATACTAGACCCCTAAAAATTAGGGAGAACATATACATGACTTCAAAAAGACTTCCAACTTGAAATTCCTAAGCTAATAAAGTTAATTAAACATAATTAACTATTTACAAGTTGCTATGAGAATAGAATTTGATTTTAATTCTCAGTTTAATTCAAGGACAAATTAAACTGGAATTTCTTATTTCCATTTCTCAACAGTTTGATCAATACTATGCATTGGGTAAGTGTAACTTGTTAGTGTCAGTCTTTCCAGCCTTCCTCCAGTGATCAAATATGCTCTTACAAAGTGGTCTCAGAGTGTCAAGGTCAAATTTTGTCATTTCAAAGAGTTTTCAAGCAAAATTTGGTCACTAGGCATTAGGTCTAGGGTTTGCTTTCACTCTTTTCAAAATTGTCCAAATGTCGGTCCATGTCATCATTCTGCTGAGTCTATCATCATTCGTAGGGTTGTCATTATCGTGTCAGTGTCTAATGAGTCATTTTACACCTTGTTCATGCTTTAGTTGCGCCTAGGCAAGGTCATTTCCCTCTCCTAGGGTTTTGAAAGCTAATTTCTCTTGGATGGTCAAATCATTAGCAAAACTTGTATCCAGTTGTTCATACACCTTCCCCTATCTTTCATGTACCTTATCAAACACTTCCCATCACTGAGATCCCCCAAATTCCTCATTTTCCCACAAACCCTAGTTTCTTGCTACAACCTGGCAATTTTCTAGGTTGGGCATGTGTTTTGCCCTTTTGGACCCCTTCCCCTCACTTGATCTCCGCAAATCCACTTTCCCTTGCTTCCTAACATTCCTCCCTACTTCCAAAAATTTCCCCAAGAATTTAGAAGCCTCTTATCCCCTTCATTTCGCTTCGTTTCGACAGAATTCCTTGTTTCACACATCGGGATAAGTTTCACTCAAAAGATGTTTCAGAGCAATCAAAGATGAATTTTGAAAAACTGAGAGAGGTTTTTGTCCACAACATGCCAAAGAAGAAAAACCTCCTTCACTTTTTGCACAGGTGTCATGGTTTTAGATAAATGTCAAAATTACAATCGACAGATCCAAGGAGGTTGGCCAAGGCACTAAAACAACGGAAAAGGCCCGATCCACTCCAAATTTTGGCCAAAGCCTCTTTGACTGAGCATGGTACTTGATTGGGGACTCCCAGCCCAAATTTCAAGAAATTTGGAGAAAATTTTGTCAATTGTGAATTTTTTGTGCCAAACACAGGTTTTTGCCCTCAACGCGTAGCGCGCCGCGCGCTACCTTGAAGATGGGCAATTCCATTCCTCAAAAACTCAGAATTTTTGGATTTTTCATGACAAATTACACTTGCTCAGCAATTACCAAGACATTTCATCAGGTTTTGAGCCCTCAGAAGGTCAAAAAACATGCAAAAAATGACTTTCTGCCACTTTTTGGACACACAGGGAGCAGTCTTGGGAGATTGAAATTTTGGAGGGGAAATGGACACCAAATTGAGAAATTCCACTTGGGTTGGAAAGTAGACATCCATACCTTTCCAAAAAACCTACTTTTGTATCATTTGGATGCCGGGAAGTGCCTCAAAAGTTGGCTCAAAGGCGCGCTACGCGTTGAGAATTGGGGCGCTACGCATCAGGATATTTTCCAAAATTTTCATCTTCAGCCGAGGAATTCGCCCAGCTTTGACCAATTTTGACTTGTGATGGGATTTTTTCACCCTCATTGATGTAATTGATGTAATTTCATGTTGACATGACACTTATTTACCTATTCTAGAAGATTCATTCATAAAATAGCAAACATTTAATGAATGAATTGGTTTCCTAGCTTATAGAGGCAAGTTGTTTTGACTGCCTAGATTATAGTGCTTTGTTTAGAATTGGTTGAAATAGCTCCTAGGATGATTAGCTCGACCCCTAGAGGCAAGGGAAGAGGTTGGCTTGCCTATATTATGTATTTTCTCAATCATTTTCAGAGGTTGGACAGGTTGGACTCTTGAGGGATAAGCTTAGACTGTTTTATACTTTGTATCTCTGCAATTTTGGCAAAGGAAAGACCAGGGTTTTGCAGCACTATTTGGGATTCCTGTGGTTATTTGTGTTGATGGTGTGTTTCTCTCATGTACTTGTAAGTTTTTTATGTGCATCATTTTCTTACTATTCTCTTCTGCAAATTAAGTAAATGAAGTGTTAAGGTAAAATTCATGGTTTCTATGCTCTGCCTTTAAGTTTGCTTAATATCAATGTTTTCATCTGTTTAAGGAGAACTCTCGATGGTTTCTTGCTCTCCTTAGCTCCTCACCAGTCATATCCATCCATTCACTTATTTCAAAGGCATCAAGACAATCTCCTACCTTGCCCCAAAAAGACCTCTGCAAAAACTGTGTCTCATCCCTGCACCCAAAATTGCCGTGCTCAGTTTTCCACCAAAACCCTAAAAATCCCAAATCAAACCTTTTTATCAGTTTACTAGCCTAAAATCAGTGTTCTTTATTGGTTATCTCTGCCCGTTGAAGATCTTTGCGGAGATAGACTGGAGAGAGCCCTCTCCTGCCCCGTAGGGCTAGCTACGAGGCTAAGTGGTTTGATGTTGCCTTGGAGTTTACCTTTTTCAGCCTGAGGTGAAATTTCAAGCGCTAACATACTGGCGACCATACCGAGGAAGAACAAATGGTTTACTTGTTGATGTCATTTGTTTCATAAGCTACAGACGGAGCTTGAAGTTATGCCAGGTAGCCTTCGAAACGCTTTTGCTTTGCATTAGCAGAAGTAGATAAACGCTGCTTCAGTCAATCTCCGGTCTAGCTTGTAAACGTGACATCTAACTTGTTAATTTCCCAAGTACATGTATCAAGTGCAGATCTGATTGTTGATGGTGGACAACGATCAGACACTTGAAAGGCTGAAATCATTCACCTGGTGACTCTAAATCATTTTCGAGATCAGATCCAAAGACTCCACTGGAGGATGATCCTGACCAACAGAAACATGAAGGGACAATATGGACAAATCAGGTACTCAAGTTGGAATTTCATCCGAGACATTTTGTTCTTTGTCATAAATTATTTCTTCTCTTTTCCCAAGAATGTCAAGACTGCGTTGCAAAGTATACTATGCTTGAGAAAAGATCCCAGGCCTGCATTTGATTCCTTCCCTTTGAAGATTGTAAATACCAAAGATTTGCATGCCTTTGAGCTTGATCAGGTTCCTTTTTCCGAATTTTGTGATGACCATCCTCAAATTGATGAACCTCAAGAGACCAAGACTAATTCTATACCTGCTGTACATACCCCTACACCTTGTAAAATTCCAGATCGGTATAAACCTCTTGTTTTACCTTCTGTTCTTCATGCTTTCCCCAAAAACTATGATCTATACTTGCCGAGGTTTGACGGTGAATGTAAGAACGTCAATGCCGAGAAACATGTGCAGAATGTTGAGACTTTTTTAGATCTTTTTGAAGTTGATGATGAAGATGTTAGTATTAGGCTTTTTGCTCTTTCTTTGCAAGCCAAAGTGAAGAGTTGGTTCAAAACCCTGCCTGATGCGAGCATCTCATATTTCTAGCAGTTCATCAAAGTTTTTCTCGATACGTGGATGATCGGGCAGAACCTTTTCTTGATTGTAGAAGAGTATAACCAGCTGAAAAGATTGCCAGGGGAGACAGTACAACAATTTTCTGCCAGATTTAACCAAGTTTATTATTCGATGCCAGTTGATATAAGACATTCTCCTAGATCTGCTCTCTTGCACTATCCGGGTGCCTTTGATCCAGAGATGGAGTTTCAGCTGAGAGAAAGGGATATTGCAACACTTCACAAGATGCAAAACAGTGCAGTAAATGTAGAAGCTCATCTGCTGATCCGAAGGGCAAGGTTGAAAGAAGAAGAGATGAAAAACATAGATCCGGAAGAATCAACATCTCTAGAGGTGAAACTTGACATTTTGGTAAGTGCAGTGGAAAAGATGATGGACAAGATCAACACAAAGAATGATTATGATGTTCGAGCTCATGGCTTGCTGATTGAAGAAGAACAAGTTGCTGATCCAAAACATTTTGTTTCTTATCCTAGTTGTCAAAGATCTGATAATGATTGTTTCGTAGATCACCTAGGCGAAGAAAGAACTGTTGATATGACATGTATGCTTGATGATGTGTTTTATACTGATGACTTACCTCAGTTTGATCAGTATGATGATGATTATGTTCTCCAAACAGAAGCTAATCTTACAGACAAATCAGCAGATAGTTTGTGGGCGGAGGAAGTTCACTTACAGCAGCTCGAGTACGATGATCAAATGATGCATATCAGCTATGACATTGATGAGGAAAGTGCAGAAAATTGGGAAGTAAGTGAAGGATCTTTGCCTTTTTGTTTTGATTCGTTTCAGTTCATCAGAAAGAACTACATGCAATCAGAAATCAAATGTCAACAAGTCTTGATTTGAATCATCTTGAGAGCAATGAAAATTTTGTTCAAGACTTCTCATATTCAGATTTGCAACCCCTGAAAGCCATTGATTGTCAAGTTGCAGCTGAAGACTTGGAAGTGGACACACATGATTTAATGATTCAAGGTGACTCCGTACCATTCTGCTTTGAATCATTTCAGTTTTTGAAGGGTAGATTGCATAGTAAATCTTCAAATGAACAGCCTATAACAAATCAACAATCTCTCAGTGTTAATGTTGAGGATGAGGTAGATAACAAAATTCTTGAGCAGCCTGTAGCATCAGATTTGCAGCCACCAAATGAAATTGAAGGGCAGATTACAGATGAAGTTGTGGAAGATAAAATACATGATTTGATGATGCAGGAAGATTCTATACCCTTTTATTTCGAAGCATTTCAGTTTATAAGGCAGAATCTTCGTAAAATCTCTCAAGAAAAAGATGAACAGCTAGAAGGATGTCATACATTTTCAATGGATACATTACAGCAGTCTTTTCAAGTTTTTCATGATCCAATAGCTGATGTTTTGGATGAGGGTTGCAGTCAAAGTCTTTCTCCATTAACTACATGTGAGCTTGAAACATGTGCTGATATGAATTTGATCCGGCAGCCGGTTTCTTTATCATTTTTAGCAGAGGTCTAGTCACAAGGCTCAGATCAAAGTTTGCATTCATGGTGTGAGGAGAAGAGAAGTAATCCGTTGGATGAGCTAAGTTCCAGTCTGCTTGAATTTCAAGATCCTTATGCAGTGTTTTTGGAGGTGGAGAGAGAATTCATATCATTTTACGGATCTGTTTCTAAGTTGTCATGGGAGTTTCCTTTCAATAGTTCTCTCTTGTTGTTCATAAGTGAGCATTTGCGGAGAATTCAAACAACAGACATGATACTTACTTGGTTGCATTGGTTGTTTCATTTCACTTGATCAGGTGATGAATGAAACTGTTAGAGTAGGTTTTGATGAATAAGCTCCACTTTGAGCATCATTTCCAGTTGTCAGTTGTGTTTAAGTATTGAGTTAGTTTTTAGTCGAGTGAGAGTCAATTTGTGTCATTCGAGTCATCAGTTTTCAGTCATGCATTTTAGTTTGAGTTTTTGACTCCATTGCCCAATGGATGAAGGCACTGTCTAGCTCTTCCAGAGATCTGTCATTCTTGGCACCTCCAAGGAGCTACCATCCCCATTGGAGCCAATGTTAGTGTCAGTCTTTCCAGCCTTCCTCCAGTGATCAAATATGCTCTTACAAAGTGGTCTCAGAGTGTCAAGGTCAAATTTTGTCATTTCAAAGAGTTTTCAAGCAAAATTTGGTCACTAGGCATTAGGTCTAGGGTTTGCTTTCACTCTTTTCAAAATTGTCCAAATGTCGGTCCATGTCATCATTCTGCTGAGTCTATCATCATTCATAGGGTTGTCATTATCATGTCAGTGTCTAATGAGTCATTTTACACCTTGTTCATGCTTCAGTTGCGCCTAGGCAAGGTCATTTCCCTCTCCTAGGGTTTTGAAAGCTAATTTCTCTTGGATGGTCAAATCATTAGCAAAACTTGTATCCAGATGTTCATACACCTTCCCCTATCTTTCATGTACCTTATCAAACACTTCCCATCACTGAGATCCCCCAAATTCCTCATTTTTCCACAAACCCTAGTTTCTTGCTACAACCTGGCAATTTTCTAGGTTGGGCCTGTGTTTTGCCCTTTTGGACCCCTTCCCCTCACTCGATCTCTGCGAATCCACTTTCCCCTACTTCCTAACATTCCTCCCTACTTCCAAAAATTTCCCCAAGAATTTAGAAGCCTCTTATCCCCTTCATTTCGCTTCGTTTCGACAGAATTCCTTGTTTCACACATCGGGATAAGTTTCACTCAAAAGATGTTTCAGAGCAATCAAAGATGAATTTTGAAAAACTGAGAGAGGTTTTTGTCCACAACATGCCAAAGAAGAAAAACCTCCTTCACTTTTTGCACAGGTGTCATGGTTTTAGAGAAATGTCAAAATTACAATCGCCAGATCTAAGGAGGTTGGCCAAGGCACTAAAACGATGGAAAAGGCTCGATCCACTCCAAATTTTGGCCAAAGCCTCTTTTACTGAGAATGGTACTTGATTGGGGACTCCCAGCCCAAATTTCAAGAAATTTGGAGAAAATTTTGTCAATTGTGAATTTTTTGTGCCAAACACAGGTTTTTGCCCTCAACGCGTAGCGCGCCGCGCGCTACCCTGAAGATGGGCAAGTCCATTCCTCAAAAACTCAGAATTTTTGGATTTTTCATGACAAATTACACTTGCTCAGCAATTACCAAGACATTTCATCAGGTTTTGAGCCCTCAGAAGGTCAAAAAACATGCAAAAAATGACTTTCTGCCACTTTTTGGACACACAGGGAGCAGTCTTGGGAGATTGCAATTTTGGAGGGGCAAATGGACACCAAATTGAGAAATTCCACTTGGGTTGGAAAGTAGACATCCAGACCTTTCCAACAAGCCTACTTTTGCCTCATTGGGATGCCGGGAAGTGCCTCAAAAGTTGGCTCAAAGACGCGCTATGCGTTGAGAATTGGGGCGCTACGCATCAGGATATTTTCCAAAATTTTCATCTTCAGCTCAGGAATTCGCCCAGCTTTGACCAATTTTGACTTGTGATGGGATTTTTCACCCTCATTGATGTAATTGATGTAATTTCATGTTGACATGACAATTATTTACCTATTCTAGAAGATTCATTCATAAAATAGTAAACATTTAATGAATGAATTGGTTTCCTAGCTTATAGAGGCAAGTTGTTTTGACTGCCTAGATTATAGTGCTTTGTTTAGAATTGGTTGAAACAGCTCCTAGGATGATGAGCTCGACCCCTAGAGGTAAGGGAAGAGGTTGGCTTGCCTATATTATGTATTTTCTCAATCATTTTCAGAGGTTGGAGAGGTTGGACTCTTGAGGGACAAGCTTAGACTGTTTTATACTTTGTATCTCTGCAATTTTGGCAAAGGAAAGACCAGGGTTTTGCAGCACTATTTTGGATTCCTGTGGTTATTTGTGTTGATGGTGTGTTTCTCTCATGTACTTGTAAGTTTTTTATGTGCATCATTTTCTTACTATTCTCTTCTGCAAATTAAGTAAATGAAGTGTTAAGGTAGAATTCATGGTTTCTATGCTCTGCCTTTAAGTTTGCTTAATATCAATGTTTTCATCTGTTTAAGGAGAACTCTCGATGGTTTCTTGCTCTCCTTAGCTCCTCACCGGTCATATCCATCCATTCACTTATTTCAAAGGCATCAAGACAATCTCCTACCTTGCCCCAAAAAGACCTCTGCAAAAACTGTGTCTCATCCCCGCACCCAAAATTGCCGTGCTCAGTTTTCCACCAAAACCCTAAAAATCCCAAATCAAACCTTTTTATCAGTTTACTAGCCTAAAATCAGTGTTCTTTATTGGTTATCTCTGCCCGTTGAAGATCTTTGCCGAGATAGACCGGAGAGAGCCCTCTCCTGCCCCGTAGGGCTAGCTACGAGGCTAAGTGGTTTGATGTTGCCTTGGAGTTTACCTTTTTCAGCCTGAGGTGAAATTTCAAGCGCTAATATAACTAACATATCTAAGTGACTAAGCACTATGATTGCATAGTGCATAGCTGAGGGAGATTGTCCTTTGGGACTATGCAATGCACAGTTCCATGAGGTAGAAGGTGCTTATGTGGCTTTGGACTACGTAGTGTGTAGTTGGACGATGCAGAAAGGTCAATCTTTGATTGGGCATGTCTTGAGGACAGTGAGAACCCCAAAAATGTGTGGGATCGGTGAGACAAGAAGGTAAGAGTCATAGTTTTAAAAATTGGCCAGCATAAACCGGAAACCGGTCAAACCAGTCGGTTCACTAGCAAATCTAGTTGGACCACCACAAAACCAGGTTTATGCCACCATTTCACCTATTTTTCATAAAATCTAGACCTAACCAGTCAATTTATGGGTAAACTGATCGGTTCAATCATATACCGGCTAGTTCATTGCCACTGCGGACCCACCGAGACGATTTTTGGAAGCCTCTTAGGTGGTTTGGAGGGTGTAGTGTTGTTTTAATCAATACTAATTGACCAAGACTGCAACCATTTAATTGTCAACCCAAGGTAGGTCTTGTTTTTTCAATGGAGTTTGTACTATCTGTGTCGATACACTACAACCAAGAATGAAAATAGAAAAACAGTAAAGAATGTCATTGAATCAATTGCAGAAATTAAATCATTCATGCAGAAATTAAAAACTCTAATCACACTTCATGACTACCAAAGTAAGAGCGTGCCACACACTGAACTAATAACTACACCAGCTGGGCAACTACCATACTACTTAATCAAATCAATGTAATAGCATAACATAATTCTGGAATTGAAGCAGATATATTCTACAATTTGTACAGAAACAGTAGAAAACCATATGAACAATAAAAGAAACAATAATATACAGCTACTTCTACCGTTGCAGTCCCTGCTAAAGAGGAGGGTCCTTCCTCCCTAGCAGGGGCGTAGGAATGAACACGAGATTAGTTAAGGAATTAAATGAGAAACAGTAACAACATCACCGCAATATATTCAATTTTAAAAATAATTAAAAGTTACAAGATCAAAATAACAGTGCTCTCTATGTCGTCTGCATACATGTGAGATTAGGTTTCTCTTATAGTTATTACATACCCAAAATCAGGAATAGCTCAGTCATGAGAATCTCACGATTCTCATGCTGAACATAAAATAGAAATTGTTACAACATGTTCCTAAATACAAATTTTATTCAAATACATTGGTTAATATCACAACCATTTGGATCTGTTACTTTCTAAATAACAATTCATAACTTCCAATAGTTGTTGTGTGGAATAGTACCCATGACTTTTCCAGCTACGGTGCAACAACATCCTGTGGTCAAATGACGGTTTGGGATGTAACAACAATCACTAGGTAACAACATCCTTGTACTAGAATCTGAGGTGTAACAATAGTCACCTTTAGCAGCACGTGGTGTAACAACATATAGAGTGTAACAACAACACCTGTAACAGCATACAGAGTGTGACAAAAATCTGTAACAACATATAGAGTGTAACAACAATATGTTCCATCCTGCTCTGAGACTGATCAGCGTAGCTTGTTCACTCCATAACCTCGTTCTCGCAAGCAACACCTGAAAAAGAGGAGAGGATCCAAAAGACTTCTCCAATTCTTACCCCAGTTAGCCACAAAAAGGAATATTGCATCGTTATATTCAGCAAAAATGGAAAAATAACATGACGGCAAAATAGGCGGTTTAAAATAAGAAAAAGGCGATTAACATGTGAAGTTTCATTGGCCGGGAGGGAAAGAGGATCAAAACTAGGGAAAGAAAGTGTAGGAAATAGGTATAAAACCCACACCCAACATCTCCCCTCAACTGAAGCAATTGCATGTCCCCATGGAGAACCTTAGCTCCTCTTGCTATACCCCCAATGCAAGTCTGTAAAATTATAGGCACCAACAGTATCTTCACCAGGAGCCATATACCCCTGAGTATCCATCAGTTGTCGCAGCCAGGATTCTTCTTCATAGTCGCACAAGTGGTAATCTGACTGGTATTCTTCCACCAGTATCAGAGGAAATTTGAATCTAAGTCTGATCCAGAATGCTACCAATGTCTTCACCACCTGGGCATATTCGGGTACTCGTGTAACATCATCCATGAAATTCCTGTACTCAAAAGGATTTCCTTCTTGTAATCTAGTGCTACAGGCCTCGGTGCGCTTAAGGCACCCTGTTAGCGCTCGACTTTTAATTTGTGCATACGAATTGAGGCAAATCCACACAATCCTTTTTTATAAGTGGTTGACTGTTCCTGACCCCCGGGGTACTCAGGAACAACTTAAACTCATGTCTTATTTCATAAACCATTCTTGGTTCTTCTTTGATCCATAATGTTTCCCTTTCTTCATTGGTCTCAACTGATTTCATGGCTAGATGCCATTCGATTTGGTTCCTCATAAAAGAAAGGAAGGCACACAACTGCAAATCCTCCATATAGGAGAAAACACTTGCCACCATCTTGGTAGCGACATATTCACACATTATGTTATGCAAAAACAACTCACAAAGTAATCTTTGTTCATGGAAATCACAAGTACGAAAAAAATCAAGAAAGGTATGGGTAGAAGTACCTAAATAAGGTATGTTTTCAAAGACTTATTTTAACTAAAAAAAAATAATAACGTTCCTGAGGAACACTGGATATGATTGGGAAGGCCGCCTGCATCCTAGAAGGTTCAAGGCAAGCTCATAAAACTTTGTCTTATCACTTGTTAGATCTAGAACCTATCGTTATAACAGATGCAACTATTCGTCCTTCTTCTTCATAGCTTCCTTATGTCTCTGCTCTTCCCATTCTCTCTCCCACTCTTCCTTTAACCATTTCTCCCTGATTGAATCCATCATCTTTTTATGTTCCTTGAGTGAGATCATTCCCTCTTGTAGAGAGAGCACCTATTGCTTCCATTTTTGTAACTCTGGTATCAACAACATTCTTTCATAACACCATCCTTCATCAGGACCCAGTGTTCTCCCACATGCACTAACAATTGAAGGTGTAAGAGCCTCCCAAGGGTGAAACTTCTCCATTTCAGCTGTTGGTTCTTGTGTAACAGCAGTGTCATCAATGGATTTTTGTGTAATAGTTTCTTTTTCTCTGATCAACTTCCGCTTCCACTGTTGGTTCTTGTGTAACAACAATGTCATCCACAGGTTATTGTATATCATTTTCCCCTTGGTGAGTTTATGTTTCCACTGTTGGTTCTTGTCTAACAGCAGTTCCAACCACAGGTTCATGGATATCAACTTCTAGGTTCCTGTGTAACAGGAGTGTCCACCAAGGGTTCTTGTGTATTAGCTACCAAATTACTTTTTGTGGAATGCTCCGTCTTAGTTGTTGGTTCTTGTGTAACAACAATGTCTTCAACGGGTTTTTGTGCGTCATCTTCCTAGGACTCAGTTTGTGTTCCCCTCGAAATGGTGTCCACTACATAGACTCTATACCTCATTGCCACTAGCTCCTTAGCATAGGCTGTGCATACAGCACCAGGAACATTTTCCTCCTCGGCCCTATCTACAGCCTTAGCCAAAGCATCCAACCCCAGGGCCCTTGCTTCTACCTTATCCTCTACTAACTGCTTCCTTAGCTTTTCATTTTCTCTTTCTAAACTTTCAATTTTAAGTAGCAAGGATTGGGTCTCATTCTTACCTAGTGAGGAAGGTTCCTCCGGCCGAGCCTGCTCTTCATCTTCCTGCCTTGCTGCCTCCTTGTTCTTCTTAGACATGGATGGGGACTCTGGGTGCCCGCTAACCCTTATTCTCTGTTTTGGCTGCTTATCACCAATTGGCTTGTCAACTAGTCTCTTTCCAGCCCTTACTTTCGAGGGTTGGGGTTGCTCCTTGGTTTCCGCTGAAGCTTCCTCAGACGTCCCAGTTTGCTTCCTGCGGATAGTCCTAACCTTATTTCTCATTAATTCCTCCCAGCTCCTGCCTTGGTGACTTAGGGAATCCAGCACAATTATCTTGATGAGGTCGTGGTTTGTGATGCAAGTCTCTGGATGTGCAACTGTCTTCACGATCGCGGCCATATGCCTGATATTTTCCAGCAAAAGTGTAGGAGGTTTATCAACTGTCAATGTCGGAGGTAGTTTAGCAATGGGAAGTGTTAATTGAATACAATTGTTTCACTTGTCTCACAGGAAATATACTTGATGAGGTAGAGGGCGACATCAACCCATGGATGGGGAAGCGACAACCTGTCAATCCCCCTTCCTTTCTTCACCAGTCATTCCTCCCCTTGGAGAAAATCCTCCTTCAAGGAGGGGTCATTAATTTTTTTGTTAAACCACCTTTTACCCTCTATTGGTAATGTCATCACTCGGGAAATTACCTCTTCTGTAACTTCCAGCTTTAATCCCCTGACCTCTATTTGATTCCTCTTTAAATTCTTCGCGAATTCCATAGCAATTTCCCTGTCTGATCCTTCCAGCCTTTGGAAAAACTCAAACCAACCTACGTCTTTAAAAATTTGGCATGCTTTGGGGAAGTTTTCCAAAGCCTCTATTGATCTTGGTTCATGTTGAATTGCTGCTCCACCCATTGCTACACAAATTCAATGTTGTTCTCCTCTCTTTTCCCCCTTGAGAAGTTCTGAAGCGGTCAGCATAATACTCAGTTGTTCTAGCCTTGCAACTATTCTCCTCCACTTCTATCTAAGAACTCTTAATCAGGATGCAATGCTTCAGCAATGGGTAAATGGTGGGGTGACGCAGGCAGGAATTTCAAATCAGGATTTGCAATTAGGATTCGTATTGCGCAGTAACGTTTCCTTATTAATTCTAAGTTATGGGAGGTCTAGTTTGAGGTACAATTCCCTTTTTTGGCATGATCGATCATTAAATGACAATGATTACAAGATCATCATGCTTTGGTTGCGGTTTTTAAATGCTCACAGGTCATGCAAAGGTCATGTCATCATGTAATTTGTCCCCCCCCCATCTTAAATATGACAGTCGACCTCGACCGTCAAAAGGGATATCGTGTTAGATTACTATAATTACTAAATAAAAGAGGATAACGATATTACCATTTTTTGATGTACCTGGTGTGACATGGAGAGAAAACGTTGGTGATGAGGTGCATGAATTTAATTCCGATGGTCAAGGCACCTGCTCCCGAATCATGTTGATGCATGTTGTGTATCATAATAAAATAATTTACTTGGATTATTTCTAGAAGTCGTCGGTTGTTACAGATGTAATAGCCAAGATCACTGTTATGTATTATTGATTTCCACAAAAGATAAAAGCAAAGAAAAAAAAATCGTGTAACAACATTATTGTAGGATATGCTTGAAATAACAAATGATGTTACAGAGTGTGTGGCAACCGCCACGGAGTGGTTTTCAACTTCTATAGAAGTTGTCTGTCTGCGCCCGAAAATGGTTTTCACAACCAGATTGTTTTATTTCCTTTTCTTTTTTTTTAGCAGGTGTAACATCTGACGATATAGGTTGGTTTTCAACTGTTACAATTATTGAAAAATTAGAATTTTGGCAGCACGGGGGGGTTTTCCCCTGCTCCTGTAATCTGAAGATCTGAATTCGTGACAATGTTAACAAATGAATCTCTTAAAGCATGTTTATTATATAACCGAAGATGGTGCCCATTTGCAAGCAATGGTGTTCTTGCACTGTCAATGTTAACCAAATTCATAATCCCATTGTCAAAGACTACATCTACCTCATAGGGACCTAGCCATCTGTGCAGAGCTTACCCTTGAAGTCCTTGAATCTTGAATCATATAGGAGAGCCCCATATCCTTTTTGAAACTTCTTCTTCTTGATGAACTTGTCATGCCACTTAGCTCTCTTTTGCTGGATAATCTTTGTTTGATGGATAGTAGTCAGTCGTTTCTCCTCCAATTCATTGAGTTGGTTCAACCTTTACTTTTGTGATGTAGCCATATCCAAATACACCTGCAATGTTGTTCTCAATGTCTTGATTTCGAACTCAATAGGGAATAAGGGATTTTTACCATACACAAGTTCGTATGGTGAGAATCTCGTGGTATTCCTCGACATAGTTTTGTATGCCCATAGCACTTATGAAAGATTATCGGCCCAATTCCTTCGGTGACTAGCCATAGTCTTAGTAAGAATCCCCTCAATGACTTTGTTGGTGCTTTCCACTTGGCCATTCGCTTGTGGATGATAAGGTGTTGTGATTATATGATGGATTTTATATTTTTTCAACCAACTTTTGGATCGTATGGGATGTAAACTGGGCCCTCCATCTATCAATATCTCCCTAGTTATACCAAAAAGGACGAAGATGTCTTCAAACAGGAAATCTGAAACAACGTGCTCCATGGCTCTGGTTAGTGCTTTTGTCTCAACCCATTTTGTGACATAGACGGTGCAGATCAAAATGTAGGATTTCTGTCTGGATGAAGGATTAATTGGTCCCACAAAATCCATGGCCCATTTCTCAAAAGGTTCTAAGACGATTTGAGGTTGTAACAGTATCTCCTCTGATTGCAGTGTGTTGGCCCATTCTTTGGAAACTATCACATCCTTTCATGAACTTCTTGGCATCCTGAAATATTGTTGGCCAATAATACCTTGTCGAAAGGACTTTGTATCCTCTCCACTTGTCTGCAAAGTGCCCTCCACAAGGTTCCTCATGACAAGCCTTGAGGATATCAAAGATCTCATGTTCCTTAATACAATGTCTGATCTGGAAATCTGGTCCAGTGTGATAGAGATTCTCATATATCCAACTATAGGTAGCACTCTATTGTATGATCTTTCTCTTTTCCTTAGAGGAAAAATATTGTGGAAACTTGCCTGCAGCAAGATAATTGGTTATATCTGCATACCATGGTGAGTAAGTAGAAATAGCAAAGAGATACTCGTTAGGGAAAAAACCCTCAGTAGGAATGTGATTGTCATCAATAGTTAACCTAGAAAGGAAATCAGCTACTACTTTATATTTTCCAGGTTTATCGACAATTGTGATATCAAATTCCTATAACAACAATAACCAACGTGTAATTCTACCATTGGTAATTGGCTTATTCATTAAAAAACGAATGGCAGAGTGGTCAGTGTGTACAAATACTTGATACCCAGTGATATAATGTCGAAATTTATTGATGGTGTGCACTACTGCTAAGAATTCCTTCTCAATCACTGTGTAATTGAGCTCAGCTAGAGTCAAATTCTTGCTTATGTAATAAATAACATAAGGTTTATTGTCCTCCAGTTGGCCCAAAACAACACCTACAACAATATCATATGCATCTATAGCTATGTGAAATGGCAGTTCCCAATTAGGTCCACGTAAAACTGGAGCTGTTGATACACAACATTTCAGCTTCAAAAAGGCCTACTCACACTTTCTTGTCCACAAAAAGTCGACATCTTTCATGAGAAAAGAAAACAACGGCGATGCAATTTTTGAAAAAATCTCTATAAACCTTCTGTAATACCTTGCATGTCCCAAGAAACTACGTACTTATTTTTGCGTCTTAGGAGTTGGAATTTTTAGAATTACCTCTATTTTAACAAGGTCTACCTTGATCCCATCATCAGAAATGTAGTGTCCTAGCATGATCCCTTCAGTCATCATCATGTGACATTTTTCGGTGGTCAAACCAACATTAGTCTGTACACAACATTCCAACACTTTTTCTAAATTAGTTAATGTTGTTTCAAAAGCATCACCATAAGGTGTAAAATCGTCCATGAAGATTTCAAGGCAGCCATTCAACAAATTAGAAAAATTCCCCAGTATTGCCCTCCGAACAGTTGTTGGTCCATTACCGAGTCCAAAAGGGAGTACTATGTATGCGAAAGTTCCCCAAGGGAAAGTAAACGTTGTTTTTCCTAATCCTCTAGGGAAATATGTATTTGGTTGTAGCCACTAAACCCATCTAGAAAAAAAATAAAATAAAAATAAATAAATAAATAAAATCCCAGAAAGGGTGTCAAGGACTTAATCTATAAATGGTAAAGGAAAATGGTCCTTTTGAGTGGCCTTATTGAGTTCTCTATAATCCACACAAACTCTCCACTTTCCATTCTTCTTAGGGACAATGACAAGCAGAGACACCCACTGACTATCAGATATCGGATAAATAAAGTTAGCACTCAGGTGTTTTTGTAATTCTTCCTTCACTACCTCCTTCAGCGTAGGGTTCATGTAGCATTGCGGTTGTCTAATTGGTTTGTAGCCATCTTTCAAATAAATGCGATGAGTGCACAGGTTGGGATGAATCCCTTTCATATCTGTATATTCCCATGCAAATTCCTTTTTGTATTTTTGTAACAATTGTAACAACAATTGGTTTTTCTCAGTAGTCAGGTTGGGGTTAATGTTTAGAAACTTCCCTTGTTCTATTTCGACTGGATTGTTGTCAATATGCGGAGTGGTTCTAATTTGTTCAATTTTTATATCTTCTACCTCCTCTTCCTCCTTTGAATTCTCAATGGAAGCGATAGAAAGCGAGTTACTAATAAACCCATTAATGATATCATCTTCTGTCTCATTCTTGAATACTTGGCTTTCCCCAAAGTGAGGAGTGGTAGGGAAAGATCCGATTCGAGCTCAAATTCATCTGTTATGAAACCAGCTTACAAAAAGATAGAAAAGAGAGATCAACGCCTTAGAATTCAGCCTCTTCGAGGGGGAAACCTCCTTTACATTACACAAATGAACAATTCTTGGATGATACAAATGAAAAGACCTCCTTTCTATATATAGGAGTCTAAGGGGTCATAACATAATCAGAGCCGACATAACAATAATAATGGAAGGGCACAATAATAACAATAGTGGGCTTCTATGTGGCACAATAGTAATAATATGGCCACTACATGGGTACATCAATATAATAAGTGGGTTGTACTAATAACAATAAGCGGTTACACTAGTAGTATAGGGGCCTAACATGCCCCTCTCCTTCAAAAAGCATTGTCCTCAACGCTTGAGTAGTTCTTGATGCTTTTGTATAAAATTGTTGTCCTCCAATGTGGAATCTTCAGTGGGTAAGTTCTTCCACTTGATGAGATACTCTGAAATTGATCGATTTCGTAGCTGTCGGGTTCTTGTTTCCATGACTGCTCCAGGTTCCAATATGATTTTTCCTTCCTCTTCAATTTCTGGCAATATTGTTTGAATTGGGATCTTTTGCAACTTTTGAATAAGTGGCCATACTTCTTCGTCCTTCTTCCATTCATCCCTTGCTTCGTTTATCCAATCTAGTTGGTAATAGAAATAGCACAAAACAATGCTTCCACATCCTCATCCTTGAAGAGTCTTCCCATTCGGTAAGGTCGCCATTTTTTAAGTGCATGTAGTATTGCCAACATTTCCTTCTCATAAATAGCTTTGTGTAAAAACTTTACCTTGATTGGACGACTTTCAAAAGCAATGGGTCTTTCATCTTGCATTAAAACAACACCAATTCCATTTCCTGAAGCATCACATTCCACAATAAAGGTTTTTGTGAAGTCCGGTGTAGCTAAGACTGGTGCTTGGCACATTGCCTCTTTAAGATGTTCGAAGGCCTTTGTTGCTTCTGGAGTCCATGAAAATGCATCTTTCTTCAATAATGTTGTTAGAGGTGTTGCTATTCTCCCATAATTCTTAACAAACTTGCGATAATACCCTGTCAACCCGAGAAATCCTCGCAGATGCTTTATGGATGTGGGGATTTTCCATTCCTTAATGGCTTTAATTTTGCTAGGGTCTACCTTAACTCCTTCATGAGATACAATATGACCCAGATATTCCACCTCTTGTACTCCAAAGAAACATTTGGATCTTTTTGCATATAATTGTTTCTCCTCCAATAGTTGTAGCACCCTGTCAACATGTTCAACATGATCCTTCCAAGACTTGCTGTAGATTAGTATATCATCAAAAAATACTAACACAAATTTTCTAAGGAATGGTTTGAAAATGGAATTCATCAAACCTTGAAATGTTGAAGGTGCATTGGTAAGGCCAAAAGGCATGACCAAAAATTCATAATGACCCTCATGAGTTCTAAATGTTGTTTTTGGAATGTCTTCAGTCTTCATTCTGATTTGATGATATCCTGAATGAAGATCCAACTTGGTGAAGTAAATTGATCCATGCAATTCATCCAGTAATTCATCAATGACGGGAATGGGAAACTTATCTTTAATAGTGAGCTTGTTGAGCTCCCTATAATCCGGACACATGCGCCATGATCCATCCTTCTTGTGCACTAATACTACTGGAGCAGAGAAAGAACTTTGACTCGGTTGAATTATACCAGCCTCTAGCATTTCTGCAACCATACGTTCAATTTCACTCTTTTGGGCATAGGGATATCTATACGGCCTTATGTTTGGAGGAACACTTCCTGGAATCAGATGAATAGCATGATCATGATCACGAATAGGTGGGAGACCTTTGGGAGTCTCAAATACCTTGGAATGATTGTCCAAGACCTTTTGGAGATCTGGAGAAATAGATGATTGCAATGTGGAAACATCTAGCGAACATAATTGTGCAATTACACCTCTTTGTTCCTTTTTTAGAAGCTTTGTCATACCGTTAGAGCTGATTATCTTTCCTGGTTTCCCTGCAATACCCCTTAATTCAACTTCCTTTCTTTCCACAGAAAATTTCATGAAAAGTTCTTGAAAATTAAAAGCTATTGTACCCAAGGATTGTAGCCATTGGACTCCTAGTACAACATCAGCACCTCCCATTGGAATGGAAAGCATTGGGCTAGTCAATACATATTCTCCCATTGATAGCTTGATATTATGGCACTTTCCAGAGAAATTTATTGTTCCTCCATTTGCAACCATCACTTGACACTCTGGTGTTGGATATAAGAAGCAATTCAATTCTTTTGCTACCTTACAATGAATAAAATTGTGGGTACTTCCTGAATCAATCAACACTATTATCTTTTTCTTCTTGATTTGTTCTTCTATCTTGATGGTTTGAGGAGTGGTAATTCCCGCCAATGCATTACAATATATGGTCGGATTCATTTCTTCTTTATCTAGGCTTTTTTCCTGGAGTATATCCTCTTCTTTTGACCTTTCTTGCTCCTTTTCTTCTTCCTCTTCGCAATCTATGTAGAATAATTTCTTCTCAGCACACTTATGACCTTTAGTGTATTTGCTATCACAACTGTAACAAAGCCCTTTTGCTCTTTTTTCTTCCAATTTTTGTGGTGTCAACCTTATAGGTTGTGGAAGACTAGGAGCAACAACACTTCCATCTTTATAGTTGTGAGTGGTATGCTTCCTGGTTGCCATAATTTTGCTTTCCATTTTTCTTGCTAACCTGAATGCCTTCTCTAATGAATCAGGTTCCCAAAGGCGAACATCATGTTGGATATTATCCTTTAAAGTCCCTATGAACACATCAATCTTATGCTCCTCTGGAATATTTTTTTACCCTTATGTTCAATTTTTGGAACTCCTCAATGTGCTCCATTATTGAACCCTTTTGTTTGAGACTTATCAATTGGCTAAAAAAAGTGTTGCTTTTTGTATCCTCATAATGTGCTGTCAATTCTTCCGTAAAAATTGCCCAAGTGATAATTTGTTTACGAGAGCAAAGCCATTGATACCATACAAACTGATTTGGTTCAAAATATAAAGTTGCAATATGTACCTTTTGTGTGTTTTGCACATTATTGAGATCGAAAAATTGCTCCATCTGTAATATCCATGTTGCGGGATCCTTGCCATCAAACTTCCTCATATCGATTTTTGGAATATGGTGGGTCTTCGATCCCACATTAGAGTCTAAGAAATCATGATTAACATTTCTTTTGTTCGCATCATGAGTTTCCTTTACTACCTTTTCACCATTAGTAAGTATTTCTTGTAGAAAATTTGTCAAATCTGTCTTCAAATCTGCCATGTCTGTCTTCAAATCTGTCTTCAAATCTGCCATGTCTCTCTTCAAATATGTCTTCAAATCTATCTTCAAATCGTCCATCTTAGCTTCCACGCCCTTTATCTTAGATTCCACGCCATTTATCTTAGCTTCTGTTAGCTTTTGTGAGAGTGACATTTGTTGCACTTGTTCTTGTAATTTTGATATATCATGTAGCATTTCTTCCTCTTCTTCATGAGTCATGATATAGCTTTCAGGTTGCTTACTAGGTGTGTGCATTTTCTTTCCTCGAGGCATCAATTACCGATAATAATGCTCTACTATGCCCTTTGAATTCCTTCAAAATAAATTTTCAAACCAAGCTTAAGTAAAAATTTAAAAAAATCTACACACCTTTTTTCACTTTGTAGGAGCTTGATATTGCCTCTGATGTATCTCTGTACTTTCTGATCATCCAGTTCTGAAATTGCGACCTATAGTAGCCCTCTGTGTCCTCTTTCCAATGCCACCAGTCTGACCCAAATTGGATTCTCCAAGGAAGAGTTATGCGAAATCTCCCACAGTGACTTGATTATAGACTAGTTCAGTAGAGCGAACTTGTACGACATGCCACGAGTCACTGTTTCAACCTTTGGCTCTGAAAAATATCTACAAGAAACTACAGTCTGTCCTTTTTTTGTAACTTACGAAATTTCAATCCAATGCTTAGAGAGAAATTTATGACGATTTTCCCCAGGTCACCTGTTTGGAATGTAATTCAGGAGTTTACAAAAAGACCAACTTCCTCAGATCATATCTCCGCAAATATAGCACGAAAAGCTCTAAAATTCGGACCCGAGGTTCAGCGCGATGTCTTCTCAAATGGATTTTTTTTCAGTGTCTAAAACGTCGCAAAAAAAAAGTTATAGCAAAAATTCCACGATGACCTATTTGGAGCAGCGAAACCCTAGAATCCAAAGCTCTGATACCAAATGTTATGAAACCAACTTATAAAAAGATAGAAAAGAGAGATCAACGCCTTAGAATTCAGCCTCTTTGAGGGGGAAACCTCCTTTACATTACACAAATGAAAAATTCTTGGATGATACAAATGAAAAGACCTCCTTTCTATATATAGGAGTCTAAGGGGTCATAACATAGTCAGAGCCGACATAACAATAATAATGTAAGGGCACAATAATAACAACAGTGGGCTTCTATGTGGCACAATAGTAACAATATGGCCACTACATGGGTACATCAATATAATAAGTGGGTTGTACTAATAACAATAAGGGGTTACACTAGTAGTATAGGGGCCTAACGTCATCCCACCAGGGATTTTTCAAATTCATATTTGGTTTTGGGGGGTAAAGATTAAGGTTCTTTGTAGCCTGGTCATCTAGGATCATAATAGATCCAGATCTACGTCCTATCAATGCATCTACAGTGGCCAGCCAAGGTCTCCCTAGGATCAAAGGATGTCCCCCCAAGTTGGATTTGGTCTATAAGATAAGAATGTCAGCTGGATACTTCAAGGAAGCTATTGTGATTACTATGTCTTTTAATACCCCCTCAAGTTTAACACGGGACCTATCTGCTAATTCAAGTATAGTAGGCGTATGTCTAAGCCCACGTAGCCCCAGGGTGGTAAAGAGGTCCTTTGTCATCACATTAATGGAAGCTCCAAGATCAATCAATGTATTAGTTATGGGATGGTAATAAAATAGACAATAACCGTAGGATTTCCAGGATAATTATACTTGGTTAGAAGAGGCTGAGCAGTCATTAATTCAGACAATTTCCCCATTACTTGTATGGTAGCAAGGTCCTTAGGCTTCCCTCCAGGTTTCTTAATGCACAGATCTCGTACTGTTTTAGCATAAATAGGTACTTCTTTAAGAGCTTGCAGCAGAGGAATTCGTGTGTAAATTTTGCAACTCCCTAAGGAAATCAAATTTGAGTTGTGAGGTCATTACATTCTCAGTTAATCTTTGAGGATACAGAGGATTTTGAGTCATAACAGTCAAATCGGTTGCTACAGGTGTATCAGCCTTACCTGAGTTGGTTGTTATAGGAGTAACGGTTCTTCTCAGGTTGGTTGTTAGACGTAACAATTTGCTCTATATCGGTTGTTACAGGTGTAACAACCGCCTCAAAATCTATTGTACCTCCTCTAGACGGTTCACATTCCTCCTCGGTAATGATAGGGGAGTGATTTGGTTTGATTACCTTACCCGACTGTAGTTGAATTTCATTAAGTCCAATTGGAGTGATAAGGTAAGTCTGGAAGGTAGTCGAAGCCTCTATGCCTTGGGCTACTTTATTATTCAGGTTAGGGTTAGGTTGCACAGGAAATTGGAGTCACACAGGCGGTGTAGGAACAAGAGTTTGGAAAGGGGGGAATTGTAGTTGTTTCTACATTGGTAATCCAGGTGGGGCTGTACTCCGAGCAACCCCCCTCCAGTTCTGATTCCAAGGGTATGGTTGAGATGGAGGATATTGAATAGAGGGAGAGGGGGACCACTGGTTCCCGGGCGAAGGAAATTGTGCTAGAGAAGCAGCAGAGTATCTCCATGGATATTGTTGAGTGTTATATGAAGTATTCCACGAATTAAAAGAAGAAAAATCTTGGGACATACCTGGAGGTCGTGGCTTCCATGGTATCCTAGGTGTGATGAAATAAGAGGACTAAACTTCTTCACTCGATTCTCAAAGTACTACTTTCAATCTAGGAAGCTCCGAACATTGGCCTGTAGAATGTTCCAGCTCACAAATATTGCACAAGCTGATGTTGTTCATTTCAAACTCCCTCAAGGGATGTTTCTTCTAGTAATTCGGACAGAACACAACCAGAGGAGTATCATCTTCTCCTTGTGTCTTCTTTATCTGTGTTGTCGTTATCTGGGCAGATAGAGTACCAAGGATGTCGGTTTTGAAATTTTCGAATAAATTCCTGATCTCTACTCTGGCTACTCCTCCACTTGCAGATTTTTGAATTTGGGCAGAAGCATCTCGAATTGTGCTTCTTCCCTTCGACGATCCTTTAGAGCATGTTAGACAGAGTTTTACAATTTCGATGAATGGTTCCTGAGATATGTCCCCTTTTCCTAATAGATTCATGGTATCAAGGCAGTCGTCCCTTATTCCTCTTATAATTATGGTCTTCAAGAGCTCGTAATCTAAATCAATGTGTTTAGACCTTTACAAATTATAGTGAAACCACTCTGCATAGTCCTCCAAGCTCTCATCCTCCTTTTGTGTCATCCTGAATACTTCTTCTCTTAAGTCCCTGGTTCTACAATAGTCTTGATACTTTGATAAGAATGTCTCCTTCATATCACTCCATGTTTGAATAGAAGCAGAGCCTAACCCCATGAACCATCTCAGGGTTGCTCCTTTTATAGTAGCAAGGAATAATTTTAATTTCTGAGCATCTGAAACATAGTTATAACTCTTGCATAAGACATCAAATTCAAATAAGAAGGTGTCAGGGTCTTCTACAGTCATTCCTTGAAAGGATGGTAAGGATGATAAAGGAATATTTTTCATGGGAGCCTCGCCTCTGATATCCCCAATTGGGAACTCAAAGGTGGTGACAGTGGCATTTGTTTTAGTGTTGTTGTCATTGTTGTCTCGCGTTGCTAACCCTTCTAATCCTTGCTGTAACAGACATTCTTCAAATTGTTCTTGTGATTGTCTTGCAGGTGAAATTGATGGCTCAGACGACTTCAAGGCTAGTTGTTTCACTGCAATGCCTGAATCTGGATATTGATAAACCAATAGGTTCTCTCTTGTTTCAGGTTTTTTATGTCCCACTTCAATTTCCCCTTGTCCTTCAGTCCTAAGGTTCTCGTTACTATCTTCCCCCTGTTGTTCCTGAATTAGATGCTTAATCTTGGAAGTATTTTTGCTAGCTTTAGAATGGTATGGCCCCAAGAGAGAGGAATCAGAGGTTTTTGTCCTTGTTATGGGAGTAATAGCTTTTTGTGGCCTTGTTTTCCTTGCGTCCCTTTGAGAACTTGACTGTCCTTTTTCTGCCTTTAAGATCAGTTCCATGATAAATGTTTTCCTTCCCAAATCTACACTCTTCCTTTCCTTTTTACGACCCGTTTTTCCCGTGACTAATTAGAGTGGGGGTATTTTGGTATTTCTATAATTCCTATAGTTTCACACATGGACCCTATGTGTATTAATTCACACTCTAAGTGTCTCAGTCTTTGACAGTGGTGAGCCCTCCCAAGTATGTTAGAGATATGTGCGGGTTCTTACCTCTCGTCTTACCGCCCATCAACTAAAGAGTTGAAGACGTGCTTTGAGAAAACACAAAAATTCCACACCCTAAGTTCCCTAGTGATCACAATGGTGAGCCCACCCAGTTATGTTAGAGCGTTACGCAGGTTCTTACCTCTCATCTTACCGCCCAACGAGTGGACTAGGAACACTCTATCATCAAACAAACAAATTGGTTGATTGTATCATCAACTGCCATCCTCGGCAATGGCACCAAAATGTAGTGTTGTTTTAATCAATCCTAATTGACCAATATTTAAACCATTTAATTGTCAACCCAGGGTAGGTCTTGTTGCTTCAATGGATTTTGCATTATCTGTGTCGATACACTACAACCAAGAATGAAAATAGAAAAATAGTAAATAATGTCATTGAATAAATTGTAGAAATTAAATCATTCATGAATAAATTAAAACACTCTACAGAAATAAAATCACATTTCATGACTACCAAAGTAAGGGAGCGCCACACACTGAACTAATAACTACACCAACTGGTCAATCACCAAACTGCTTAATCAAATCAGTGTAACAACATAACATAATTATGGAATTGAAGCAGATATATTCTACAATTTGTACAACAACAACAAAAAACCATATGAACAATAAAAGAAACAATAATATACAACTACTTCTATTGTTGCAGTCCCTGCTAAAGAGGAGGGCCCTTCCTCCCTAGCAGGGGCGCAGGAATGAACACGAGATTAGTTAAAGAATCAAATGAGAAACAGTAACAACATCACCGCAGTGTCTTCAATATTAAAAATAATTAAAAGTTACAAGATCAAAATAACAGTGCTCTCTATGCCATCTCCATACATGAGAGATTAAGTTTCTCTTATAGTTATTACATACCCAAAATCAGGAATAGATCAGTCATGAGAATCTCACGATTCTCATGCTGATCATAAAATAGAAATCGTTATAACCTGTTCCTAAATACAAATGTTATTCAAATACATTAGTTAAGATCACAACCGTTTGGATCTGTTACTTTCTAAATAAACAATTCATAACTTTCAATAGTTGTTGCGTTGAATAATACCCACGACTTTTCCAGCTACGGTGCAACAACATCCTGCTGTCAAATGACGGTTTGGGATGTAACAACAACCACTGGGTAACAACATCCTTGTAACGACATCCGAGGTGTAACAACGGTCACCTTTAGCAGCACATGGTGTAACAGCATACAGAGTGTAACAGCAACACCTGTAACAACATATAGAGTGTAACAACAATTTGTTCCATCCTACTCTGAGACCGATCAGCGCGACTTGTTCACTACATAACCTTGCCCTCGCAAGAAACACTTGAAAAATAGGAGAGGACCCAAAAGACTTCTCCAATGCTTACCTGAGTTACCCACAAAAAGGAGTATTTCATCGTTATATTCAACAAAAATGGAAAAATAACATGACGACAGAATAAACGGTTTAAAATAAGAAAAAGGTGATTAACATGTGAAGTTTCATTGGCCTGGAGGGAAAGAGGATCAAACCTGAGGAAAGAAATTGTAGGAAATAGGTATAACAACCACACCCAACAGAGAGGAAATAAGGATTTCCCTCTAAAAACACCCTCTCCCACCCAATAAAAGGAGTTCACCCCCCTAATTTGCCTCACACATCTCATTTGGAGTTTTTGTGAGTTTCATTGGGAGCTTGGGGAGTGTTGAGTTTTTGCTAGAGTAGTCATCTTGGAGGCTTGGAGTTGGACTTGGAGTTATTTTGGAGATAGTTTGGAGTTGTTAGTAGAGCTGGCATCTTCAAGAGGAGGTTAAGGAAGCTAGTTTGAATTTCTAGGTAAGTATTTTTACTTGAAAATTTCCATATTTCACTACTGCCCATGTTATTAATGTTTTTTTATGTGTTCTATGCTATCAAATTTTGTAGGATAAATATGCCTTTTTTTCCTAACTTTATCTTAATTTTTCCATTTTTCTTAGCTGTATTTTTTTTTAATTATCATATTTCTTTGCAAAATTCAATTATTTCTAGTCAACATGGCTCCAAAAGCCAAGGACACCGCTTGGGCTCATTATGATGTGATTGATGGAAAAATAATATGCAAAATTTTCAATAAATCTATTAGAGGTGGGGGGTATTCTCTAGTTGAAATAACACTTGGCTTGGATAAGAGGCCAAGTAAAGCCATGTAAAGCACCAACGAAAGTGTTAGGTCCTATTAGGGCATAATGCCTTGCCAAGTTTGAGAAGTTTGAGGAGAATAAGGCTAGGGAGAAGGCTATCCAAGAAGAAATTGCAAGGAAGAGAGAAATATTTCCAGCCATGAAAGAGAGTGGGTATGATGATTTTGAGATTCAAGACTCCTGTTCTATCCCTTTCACCAATGACCCCTTTCACTATGTTCCTCCTGCTTTTGTGTCTTATCATCAAGGTGAACAATCTAAACGAACAAAGAGGACGAACATCCTGAGTTGTTTCTCATCCTCTGCCACCACTGCCTCTACTAATCCCACTTCCTCCCAACCAAGTCACCAACCCACTTTGGATGAACATTCGAAAAAACAATGCAAAGAATATTCTTTTCAATACATTGCTATATGGTGGTATGATGCAAATATCCCATTTAATGTTACTCCCTCACCTTATTACCAAGCTATGTGGGACTCTGTTATAGCTACAGGAAAGGGCTTCAAAGGCCCTACTATGCATGACTTGAGGGGAGTTATTTTGCAAAAAGAGATTTCTTCCATTGATGAGTATTTGGGAGAGTATAAGGAGTCATGGGTCAAAATAGGTTGTTCCATCATGTCAGATGCATGGACCGATGGAAAGAACCACATTATCATTAATTTCCTTATTTCTTGCCCTCAAGAAACCATGTTTTTGAGATCAGTTGATGCATCTAATAAGGTGAAGGATGAAACCCTTCTATTTGAGATTTTGGATGAGATTATTCAGGAAGTGAGGGAGCATATTGTTGTGCAAGTCATCACAGATAATGCCTCAAACTATGTTCTTTCTAGAAAGATGCTTGAGTCCAAATATAAGACCATAATTTTCACTCCATGTGCTGCACATTGCATAGACCTCATGCTTGAGGACATAGGCAAAGTGGAGTGGGTAAAAAACAATGTAGAGCATGCCAAGTCCATTACAAAATACATCTAAAGCCACTCATGTGTATTGAGTGTAATAAGGAAAAACATTGACGGAAAAGAGTTTGTTAGGCCTGCAATTATGAGATTTGAAACTCACTTTCTCACGTTGCAATGTCTCAATTCTCAACAAAAAAATTTGCAGGAAATATTTTCTTTTGATGATCGGATTGAATCTCGGTGGGCTCATAGACAAGATGGAAAAGATACCAAAAATAAAAAATAAAAATTGACAATTGTTGTTGGAAATTGTCTGCCAAGCTTGCGAAAATTACCGAGCCCCTTGTTAAGGTGCTACAGATGGTGGATGTGGAAAAATTGGCCATGGGCTACATTTATGAGGCTATGGATCAAGAAAAGGAGTAGATATGGGTAGTTTACAAGGATAAGTTATCTAAATATGGGTGTATATGGGAGATCATTGATAATAGATTGAACAATCAACTCCATTTTCCTATACATGCAATTGGGTATTTTTTGAACCCAAAGTATCATTATAACGCTTGGCTAGGAGATCTACAGGTTGGGGAGGTCAGAGATGGATTGTATGATTAGTTGGAGCACATGGTCCCTAACCATGCCAACCAGTTGGAAATTCATATACAACTTACTCTTTTTAGTATGGCAGCTGGTACCTCTGGAAAAAACTTGGCAAAGATGGCAAGAGATGTGGATCAACTAGGTAAGCAATTCCAATTTGTTTTTCTTTTAAAGTTCAATTGTTTACAATTTTACAATTCAAATTATCTGTAAATACTTGTAAATAAGTAATGAAATGAACTAAGTTACTAATTAATGTATTTTTCTTTGCAACACAATGGTTGGAGTCATTTGGTGGCCATTGTCCTGAATTGCAAAAGTTTGCAGTTAGATTCCTCAACCAAACTTGTAGCGCTTCAGGTTGTGAGCACAATTGGTCTATTTTTGAGTGCATACACACGAAGAAGAGAAACTATTTGGAACAAAAATGGTTAAATGATCTTGTCTTCGTGCAATATAACCTTCGACTAAGGCGCAACCAAATGATGAATAAAAGACCTGATCTAGATCCCATTGCGTTGGATGATATTGATCCAACATCAGAATGGGTGGAGGAGACTAAAGATCTTGAGTTTGATGTTGATTTTGATATTGACATGGCATTAGGGGGTGATGAAGAAGATTTGGTAGCGCCATCATAACCAAAATTAGTAGCCACATCAAGTAAAGGCAAACAACCAATGGAAGGCACTAGTCGTGCATCTCGACCAACTCACACTTCCATTAGGTCCACTTCTATTTTTATTGGTGGTATTGCTATAACTAAGGTTGCAGATGAGGCTGAGGCATCCTCAAACTCTGATCCAGATGATGTTTATGTAGTTCTTGTTGATGATCTTGTGTCTAGTAGTGGTGATGAATTTGATCATGATGAGAAATGATCATGATGAGGAATGATCATGTTGATCACTGATATGTACCAGTAGACTTGTAGTCTTGTAGTAGGCCAATGGCCCCATAACTTGTAGCATTGTTTTTTTGACTTTATAGGCCATTTAGAGCCTCATTGCTTGTGTATTTTGTCGATGATATGTATTGCACTTGGTGCCATTTTGAGATATTCACCTTTACATGGTATATAGATTAGCAAACTTTGCATATTTTGTTTCTATTGGTTTGGAGTCATGGTTTTAAATCTTAAAATTGTTTTTTTCATTAAAAAATTATTATTTCATGTATTTTTTAAAAATCAGCTCATTGAGATCTAACCAATCCCGATTTGGCCTGTTTCGATTTGAAACCTGATTTATTAGGTGGACTAGACTAGTCACCAGTTCTAGTTTTTAAAACTATGGTAAGATTCAAAGCATATCAAATGACTTGAACATGATCACACACTCATAAATGAGCAGCCACATGACAAGGAGATGCATAGTACCCAAAATTAACAAGCGTACAGTGAAACAATACTAAAATGACACCTCTTTCCAAGTGCGACACTTAGGATATAAATTACAACACGAGTGTCAAATGCAACCAGAAGGTGCGCTAAGTTGTGGGAGAGTGTCTAACACATATTCTTATGATATATAATATCAATTAATGCAAAAGAGTGCACTAGAGCTGCGTCTAGTGGTGCGTAAAGTGTGACACATACAAGAGTGAAAATAATCAAAAGTGAGGCTTGTGACAGTAAAAATAAGTGAAAATGACACTTGCAAAAGCTAAAGAAAGTGAAAGTGACACATGTGAAAGCTAAAGAAAGAAAAATAGACACTTGGGAAAGTGAAAGCAAACAAAACCGACAGTCATGAAAGTAAAAGAAACACTTATGAAAGAAAAAGTGTGCAAAAGCAACAATTGAGAAAACTCATTGGGATGATGGTACACTTGCAGCTAAGAGTGAGAGAGATTGTCAACTGAAATTGCGCACTGACTATCCACATGAATTGCGCAGTCACTATACCTGTCAACTACACAAGTAATGTCATCAAGGACTACGCAATGTCTTCCACCAAAGACTGCACAATTGCTATTACCAAGATTGTGCATGCACTATATTCCAAGAATGTGCAATGCATGTCCTCAAAGGATAGACATGTATTGTTAATCTTACTAGAATGAGGTGTGCTTGTGAATGCATCAAAAGCTAAGCATGTGTAAGCAAGTGCTTCGACAGTTAGAATATCACCAAAAAACTTAGGAACTTATAAAATCATCAAAAAATCATGAAGTGACCATTAACAACTTCAGATGTCAAATCATAAGATCATAAGGAGGATCCAAAATTTAGGATGTAGATAAAATTTTGGAAGGCATTTGTTGCAATTAAAATGGGATCCTACCATATTATTAAAGCACTGAAGAACCTATAAGAACTCAATGGAGACAAAAGTCCTAACTAACTCTTGAATTCTTAGGATCAAATTGGAGAGACAAAACTTTAAGAAATCTAATCAATTTGGACTTCACAAATAATTATTAAGAAAATTATATGATTTTTTTCTCTCTTTTAAATTGAGGATGTTCAATCATTTATATAAGGCCATAGCTTTTAAATGGTTGTTAATGGATTTTCCTAAATTGCTTGCACAATTTAACTCATAACTTCTAGTGGATAGGATCAATAGTTGTGAGAAGGCCTCTAACTCTGCGTTTATGATGAGAAAGGGCTCGCTAACTACTTCTATTTTCCAGCTACTTATTTCGGCACTTACACACCATGCCCCCAAACACCTGCCACCTTATCGTTAGAGTTAAATGTCACGTGATTAATTTAGATTTATATTTTACATGGTTACTTTTCTTTGCTTTTTTCTTTTATAGGCTCCAATAATGTTGGCAAAGCATGTATTCTTATATATTTAGTTCATTTACACCCATAATTACAATGTGTACTTGTTGTGCACAAATTTAATTATTCGATGTTACATGTTAAGCCGATATAATAATGCACAACCTATATCGTAGAGATTATATATTGGATGGCCTTTGTTTGCGAACGAAATTAGCTTTCCAACCATATTTTTATCTTTGTTAAATATAATTAAGCATGTGGTGAACTTTAATTCTAAGGTAATTGTTGGTTTAGATTACTTAAAGGTTGGTTTAAATATCTAAGCCAACCCATACTTAGACTATGAGAATTTGTGTCTCCTTGATAAAAGTTAGAGAATTATTTATTACAAAAAAATATGGATTATATTATTTCATTGTTTATATTTTCAATATAAATAAAAGTAAATATTATTCTCACTCATAAAAAATTTTGACATATTTATAATATTGTTAATTTTTACTTAGAAAAAAAAAACAACTTTTTTTTATTTATGGTGCCATGTACTCTTTATTAACCCTGACTATAATAGAATAATAGGTCTTGCTTGTTCGTGCTTTTTTTCAAAGATCCTAACCACTTTTACTATGCCAAACAAATCTCATGTGCTTCATGTCCATCTTCGTTTACTCTAAAAATGATAAGGTCCAACAATGTGTAACTAAAACAAAAACCAAAACTTTCCCTCCAAACATGAGAGCCCCTCCATCATGAAGAGGTGAAATGAATAAATGACAATAGAGCCATTTCACCTTTTCAAAAGCTATATATAAAGAAACTTCTTGAATCAACTTTTTTTATTATAACTTACCTTTTGTTATATATGTTCCCCTTAAATAATTTCTCTTACGTCATTGTGTGTTTCATTTTATTAACAAAAACAAATACATTTTACCTGTCATTACAAGTAATAGTATACACTTTGATTTATGAAATAACATTAATGAGACCTCTATCAATGAGCCTACATTCTTTCAAATACATTAAATAACTATACATACTTATTCACATGACAACTTTTTAATTAAGCACTAATATCATGATGTCACATTCTTCAACTAAACAACAAGAAGAGAAAAATGAGTCATAGAAACAACAAATACATTAAAATCTCACGATTAGAGATATATCTTGGTTCTTAATAGCTTATAGATTTTTTGTTGCCATAAGTTCCCTGATGTGTAAAATATGTGAATTATCCATTAACTTAGACAAGGAGAAGAATAAATTGCTCTTAATCTTCTATTGGGATTAAGATTTGTCCTTATCCTAATCATGAAAGTGCATCGTCCTCCCTTATTGTGTTTATTGTCCTAGTTGTATAAGGTGATAATTGTTATCACCTCTAATAATTGATCATGTAAGTCACGTCTTGTTAGTATTCCTTGATTACCCAACATTAGTATCATATTGACGATGTTGGATACCACCAACATATAGGGGGTATCCCTGATGTGGAGTCCCAGTTACACCTCACACTGTTTGGAGTACGATCCCCATCCAAATCAGTGTCGGCCCAACTCTTGTCACTCACTGCAAAAATATGTTTTCAGTTGCCCAAATCGCAAAAGAGCATAAAAGTTTGTAGCCACCTTCCAAACCACAGAATCACTCAAAGCTAAATCATCCCCCCTCCATTACATAGTGCTCGGAACAATATTTCTAACAGTATATGGAACTCCTCAAATGGACCCCGAAATCAGAAGATATGACATGTTAACGATGAGGGCTTTGTCACCTTTGAAAGAAGGAAAGAATCGCATATCGTAGGTCCGGGAACATATCACAAATCAGCAGATTAGGGAGCGATGAGGCAATCGGTGCTTCATGTAGCAGAGCTCCGATATCAGCGATCGCAAATGTCAGAGGTCCAAGGCAGCAATCAAACATATCGACGGGGTTAATCGGCGATCACAACAGCATAAATATATCGCAAATCGCAAATCGGAGGATTAGACAGCAGGGTATATCTGAGGTTCCAACGACATGGCATGTCGGCGATTACAACAGTGCAATATTGGCACATCGCAATCGGGGATAAAACAAATGACACCCTTCCAAAGTTTCAATTGCGATTAAAAGTGTCGGATTTAAGCCGATAGTACAAATCATCGGGGAATGGTTGAAAACATTTAACAAAGGAAATCAACGCAAACCCAGGGGCAGGCGGGCCTTTTCCTCTCTCCTCCATGAGGCCACTTGGCAAAATATTATTGAATCCAGTAAAGACACAATGGCTTGATGTCAGCATGACATGATAGTACGGAGGACACGTGGCATGTAGATCTCGCATTTTCAAAGGTCCAAAGAGGGCATAAGGGGTGACATGTGTTGCCACTCAAGAGGTGCCATGTGGCAGTTATGATGTCACATCAACAATGGAAAAACAGAGGTTGAGGCTTCTCAGCACTTTGTGACGCAATACACACATGGGAAAGTGTGATAAAGGGGCTCCGATACAGGGTCTAGCCCACAGTCACATAAAAGGATAAAAGAACCAGGGGCTAAGCATAGAGGGTTATCGGCGATCGGCGGTTGTGGTGTGCATCAGAAAGGAATGGTCGATTGTGAACCTCTGATTAGGGGGCTCCAATAAGGGGGCTAGCTTGCAGTGACATAAAGAGCCAAGGAATTAAGGGGTAAGCACTGAATGGCTATTGCAATCGAAGATCGCAAACATGTTGCGGCTCTAATATAAAATCCTCGATTGCGATCCGTCGATCGAGGAGCTCCAATATTTGGCCAAGCACCTGGTCATAGCCCTTGCTCATATGATGAAGAAATGTAGAAAGGGGCTAAACCATAGGGAGGCAAAGGAGATGAGGACTCGATGTCTGTAACGCTTTTAATAGTAAGAGTCCTGATGCGGTGATATTCCGATAGCATGGTACATAGCTTTGAAGGTGTATGGGTCTATAGCTAAGACATTGAATAGACCTATGGATAGGTGCAAATCAATATGGGATAATCCTGTAGAGGCCTCTACAACAAGAAACCCAAGACAACAATGGCCTCATAAATAAATTTGACTGTTGCGCTTGCACGTCTTTGGTGAGTAAATGGGGGTATGGGGACTCAGGAAGACTTAATGGCTCAACATGGGGCTCCACTCAGATACACAACGAAGGACTGCCATGACATTCTACACTTCTACTATGTAACAAACAACCACAGTCAATTGCTATCAGCTCCAGAGAGTGGTAAAGTTAGGCAGTTAAGATGAAAGCGACAAGCACCAACTGAGATGCAAGGGAGGCGCATCAACACAGAGACGTGTCCTAATCAAGAGCCTTCATAGGAACAACAGAAGAAAATTTTCCTCCATCATTATTCAGTTTCCCTTGTTACTTTTTATTATTTCTGTAATTTATGTTTATTTTCAACAAAGGAATCAAATCCTTGGAAATCATTTTGGGGCAGCAGAGCTATCGTAGGCCGAGGCAGCTAGTCAATCGAATAGCTGGCCCTTGGCTGAGATATTTTGTAAATGTGGATTCAAATCCCCCCTTCTCTATATAAATAAGGGGGAGAAACACTTAATACAAGTTCCATAATTCTATACCCACAGTGGTCCAAATTCTGTGGTTCCACTTTGGTTCTATGAAGCTTGTGCATGAGGGACTTGAGCTATAGATTGTTGAATGTAAATGGACTGGTGAAGGGGACTCATTTCAAAGATTAATGAAACTCCTTGGTGATTCCAATCATGGCAATGCATAGTATTTTTCCCCTCTATAAATCTCATTCCACATATGTTTTTCTCCCTTTGAAATACTGTAATCAAGTTGTTGGTTTCTCTCTGATTCATGGATTTATCTAGGATGCTAAAGAACAAACTGTACCTGTGTATAAGACAAAGTTACTTTTGTTAGCCTATAACCTACAGTACCTGTGTATAAAGAGGTTTACTTGTGCTATTCTAATAACCTGCAATATCTATATAAGTACAGATTAACTCGTGTTGTTTGTTGATAAAGATACTCATGAGGTATATGGCATGAAACCATGACTAGCGCTCCACTCTTTCGGCTCTTTCATCTCCTCCCTCTTCCAATTTCTACTAGAACATCGTGGCTTATGATTCTTCATTGCAATCAGATCTACGCACCGTTTTCCCTCCTCCCTTTCCCCTCTTCACTTTACTACAATGTCAATATAAAGCTGCCTGTTGTTATGTGTCTACCACCAGAACTAGACATTTCTCTCTGAGGTTGGACTGATTTACCCCCTGAGCATTTGGACCCATGTATTGGCTTGAGTTTACCTTCATGAAGGTTGATTTAACCAAGATCCTTTTATTATCTTTTTAATAACGTGACAATTGGAGTGTCGCCAAAACCCCTCACTGATAAACTTCCAAAGAACTCATCTATATTCCTAGCGTTGTTGTTGGGGGATGGATTAGAATATTTTTCCCTGGGTATGACAAATTTTTACATTCCCTCTGTTAGGCAAGCAAGGGAAATCTGGGTTGAAGATCTCTCACCTTGGCAACTCCACTATTTCAATTTTATGGTAAACGTCATGGCGAATCCACTGTCAATATCTCTGTTTGATCTTCCTGGCTTTCAAGCAACCTCATACTCACTCTGATGCTAAAGCAGCCAAAAACTTTCCCTACCTTTTAAACTGAGATCACTCACCTAGGGGGTTTTCAAAATGGCCATCCCTGCATTCCTGGCCAACCAATCTGCCCCAATGAATTTTCCTTCTATCGTCGGTTATCCCAATCATGTCCCTTCATTTCATGAATGGAATACTTATTTGCTTAGATTCAGTGGAAACACGGATAGAAGGTCGGACCAACACCTTAAGGATTTTCATGAATGCATGGAATAGCAGGGCATTATTTTTAAAATGCGCGAATGAAATTTTTCATGTACTCTTTAGAAGATGCTTTTAGAATTTGGTACAGAACAATACCTCGTGGAAGCATATCTTCATTAAAATGTTTTCATATAGCATTACATCATTATTGCAAAATATTATATCCATTGAATGCTTTGTTTGATGATTGTTGCACACATTTTATTGTTGAAATATATTCCCGAGGATAATGATCCTACTGAAGATGTTTGTGGAGCTCCACTCCAAAGAAGCATCACCCAATGATCAAGAAAGAGAAGAAGGAAACGTCATCGAGTTGCAAATAAACCCTCAGAGATTTTATTGGACTGAATTTGATGTTTCTCCTTCTTATGACATATATGACTCTAATGGACAGTTAAGTGATGCAAATCCACAATGCTCCGAGTCATGGGAAGATGTGCAAGAAGAGGAAGCCCACCATGAGGTTAATAAAGAGGCTTTGGTTTACAATGCAAATCCTTCACCTCGAGAACAAGATCAAGAACCTCCTCTGATTTATGATTCATATTATTTAGAGGAGGATGAGATGGTCGTGGATTTTCAAAGGGAGTGGTTTACCAGCAAGTGGGGAGTAGGCTTCCAGCATAAGATTTTCTTGAAAAATCTAAGGCTGAGGAGCTTAACAGTATTTGTGGTTGCCCTGACCAAGAAGATATTGGTCAGCAGACTTTCCATGAAAATAAGGCAGCTGCAAATTCTTCTGGTTGGTTCTATGACCCTGTAGTTGATTACATGAGCACATTCTTTGGTCAGCATCAGAGGTTGTTTCTGGAGTATGCATCAAGATTTTTATTTGCAGATTTTTCATGGTGCATGCTTATTTTAATTTTTAAATTTCAGCAACATGGAGGCATTAGGTCCAGCACCCAAATGTTGGCCTGGCTCCATTGGAGGGTTGAACTCACTTAGGTGAATTGAGCCTTGTACATAAGTAGGAGTTGTATATAAATAAGCTCACTAGATGAACAATTAATTTCTAGTTGTTAGAGTTTATATTTCAGCATTTTAGTTTGATGAGGAAAGGACTCCCTCCAAACAAAGCCCCATGGAGATTTTCTGGTTACATAAGTTCATTATATTTTTAACTCCATGCCCAATGGTGAAGGCTACTAGTCTGCAGGTTCTCAACACCTTGCCAGCAAGCCATTGTCCCCAGTTGGAGCCAATGTTATCACTCACTGCAAAAAATGTTTTCAGTTGCCCAAAGCGCAAAAGAGCAAAAATTTTGCAGCCACCTTCCAAATTGCAGAATCACCCAAAGATAAATCTCCCCCCCTCCATTACATAGTGCTCGTAACGAGATTTCTAATGGTATATGGAACTCCTCAAATGGACCCCGGAATCAAAAGATATGGCGTGTTAAAGATGAGGGTTTTATCACCTTTGAAAGAAGGAAAGAATTGCAGATCGGAGGTCCGGGAACATATCATAAATCACAAATCGGCGGATCAGAGAGTAATGAGGCAATCAATGCTTTGTGTAGCAGAGCTCCGATATCAGCGATCACAAATGTCATAGGTCCAAGGCAGCGATCAGGCATATCGGCAAGTGAATCGTCGATCGCAACAACATAAATATATCGAAATCAGAGGATCAGGCAGCAGGGCATATATGAAGCTCTAGTGACATGGCATGTCGGCAATCGCAATAGTACAAGATCGATGCATCGCAATTGGTGATAAAACAAATGACACCCTTCCAAAGTTTCAATTGTGATTAAAAGTGTCGGGATTTAAGTTGATAGTGCAAATCATTGGGAAAGGGCCGAAAACATTTAACAAAGGAAATCAACGCAAAACCAAGGGCAAGCAGGCCTTTTTCTCTCTCCTCCAAGAGGCCATGTGGTAGAATATTATTGAATCTGGTAAAGACATAGTGGCGTTGACATCAGCATGAGGTGGAAGTACGAAGGACACGTGGCATGCAAATCTAGCATTTTAAAAGGTCCAAAGAGGGCATATCCGAGTGACATGTGCCGCCACTCTGAGATGCCACGTGGTAGTGATGACATCACATCGGTAGTCACAAATCAGAGGTTGAGGCTTATCGGCACTTTTTGACACAATGCACACACGGGAAAGTGTGATAAAGGGGCTCTAATATAGGGTCTAGCCCACAGTCACATAAAAAGCTAAAAGAACCAGGGGCTAAGCACAGAGGGTGATCGACGATCGACGGTTGTGGTGTGCATCAAAAAGGAATTGCCAATTGCGAACCTCCAATTGGTGGGCTCCAATAAGGGGGTTGGCCTATGGTTGCATAAAGATCTGAGGAACCAAGGGGTAAGCATTGAAGGGCTATCGCAATCAGAGATCACAAACATGTTGTGGCTCCAATATAAAAACCCTGATTGCGATCCACTGATCGAGGAGCTCCTATATTTGGCCAAGCACTTGATCATAGCCCCCGTCATATGATGAAGAAATGTAGAAAGAGGCTAAACCATAGGGGGCCAAAGGAGATTAAGACTCATTGTTTGTAACACTTTTAAGAGTAAGAGTCATGATGCGGTTATGTTCCAATAGCGTGGTACAGATATTTGAAGGCGTATGGATTGACAGCTGAGACGTTGAATAGAGGTATGAAGCAGGCGCAAATCGATATGGGCTAATCATGTAGAGGCCCCTACAACAAGAAACCCAGGACAACAATGGCCTCAGAAATAGATTTGACTGTTGCGCTTGTACGTCTTCGATGAGTAAATGGGGGTATGGGGACTCAAGAAGACTTAATGGCTCAGCATGGGGCTCCACTCAGATACATAATGAAGGACTGTTAGGGCATTCTCCACTTCTACTATGTAACATACAACCACAGTCGATCAATATCAGCTCTAGAGAGTGGTGAATCCAGGAAGTTAAGATGAAAGTGACGGGAACCAGACAAGCTACAAGGGAGGCACATCAACACAGAGATGTGGCCTAATCAAGGGCCTTCACAGGAACAACAGAAGGAAATTTTCCTCCATCATTATTCAACTTCCATTATATCTTTTTATTATTTATGTAATTTCTTTTTATTTTCAACAAAGGAAACAAATCCTTGGAAATCATTTTGGGGCAGTAGAGCTATCACAGATTGAGGCAGCTAGTCAATCAGACAGTTGGCCCTTAGCTGAGATATTTTGTAAATGTGGATTCAAAGCCCCCCTTCTCTGTATAAATAAGGAGGAGAAACACTTAATACAGATTCCGGAATTCTACACCCGCAGTGGTCCAAATTTTGTGGTTCCACTTTGGTTCTATGAAGCTTGTTCATGAGGGACTTGAGTTATAGATTGTTGAATGTAAATGGATTGGTGAAGGGAACTCATTTTGAATATTAATGAAACTCCTTGGTGATTCCAATCATGGCAATGCGCAATATGTTTTCTCGTCTATAAATCTCATTCCACATATGTTTTTCTCCCTTTGAAATAATGTAATCAAGTTGTTGCTTTCTCTCTGATTCATGGATTTATCTAGGTTGCTAAATATTGAACAATACCTGTGTATAAGGCAGAGTTACTTCTATTAGTCTATAACCTACAATACCTGTGTATAAACATGTTTACTTGTGTTATTCCATTAACCTGTAGTACCTGTATAAGCACAAATTTACTCATGTTGTTTGGTGATGAAGGTACCCATGAGGTCTATGGCATGAAAACTTGAGTAACGCTCCACTCTTTTAGCTCTTTCCTCTCCTCCCTCTTCCATATTTCTGCTAGAAAATCGTGGCTTAAGATTCTTCATTGCAATCAACCCTACACACTGATTTCCCTCCTCCCTTTCCTCCTTTTCACTTTACTACAATGTCAATATTAAGTTGTGTATTTTGTGTGTCGGCCACCAGAACTAGACATTTCTCTCAGAGGTTGGCCCGATTTACCCCCTGAGCATTTGGACCCGTGTATTGGATTGAGTTACCTTCATGAAGGTTGATTGAACCAAGCCCCTTTTATTATCTTTTTAATAACGTGACAATTGGAGTGCTACCAAAACCCCTCATTGATAAACTTCTAAAGCACTCATCTCTTTAAGATGTCCTAAGCACTGGTATACCATCAACCTAGAGGTTGTCTCTAGGAAGCTTTATATATGTCCTTAAGAAATTGTGCCTCAAGTGCTATTCAAAGTGACAACATCTTCTGGCACTGTTGCTAGGGAACGGATTTTTTTTTTTTTTTGGATACGACAAATTTTTACATTCCCTCTGTTAGGCGAGCAAGGGAAGTGTGGGTTGAAGATCTCTCGCCTTGGTGACCCCACTGTTTCAATTTTATGGTAAACATCCTAGTGAATCCACTGTCTGTATCTCTATTTGATCGTCCTGGCTTTCAAGTAGCCTCATACTCACTCTGATGTTAAAGCAGTCGAAACCTTTCCCTACCTTTTAAACTAAGATCACTCACCTAGGGGGTTTTCAAAATGGCCATTCTTGCATTCCTGGCCAACCAATTTGCCCCATTGAATTTTTCTTCTATCACTGGTTATCCCAATCATGTCCCTTCGTTTCATGAATGGAATACCTATTTGCCTAGATTCAGTGGAAACACAGATAGAAGGTTGAACCAACACCTTAAGGATTTTCATGAATGCATGGAATAGCAGGGTATTATTTTTGAAGATGCACGAATGAAATTGTTCATGTACTCTTTAGAAGACGATTTTAGAATTTGGTACAGAACAATACCTCATGGCAACATATCTTCATTAAAATGTTTTCATATAGCATTCCATCATTATTGCAAAAGATTATATCCATCGAATGCTCTGTTGGAAGATTGGTGCGCGCATTTTAATGTTGAAAATATTCCTGAGGGTAATAATCCTGCTAAATACGTTGTGGAGCTTTGCTCCAAGAAAACATCCACTCGCATCAAGAAGCATCACCCAATGATCAAGAAAGAGAAGAAGGAAACATCGTCGAGTTGCAAATAAACCCTCAGAGATCTTATTCGACCGAATTTGACGTTTCTCCTTCTTATGACGTATGTGACTCTAATGGAGAGTCAAGTGAAGTCAGAGCCACAATGCTCCCAGTCATGGGAAGTTGCACAAGAAGAGGAAGCCCACCAGGAGGTTAATAAAGAGGCTCTAGTTTACAATGCACATTCTTCACCTGGAGAACAAGATCAAGAACCTCCTCCAATTTATGATTCATATTATTCAAAGGAGGATGAGATGTCGTGGATTTTCAAAGGGAGTGGTTTACCAACAAGTGGGGAGCAGACTTCCAGCAACAAGATTTTCTTGAAAAATCTAAGGCTGAGGAGCTGAACAATATTTGTGGTTGCCCATACCAAGAAGATATTGGTGAGCAGACTTTCCATGAAAATAAGGCAGCTACAAATTCTTCTGGTCGATTCTATGACCCTATAGTTGATTACATGAACACATTCTTGTGGCTCTAATATAAAAACCACAATTGTGATCCACCGATCGAGGAGCTCCTATATTTGGCCAAGCACCCAGTCATAGCCCCCAGTCATATGATCAAGAAATGCAGAAAGGGGCTAAACCATAGGGGGTCCAAAGGCGATCAAGACTCGTTGTCTGTAACGCTTTTAAGAGTAAGAGTCCTGATGTGATTATGTTTCGATAGCGTGGTACTAATATTTAAAGGCGTATGGGTCGGCAGCTAAGACGTTGAATAGAGGTGAAACATGCGCAAATCAATATGGGATAATCCTATAGAGGGCTCTACAACAAGAAACCCAGGACAACAATGGCCTCAGAAATAAATTTGATTGTTGCGCTTGCACGTCTTCGGTGTGTAAATGGGGGTATGGGGACTCAGGAAGACTTAATGGCTTAGCATGGGGCTCCACTCAAATACAGAGTGAAGGACTGCCGGGACATTCTCCACTTCTACTCTGTAACAAAAACCACAGTCAATTTCTACCAGCTCCAGAGAGTGGTGAAGTTAGGCAGTTAAGATGAAAGCAACGGGCACCAGCTGAGTTTCAAGGGAGGAACATCAACACAGAGACGTGGCCTGATCAAGGGCCTTCACAGGAACAACAGAAGGACATTTTCCTCCATCATTATTCAGTTTCCCTTGTTTCTCTTTATTATTTCTGTAATTTCTGTTTATTTTCAACAAAGGAATCAAATCCTTGGAAATCATTTTGGGGCAGTAGATCTAGTCAATCAGACAACTGGCCCTTGGCTGAGATATTTTGTAAATGTGGATTCAAATCCCCCCTTCTCTATATAAATAAGGGGGAGAAACACTTAATACAGGTTCCAAAATTCTACACCCGCAGTGGTCCAAATTCTGTGGTTCCACTTTGGTTCTATGAAGATTATTCATGAGGGACTTGAGCTATAGATTGTTGAATGTAAATGGACTAGCGAAGGGGACTCATATCAAAGATTAATGAAACTCCTTGGTGATTCCAATCATGGAAATGCACAGTATGTTTTCCCCTATGTAAATCTCATTCCACGGATGTTTTTCTCCCTTTAAAATAGTGTAATCAAGTTGTTGGTTGCTCTCTGATTCATGAATTTATCTAGGTTGCTAATTATTGAATAGTACCTGTGTATAAGACAAATTTACTTTTGTTAGTCTATAATTTACAATACCCATGTATAAACAGGTTTACTTGTGTTATTCCATTAACCTGCAGTACATGTATAAGCACATATTTACTCATGTTGTTTGGTGATAAAGGTACCCATGAGGTATATGGCATGAAACCTTCACTAGCGCTCCACTCGTTCCACTCTTTCATCTCCTCCCTCTTCCATATTTCTACTAGAACATCATGGCTTAGGATTATGCATTACAATCAGCCCTATGCACCAGTTTCCCTCCTCCCTTTCCTCCTCTTCACTTTACTGCAACGTCAATATTAAACTGCTTGTTGTTGTGTGTCGGCCACCAGAACCAGACATTTCTCTCTAAGGTTGGCCCGATTTACCCCCTAAGCATTTGGACCCATGTATTGGCTTGAGTTTACCTTCATGAAGGATGATTGAACCAAGCCCCTTTTATTATCTTTTTAATAACTTGACAATTGGAGTGCTACCAAAACGCCTCACTGATAAACCTCCAAAGCACTCCTCTCTTTAAGATGTCCTAGGCATTGATCTATAATCAATGCAAAGGTTGTCTCTAGGAAGCTTTCTATATCTCCTGAAGCACTTGCGTCACAAGTGTTATTAAAATTGACAACCTTGACCACGATAACTTAAGGTTCACCTTGGTTTCAATGAATAACATAATTAATTATATACATAGCCCTTGAACAAGCAAGTAAATTGACATTTTAGAATGGAGTAATAGTAATGACCTAGGAGAGACACATGAGAGCAAGTAAAGATTCGTTAGTAATCTAGAGAAGTGGTTCACATAGGCACAACGATCATTAAACCAAATACTACACAACTTCAACAAGATGAGTACTAAAGCCACTGAAGTAGTTCAATTCCCTTAGTACATATGAGCAAAACATATATAGAGAACATCTAAATAATAGTCCTAAGATATTCACAATACATGCATGAAAATGTGTTGGCTCATCGAGCTTCAATTATTAGGTGAAAGATCCAAGTACATTGATTATCTGATACCCTGATCCTGCCTCTATGGAACTCAAATTTTCTCTTTGACAAAGCCTTTCTCAAAATATCTTCATCATGTTCCTCTGTAGGAATGTACTCCAACAACATGATCTGCCTTTGCACATAATCTCGAAGATGGTGATATCGGATGTCGATATGCTTGGAACGATCATGAAAAATTGGATTCTCAGAGAGTTTGACACAACTATTATTGTCACAGTAAATCACAATAGGATCCATCATTTGACCAAATAACCCAACAATAATTTTTCTCATCCAGATAGCCTCACATGTTGCTTGGCTTGCAGTCATGTACTCTACTTCTAGTGAGCTGAGTGCAACAAATGTTTACTTCCTGCTGTACTGAGAAACCGCTACTGACCCAACATTGGGAATCCCTCCTAATGTGCTCTTCATGTCTAATGGACTCCCTTCCCAATCTACATCTGTAAATCCTTACAACCTCACTCCCTTTGTCCGTCTGTACCAAATACCAAATTGAGTAGTGCCTTTGAGGTATCTCAACACATGCTTTGCTACCTTCCAAAAAAGTTTGGTTGACTTAACCATTGTTTGACTAAACTGGTTAGTTTCATAACACATGTCTGGTCGTGTGTTCACCAAATACATGAGCGAACCCACAACATTCCTATAAATGGTAGTCTCCACTACTTCACCTGAAGTAGCATGTTCCTTCCTCCAATTCCCTGCTAGAGGAATCTCCATGGGTTTGATGTTGTAACAACCCTGGTGAAAATTCCATGTAAAAATATATAAATACCACAGATGATGGGACACGTATTCCAAGCAGAATGTTGGGAAAGACATCCTAGGGGGTGTTCATTTGGTTGTTTATGGATAAGGAAATTGGCAAAGGCAATGGATAAGGCTTTGGATGGAAAAATGGCATTTTGGCACATTTATTTATGAAAATAATATAAATTATGAGAAAAGGAAGGTGAAAGGTCACAGGTTGCAAGTGAGGAGGAAATTGAAGGAAAATGAAGAAAATAGAGGCCTCATTGATAAAAAGGCTTCTGAGGATCAGTGGGAAATCTTGGTTAGTGTAACCTTTTTTCAGTTGAGTTTTGGAGCTCTCTCATTATTCTCTCTCTCTCTCTCTCTCACTCTCAGACACTTTTTCTTTGAGCACTTTGTCATTGGAGCAAGAAAGGAAAATAAGGTAAGAGAAAGCAAATATCAAGCAGCTACAACAGGCTTCATTGCAGGTATTGACTTGCATGTATATTTTCCTTGCTATATTTGGCATGCATGGGATTGCATGTGTTTTTTTTCTATCATGGCATGGGTTTTTCCAGGTGTGACAATGTTCTTCAGCCTAGCCTTGCCATTTCCTGATATATTTGATGAGATGGGTTCTCTCATTCTATTTATGTGGGATGGTCGGTTGGATTCAAAGTTGAGTGGGGTGGACCTCTAAATTGACAAACACATGGTCTAATGGTCCTTGAACCAGACTGTGGATCACGAAGCCACTAGCCTAGTAACCCCTAAACCGGATTGTGGGTTGCGGCAAAGCCAGATTGTATGCCTCAGTAGTCCTAGGTATTCTTATTGGTGAATGGTGGGATATACGGTAAAGCCAAGAGGTGGATTTTTCCTCTGTTGGGCCTAGTAGTCCCAAGATGGGATGCATGGTAAAGCCTAGAGAGTATGTCTTAGTGTAGGGCCTAGTGATCCCTTGATCGGATTGTAGATTGTGGTAAATCTTGAGAGACTTTGAGGCACTCAAATTCCTCACGGTGTAGGCAGAGAACTCCAGTGGAATCCAGGTTGATTGGTTTTTTTGGTGTGTTCTATGAGTCCCAAATTCATGCGTGGAATATGGCACAAGGGTGATTGGCTAAAGAGAGACTTGGCTCAACCAATCTATGGTCGGGTGGAATGTGGTAGTCCCATCTCCGTTGGTTCATTGCATTCATTAATGAGAAGTTCATTCCCTTGATTTTCATGTGCAAATGTATTGATGTATATGTGTATTTTGATCGCTCATATGTTTATGGTATTTATGTTCCTATTATGTTGGTTATATGCATACTTTATGACAGGAGTTATGTATGGCTCTCAGCATGTTTTTACTTGTAGATTAATGGATAATGTGTCTATGATCTAATAGATGATAATGCAATAATTGATGTGAGAGAACAATGGTTCATAGTGATTCTCAGATAAGTATGAGATCCCTACACTTAATTCTGTTTTTTACACCTATAGGTTACATTTTGATGATTTGTTTGACGAAATGCTTGTCATGGCTAGTAGGGGTCTGGTTATGTTATTGCTTAGCCCATTTCTTTTGCATCATTGTATCCCTCTACTTTTACTGATTCTAAGCTATCACTCCATTTTGGGCAGTGGCCTGGACTTTGGGCCTGAAAAAGTGGCTTAAATCTTGGGGTTGTTGGCACAAAACTGGCAATTTTGGTCTCTAGTCTCTGGCAGGATAGCCTGTGAGAGAGACTTTGGGCTGTTGGTCACTCCCTTGCCCATAGCATGAGAGTGACTATGGCCTAATAGATCCAGAACAATAGTGGGACCGAGGGACAGGTTGTCTGAGTGGCTCACATGTATCCTGAGGGTTTTGTTGCTGATGTTGGATGACTGTGTGTGATGTTTCATCGATTCCACTTCCTTAAGGTCACATAAGAGGTCAAATCTAATCATAGCATCCTCTCATCTCATGTTTACCCCGGTTGGCATGGTTACTTGGGTGGATGTGAGAGGAGGGTGTTACAAAGTGGTATCAGAGCATGGTTCAACTCTTGCACTGGATGGGCAGTGTGTGTTGATCATGCATGCATGTCAGTTGCATGAGTGTCTCTTACACTTGCATTTCATGTGCTTGTTGCATTTGCATAATGTTGATCATGGTTGTAGCAAGGTTGTCATGAGGAACTTGATGTTGATTTTGTGGAATGCATCATCATGAGTATATAACTAGTTACATATTGTTATATGTCGCTTACATGTTGTGGTATGTCACTTTATTACATCCTTTTATGTTAGGTTACATTCTTGAATATTTTGATTACATGTATCAGTATTTTAGGTTGATTACAAGAATTGATTTCTTATGCTCGACTACATGCGTTTATGTGTATGTGTAGTTGATTATGAATTTCTTATGCATGTTGATGGTTGAGTGTGGAAATGTGTACAATGGCGTAATGGTTGTTGTCATGCATGATGTCACAGTTTGTATAGTTGATATCGTCATGCATTGATGACTGGACTCTAGCTAAAATGATGTGTACATGGTTTGGTACTCAAGCGTTATATGTTTATATGCAGTTGTTACGCATGTATGGTCTTGCTTATATCTATGCATGAATAGTAGGTCAGACATGCCTGGTGAAGTCATTGTATGCCATTTAGGTCATCATGGTGTTGTTGGTTGTTATGATGCTAATGTGTCGGCTGAGATAGAGTAGAAGATGCAGGTCATCATAATGAGGTTGTGTTGTGCTCTACAACAACCCCCCATTTCATACAAATTTTATTTTCAAAACTATAATATGAAATGGGTCCCTTTTCATTTAAATTGGTATCAACTTATCATTATTCAAAAAGGTCCGAAACGAAATAAAACATTATAAAACCTTTTTGATAAACCAATTAATCGGTCTTATAATAAAGAATGAGTAATCTTTATCACTGCGATAAAGCGATCGCAAGATCGCATATCGCAATGACAAAGGAGGCATGACTTAAAAGACCCATTGATTTTCCCCGACGCGACAATGCACAAAAGGTTATCGGATATCGGGAAGGCAAGCGATCATAACAAAGGGCCCCTCTTCGCTCCGATGCGATATCGCTATCGGCGATCGGGGATATACCATGCATGCATCTAAAGCCCTCATTTAAAACTCCCGATGCGAATTGGCGATATCGCTATCGGCAATCGGGGATTCCGAAAGGAACCAATATAACAACTTAAGCTTTCCCCCGATCGCCGATTGCGATAAAGCTAAAGCGCAGATTTCAAAAAAGATTGGTAAAGCCGGGATATTTTATGGTTATTTAGTATTAAAGGCCTTTCTCTTCCCGATAGCGATTCACTTACGCTCAACCGCCAAAACATCAAAGCCACGCTTAAATGAATCATTTGGCCAATAAACAACATGATGAGCATTTAAAGGATTGACAGGTTTAAACGACCATTTAATGAAACAGTAAGGCTAAAATCTCTTCAGGGATTGTATCCGCGGCCACCTTAAGTTAAATCCTCCATTATTCATTGATTAAAATATCTCGTTCTTCTTTGATTTGCGCTACCAATTCTCCGCATTACGTTCATTTTCACTCCTGTGCAGAGCTCTTCCGAAGCAGCAAATTCAAGCCAAATGGGGAAGAAATCTAAGAAAACTGCAACAGCTTCTGCTTCGGCAGCTACAGGGCAACACACTGCCGATCCAGGAACAAGCAAAAAGGGACTGATATCCGACACTACATGTCTAGGACTCGGCAAAACTACTTGGCTGAGCACCTACAATCTGATTGAGGCCGAAGAGCCTGAGGTAACAACAGTGCAAGCCACAGCAGACACGACTCGGAAGTCTGATGCTACTCTAAAGGATTTAGCTGACTCTTTTCTTCATCAGATAGCAGCCCGAGAACAAATTCTCCCATATACAGATGTGGTGAGATGGGCAATTGAAGAAATCCCAATCACAAACAGGACATTTTGCACCATGGACGGGAGAGTCTTCGGCTCATTTCAACCTGATGATTTGAGGCAAATGTACCATTTTCCTGCACCGGAGAAGAAGTACAACAAGGCATTCTTGGAGAAATTCAGAAATGAGAACGATATTGAATCAGAACCCATTCGGGATTGGAGGCAAAACCCAGCAAAACACAAGCATGAGTCTTCGGGTAAGTACTTTGTCGATTCTTTGTGTTCTCCTTATTGTTATGCCAGGGTAATGATGTGTAGGTTGTGGGGGTTACATGATTCTGCAAACTTCACTATAGAGATGGTTCCTTTGATGGAGGCAACATGCAATAGTGAGATAATGGATTGGGGAAATATACTGTCTGATAAGCTAGCAACCGCAGTCCTTGAATTTAGAAACAAATCCCGCATTACTGAAAGGTTCATTCCCCCATTTTACTATAGTGCCTATATCTTGGACACCCTGTGTTTTAATTCCGAATTTCCTGTGCTTGGGTGGAGATGGACTCCACAAGACCCCATGCCCATTCATATATACCACCAAAAGTTATGGAAAGCCCACTATAAGCACCATTTATATCAAGTTTGCAATGGTTTTATGTTACCCATTCACTATGCCATTTTTGACAAACCTGCTCCTAAAATTTCCTACCAAGCAGAGATTGACTTGACAGCCATAGGGAGATGGTTCGGAGAAGAAAAATTCACCTATGTAAGAGTTTTCGGCAGCCAGGCCAAGCCTCATGTCCTCCCTTTGTATATACCCGACAAACTGTTAGCCCGAGAGGTAGCATATCAGATTACATCCGAAGGAGTTACACAGACTCTAAGGAATAAAAAGAAGCAGGTTTGGCCCTCTTTTCCTCTAAGATGCGGTGTCTACGCTCTGCATGACTTTAAACATGCAGAGAAAGAAGCAGATAAGATTAAGGCACTGAATCTCGCTACTCTTCCTAATAGGCGATTTGATCCAAACAAAGTCGCCTACAATGCACTTGAACAGGCAAAGCTAACTAAATTTGACCATAAAGATGATATGTTTGATGACCTGTTCTCCTCAGCCGAGTCACTATTTCAGGTTAAATCACTAGCCAGAATGAAATATCAGGATGACGGGTTAGTTGAATTTAACAGACTTAGAGAACAGAGGTTGCAAACTCTGCCTCTAGATCTGTTAGCAACAACCCCGATGACAGAATCAAGCGAGCCTGAGCAGCGACTCACTAAGGAACCTCCTGCTACATCAAAAATTGCTGGAGAAATCCAAACAAAAGAGCAGGAGGAAGTGCAGAGAAGAGAGCAGGAGGAAGTGCAGAGAAGAGAGCAAGAGGAAACACAGAGGAAAGAGCAGGAGCAGAGCAGCACGGAAGTGAATGTAGATGCCCAGATTGACCCGAAATTGCTCCAGGAATGGCAACAATTCGACTCAATCATAAGCAATCTTGAGAACTCAAAGGAAGTCGATACATCAAAAGCGGCTGACACACAGGAGACAACATCTAAACAGGTTCCAAGTGGAACCAGTGGCCTACCCATTTCTACAGGAATAGAGATAATTCCTAAGGATCCTTCCGATCAGATTGTTTTGCAAGTGGAGGAGATACCTCCATTGGATGTCTTTTACAGCCCAAAGCACAGGGCTGTAGTAAAACGACAGCGGAAAAGGAGAAGGACTGATCAACCTTCCCTATTCCCTGAACAAACAGTGACAGCCAATGTGGTCTGGAAAGAGGAATTTGATCCTTCTGATGACCTTACTAAATTGTCCCAATATGCTGGAGCCTATTCGGCAGCCACCATGGACAAGGCATCAGAAGTGACTAATCTGTTAAGAGAAAAAGACCAATCAATCGCCTCGCTACAAGTACAGTTATCGGAGGCACAACAGAAGGCAGAGCAACTTGAGCAGCAATTGTACACACAGCAACAAATAAACAATCAACTGAATAAACAATTGCAGGAAGAAAAACAAAGAATTGATTCAAGCGCCATTCAAAAGCAGAAGGAGCTGTCGGAAGCGCTGGCAAAATTGAAAGCAATGCATGAACAGATGGGGAAATCTAAAGATGAGCAAATTGCTCAATTATCAGCCCAAATAGAAAAGTCCAAGAATCTTCCACAGCCAGCTGAGTTCAGAGCCGAAGCATTACAGATTAACAAAGCATTGGTGACACAAATAAGGTTGTTATGTCAACAAATCGCTCAAGCAGAACCTTTATGTGACTTAACAGCATCAATAAGTGATAAATCGGTTGATGCTAGAACAGACTTGGAGCAGGCCGATGAGACCTTGACCAATTTTCTTGAGTGGCAAGACACTGATGAGGGACAGGCAGCTAATTTGCCAAAAATCCTAGAATCACATAAAGAGATCCTATTTATGGAATGGCAGTCCCAGTTAATGAAGGCAGAGAGAGCAGTTTCCAGATGCAAGTTAACCACAAGTAATTTGGTTGAATTGATTAATGATACTCTCTACTTATCTAACATGATCTCTCAATGTACCCCAGGTAAATTGCTATCGGCTAAAACATTGGAGCAGTCATGTTATCAAGAGCTGGAGAAAAATGGGAGATTAATCGCAGGAATTAACAGTTTGACTTGGGACACCTATTGGTTGTTCCTAGTCAAACCATACAGCCAGAAAGCCGCCCTCAAGTGCCTGACAGATGCAATCGGGTGTATCATTCACGATATACAAGATGCCACCTATGCTGCCCAACTCAATTCTCGTCTCAACCGACCACCAGAAGTGGAACCAATGCTTGCAATATGCCAACTCAGGTCTAAAGGCAAACAACCTAAGTGATGAATCATGCTGCCAACTGCCAGATTGCCGTGAGGAAGATATTCCGAATCAAGTTGTACCAATTAAGTAGGATTTTAATTTCATAGTTAGTTAGTTTTAGTCAAGTATTTATAGACCCTTTCAATGCATTGGAAAGGGTCGTAAGTTTTTGTATATGACTTAAACCTGAAGTTGCACTACTGTACTTCAGGCATATTCTTTTATAAAGACTGGGCCAATTATTCCAATTTTGATAGCAAAGCTTTTATGTGAATGTGCACTACTGCCTTTATTTAAAAGTATTTCTGCGTCGGAAGAAGGAATTCAAATAGCGATTGATATTGGGAATGATTTGCAGCTCATATGGTACTACTATCTATGTCTGAGTTCATTCTGTTTATGTGAATTGTTGTTTGATCGCTCTTGCTATTATCATATATATGCATGTGTTTTTTAACAACATTCTTTACAATTTCCACTATTGGATGTTTACAACATGCTTTTCTTTTATCATACATGTATCGGTAATATAAAAGGATAAGTGTAACAATGTTTTGTTAATCACTTTGTTCAACTACTTGAACAGAGCAATCATTAAGTAAATGAATTTCTATGTTTATTGTGTAGAGTCATCTATATGCCTATCAATGAACAGAGATCATCAAGAGTTGCACTTAAGAGAATAGAAGCCTCCCGGGATAGAATAGTCATTTATATTTTTGCTGTTAGATTAAGTCATCTATTCATTATCATTTATTAGAAACCAATCACTCATCCATCCCCTTTTATTCATTACTGGGAAACTGGTCCCATTATATCCAGTCGGAGCCACCATCCCAAACGGAAAAGGAGTTGTATTAAGGTCCGGACCGGGTGGTCATCCCCCAATGTTGATACAACGATTTTTGGGGCATCAACATTTTTGGCGCTAGAAGGAGGGCATAACTATGAATGGCGAGCAAATCCAAATCTACAGACCATTCTGAGAGTAAATCTCCCTCCACATCACCTCGTACTTCCCAATTGCATGCTGGTTCTCCAGTATCCAAGCAAGAAGAAGAGGAATCAACTACCACTGCTCAAATCCATAACACTCTAGAACGATTAAGTCCTGAGTCCCCTGAAGTTCAGTTACTCATCCATAAACTTCAAGGCTTCTCGATAACACCACAGAAATCTGAAGTATCTCAAAGCAGTGAGACTTCGCAATTCAATCTACCTCATCCCCTCACTAGACTTCAGAATGGAAAGCTCGGTATTGAACCCACTGAGCTGCCCTTACCTAAAAGGAAAAGGGCAAAGAAGAACACTGAAGGATCTGACAGTGAGGCACTTTCATCCACATCCTCCATCTCATCTTCCCTTGTGCGAAGTCAACCATCCACTCCCTCATTACACATTGTTGTTCATCAGGGATTAGGAACTTCAACATCCCAACCTGCTCAATCCTCAATATCAAGTCCCTCCCAAACATCTGCAGTTTCATCAGCCATCTCATCCCCTACTGGTGTTTCAATGGAAAATCCATGGAATAGACCTGGTGCGGTCAATATGCCTGCACCATTACATGCATTACCTGATGCTCCTGAAAAATGGCTACCCAAGTTTAACCCAGATGATGGAATACAGGCTGAGGAACATATTAATAACTTCATGTTATCAGTTAACTTGAAAGGAGTGACGAAGGAAGATGTTGTCGTTAGACTTTTCCCTTACACTTTGCAAGGATCAGCAGGATCCTGGTATTTTTCCTTGCCTTTTGGATCCATTACCAGTTGGACCATTTGCCAAGAGCAGTTTCTCACTAAGTATGGTGATGATAGATCTCTAGCCACATTAATAAATGATCTCTCCAATCTTAGAATAGAGCATAGGGAGCCGATTAAAGAATTCAATGCGCGATCCAATAAACTCCTGAATAAAATCCCAACGGCCTCCAAACCAAGTGAGCAAATCAGAAGCGAGTGGTATATAACTGCCCTACCTGCCAATATAGCTATTTTCGTAGACAGGGCCGGAAAACCAACTTTAGCTGAAAACATGAAAGAAGCACTTGCTGTGGAGAAACGTATTAATGCTCTAGAGAAGAAAGCTGCTCTTGAAGATAGAAAATCCAAAAAAGTTTCTTTTAAAGATGATTCAAAGAAGAAAACCCCTAAAGATCCCTATGATATGGAAGGTCTGCAAAAGGTCCTTAAGACTTTGTCAAATGAAATGGTTGAAATCAAAAAACAAGTAGCAGAAACCTCAACTAAAAGGCCCTTTAGAAATTTCAAGAAAACCGAATCAAAACCACCAAATGTTATATCTAATGCAGATTCAGACCCTGAGGAAGAAGAAGAAGAGGAAACAATTTCACCAACTGATGAAGAAGAGGAAGTTGTTGAATGCCATGGAATGTGGGATTTCATACTGCCTAACTCTGATACAAAAAATGAACAAGAAGCCTTTCCTGTCACCACTAGGAGTAAAGGAGCCCCTGAACCCGTCCAGGCAACTTCAAAGAAAAGAAGTGCAGGTGCTACTACTACAAAGGAAAAGGTATCCACAAAAAAGCCAGCTGCAACAGCTCCACAAAACCAACCTTCAACCTCAAATATTCCTTCAACATCTAAAACGTTGGTAGTATCCGATTCAATAGATTACAATATTGTTGATGATATGAAGAAAACTAAGGCAAACATTACTATGTTTGAACTTAGTAAACTAAAACATCAGCAGAAATTGCTTCTCAAAGAATTGAATGTTGTTCCTTCTTCACCTCTTCCCAGTGCTAAAGCTGCAAATGATTCAGGACAACCACCTTCTAGCAGGATTGAAGCTACTGATACGATTCTGATTGGAGACAGATCCAATTCCCATACTCCTCCTTTCCTATTAACCTATGAGATTTATAATCGTAATCTGCACAATTGTTTGATTGACTCAGGGGCATCCTCAAATATAATGCCAGCTTCGGTTTGTTCCAAACTGAACATTGAGCCCCAAAAATCTGCAATTCACATTGTGCAGTTAGATAGAACCAAGGTACAGGTTGTAGGAGAAATTAACTCTGTAACTATCAGGTTATCGGCCGATCCACGAGTAGTTCAAAGAATTGATATCTTAATCGCCGATATACCTGAATTTTATGGTTTAATCTTGAGTAGGGATTGGTCCGAGAAGCTCCATGGGTATATTTCAACCGATTGGTCACACATGTGGCTACCCTACAAGGGAAAGCCAAATCAAATAAAAATCAATCGGGAAAAGCACATGACCCACACTGTTACAGAGTTTGAACAGGAAAATCAACCAATAGCATTTAATAACAATATCTTGGGGAATTATTCATCCGAATCATTTTTTGGAAATTTCACAGCCCAACCATCTCCTTTCTCAGTAAACAATTTTACATCTCAGATCGAAAATTATTCACAAACAGATAGGTCAAGATGTTTTAATGATACTGAGAAAACTGTAAATAAAATTGTTGATAATTCTTTATTTTGGTCTTTATATTTTGATGGCTCTAAGTCTAACGAAGGCTCGGGAGCAGGATGTATCTTGGTTAGCCCGCAGGGAGAAAAAACAATGTTGTCCTGTAGGTTGGAGTTTGAATGCACAAACAACACAGCTGAGTATGAAGCCTTAGTCCAAGGACTATACAAAGCGATTGGCCTTAAGGTTCAATATTTGAAAGTGTTCGGCGATTCAGAAATTATTATCAAACAGGTGAGAAATACGATTCATTGTCTTTCAAACCACCTCAAACATTATCAGTCGCTGGTACAAGAACTCACCTCGCACTTTTCAGCATTCAATATTTCTTCCATCCCTAGGTCTCAAAATTCAGCAGCCGACTTGCTAGCCAATGTTGCTTCCAAACTCCTACCTTCCGAAGATTATAGCCCAGATAGATTTTCAGTAGAATTGCTTTTTAGGCCATCAATTCCTGACAATGTCACTAATTGGAGAGTATTCAATCACGATGAAGACATTTTACAATTTTTGACTTCCGAAAAGTCCTACGATGATCAGATCATAGAGGAAAGCGATCATGATCTTCAGATGAGAGAAAAGCTCGAGGAAAACTCAATACCAAAGCCTGTGGTGAAGCTTGAGGATCTTTATGATATTAAAGACAGGTTTAAACCTGTGACCAATACAAAGCTCCAAAGTTCCACCTTGAGGTTTGAATTGATAAATCTTGGCACTGAGAAAAATCCTCAAAACATTAATCTAGGATTAGGACTTTCTGTGGAAGAAAAAACGCATTCATTAGACTGTTAAGAAAAAATAAACATGTCTTCGCTTGGAAGTATGATGATTTAAAGACATATGATACATCTATCATCCAGCATACCATTCCAATGCTTGCAGAACAAAAACCAGTTCAACAAAAGCTCAGGAAAATACATCCGAACTTAGAGAGTCAAATAAAATCAGAACTCAATAAACTCTTGAAAGCTAAGATTATTTTTCCCGTTCGGCACTCAAACTGGGTCTCCAATATGGTGCCTGTTAGGAAGAAAAATGGCGATATAAGGATTTGTATAGATTTCAGAAATCTGAATAAGGCAAGCCTAAAAGATAATTTCCCATTACCTACTATGGAGCAGATACTCCATTCAGTAGCAGGCTCTGAATTGATGTCCTTTTTAGATGGTTTTTCAGGATATAACCAAGTTTTGGTCCATCCTGATGACAGACTCAAAACTACATTCAGAACAAAATGGGGAACTTATGCTTATCAGAAAATGCCTTTCGGACTTATTAATGCAGGAGCCACGTTCCAAAGAGCGATGGATATAGCTTTCAAAGGATTGATCAACAAAACAGTAGTTGTCTACTTAGACGATATTACTGTATTTTCTAAAAAGAGATCCAATCATTTGCATGATTTAAACCAAATCTTTGAACGCTGCAGAAGGTACGGTATTTCACTCAATCCCAAAAAATCCTTCTTCGCTCTTAATCAAGGAAAGCTCTTGGGCTTTATTGTTTCCAAAGATGGCATTTATATTGATCCGGATAGGATTAAAGAGATCTCTGAAATCCCTTTTCCTCATAATAAAAAATCCATGCAGTCATTTTTAGGCCAAATCAATTTTGTCAAAAGATTTTTTCCAGACTTTTCTCATATCATTTTGCCACTACAAACTATGATTAAGAAAAATTCAGTGTTTAAATGGGGATCAGCAGAAAGGAAGCGTTTGATTTAATCAAACAATCAATAATCAATGCCCCCGCTTTGAATACTCCTAATTTTTCTAATCATTTCACATTGTATACTATCGCATCCGATTCATCTTATGCAGCAGTACTCACTCAAATGAATGATCACAACTTGGAAGCACCCATTTCATTTTATAGTTCAAACCTGCAGGGTGCTGAACTGAATTACTCCGAAGTAGAAAAACAAGCCTTTGCTGTGTATAAAGCTGTCAAACATTACAGACCCTTCCTTTTAAAAGCCCATACAAAGGTTATAGTTCCTTTTCCTACAGTAAGGCAACTATTAATCCAAAGGGAATTAGGTGAAAAAAGGGTAAATTGGGTTACAGCACTTCAAGAACATGACTTGGAAATCAAGCCAGCAAAGATTGTTAGAGGCCAAGGTTTTTGTAGGCTATTGGCAGGAGCATCCAACATTCAACAACCAGGTGATACAGAACATATCGAAGAAATCAATCAGATAAGTATTACTGATTCTGAATCACAATATGCAGACTTGATCTTTTATTTGAAAAATGGATATGCACCTCCTAACCTGTCTTACAAAAACAAAAGGGCCATTAGATTAAAAGCAAGAAACTTCACAATTATTGATGATGTACTTTTTAGGCAAAATTATGATTCAATCTTATTAAGATGCCTAGAAAAACCTGAAGCACAAAAGGTTTTGCAGGAATTACATGATGGACCAGCAGGAGGACATTTTGGAGCTGACACAACAGCCCACAAAATCATTCATGCTGGATACTATTGGCCCACCCTGTTCAGAGATGCTCATGAATATGTAAGGAAATGCCGAAGTTGTCAAACTTCTAGTGGAAGACAAAGAAAGCCAGCTTTCCCTTTGCAACCAGTCAACATTGAACAACCATTTGAGCAATGGGGATTGGACATCATTGGAGAAATCACTCCACATTCTTCCAAACAGCATAAGTATATCCTTACTGCCACTGATTATTTTACTAAGTGGGTTGAAGCGATTCCTTTAAAGACAACAAATTCTGAGGCAATTATAGAATTCATAGATCAATTCATCATTACCAGGTTTGGTGTCCCAAATGCTCTTGTTTTTGATAATGCATCTTACTTCTCTGGCAATGCTATGTTTGATTTCGCTATTAAAAGAGGATTTAAATTGAAATATTCTGCTAATTACTATCCCCAGGGTAATGGTTTAGCAGAATCTACCAATAAAAATCTAATTAAGATTATTAAGCGAACTATCGAACAGAATCATAAAAACTGGCACAAATCTTTAATATTCGCACTATGGGCTGATAGGATAACACAAAAGGCTTCCATAGGTTCTTCTCCATTCAATCTTGTATATGGGAAAGAAGCAGTGCTACCAACAAATCTTGTCCTTCCTTCTCTAGCCCTAGTTCAGTTTATTGAAGAAAGCCCTTCTTCTTCTATTCAACTTAGACATGATCAAATCTTAAAATTAGAAGAGGAAAGAGAAAAAGCCAAAGTTACTCATGCAAAACATCAGCAAATTATCAAGTCATCCTTTGATTCAACTTCATCCAGTTCAAAACAGTTGCAAGTCGGTGATTTAGTTCTGAAATGGGACAAAGCCCATGAGGATAAAGGAAAACACACCAAGTTCCAGAAAATGTGGCTTGGGCCATTTCAGATCTGCGAGAAGATAGGCCATTCGACATTCATATTACAAGATTTATCAGGTATGAGAGATTCTCTCCCTGTTAATGGCCTCATCTTAAAGAAATTCTTCAATTGAGGAGGTGACCCCTAGGACCATTAGGAAATAAAGTTGTAAGGTATCTTCCATTGATCTTTGCTGTATTTAAAAGTTGCTCAAAGAAGTAGTGTTGATATTTACTTTTAAAATAATAGAAGCCTTAGACAAAAGGGACAATTTCTAGGAAACTAGGTATAATTGCATTCTGAAACCACATTTCAATTTTTGTGAACTCTTCTCAAGGTTTAGAAGTATTGTAAATCATTTTATGTTTTCAAATTGGTCACAAAAAAGGTTATCAATATCAAAATAGAAACTAATCCAACTTCAGCATCTTCAACTCTTACCCTGTCATCCATCCTCTCTTAAGGAGAAAATTGTCCATCCCATTCATCGAAGTTTGTGATTACTCAGAGTGTAATTCTAAAATAATTGATATAAAAGATAAGAGGTCTTATTACAAGCCTGCTTACCATGATCATCGGGAAATAGTTTAACCGACATTACCAATACTGCATACCAAAACAGGGTGATGGCTTAAAATCATAAGACAAGGGGTCTCATCACGAGCCAGCTTGTTCGGTTAGATTACTACCAGTGGATGGCATTGTCAAAAAAGCTGGCCACCAAACCAGGACAATGGATTTTTATCTTACAAAATAACAGAAAAATAAAAAGAGATACAAAATATGAAAGCATGTTTTGAATTCATTCTGTTAATCATACTCTGAAATGGATGGGATAATGGACAATAACGTGGTTAAAAGGTAACCCTGTCGAAACTATGAATGTTTGCTGGCAGCAGAGGCTCTACCTATGACAAAGGAGTCAATTCTAAAAGCTGATTTGGAAAGGTTTTCTGTTTTATCATTATCAACCAATAGAGGCCAATTTAAAACTTAGAATGTATCTAATTTTAACAAGAGAGGAAATTAGCAAAGATAGTTTTTATTTTATTTGGAATGCATATATACCTAGTTATATTAGAATTTTCCTCTTTGATGAGATTCCTATTTAAAGAAAGTTTAAGTATTTCAGTACTTTTCAGAGATAACTGTTTCTCCCAGCGAATCGCCAATTGTTGTGCTCTACAACAACCCCCCATTTCATACAAATTTTATTTTCAAAACTATAATATGAAATGGGTCCCTTTTCATTTAAATTGGTATCAACTTATCATTATTCAAAAAGGTCCGAAACGAAATAAAACATTATAAAACCTTTTTGATAAACCAATTAATCGGTCTTATAATAAAGAATGAGTAATCTTTTATTATTGCGATAAAGCGATCGCAAGATCGCATATCGCAATGACAAAGGATGCATGACTTAAAAGACCCATTGATTTTCCCCGACGCGACAATGCACAAAAGGCTATCGGATATCGGGAAGGCAAGCGATCATAACAAAGGGCCCCTCTTCGCTCCGATGCGATATCGCTATCGGCGATCGGGGATATACCATGCATGCATCTAAAGCCCTCATTTAAAACTCCCGATGCGAATTGGCGATATCGCTATCGGCAATCGGGGATTCCTAAAGGAACCAATATAACAACTTAAGCTTTCCCCCGATCGCCGATTGCGATAAAGCTAAAGCGTAGATTTCAAAAAAGATTGGTAAAGCCGGGATATTTTATGGTTATTTAGTATTAAAGGCCTTTTTCTTCCCGATAGCAATTCACTTACGCTCAACCGCCAAAACATCAAAGCCACGCTTAAATGAATCATTCGGCCAATAAATGACATGATGAGCATTTAAAGGATTGACAGGTTTAAACGGCCATTTAATGAAACAGTAAGGCTAAAATCTCTTCAGGGATTGTATCCGTGGCCACCTTAAGTTAAATCCTCCATTATTCATTGATTAAAATATCTCGTTCTTCTTTGATTTGCGCTACCAATTCTCCGCATTACGTTCATTTTCACTCCTATGCAGAGCTCTTCCGAAGCAGCAAATTCAAGCCAAATGGGGAAGAAATCTAAGAAAACTGCAACAGCTTCCGCTTCGGCAGCTACAGGGCAACACACTGCCAATCCAGGAACAAGCAAAAAGGGACTGATATCCGACACTACATGTCTAGGACTCGGAAAAACTACTTGGCTGAGCACCTACAATCTGATTGAGGCCGAAGAGCCTGAGGTAACAACAGTGCAAGCCACAACAGACGCAACTCGGAAGTCTGATGCTACTCTAAAGGATTTAGCCGACTCTTTCCTTCATCGGATAGCAGCCCGAGAACAAATTCTCCCATATACAGATGTGGTGAGATGGGAAATTGAAGAAATCCCAATCACAAACAGGACATTTTGCACCATGGACGGGAGAGTCTTCGGCTCATTTCAACCTGATGATTTGAGGCAAATGTACCATTTTCCTGCACCGGAGAAGAAGTACAACAAGGCATTCTTGGAGAAATTCAGAAATGAGAACGATATTGAATCAGAACCCATTCGGGATTGGAGGCAAAACCCAGCAAAACACAAGCATGAGTCTTCGGGTAAGTACTCTGTCGATTCTTTGTGTTCTCCTTATTGTTATGCTGAGGTAATGATGTGTAGGTTGTGGGGGTTACATGATTCTGCAAAATTCACTATAGAGATGGTTCCTTGATGGAGGCAGCATGCAATAGTGAGATAATGGATTGGGGAAATATATTGTCTGATAAGCTAGCAACCGCAGTCCTTGAATTTAGAAACAAATCCCGCATTACTGAAAGGTTCATTCCCCCATTTTACTATAGTGCCTATATCTTGGACACCCTGTGTTTTAATTCCGAATTTCCTGTGCTTGGGTGGAGATGGACTCCACAAGACCCCATGCCCATTCATATATACCACCAGAAGTTATGGAAAGCCCACTATAAGCACCATTTATATCAAGTTTGCAATGGTTTTATGTTACCCATTCACTATGCCATTTTTGACAAACCTGCTCCTAAAATTTCCTACCAAGCAGAGATTGACTTGACAGCCATAGGGAGATGGTTCGGAGAAGAAAAATTCACCTATGTAAGAGTTTTTGGCAGCCAGGCCAAGCCTCATGTCCTCCCTTTGTATATACCTGACAAACTGTTAGCCTGAGAGGTAGCATATCCGAAGGAGTTACACAGACTCTAAGGAATAAAAAGAAGCAGGTTTGGCCCTCTTTTCCTCTAAGATGCGGTGTCTACGCTCTGCATGACTTTAAACATGCAGAGAAAGAAGCAGATAATATTAAGGCACTGAATCTCGCTACTCTTCCTAATAGGCGATTTGATCCAAACAAAGTCGCCTACAATGCACTTGAACAGGCAAAGCTAACTAAATTTGACCATAAAGATGATATGTTTGATGACCTGTTCTCCTCAGCCGAGTCACTATTTCAGGTTAAATCACTAGCCAGAATGAAATATCAGGATGACGGGTTAGTTGAATTTAACAGACTTAGAGAACAGAGGTTGCAAACTCTGCCTCTAGATCTGTTAGCAACGACCCCGATGACAGAATCAAGCGAGCCTGAGCAACGACTCACTAAGGAACCTCCTGCTACATCAAAAATTGCTGGAGAAATCCAAACAAAAGAGCAGGAGGAAGTGCAGAGAAGAGAGCAAGAGGAAACACAGAGGAAAGAGCAGGAGCAGAGCAGCACGGAAGTGAATGTAGATGCCCAGATTGACCCGAAATTGCTCCAGGAATGGCAGCAATTCGACTCAATCATAAGCAATCTTGAGAGCTCAAAGGAAGTCGATACATCAAAAGCGGCTGACACACAGGAGACAACATCTAAACAGGTTCCAAGTGGAACCAGCGGCCTACCCATTTCTACAGGAATAGAGATAATTCCTAAGGATCCTTCCGATCAGATTGTTTTGCAAGTGGAGGAGATACCTCCATTGGATGTCTTTTACAGCCCAAAGCACAGGGCTGTAGTAAAACGACAGCGGAAAAGGAGAAGGACTGATCAACCTTCCCTATTCCTTGAACAAACAGTGACAACCAATGTGGTCTGGAAAGAGGAATTTGATCCTTCTGATGACCTTACTAAATTGTCCCAATATGCTGGAGCCTATTCGGCAGCCACCATGGACAAGGCATCAGAAGTGACTAATCTGTTAAGAGAAAAAGACCAATCAATCGCCTCGCTACAAGTACAGTTATCGGAGGCACAGCAGAAGGCAGAGCAACTTGAGCAGCAATTATACACACAACAACAAATAAACAATCAACTGAATAAACAATTGCAGGAAGAAAAACAAAGAATTGATTCAAGCGCCATTCAAAAGCAAAAGGAGCTGTCGGAAGCACTGGCAAAATTGAAAGCAATGCATGAACAGATGGGGAAATCTAAAGATGAGCAAATTGCTCAATTATCAGCCCAAATAGAAAAGTCCAAGAATCTTCCACAGCCAGCTGAGTTCAGAGCCGAAGCATTACAGATTAACAAAGCATTGGTGACACAAATAAGGCTGTTATGTCAACAAATCGCTCAAGCAGAACCTTTATGTGACTTAACAGCATCAATAAGTGATAAATCGGTTGATGCTAGAACAGACTTGGAGCAGGCCGATGAGACCTTGACCAATTTTCTTGAGTGGCAAGACACTGATGAGGGACAGGCAGCTAATTTGCCAAAAATCCTAGAATCACATAAAGAGATCCTATTTATGGAATGGCAGTCCCAGTTAATGAAGGCAGAGAGAGCAGTTTCCAGATGCAAGTTAACCACAAGTAATTTGGTTGAATTGATTAATGATACTCTCTACTTATCTAACATGATCTCTCAATGTACCCCAGGTAAATTGCTATCGGCTAAAACATTGGAGCAGTCATGTTATCAAGAGCTGGAGAAAAATGGGAGATTAATCGCAGGAATTAACAGTTTGACTTGGGACACCTATTGGTTGTTCCTAGTCAAACCATACAGCCAGAGAGCCGCCCTCAAGTGCCTGACAGATGCAATCGGGTGTATCATTCCCGATATACAAGATGCCACCTATGCTGCCCAACTCAATTCTCGTCTCAACCGACCACCAGAAGTGGAACCAATGCTTGCAATATGCCAACTCAGGTCTAAAGGAAAATATCCTAAGTGATGAATCATGTTGCCGACTGCCAGATTGCCGTGAGGAAGATATTCCGAATCAAGTTGTACCAATTAAGTAGGATTTTAATTTCATAGTTAGTTAGTTTTAGTCAAGTATTTATAGACCCTTTCAATGCATTGGAAAGGGTCGTAAGTTTTTGTATATGACTTAAACCTGAAGTTGCACTACTGTACTTCGGGCATATTCTTTTATAAAGACTGGGCCAATTATTCCAATTTTGATAGCAAAGCTTTTATGTGAATGTGCACTACTGCCTTTATTTAAAAGTATTTCTACGTCGGAAGAAGGAATTCAAATAGCGATTGATATTGGGAATGATTTGCAGCTCATATGGTACTACTATCTATGTCTGAGTTCATTCTGTTTATGTGAATTGTTGTTTGATCGCTCTTGCTATTATCAGATACATGCATGTGTTTTTTAATAACATTCTTTACAATTTCCACTATTGGATGTTTACAGCATGCTTTTCTTTTATCATACATGTATCGGTAATATAAAAGGATAAGTGTAACAATGTTTTGTTAATCACTTTGTTCAACTACTTGAACAGAGCAATCATTAAGTAAATGAATTTCTATGTTTATTGTGTAGAGTCATCTATATGCCTATCAATGAACAGAGATCATCAAGAGTTGCATTTAAGAGAATAGAAGCCTCCCGGGATAGAATAGTCATTTATATTTTTGTTGTTAGATTAAGTCATCTATTCATTATCATTTATGAGAAACCAATCACTCATCCATTCCCTTTTATTCATTACTGGGAAATTGGTCCCATTATATCCAGTCGGAGCCACCATCCCAAACGGAAAAGGAGTTGTATTAAGGTCCAAACCGGGTGGTCATCCCCTAATGTCGATACAACGATTTTCGGGGCATCAACAGGTTGTAGCATTGGACTTTGGGATAAGCGCATGTCGTCATACAAGTTTGTATGTCGGGCATGCAGGTATGTAAGTTAAGGATTGTTATATGCAATAGGGTTATATGCATTAGGTTTATGTACATGTCTTTTGATGTTATGGTTATGTACATGATAGATGATAGTTGATTAGCATAGTCATTTTCACATGAGTCGGATAGTCAAGAATGATGGTAACTTGTGGTTGTATGCATTGCTATTGGTTTTTTATGTTAGATAACTTGATGATTAGGTTATATGTTGTTGATGAGCATGATATATAGCTTATTGTTGTTATATTCTATTAACTTGATTATTATGGTTATTTCATTGAGATCTTGATGTTGTAATTTGGATTGGTCATATGCGTGAAGGTTATATTCATTACATTGAAGATCTTGATGTTATACGTATTGTGTTATCCTAGTTTGACCTATGCAGATGGTTATGGTTGCGATATTCAAGTATTAGTCGACATATTTTTGATATGATGTTGTATTAATCTAGACTGATCGTACATATGTGATTGTTATGCATGAATGACAAATGCTTATGAGCTTATGATGTGAACATGTTAGTTAGTTATTGTTATGGATATCATTATTTATGTTTGAGTTGATATGTTGTGAAGTTGTATCGTGCTAACCTTGATTGATTGTGCAGACAAGATCACCTCCCCTGAGATACATTAAGGTATGAGTTTGCTTATGTCGTATATTTGGTAATTAATTGTTTGATTATGTTGTCCAGTTGATTTATTTAACATGGTATGGTTGCAAATTGGTTGAATGTTTGATGAATTGCATAATATGAGTATGTGTTCAAATGATCTTGTTTTAAGATGGTTGTACATATGCATATGTGTTGAGATAGTTGTTATGTACTTGAGTGTAGTAGGTGACAGTTGTAGTGTTATGTCTAATGACTATGAGTTGACTATGGATTATGACATGATTTTTAGTCTTGGTAAAGGTTGATTTCAAATGGATACATATGATTGTCTTGATGTTTGGAACATGTGGTTGACATGTGTGAGCAGTTGCAGGAAGCATGCTGGTATTAGTGTGACAAGGTAACACTTGATGTGTTTATATAACTAATAGTTGGGTGATGTAAGAGTACATAGTAAGCCTCGATTCCAACAAAGTAAAAAGGCAAAATGAAGGAATTGGACAAGAAATTCCTTTGACTATGTTTGGAACCCTAATTCCAAACGAATGAATTCTTTGCATACAGGAAGTCTTCTTAACCTTGATTTGTCTGAAAATATGTGGATATGTGTTATATTCATGGACATGTAATTGACAAGTATATAAGCTAGTCTCTAGTTACAGGTGGATTTGTCAAGGGGATTGGAGTCCCTTGAGATATGGCATGGACGTGTTCAGCTACAAGGCAACGTGATTGGCACAACAAGTTGAGGTAATGGGTGTATTGTTATGTTTATTTATGCATTGACTGTTATGTGTTAATGACAACATGATGCAAGGAGTTGCATGGCAAGAGAGGTTTCCATAAAATCTCGAAGAAGGCTTAGGTCGAGCTTTCCTTGGGAACCATGGGGATTAATTCATGGTGTATGTTGTTGGTATTGTGCTTTTGGTCTTTGTGGTTGTTGTGCTTGATTTGTGATTTTGAGTGTGTTTGGTGCATCACTATGCCACTTTGTTCATGATGTCGTATTGTTGTTGGTTTGCCATGGTTTTCTTCTTGATTGTTTCTTGGCTTTCCTTTTTATTTTGAGTCTTGGGAATTGTTTGGGAAAGAGGAAAGTTAATGGAGCTCGATGAGAGTTGTGTGGTACTCAATAGGTAATGTAAGACACGAATGAAGCTCGGTGCATGAGTAAGCGCAGCAGAAGGTAAGACTATGATAGTCGGTTGGACTGGTTAGGTCCATTGGTGTAGATGGACGCTAGCAGTAAAGTCATGAGAAAGGTAAGCAAAAAGGTAAATTAAATGGATCTGAGGTGTCAAATGCCTTGGCTATGTTGGGAACGACTATTCTTAATGTTGTGCATGAATAAAGGAAGTTCTCTTAACCCTTGACCTTGATATCTGGTAGTTGTGTTATGATCATGATTATGCTGATGTTTATATATGTATACATGTAAGTGTGTATGCATGTCATGTTTGACAGGGTCGTCATGGATCATGATTATTAATGCTAACATTTATGTGTATATATATGTATGTATGCATAACATTGTCTGACAGGATCATGATTGTTTATGCTAATGTTTACGTATATGTATGTATGTATCCATGTATCTATGTCATTATCTGACAGATCATTAAGAATCATTCTTGTGGAGGAATGCTTGCTTATGTATGTGAATGGCATGAAGAGGTTCCTGGTCTTATGAGGAGTCAATTGGGAAGAATAGTCATGACAAATATATGAGGTCAGTATCATGTGGATATGAATTGATATTGTATACTTGTATTATGTCTATGCTTATGTTATGGACAGGTTATACTGAGGGATACATCAGCAAAATGGAAGCAGTGTGGTTTGCGGCATGCTAAGACAAGCATGGATAAGACACTGGAAGCAAGGTCACTCGATAGAGTCAGTGTGATTTTGGATGTGTGGTACTATTGTTGTGCGTATGTTGTATATGTTGTACATGTTTCATTTGTGATGTTGTGTGCATGTGGTGTGGTGTATATATAGTGGGTGTACCTATTGTTTATGCAATGTTATGTACATGGTGTTAGTATAGGTAGTGTTGTGTGAATGTTGCATATTCAGTGTTGGGTATAGATGGTGCTATGTACATGTTGGATATACAGTGTTGTGTATATATTTTACTGTGTGCATGATGGATATGCGGTGTTGTATGCATATGGTGCTCTACGCGTGTGGGATATGCGATGCTATGCACAGATGATGCTATGTACGTGTTGGATATGTAGTGCTATGTACACGTGGCGTTATGTACATATGGTGTGGTGTGCATGATTGTACAAGTGGTGTTGTGTGCATGCATTGTTATGTACATGTTGTATAAGTCATGCTGTGTGCAGGTGGTGTTGTGTAAATGTCATGCATGTGGCGCTGTGTACATGTGGTGGCATGTGCATGTCATGTGTGTGGTATTGTGTACACATTGTACAGTGGTGAAGTGTACATATGGTGTTGTGTACACGTTGTGTAGGAGGTGCTTTGTACACGTTGTGCTGATGTACATGTGGGATTGAGTGCATGTCGTACATGTTGTGTTGCGGGCATGCGATACTATGTATGTCCATTGTGTAGTCATGGTATCGCGACATATGCATTCATTTTGTTGCACTCTATATACGTATTTGTGTTGTATTGTACACCGGGTGTAGGTGTATGTGTTGTGTGTTAGGTGTAGGTGCATGTATTGCAGGGTGTTGTATGTATGTGATGCACACTATGTGTAAGTGCACATGGTTTAGGAGAAGGCATGGGTGTTTGTCTGGTGTGGCAAATGATCTAGAGTGCGTACGGAATAAAGACAAAGGTAGAAGCTAAGGATTAATGAAAGGATAAATATTAGCATTTTATTTCAGTTTTATCATGGATATGATTTATGATTATGGTATATGATGATTATATGTGATCTATTATTCTAGTTTATGGTGGTTACATGTGATTTATGATGTTGATCTATGATGGTTGTGTTTTGAGCTAACCAGATGTGATAAGTTTATGCATGATGTTTTGATCAAACAATTAGTTTGACTTGTTGTGGCAGGAAGTAAACGGGATTGCAAGTATACCTTATTGACGAGCTACCAATGAGGTATGATTTGAAGTTATTTCAATTTATTTTGAATCTAGTTGAAGTTATGTGCTTGGTACAGGAAGCATGAACATTCCTAGTTGGGTGGTTGAAATCGACTATAAGAATTAGCAGCAGTAGTGAAAGATATTGGAACATGCAACAGTATGTTGGCAAAGCACTTTAGGAGCAGGGCCATTGTGGGACACTGGTACCCAATAATGTCCATTGATTGCCATGAGCATGCTATGAATGGTATGATGGTTTTGAGGCAGGTATATGCCTTGGTTATTTGATCTTTCGATGCGTGGAAGCCTTGCCAAGGGATGGATCTCCTAGGATAGGGGATGCTAGGGAACTTGGAAGGTGAGTGATTGCACGAAAGGTGTGATTGGATTCCCTGAGGGGCTGTGTAGCAGAGAAAGTAAGGTCAGGGATATATTTGTTATGGTCATGAGCATTGCCATATGGAATCATACGCACATTGGGAGTGCACCCCGGAACAATGAGCTAGTAATTGTTCGCTAAGAGGACAAGTGGTGCAAGATTGTAGCATTAGACATTGGATGAAGCTTTGATTGTGGCAATGGATTCTGGACTTCCTGGGAAGGAGGTGAATCTTGGTATTACTGTGAGGGTGGAGGTGTGAGCCTCTAGATTCCCTTGTTGTGGATGCAGGCATCTTTAATTGTTGGTTTAGCAGATGTGCATATGTGTATATGTGGTTATTGCAAATATCGTCATGAGTTGTGATATAAAGCTCCAGTACGTGGTATGGTTGTTATCTAGTCATGTTTTCATGATGTTTTTCTTTTGAGAAGGTCATTCATTGTAAATACCGCCATGAGATGTGTTATAAAGCTCCATCTACAATATGTTTTGTTTTCAGCAGTCTTGTTGGTTATAGGTGTCATTGAACACCGAGGACGGTGTCCCCCAAGGGGGAAGATTCTGTAATAACCCTGGTGAAAATTCCATGTAAAAATATATAAATACCACTGACAATGGGACACGTATTCCAAGCTGAATATTGGGCAATACATCCTAGGGGGTGTTCATTTGGTTGTTTATGGCTAAGGAAATTGGCAAAGGCAATGGCTAAGGCTTTGGAAGGCAAAATGACATTTTAGCACATTTATTTATGAAAATAATGGAAATTAAGAGAAAAGGAAGGTGAAAGGTCACATGTTGCATGTGAGGAGAAAATTGAAGGAAAATAATGGAAAATGAAGAAAATAGAGGCCTGAGTGATAAAAAGGCTTCTAAGGATTAGTGGGCAAGATTGGTCAGTGTAACCTTTTGTCAATTGAGTTTTGGAGCTCTTTCATTACTCTCTCTCTCTCCCTCACACACACAGACACACACTTTTGGACACTTAGAGTTTTCTTGGAGCACTTTGGCATTGGATCAAGAAAGGCAAAGAAGGCAAGAGGAAGCAAAGATCAAGTAGGGAAAGACAAGATCAAGTAGCTACAACAGGCTTCATTGCAGGTATTGACTTGCATGTTTATTTTCCTTGCTAGATTTGGCATGCATGGGATTGCATGTGTTTCTTTTCAATAATGGCATGCGTTTTTCCAAGTGTGACAGTGTTCTTTAGCCTAGCCTTGCCATTTTTTGATAGCTTTGATGAGATGGGTTCTCTCATTCAATTTATGTGGGATGGTTGGATTGGATTCGAAGCTGAGTGGGGTGGATCTCCGAATTGACAAACACATGGTCTAGTGGTCCGTGAACCGGACTGTGGATCATGAAGCCACTGGCTTAGTAACCCCTGAATCGGACTATGGGTTGCAGTAAAGCCATATTGTGTGCCTCGGTGGGTCTAGGAATCCTTACTAGTGAATGGTGGTATATACGGTAAAGTCGAGAGGTGGATTTTATCTCCGTTGGGCCTAGTGGTCTCGAGATGGGATGCACGGTAAATCATGGAGCGTATGTCTCGATGTAGGGTATAGTGATCCATGGATCGGACTGTGGATTGCGGTAGAGACTAATAGACTAGGAGGCGCTCAAATTCCTCATGGTATAGGCGGAGAACTCCGGTAGCATCCAGGTTGATTGGTTTTTTGGTGTGTTCTATGAGTCCCACATTCATGCTTGGAATATGGCATGGGGGTGATTCATTGAAGAGAGACTTGGCTCAACCAATCTATGGTTGGGTGGAACATGGTAGTCCCATCTCCGGTTGGTCCATTGCGTTCATTAATGAGAAGTTCATTCCCTTAATTTTCATGTGCAAATGTATTGATGTATATGTGGATTTTGATGGTTGATATGTTTATGGTATTTTTGTTCCTATTATGTTGGTTATATGTATATTTTATCATAGAAGTTATGTATGGCTCCAGCATGTTTTCACTTGTACATGAATGGGTAATGTGTCTCTGACCTAAAAGATGATAATGCAGCAATTGAAATGAGGGAAAAATGGTTCATAACAATTCCCAAATAAGTATGAGATCCCTAGGCTTAATTTTGTTGTTTACACCTGTAAGTTACATGTTGATGATATGTTTGACGAAATGCATGTCATGGCTAGTAGGGGTCTAGTTATGGTCTTGTTCAGCTCATTCCTTTTTCATCATTGTTTCCCTGTACTTTTAGTGATCTTAAGCTATCACTCCATTATGGGCAGTGGCCTCGGCTCTGGGCCTGAAAAAGTGGCTTAAATCCTGGGGTCGCTTGCACAAAACTGGAAATTTTGGTCTCTAGTTGCTGGTAGGCAAGCCTGTGAGAGCGACTTTGGGTTTCTTGTCGATCCCTTTCCCATAGCATGAGAGCGATTATTGCCTAAGAGCTCCAGAACAGCAGTGGGACCCAGGGACAGGCTGTCTAAGTAGCTGACATGTCTCATGATGGTTTTGTTGTTGATGTTGGATGAATTTGTGTGATGTTCCGTCGATTCCACTTCCTTAAGGTCACATAGGAGGTCGAATATGATCATAGTGGCCTCTTGTCTCATGTTTACCCTAGTTGGCATGGTTACTTGGGTGGATGTGGGAGGATGGTGTTATAGCTACTCTCCATGTGGAACTTATTTAGTATCTTGTTGGCATAATTTCCATGAGAGACAAACAACTCCTCATCTCCTTGCCATACTTCCATACCGAGGAAATAATGCATGAGCCCCAGGTCCTTCATCTTGAATTCTCTTGCAAAATCCTCTTTGCAAGACTTGATCAACTTCTCATCACCGATTAAAATTAAATCATCGACATATAATACTATAATCAATAATTTACCTTCAACAACAATATGTAATGTTTTGCATCTGCTTCACTTTTGGTGAAGCCCAACTCGATGAGATAGTTTTCAATCTTGGTGTAACAAGCCCGGGGTGCTTGTTTCAATCCTCACAACGCTCACTTGAGTCTGCAAACATGCGACTCTCTATCGAAGGTCTCAAATCATCCTAATTGTTCAATGTACACCTCCTCCTTAATTACTCCTTTGAGTAATGTTGTCTTCACATCCATCTAATGGATCTTCCATCCCATCTACAATGAAGGAGCTAGAATTGATCTAATTGAAGAGTACCTTGATACTAGAGCAAAGGTCTCCTCATAGTCAATTCCCTCCACTTGAAAGAAACCCCTTGGCCACAAATTTGGCCTTGTGTTTCTCGATGCTTTGATATGTTGCTTGCTTCACCTTGTAGATTCCCCTAGATCCTACAATTAACTTGTCCTCTAGTCTTGGGACCACTTCCCAAGCATTTTTTCTGATAATGGAGTCATACTTCTTTACCATGGCATCAACCCATACTGTTTGTTGCACTGCTTCCTCGAATGAGGATGGCTCAGTCTCTACAAGCTCACTCATAAAAGCCATGTAGCCAATGTACTGATCTGGTGAGCTCCTCTGCCTACATTGTGATTTAGGTGCTCCCACTTTCTCTCTAACATCATGCACTAATATTTCAGCTTCCATGATGTGCTTTCTTCCATCTTTGGATGTCTCTGCATGAGTGGGTGTCTCCACTCTTTGCTCCTCTCCTTATGGTTGCTCCACAACTTCCTTACATTCTTCTTTTGGATCTAAAATCTCCTCAACTAAATGCAACTAAAGCTCCCTCTCAAGAGAAAACCTCATTGCCTTCTCCTCATAAAATATTACATCTCTCCTAACAACTATTACATCTCTCCTAACAACTATCATCCCAAGAGATGGCATGTACACACGATAGTTGTGAGGTGTTTCTGTGTACCACACAAATATGCCCAACTCAGTTGTAGGCTCTAGCTTTTTCTTTGCATCCTTGCAAACATGACAATAAACTGATGATCCAAAGATCCTGAAGTGTGACACATATGATTTATTCCCTGAAAAAGCTTCCTCTAGTGTACTCATGCCAAGAATCTGATGAGGACTCTTGTTATGAAAATAAACAGTTGTGTTGCATGCTTAATCCCACAAGTGCAACGGTAGGCTCTGGTCATGCAACATGGCCTATGCAGATCCCATAATAATTTTGTTCTTACTCTCAACCACCCCATTTTGTTGTGGGTTATGGGGTGTTGTCAACTCCCGTCGAATGCCTTATTTTACATAAAATTTCTTGAACTCATTCGACACATATTCTCCGCTATTATTGCTCCTAAAAGCCTTCACTTTCCTGCTAGTATATTTCTCAACAAGTGCTTTAAAGTCAACAAGCCTAGAGAATGTCTGGTCTTTCTTCTGCATGAAGAAGATCCAGCACTCTCATGAGAAATCATCTACAAATATTATATAATACTTGTGTTTGGCAGTGGAGGTTGTCGAGAAAGGTCCATACACATCTAAGTGAACTCTTTCGAAGACTTCTTGCACTTTATTGTCTCGATCATTGAAGGTGGCTTTTGTATACTTACCCAAAGTACACCCTTTGCATGTATCTCACTACTCTAGTGCTCCTTTGGGAAGTCCTGTAGAAATATGATGCATTATCTTCAAAGCACCATGATGCAAATGGCCAAATATTCTATGCCATAATTCATCGGTGTCTCAGTTTTTCACCTTCTTTGCTTTTGTTCTCAATGCTACAGAATCTTCTACATCCAATTTGTATAGGTTCTTCACATGAACCCCGCGTAGAGCCTCGTGAATCCTTCATCTTGACACTCTTCTTCACTCATTTTCCTTCTCCTTGACCATTTCTTTTAACTTGATAGGCAAAAAAATGCAGGTTTTTGACATAGGTAAGGTAATAATTATCCTATTTTTCATATTTCCTAAATGTCCCTTATTATTAAGTTAAATTTTTCATTGGCTACCAGATTCGTGCAATTCTGCAGCTGACATTTGTTTCTAGATCCAACTCCATTATTGAACAGGATCTGAGGCGCCATTCAAGGAAATAGAGATGTGGGCAGAAAGATGTTGATCCCCTCAATGATCTCCTACTATTTACCTGCGCCAAATTGTTAGAAGAAATCCTAAATCACGTGGTCAAAGGCAACAGTCAACACGTAGCTAGAGCAAGCGAGCGAGAGTCCGAGATGAAACTGCCTCACGATTTGCTTTGCCAAATAGCAAATCGTGAGCAAAACGTTATCTATTTATCAGTTTAATAGTTAAATTAGAACTTTGTTAGCCGAAAGTAGGCATTAAAGCCTCAAACAATTATTAAATGGCTTTTATAAATACCGTAAGGCAAGACAATATAGGGGACGACATGAATGAATTTCTGGTGACTGTAATTGTTTTAAAACTTTTTATTTAATGGCGTTTGAAGACTTGATGCATAGTTAATTGCTCATTTGGAGCTTGTGAGCACCTGTTTGTGGAGGGCCCCTGCAAACAATGAGGTTTTTAACTTATAGATTTCCTTGTTTATTATTATTTGTTGTAGTATTTTCATACATGTTTCATTTCATAATCCTTAGTTTGATTTTGGAATTGGATAGCAGCAGTGATATTTATTTTGACTAGAAAAGCGGTAGTGAATTTTTTCATTAGTTGTTTTTTATCATCGAATATTAATATTAGTCATTCATAGTTTTGATTTTCTTATGATAACATTACAACCCTCTTTTACAGTTTATGCAGTTGATTTGACTCATTAAAATACGAGTGGTTACCTTGTGATTTATTTGGAATTTCATCAAAAGGCATTTCAAATTCATAGCATAATATGTTTCTCTCTATAGACTTAGGTATATAGATTCCTCTTAGGTTTGGGTTCAGAGCATTTTTATTCAAAAGTTTTCTTAGTTTAATTTCAAAAACAAGTGTGGTTTGATTTTAGTTACTTTATTGAACTTTCAATTTTGAAGAAAGTGTGAGTTAATATGGTTTTCATTTAGCAAGTGTGAGTTAATATAGTTTTCATTCAACAACTGTGAGTTAGTTTAGTTTTCATTCTGCAAGTGTGAGTTAGTTTAGTTTTCATTCTGCAAGTGTGAGTTCTTTATAGTTTCATTTTTCAAGAAAGGAATATTGCTTTAGAATTCACAATCTTTTTATTTTCACTAGATAGCAATGTTAATTTCATTTTTAAAATAAGAATACAAAATTTAAAAAACACATTTCCAATAACTCAATCAATTAATAAATCCAAATTAATAAATAAGGCTTCTAGAATATATTGTGCACTTGCACTTCACAAGTTTACCAACTCCAGTCGATAATTTATGCAATCAATTTAGGACAATTAAATTGACAAACATTTTGGCGTCGTTGTCGGGGAGGTGTAAATAGAAGTCTTGATTTATTTTGGATAATAAAAAAAACAAAAACATGATATGCATAGGGAAAGAGACTCTAGGGGTAGATTTGTAGGTAGCTAAAAGAGCTTAATTCCAACAACATCACTTACCCCACCACGACCTCATAGTGTCACACCACCCACACAAACTCGAATTCCATCCATAGCAGGCAAACATAAACTCCCTGAGGTATTAAGATCTGAAATCCAACCTAAAGATTCACCAACTTCATCAACAAAAGCCATAATATAAGAAGATCCCATATCCCCAACAACAAGGGTGATTTCCTATCTTCAACTATATAACAACTTCTAGCTCAAGAGTTGGAAGTTCCTATTGAAGAAGAGGAAGAAGAAACCTACTTCAAACCATTGATAAAAAAAACCAGAGGAACTAGAGGAAATTGAAAACCCCATCTTAAAACCAAAACCAGAACCCTATATTAGTTCAGAAGAATCTACAATGGCTGGAGAAGGGGAAGGAGAGGTACATAATTTGAATGGTGAACAACCTAGGATTGGAGGGGGAAGAGGAAGTGGAAGAGGTGGAGGAAGAGGAATAGGAGAAGATATAAATCCAAAACCCTTTGGATTTCCTATCCTCGATGAAGATATAACTGTGACAACGAAAAATATCTCACCCTCTATCCTTCCAAACTTTCATGGATTAAGGAGTGAAGATCCTACGACATTTCTGTTTGAATTTGAAGTCTTGTGTAGATCATATGATTATCTGTGTGATGCTTAAAAGTTTAAATTATTCCCTGCAACCCTTAAAGATGCAACATTAAAATGGTTTATTAGTTTAGGAATAAACTCCATAAGAACATGGGAACAAATGAAAACTACATTCTTAGAGAAATATATGGACTATTGTATGGCCTATAATATTAAAGATGAAGTATTTAAATTGGTACAGAAAGAAGATGAAAATCTTGAAGACTTGTTTGAAATATTTGCTTATAATGTTAAAACGGCAAAAATGAATAATCTAGATGAGGAAACTTTGAAAGCTCTCTTATTGAAATCCATTAGAGATGAGTGGATTGATATTCTCAATCTAATGGGTAAGGGAGACATTTATCAGTTGTCACTAGGAGAAATTTGTGAGTTGTGCATACACATTTCAAGAGGCAAAGCAAGAACCGGGAAAAATCCAAGAGATCCTCTTTTATCAAGGATTAATAAATCTGCAGTTGGGACAGTAAGTAGAACAGAATTAGGAAATTTGCTTGATAATTTTAAAACATATATTTTAGGGAGTCTTAGTGAACAAATTGACACCCTTAAAATACAAAACAAGTGAAAAGTTGAAAATGTTGCATTGTCCATTTTTTTGCCCTATGTGCGAAAGGAAACATGCCTTGAGAGAATGTCCTCTTGATTTAAAGAGTGTAGAAACTTGTGTTATTTGTGCGGAAAATCATGATACAAAATTTTCCCTCAATACTAGGTCTTAAAGTTGTCTATCAAGAAGAAGGAGTACCAAATCAAGTAGATCCTCTCTGTTTTATTGCTAAAAGACCTTGGTAGAATCCACAACCAAATACAAATCAAGGTCTTAACACTCAAACATTTGCACAATGTTCATAAAGTAATTGGACTGCCCCAATTCCTTGGCAATATTGGCCACAACCTTGGTCACAAGGATGGAAAAATGCTTATGGAAAATACCCTCAATATCCTCAACTTCCACAATTTCAACAATCATATCCTACTTTTCCTCCGCAATATTATCCTTAGCTCGTTCAACAAACTCAACCTCAGAAGATGAGTGGATTGATATTCTCAATCTAATGGGTAAGGGAGACATTTCTCAGTTGTCACTAGGAGAAATGTGTGAGTTGTGCATACACATTTCAAGAGGCAAAGCAAGAATCGGGAAAAATCCAAGAGATCCTCTTTTATCAAGGATTAATAAATCTGCAGCTAGGACAGTAAGTAGAGCAGAATTAGGAAATTTGCTTGATAATTTTAAAACAAATATTTTAGGGAGTCTTAGTGAACAAATTGACACCCTTAAAATACAAAACAAGCAAAAAGCTGAAAATGTTGCATTGTCCATTTTTCCCTAAGCACATAAAGAAACTTGTGTTATTTGTGCGGAAAATCATGATACAAAAGAATGTCCCTCAATACCAGGTCTTAAAGTTGTCTATCAAGAAGGAGTACCAAATCAGGTAGATCCTCTCTGTTTTATTGCTAAAAGACCTTGGCAAAATCCACAACCAAATACAACTCAAGGTTTTAACACTCAATCATTTTCACAATCTTCACAAAGTAATTGGACTACCCCAATGCCTTGGAAATCTTGGCTACAACCATGGTCACAAGGATGGTAAAATTCTTATGGAAAATACCCTCAATATCCTCAATATCCTCAATTTCCACAATTTCAACAATCATATCCTACTTTTCCTCCACAATATTATCCTTAGCCTATTCAACAAACTCAACCTCACAATTTGAATCCACAAATTTCATTACCATTTCCTCAAAGACCAAACTAATTGCCTGCCCAACCACTCCCAAATCCCAACAATAATAAAAATTCACAACCTGATTACAATATGGAAGGACAAAATTTTCAAACCTACATGAAAACTCCACTAGATCTAAACAATGTTCAACTTAGATCTCGTAGAATATTAGAAAAGAAGTCCCCATTCATTGTTATTCAAGAAAGTGAAAAAGAAAAGATCTCTGAAGAAGAAAAGTCTCTTAATGAAAAAGAAAAAACTCAAAAACAAGTTACTCCAATGCATTCGAATAACTCAAATCCTATTATGGAACAACCTTCAGTATCTGTTTCAAAACCACCTTTCCCTGAGAATTTAAAAATTGATGAAGGGGTAGAAAAACATATTTTATTGCTTGATTGCGACATGTTAGATGAATTGGATAATGTTTGCATAAAGATTCCTTTGCTTCAAGCCATTAAGTAAATACCAATTTTTGCAAAGACAATTAGGGACTTGAGCATAAAAAGCCCTGGAAGAAAAAGAAAAGAAATAAAAAGAATCCAACTAGTTGGAAAAATTGTAGATATCATGATGGGTAAAACAACAATTCAAAAATATCTTGATCCAAGAAGTCCCATTGTGAAAACACACATCAATGGTGTGGAAATCCCAAATACATTGATTGATCTAGGAGCAGCCATAAATATCATGAGTAAACAAACTATGAATCAATTAAAACTTTCTAATCTTCAATATACACCTACACTGTTACAATTGGCAGATAGATCTATAACCAAACCTGATGGTGTATTAGAATATATATATGTATCCTTAGATTCTTGGGAATACCCTATTGATTTTATGATTTTAATACCCAAGAATAACTTAGGAGGACATCCATTTATTCTAGGAAGACAATGGCTAGCTACAACCGATGCTTTTATAAGTTGTATATCTGGTGATATGTTCATTTCTCATGGGAGTACAACAAAGAAATTCACACTGTATCCACCAGCAAAAACAACAGTAGAGTTTGAAAATGAAGAATGGATAGATGATGACTTTGATATAAGACCAATCTTTGCTACTTCACAAATAGATGAGGAAGTTCAAATTTTGAATTTAATGGAAAATAATGAATCTTCATCATATTGTGAATCTAGTCAGATTTTTCAACCATCAACCTGTCAACCATCATCATATTGTGAATCATCCTGTCAACCATCCTTGCATTCTATGGAAAAATTTGGCAATTCTACAATTAAAATCTTTCACGAAAAAACTTTGAATATCAACAATAATTTGGAATAATTTCAAAAGAAATTAATAAATATGTTACAAGAACACTCTTTTTCTTATGCATGGGAATATACTGACATGAATGGAATTAATCCTAATACTTGTATACATCATATCTACATTGAAGAAAATGTCAAACCAATTCAACAACCTCAAAGAAGAAGGAATCCAAACCTAAGGGAGATTGTTAAGGAAGAACTACAAAAACTATTGAATGTCAATTTCATCTATCCAATATCATACAGTCAATGGGTTTCACCCTTAGTAATTGTGCCTAAAAAGAATGGAAAATGGAGAGTGTGTATTGACTGTAGGGAATTGAATAAAGCCACTTTAAAATATCACTTTCCACTCCCTTTCATAGATAAAGTTTTAGATACATTGGCAAGAAAGAAATATTTTTCATTCTTAGATGGTTTTAGTGGGTATAATCAAATCCGAGCCCCAGAAGACCAAGATAAAACTACCTTTACCTGCCCATGGGGAACTTATGCTTACCGAGTACTTCCTTTTGGATTATGTAATGCTCCTGCAACATTCCAAAGAGCAGTATTAGGCATTTTTTCTGATCTAATTCATGATTGTGTGGAAGTGTATATGGACAATTTTACAGTTTATGGAAATTATTTTGAAGAAGCTCTTAAAAATTTGGAAAAAGTTCTCATTAGATGTAAAGAGGCAAATCTCTCATTAAGCCATGAAAAATGTTTTATGATGTTTACTGAGGGAATTGTTTTAGGACACCATATTTCAGGAAATGGAATTAGAGTGGACACATCTAAAGTAGAATTTATTTCTAAATTATCAATTCCAACCTGTCAACGAGATGTTAGAAGTTTTCTTGGTTTCACTGGTTATTATAGAATATTCATAAAAAAACTTTACGAAAATTACATCTCCACTTTTCAAACTGCGCACAAAAGACTGTGAATTCTGTTGGACACCTAATCCTAAATGGGTTAGTGTGGAAGCCGAATGGACCAAAGCAGTCCAAGAGACCTTGGGATCTGAAACCCAAGAGTCACATAATGTACTATAAATGTAAATCTCTTGTTAATAAAATTGTACTGCAAGATTTATCCTTCATATTCCTTTGTTGTCCATGTGTGTTTAACATGGTATCAGAGCGGGCGATTGCTGGTCCTGCTCCAATTTGAGCCACTTGTTTTGTGGTCTCTGCTAATTAGAATTGATCAGAATTGCCACCTTATAGAGCGTCAGATTTTGCCTGTCCAATAGCATTCTTGACAGCATTAATTAATGCCCTATCTGCTTGTCAGAATTGAGCATTTTTCTGCCCCATATTCTTTCCTGCGCTCTGTGGGCTCTCTGCCATAACCGTTGTCTGCCATTAGCTGCCACCTCTGTCTATCAGCACTGAAATCTGCCTGGAAACCTTGGGGCCCCTCAGAACTGTATTCTTTAGTATGTTATCCCTTTGCATGCGCTGTTATGTCCAGTCAGATAACAGTTCCTGAAATCTTTGAAGTTTGTGTCTGTCGTATTGGCTTTTCTCGATTCAAATGTTCAACGATTTGTTCCAAAATTGTTGTACAAGGCTTCATGCATTGAATATGTTCGTATGTGTTTGGTTGAGCGTCAAATCTGCAGGTCTGAGTTTCCTATAATCTCGATTTCTCAGAGGTGTCTAACAATCTTTTGCATAACGTCTCTGTGCCTACTCCTCGCCGACAAGGTCTGACTATATTAGCGTATCCTGGATTTGAAGGTGGTATCAGAGGGAATACAAAACAATCTGTCGTTGTATTGAATATGACAACGGTGAATGAAGCATTCATAATCTCGCAGCATATACCATTCAACGAAGCCACAGTTAATGGACAACGTGGAGGTGAGAGGTATGCGCCATACCACTGTTGAATGCTCAATGCAATGCCAACTGTTCGCCTTCCATAATATATAACGCTTTTACAATCATCCACTGACCCTACAGCGTTAACACCTCTCGTTATGGTTCAGTAGGCTTCTCCACCTACTCATTTGGCCGAGAATAGTTCCCTAATTATAGCATCAAGTCGAATGCAAATACATGATCAATTAGAAAATATTTGGGCGCTTTAATTGATTCTTGGCAGCAAGCCAAAAGAAAATTTCTGAGGAATGCTGGAAATTTGACACTTGTAGACCATCTTGACAGACATCTAGGTCACTGACTCCGTTTCGAATTTCATTCTGTGGGCTCCACTTCTTACAGCGAGAGAGAAGCCTCCAAAATTGGCGTATGCCGCTGATAGACTCAGATCGGAGTCTGCCTTGGCTTTAGGTAATTTCATCTAGCCATATTTTGTAATAACAACATTCAGTACTATGCTATGGAGCTTCAAATTCGGTTCTGAATAGTCGGATCCATTTATTCCCATACGCGCTTACAGAAAAATCAGTCAGCACCGATTCATAAGTTGGTATCTTAGCATAGCTAGGAAAGTAATTGATATCTATAACCAGATAATGATTCCTAGCCTTGGTATCTCTGATAACATCAAAATTGAATAAATTCAACCCTAAGGCCTGTCGCAAGCCCTTTGCAATATCAGACACAAACGTTGCTGGCGGCATTTCGGCATCCTCCAGATTCATAATCCCATAGTAATTCTCATTCTCATGATCCTAGGTAACATTCGAAATCTGGCAGAATGACATAGAGCCCTCTGCGGTCTTAAGCATCTCCACTACTCCTTCCTTTGGTTTTGGGAGCACTACAGTTTTTGGTCAATCGAGGCTATGGGCATTTGAAAAAAAATGGAGAAACAGTCCCTTAACGGATTGAACTAAAGCCGCGGAGCTCTCCAGTAAGTTCTGCAGATCATGATCCAACTACAAAATCTGTTGTATTTTCACAAATTCGAAAAATGCTGATCTCTTGCAGGAACCTTTGGAAAAGTCAGGCTTCAAGTTTGTCCGTTTAGATTGTTCTTGCAGCCAAGAAACTTCTGCATCACAGAGCAAGTTTCGATCTTGGGAGTCATTGTTGAACGCAGTTCTGCCCTGGTGGTTGGTGCCCTGTTTGAGCGTGTGGATCTGTGAGTATATCTGTGTGTGACTGTCACAGTAAACTGAAGGCTGGAGGCTATTCTTCTTGAAAAAAGGATGGGGATGTTCGTTTTAAAGAGGCTGTGTGGCACGTGGATCCTCTGGGAGCCAGAGGGCAGAGATTAGAGTTGTTTAAGTGATCTGAGTGTTGTTGATAGAGTTCTCTGCTTCCCCGGTTCATTGTTGAATGTTGTGGTGATATCACTTAAAAATTTATGTGTTGTGTTTCAGTGGCAGAGCGCATCGAAAGAACCCAGAACCTGTTGTGTGATGCGCAGAAAGACCCGGTGAAATCTGAGAAGCCAGATCTAGATCTAGGTTAAAAAGTGTGGGTGAATTCATTGTGTGGTTGGTTCAATTGGAAGAAGCCCACTGCATCCATTACAACCACGTGAATAGTTCTCTGCTTCAGATTGTACTGGCGCTGACATCTGAAATAATTCAGTCATATTCTTCCTTCTGCAGAATCTGTTTTTGATTGTAACGCCCAAAACAGTAAGCTGTTGTGGGACATTTCATTTCAACCATCAATTTTCGGTGAAGAATTCAATGAAGAAGATTACATCTCGGACTTATTGCAATTGTGTCTCAGACCTAACCTGTGGAGAACTGAAGATATAAATCTGTGGTGGCTTAGGTAGTCTGCCTGTGGGAGCTTAGTTGTGAAGCTCAGAACCTTAGAACAGTCCTATATACCTTGGACCTGTGTTGTGAGGAGCTTGGACTATATTACAGTCACTTGGATCAGTGTGTGGAGAGGTATTTGAGGAGCTCGGATCTTGGACAAGACCTACAAGAACAATGAAGTATTAAGGCTCGGATCAGGTACCTTGAAACTTGAATTGTGTCCTATAGGTGAGCATCATTGAAGCATTTGTTGAAGCTATTTTGAGGTAATATAGATACATCCTTTAAGGCACTTGATGAAGCCTTGAAGAAGAATTTACAATAGTCTTGAGAAAGCCTCTCAAAGCCATTTTGAGCAGACCTTGGAGTATCATCCTAGAGCACATTGTGAAGCACTTGAAGAATTGATTGGTGCAGAACTTGAGCAACTTATTGAAGATACCTTGAACTATCAGCTGCTAAATTTCTTGAAGTAACTTGTTGGTTGTTTTTTTTCCCTTTAAGCTACAGGGCTTTCTTGTGTAACTTGGAGATATTCAGCAGCTGACATTTTTTTGTGGGATTTTGGAGGATTTTTAAGGTGTAAATCAGACATTGAAGAAAAAATGGCCAGAACCAGTGAAGTATTACAGTTCCTTAAAACTCTGATATTATCTACTGTTGATGACACATTACAAATCAGCAAAGGATCTCTCTCAGAAATTCAGACATGTCTACAAAATGCACAGGAAAAGATCGATTTTTTGCAGCTTGAATCACAGCTACAACAAGAAGAGCTACATCAAAATAGACACCATTCTGAACCTGTTTTTGTTCAGAACATTGAGACAACCACCCATCAGCAGCATGTTAATAATGTTACAGTTCATTCAAATAAAGCAGCAGTTGTATATGCAGATGCAGAAACTCACTCTGCACTTCCCAAGCCCATCATCAGACCTTGGGAACAGCTTGTCCACAACAAGCACAAAACTGGTCTTGGATATGACAAGGACTTGTCCTTTCATATTCCAGACTACCCAAAACCCATTCAGTTTCAGAGTGCTGGATTTATTCATGACAGTTCACCTGCTTCTCATGACAGTTCACCTCCAGCTGTTCCAGATTCTACTCCTCTTCCACCGCAACAACAACAACAACAACAGATCGTGAAATGCCAACACTGTGACCGAGTTGGCCATCTGAAAGATCAGTGTTTTGATCTTCATCCATGTGAGCACTGTCATAAAACCAGCCATTCTTCACACAGATGCTTCAGAAACAAACGTCCTGCAAGAACAAAGATTCATCTTGGATGGATCGCTTCTTGGCAATGGGCATCAACAGCCAAGAAGATATTCCAAACACATGTCAGAACTTGTTCCAGAATATTGAACAGTCTTGCAGTTGAGTTTTCTCCATCTTCTCACCTTGCATCTGACAGGGGGGGAAATGATGGTCATCTACAAGCTTCAAAGTCACATCAAGCGAGCCTGAGCCACAACCTGCCACACCAGTTTTAGAGTTGTAGCCAGAGACAAAGATGCCCCTGAACATGCCTTCAGTTGGCAATCTGGGACACTTCCTCTAGCAGAAGACTTCAGCTTCTTGCCAGTTTCGGAAGCATTCCAGGAACACAATTGAGAACACTTCCTCTAGCAGAAGACTCCAGCTTCTTGCCAGTTTTGGAAGAGTTCCAGGAATTGCATTAAGCATTCCAGAGTTGTTGGTCATCCTTAAACCATCACAGGTTGAGACTTCCCTTTTCAGGTTGAAGTTTTACCTTTTATGCGGGGTGAGACCTCCCTTTTATGGTTGAAGGTTTCCCCCTTTAAAACAATAGGATCACTTCCTCTAGCAGAAAACTTCAATTTCTTGCCAGTTTTGGAAGAGTTCCGGGAACTGCACTAAGCGTTCCAGTGTTGGTGGTCATCCTTAAACCACTGCCCTTTATACCAACATTTCATAGAGCACATTCAGCCTAGTGCTGCCATGCATTTTTTGCACATTTTGTATTACAGCTCTCTTCTTGGACTCATACATAACCCTTCGGATTAAGGGGGGGAATGTTGGACACCTAATCCTAAATGGGTTAGTGTGGAAGCCGAATGGACCAAAGCAGTCCAAGAGACCTTGGGATCTGAAACCCAAGAGTCACATAATGTACTATAAATGTAAATCTCTTGTTAATAAAATTGTACTGCAAGATTTATCCTTCATATTCCTTTGTTGTCCATGTGTGTTTAACAAATTCAATTGGAATTCTGATTGCCAAAAGGCCTTTGAGTCATTAAAAGAGAAAATCTATGAAGCATCCATTCTTAGAGGACCAAGTTAGAAATTACATTTTCACAACTTTAGGAGTTGTACTAGGACAAAAAGACTTAACTCCATATGCCATTTATTACACCAGTAAAAATTTGACTCCTGCAGAGTTAAATTATACTGTCACGGAGAAGGATTTTTTCACTGTTGTTCATGCCATCAATAAATTCAAACATTATATTACTTTCTATGAAACTTTTGTACATACTGATCATTTTGAAATTAGATAATTAATAAACCAATCACTAATGGTAGAATCACTAGATGGTTGTTGTTGTTGAAAGAGTTTAACATTACTATTTTGGATCGACCTGGAAAACAAAATACAATTGTTGACTTTTTATCAAGGATTCAAAATGATAACAATGACATGTTTGTAGAAGATAATGTTCTTGATGAATATCTTTTTGCAGTATCTACTAAATCTCCATGGTTTGCATATATTGCTAACTATTTCGCTACAGGAAAATTACCATCATACTTGTCTCCTCGAGAAAAAAGGAAGGTAATTCAAATTAGTGCATATTATTCATGGATAAATGAAGAATTGTATAAAACAGGGCTAGATTTGATCATCCGAAGGTGTGTTAGGGAAGATGAAGTACCAAAGATATTGAAAGCTTGTCATGATGAACCATGTGGAGGACACTTCGTTGACAAAATATCTTCTTACAAAGTCCTTCTCTTAGGATACTATTGGTATTCCCTTTTTAAGGATGTCAGGGAGTATGTTAAGAGATGTGATAGTTGTCAAAGGATGGGGAAACCTGTTCCTTCTGATGAGATGCCTCTACAACCTCAAGTACTTATTGAGCCTTTTGAAAAATGGGCTCTGGATTTTGTTGGTCCAATCAATCCACCATCGAGACAGAAAAGGTACATTCTTGTTTGCACTGATTATGTTACAAAATGGGTAGAAGCTAAAGCACTTCCTTTTGCTACTGAAAATGTTGTAGTTTCATTCTTTTTTAGGATATCTTTACTCGTTTTGGTATCCCAAGAGAAATTGTAATAGATAAAGGTACTCAATTCACAACCAAGTTGGTATAGAAGATAATGGAGGAGTACAAAATCAAACATTGAAAGTATACTCCATATCATACTCAAGAAAAAGGATAGGTGGAGTCCACCAATAAAGTCATTGAAGTAATTCTCACCAAAACTGTGCATCTGCATAGAAGAGATTGGGCAAAAAAGCTTCCAGAAGTTGTATGGGCATACCGTACCACATGGAGAAATACTACAGTACATACTCCCAATGAGCTTTTTATGGGAAGCAAGTCTTGTTTCCTATTGAGTTTCAAGTCAAAACTTTCAAGATAGTAGTCAAATTGGGTCTTGATCTTTCAGAAGCACAAAAACAAAGAATGGAGCAATTGAATGAACTTGATGAGATAAGACAATATGCAATCCAAATAACCGATCTAGTTCAAAAACAGAGATCTAGATGGCATGAAAAATATATCAAAGAGAGAAAGTTTCGGCCAAGAGATTGGGCATTACTGTTTGATTCGAAGTTCAAATATTTCTAAGGGAAATTTCAAACTCATTGGCTTAGGCCTTATGAGATTGAAACAATCTTTGATAATGGTGCAGTTAGGATCAGAATTATTGATGAAGAAAGGACCACTTTTCTTATGAATGTTCATATGTTAGGATATTCCAACACATAGGAAATAGTTAAGTATAACTTGGTCTAGTGTAGAGTTAGGTAAAGTGTGTTTCTTTACTATGTACTTTTTTAACTTACAATCTGACGGTCACGATATGTAGTGATCCAACGGTTCATTCTCTCCTCGGTATTACCAACACTTGATCCGTGGCTTAACACCTGATTGGTCCATGATCTCTATTTAAAGAGCATGGAGGGTCATTTGTAGGGTAACCATTCATGAGAGAAGCTTATGTAAATTTTCATTCTTTTATTAATAAATTGCCTGAAGTGGTTGTTAGCGCTTGAAATTTCACCTCAGGCTGAAAAAGGTAAACTCCAAGGCAACATCAAACCACTTAGCCTCGTAGCTAGCCCTACGGGGCAGGAGAGGGCTCTCTCGGTCTATCTCGGCAAAGATCTTCAACGGGCAGAGATAACCAATAAAGAACACTGATTTTAGGCTAGTAAACTGATAAAAAGGTTTGATTTGTGATTTTTAGGGTTTCGGTGGAAAGTTGGGGAAATGCAATTTTGGGTGCGGGGATTGGACACAGTTTTTGCAGGGGGTTCTTTGGGGCAAGGTAGGAGACTGTATTGATGCCTTTGAAAGAGTTGGATGGATGAGAATGACTGGTGAGGAGCTAAGGAGAGCAAGTAAACACCTTGAGTTCTCCTTAAACAGATGAAAACATTGATATTAAGCAAACTTAAAAGCAGAGCATGGCAATCATGAATTCTACTTTAACACTTCATTTGCCTAATTTGCAGAAGGAAAAGTGAGAAGATGATTCACATAACAAACTTACAAGTACAAAGAGAAACACACCATCAATACATGTAACCACAGGAATCCCAAAAAGGACTGCAAAACCCTGGTCTTTCTTCCTTTGCCAAAATTGCAGAGATACAATGAGTGATACAATAGAAGCTTTCTCCCTCAAGAGTCCAACCTCTCTAACCATGAAAATGATTGAGAAAATACATAATATAGACCATGCCAACCCATTCCCTAGCCTCTAGGGGTCGAGCTCATCCTTCTAGGAGTTGTTTCAACCAATTCTAAACTGAGCACTAACATCTAGGCAGTCAAAACAACTTGCCTCTATAAGCTAGGAAACCAATTCATTCATTAAATTTTTGCCTATCTCATGAATGAATCTTCTAGAAAAGATAAATGAGTGTCAAAATATCATAAAATTACATCATTTACAACAAGGAAGATCAAAATCTACTCCAAAAAGTCAAATCCAGTCAAAACTGCGTTTTGCTGAGCTATAGGTGAATTTTTGTGAAAAATGCCCAACACGTCGCGCCGTGATCCTGAACAGGTCGCGTGCATTTGGAGCAACTTTTGAGGCACTTCCAGGTGTCCAAATGAAGCAAAAGTGGGCTTTTTGGAAAGGTCTAGATGTCTACTTTCCAACCCAAGTGGAATTTCTGAATTTGGTGGCCATTTGCCCCTCCAAAATTGCAATCTCCTGTGTGTCAAAAAGGTGGCAGAAAGTCATTTTTTGCTTGTTTTTTGACCTTCTGGAGGCTCAAAACTTGATGAAATCTCCTGGTAATTGCTGAGCAAGTGTATCTTTGCATGAAAAATCCAAAAATGCTGAGTTTTCCCAAAATGGAGTTGCCCATCGAAAGGGTCACGCGCGGCGCGCGACGTGTTGGGGAGGAAAACCTGTGTTTGACACAAAAAATTCACAATTGACAAAATTTTCTCCAAATTTCTTGAAATTTGGGCTGGGAGTCCCCAATCAAGTACCATGCTCATTCAAAAAGGCTTTGGCCAAAATTTGGAGTGGATCGGGCCTTTTCCGTCGTTTTAGTGCCTTGGCCAACCTCCTTGGATCCGGCGATTGTAATTTTGACATTTCTCTAAAACCATGACATCTGTGCAAAAAGTGAAGGAGGTTTTTCTCCTTTGGCATGTTGTGGACAAAAACCTCTCTCAGGTTTCCCAAATTCATCTTTGATTGCTCTGAAACATCTTTTGAGTGAAACTTGTCCCGATGTGTGGAACAAGGGATTTTGCCGAAATGAAGCGAAATGAAGGGGATAAGGGGCTTCTAAATTCTTGAGGAAATTTTTGGGAGTAGGCAGGAATGTTAGGAAGCAGGGGAAAGTGGAATCTCAGAGATTGAGTGAGGGGAAGGGGTCCAAAAGGGCAAAACACAGGCCCAACCTAGAAAATTGCCAGGTTGTAGCAAGAAACTAGGGTTTGTGCGAAAATGAGGATTTTGGGGGATCTCAGTGATGGGAAGCATTTGATAAGGTACTTTAAGGATAGGGGAAGGTGTATGAACATCAGGATACAAGTTTCGCTAATGATTTGACCGTCCAAGAGATATTGCCTTCAAAACCCGAGGAGAGGGAAATGACCTTGCCTAGGTGCAACTGAAGCATGAACAAGGTGTAAAATGACTCATTAGACACTGACATGACAATGAAACCCCTATGAATGATGATAGACTCAGCAGAATGATGACATGGACCGACATTTGGACAACTTTAGAAGGAGTGAAAGCAAACCCTAGACCTAATGCCTAGTGACCAAATTTTGCTTGAAAACTCACTGAAATGACAAAATTTGACCTTGACACTTCAAAATCACTTTGTAAGAGCACGTTTGATCACTGGAGGAAGGCTGGAAAGACTGACACTAACATTGACTCCAATGGGGATGGTAGCTCCTTGGAGGTGCCAAGAACGGCAGATCTTTGGGAGAGCAGACCAGTGCCTTATCCATTGGGCAATGGAGTCAAAAACTCAAGCTGAAATGCATGACTGAAAACTAATGACTTGACAACACAAATTGACTCTCACTCAACTAAAAACTGACTCAATACTTAAACAAAACCGAAAAACTGGAAATGATGCTCAAAAGGGAGCTTATTCATCACAACCTACTCTAACAGTTTCATTCATCACCTGATCAAGTGAAATGAAACAACCAATGCAACCAAGTAAGTATCCCATCTGCTGTTTGAATTCTCTGCAAGTGCTCACTTATGAACAACAAGAGAGAACTACTGAAAGGCAACTCCCATGACAACTTGGAAACAGATCCGTTGAATGATATGAATTCTCTATCCACCTCCAAAAACACTGCATAAGGATCTTGAAATTCAAGCATACTGGAACTTAGCTCATCTAATGGATTACTTCTCGTTTCCTCATACCATGAATGCACACTTTGATCTGAGCTTTGTGACGAGACCTTTGCCAAAACATCAGCTATTGGATCATGAAAAACTTGAAAAGACTGTTGTAATGTATCCATTGAAAATGTATGACATCCTTCTAGTTGTTCATCTTTTTCTTGAGAGATTTTACGAAGATTCTGCCTTATAAACTGAAATGCTTCGAAACAAAAGGGTATAGAATCTTCCTGCATCATCAAATCATGTTTTTCATCTTCCACAACTTCATCTGTAATCTGCCCTTCAATTTCATTTGGTGGCTGCAAATCTGATGCTACAGGCTGCTCAAGAATTTTGTTATCTGCCTCATCCTCATCATTAACACTGAGAGATTGCTGATTTGTTATAGGTTGTTCATTTGAAGATTTACTATGCAATCTACCCTTCAAAAACTGAAATGATTCAAAACAGAATGGTACGGAGTCACCTTGAATCATTAAATCATGTGTGTCCACTTCCAAGTCTTCAGCTGCAACTTGACAATCAATGGCTTTCAGGGGTTGCAAATCTGAATATGAGAAGTCTTGAACAAAATTTTCATTGCTCTCAAGATGATTCAAATCAAGACTTGTTGACATTTGATTTTTGATTGCATGGTAGTTATCTCTGATGAACTGAAACGAATCAAAACAAAAGGCAAAGATCCATCACTTACTTCAAACTTTGCTGCACTTTCCTCGTCAATATCATAGCTGATATGCATCGGTTGATCATTGTACTCGCGCTGTTGTAAGTGAACTTCTTCCTCCTCCCACAAACTAGCTGTTGATTTGTCTGCAAGATTAGCTTCTCTTTGGAGAACATAATCATCATCATACTGATCAAACTGAGGCAAATCATCGGTATAAAACATATCATCAAGCATGCAGGTCATATCAACAGTTCTTTCTTCACCAAGATGATCTATAAGACAATCATTATCAGATCTATGACAACTAGGATAAGAAACAAAATGTTTTGGATCAGCAACTTGTTCTTCTTCAATCAGCGCGCCATGAGCTTGAACATCATAAGCATTTCTTGCGGTGACCTTCTCCATCATCTTTTCCACTGCACTTACCAAAATGTCAAGCTTTACCTCTAGAGATGTTGATTTTTCCGGATCTATGTTTTTCATCTCTTCTTCCTTCATCCTTGCCCTTCGGATCAACAGATGAGCCTCTACATTTACTGCACTGTTTTGCATCTCGTGAAGTGTTGCAATATTCCTTTCTCTCAGCTGAAACTCCATTTCCGGATCAAAGGCACCCGGATAGTGCAAGAGAGCAGATCTAGGAGTAGGTCTTCTATCAACTGGCATCGAAAAATAAACTTGATTAAATCTGGCAGAAAATTGTTGTACTGTCTCCCCCGGTAGTCTTTTTAGCTGATTATACTCTTCTATAATCAAGAAAAGGTTCTGCCCGATCATCCACCTATCGAGAAAAACTTTGACGAACTGCTGGAAATCTGAGATGCTCGCATCAAGCAGGGTTTTGAACCAACTCTTCACTTTGCCTTGCAAAGAAAGAGCAAAAAGCCTTATACTGACATCTTCTTCATCAACTTCAAAAAGATCTAGAAAATTCTCAACATTCTACACATGTTGCTCGGCATTGACATTCTTACTTTCACCATCAAACCTCGGCAAGTATAGATCATAGTTTTTGGGGAAAGCATGGAGAACAGAAGGTAAAACAAGAGGTTTATACCGATCTGGAATTTTACAAGGTATAGGGGTATGTACAGCAGGTATAGAATTAGTCTTGGTCTCTTGAGGTTCATCAATCTGAAGATGGTCATCACAAAATTCGGAAAAAGGATCCTGATCAAGCTCAAAGGTATGCAAATCTTTGGTATTCACAATCTTCAAAGGGAAAGAATCAACTGCAGGCCGAGGATCTTTTCTCAAGCATAGTATACTTTGCAACGCAGTCTTGACATTCTTGGGAAAAGAGAAGAAATAATTTATGACAAAGAACAAAATGTCTTGGATGAAATTCCAACTTGAGTACCTGATCTGTCCATATTGTCCTTTCATGTTTTTGCTGGTCAGGATCATCCTCCAGTGGAGTCTTTGGATCTGATCTCGAAAATGATTTAGAGTCGCCAAGTGGATGATTTCAGCCTTTCAAGTGTCTGATCGTTGTCCACCATCAACAATCAGATCTGAACTTGATGCATGTACTGGGGTAAAATGAAAATGAAGTGTTGTATTCACAAGCTCACGGAGATGGACTGAAGCAGCGTTTATCTACTTCTGCTTATGCAAAGCAAAAGCGTTTTGAAGGCTACCTGGCATAACTTCAGGCTCCGTCTAAGACTTATGAAACAAACACATCAACCCACAAACAAGTTTGTTCTCCCCAGTGTGGTCGCCAATATGTTAGCGCTTGAAATTTCACCTCAGGCTGAAAAAGGTAAACTCCACGGCAACATCAAACCACTTAGCCTCGTAGCTAGCCCTACGGGGCAGGAGAGGGCTCTCTCCGGTCTATCTCGGCAAAGATCTTCAACGGGCAGAGATAACCAATAAAGAACACTGATTTTAGGCTAGTAAACTGATAAAAAGGTTTGATTTGTGATTTTTAGGGTTTCAGTGGAAAGTTGGGGAAAGGCAATTTTGGGTGCGGGGATTGGACACAGTTTTTGCAGGGGGTTCTTTGGGGCAAGGTAGGAGACTGTATTGATGCCTTTGAAAGAGTTGGATGGATGAGAATGACTGGTGAGGAGCTAAGGAGAGCAAGTAAACACCTTGAGTTCTCCTTAAACAGATGAAAACATTGATATTAAGCAAACTTAAAAGCAGAGCATGGCAATCATGAATTCTACTTTAACACTTCATTTGCCTAATTTGCAGAAGGAAAAGTGAGAAGATGATTCACATAACAAACTTACAAGTACAAAGAGAAACACACCATCAATACATGTAACCACAGGAATCCCAAAAAGGACTGCAAAACCCTGGTCTTTCTTCCTCTGCCAAAATTGCAGAGATACAATGAGTGATACAATAGAAGCTTTCTCCCTCAAGAGTCCAACCTCTCTAACCATGAAAATGATTGAGAAAATACATAATATAGACCATGCCAACCCATTCCCTAGCCTCTAGGGGTCGAGCTCATCCTTCTAGGAGTTGTTTCAACCAATTCTAAACTGAGCACTAAAATCTAGGCAGTCAAAACAACTTGCCTCTATAAGCTAGGAAACCAATTCATTCATTAAATTTTTGTCTATCTCATGAATGAATCTTCTAGAAGAGATAAATGAGTGTCAAAATATCATAAAATTACATCATTTACAACAAGGAAGATCAAAATCTACTCCAAAAAGTCAAATCCAGTCAAAACTGCGTTTTGCTGAGCTGTAGGTGAATTTTTGTGAAAACTGCCCAACACGTCGCGCCTTGATCCTGAACAGGTCGCGTGCCTTTGGAGCAAATTTTGAGGCACTTCCAAGTGTCCAAATGAAGCAAAAGTGGGCTTGTTGGAAAGGTCTGGATGTCTACTTTCCAATCGAAGTGGAATTTCTGAATTTGGTGGCCATTTTCCCCTCCAAAATGGCAATCTCCCAAGACTGCTTCCTGTGTGTCAAAAAGGTGGCAGAAAGTCTTTTTTTGCTTGTTTCTTGACCTTCTGGAGGCTCAAAACTTGATGAAATCTCCTGGTAATTGCTGAGCAGGTGTATCTTTGCATGAAAAATCCAAAAATGCTGAGTTTTCCCAAAATGGAGTTGCCCATCGAAAGGGTCGCGCGCGGCGCGCAATGTGTTGGGGAGGAAAACCTGTGTTTGACACAAAAAATTCACAATTGACAAAATTTTCTCCAAATTTCTTGAAATTTGGGCTGGGAGTCCTCAATCAAGTACCATGCTCATTCAAAAAGGCTTTGGCCAAAATTTGGAGTGGATCGGGCCTTTTCCGTCGTTTTAGTGCCTTGGCCAACCTTCTTGGATCCGGCGATTGTAATTTTGACATTTCTCTAAAACCATGACATATGTGCAAAAAGTGAAGGAGGTTTTTCTCCTTTGGCATGTTGTGGACAAAAACCTCTCTCAGTTTTCCCAAATTCATCTTTGATTGCTCTGAAACATCTTTTTAGTGAAACTTGTCCCGATGTGTGGAACAAGGGATTTTGCCGAAATGAAGCGAAATGAAGGGGATAAGGGGCTTCTAAATTCTTGAGGAAATTTTTGGGAGTAGGGAGGAATGTTAGGAAGCAGGGGCAAGTGGAATCTCAGAGATTGAGTGAGGGGAAGGGGTCCAAAAGGGCAAAACACAGGCCCAACCTAGAAAATTGCCAGGTTGTAGCAAGAAACTAGGGTTTGTACGAAAATGAGGATTTTGGGGGATCTCAGTGATGGGAAGCATTTGATAAGGTACTTTAAGGATAGGGGAAGGTGTATGAACATCAGGATACAAGTTTCGCTAATGATTTGACCGTCCAAGAAATATTGCCTTCAAAACCCTAGGAGAGGGAAATGACCTTGCCTAGGTGCAACTGAAGCATGAACAAGGTGTAAAATGACTCATTAGACACTGACATGACAATGAAAACCCTATGAATGATGATAGACTCAGCAGAATGATGACATGGACCGACATTTGGACAACTTTAGAAGGAGTGAAAGCAAACCCTAGACCTAATGCCTAGTGACCAAATTTTGCTTGAAAACTCACTGAAATGACAAAATTTGACCTTGACACTTCAAAATCACTTTGTAAGAGCACGTTTGATCACTGGAGGAAGGCTGGAAAGACTGACACTAACAGTGGCTGCGTTGGCTGAGGCCATGGACTGTTTCCCTCTTCGAGGGTTTTAACCACGTCAATAATACTGGTGTATTGATCTATGATCTGTTTGTGAGTGGTGTTCTTTGGTGTTCTGTCTGAGGAACTTACCCTGTAAATTCCTACATGGTATCAGAGCTATTTGAGGGCCACATCCATTGGTGATCCAAATCTGAAACCGGTAGAACTGCGTCCGACTATCATTTCTTAGATCTACTGTTACTGGCTACTTTCAGGTCGAGAGGACTTCTCTATTATGTTAGGAGCATCTATTCCAGTGAGGAACCCCTTTCGTTTGACGCGAAAAGGTTTCTGGTAGCCCTAGCTATGTCATTTTTAAGATCTAGAGGTATACAGTGTTTATTTGCAGTTTTTAGTTATTTTCTCTCTGTTTATTTCAGTTTATTTAGCTCTTTGTTTTTTTATTACCGGATCTATACCTTTCATTTCTGCGTATGCTCTTTGCCCCGCGACTCTGTGCGATCTGGGAAAATCAGAAACAGAAAGGAAGGATTTTTCTCATGCGTATGCTCTTTTCCGCCGCACCTTAGTGTGATCTCGGAAAATTAGAAACATTGAGGAAAATATTTAGTTTCCGGCTAAAGCTAACTTCAAGCCATAAGGTTTGTCTTTTTGTATGTTCGCGTTGGGTTTTGTGTTTTTGTTTTGTAGGAAAAAAAGAGCTTTCTCAAGTAAGAACGCACCCCAAAGCTTCAGTGACTAAAAAAAACAAACCAAAAAAACCCTTCCTCTTTTCCAAAAATTACTAACCTTTTAATCTAGCTCACTTGGTCCAAAGCTACTTTATGAGAATAGAGGTCTTGAGTTAAAGTCTTTCTTTTTGTTGAGCTAATTAGATTAAGTTTGGAAAGGGGGCGGATTTTTTTTAAATATAACATTATCATTCATTTCTGCACATTCCCGCACTTCGTCGGCATCTTCAACAACTTTTATTCAAAAAGCCATAACTTCTTCATCCGGAAGTCGTTTTCAGAGCCCTTTTTTTTTAATTAGCCTAATTTTTCAAGATCTTTCCATTGGAACACTTAGTTTCAACATCTATAGCTTTAGTTTCTGTTAAAATGGAAATTCCATGCCAATTTATTCTTGACAGCACCAACTACTTCCAATGGTGGTCCTACGTCGTGGATTTACTTAGAAGTAAAGGTCTTTACAGAATAGCCTCAGGCCAAGAAACCAAACTGAAAGATGAAGATAAGGCAGCCAAATGGGAAAATAGGAAAGATCAAGCACATGGGTTGATAGGGATGTCTATTTTTCCAGACCTTAGATTCCATATCGCAAACTTGATACTCCTAATGAAGCAATGAAACAGATCACTAAAGTTTTTGGAATTAAAAATGAACTTAGAGCCCATCAATGCGAAAATAAGTTGCTTACGTTGGACCCCAATAATTTTTCTTCCATTGAAGATTTTTTGCCCAAGTTCAAGACCCTTAGACTTCTCTTGGAAGGTGTTAAGGTTAAGAAACAAGATGGTAACCTTATCTATTCCATTCTTACTAAGTTGGGACCAGCCTACTCTGTGTTTGTTTCCACCTTCCATTCTACAAGAGAAGCCTTCATTTCTCAAGGACAAGACTACAAGTCCCCTTCCTTTGATGCCTTTTGTGATTCTTTAATAAGAGAACAAGAAAAAATCTTACATCTTGGTCTTCTTAGTCTTGGAAACTATTCTAAGAAAGCCTTAGCCGCCCAGCAACAACCAAATTCAAAGAATCCTAAGAAGACGTATCCTAAAAATAATGGTCCTAAACCAAACAAGGGTCCTAAGCCATTGTTGGATATTCTGAAGATGTCAAAGGATACAGACTTATTCCACTTAAATCAAAAAATGTTATCATTAGAAGGGATGTAAAGTTTGCTGAAAATATATCAGCGTATGAGCCTAATTCGGCAGATGTGCCACCTCTCTCTATCCCTTCTACTTCTGAAAATATTTCTTCTTCAGATGATGACAGTGAGGATGAAAATCCTCCCCCACCTTCTTAGGATCCTCCTTCAACTCCTCAGCTTCCAAAATGGGTCCGTGCTACTCGGGATGCAGCAGGTGCTCTTGCTGGTGATCCTACAGATCAACGACGTACACGTTCTCAGTTCGATAGAGCCTCTTCTTTACTGGCTCAAGCTTCAGCTAATTATGATCTTGACACCTTTGCAAAAGCTTCAGGCCATCCAGATTGGGACGCAGCTATGAATGAAGAATATCATTCATTATTGGCAAATGATACCTGGGATCTTATTCCCTTTCCAAAGGGACCCAAACTTGTTAGATGCAAATGGGTTTACAGAACCAAGTATGGGCCAGATGGAAAATTTGATAAACATAAAGCTCGTCTTGTTGCTAAGGGTTTTTCACAAGTTGAAGGCATTGACTATACTGAAACCTTCTCCCTGTTGCCAAAATGAACTCTATCCGCCTTTTTCTTTCCCTTGCTGCCTCTTTCAAATGGGAAGTCCATCAGATGGATGTTAAATCTGCCTTCTTGCATGGGGACTTGCATGAAGAAATCTATATGGAACAACCTACTGGCTTTATACAAACAGACTCCAGCCTTGTATGTCGGCTTGAGAAATCCCTTTATGGTCTCAAGCAAGCCCTTCGAGCTTGGTATGCCAAAATGGATAGCTTTCTTTTAGAAACTAGATTTTCTGGGTGTCATTCTGACAATACTTTCTACACCAAGAAAGTGGGCAAGTCTCTTATCATTCTTGTTCTTTATGTTGATGATCTTATCCTTAATAGTAGTGATCCCAACCTTATAAACCATGTGAAGTCTAGCCTTAAAGAGGAGTTTGAAATGACAGACTTAGGACACTTGCATTATTTTCTTGATCTTCAAGTCTTACAATCCAAGAAAGGTATTTCCCTTTCCCAGTCCAAGTATGCATGTGATCTTCTACACCATTTTCACATGGAAGACTGTAAGCCAACCCCTTCTCCCTTTTAGTCTGGAGCCAAACTTTCAGTCACTTGTACTTCCCTTGAAGTTGATGCTAACTTATACCGTCAACTTTTCAGAAAACTTTTGTACATGACCCATACTCGTCCTGACCTTTCCTTTGCTATTGGCCTTATTGCTCTGTTTATGCAAAACCCACATGAAAGTCATTGGAAAGCAGCTAAAAGAATACTTTGTTATGTTCGAGGTACAGTCAATTTGGGATTCATTACAGTGCAGAAGCATCTCCTCTATTGGTTGGTTTCACTGATTCTGATTGGGCTGGTGACCCTGATGATCGGAAGTCTACTGCAGGTTATGTGTTCACTCTTGGTTCAGGACCTATTACATGGGCTTGCAAGAAACAAAGTGCCATTTCTCTTTCTTCAACCGAAGCAGAGTATTGTTGTGCCGTAGAAGCTAGTAAGGAAGCCCTGTGGCTTCATTAGATCCTGTCAGAGTTTGGCTTTCAGCAGCAGCATCCGACTACACTTTGGTGTGATAATCAAAGTGCCATTCAAATATGCAAAGAACCAATCCAACATTAGCGCAGCAAACACATTGAGCTGCACATGCACTTCATCAGAAAGCTCATTCACGACCATGTCCTTGAAGTGCAATATTTTTCAACAGATGATCAAGTTGCAGACATCTTTACAAAGGCTCTCACAGAGGCGAAGTTTACTAAACTTTGATTTATGGTTGGAGTTCAGGAAGTTGTCACTAAGGGGGGATAGGCTCTAATGCCTCCTTCCTTCTCCTATTGTGTCATATTTGTACATCCTTCAATCCTATCCCAAGTTGTTCTTAAGGGGGGATGCTAGGATATTCCAACACATAGGAAATAGTTAAGTATAACTTGGTCCAGTGTAGAGTTAGGTAAAGTGTGTTTCTTTACTATGTACTTTTGTAAATTACAATCTGACGATTCATTCTCTCCTCAGTATTACCGACACTTGATCCATGGCTTAACACCCGATTGGTCCATGATCTCTATTTAAAGAGCATGGAGGGTCATTTGTAGGGTAACCGTTCATGAGAGAACCTTATGTGAATTTTCATTCTTTTATTAATAAATTGCCTAAAGTGGTCGCGTTGGCTCAGGCGGTGGACTGTTTCCCTCTTTGAGGATTTTAACCACGTCAACAATAATGGTGTATTGATATGTGATCTGTTTGTGAGCGGTGTCCTTTGGTGTTCTGTCTGAGGAACTTACCCTGTAAATTCCTACATCATCGACTCAGAATCTATCATAAGCCATTGACCAAGGAAGAATTTATCAAATATTTGGAAGATAACACTGATTTAAATTTGGTGAAGAAGGATTTTCCTTCTTCCCCAAATTGATCTCCAAAAGTATTTTTCTTTCTAGGAAAATAATAATAATAATAAATGTATAAACTTGAAAACCAACAATGCTTGGCATGTTTATACAAAAAATCTAAGGTGAAAATCAATTTTTGACACATTAAATTTTCCTCATACCTGTTCTAAACCCATTTTCTTTATATCCCACTCTTTTCTTTTCAAAAATAAAATAGCTACAAAATAGCAAGAAATCTGCAGTTTTTACAGAATTTTGCAGCTGATGTTTAACAGGAACCACCAATTGGTCAATTGAAGCAGTGATTAAATTCATTCTTGAAAGCACTTGAAGAAAAATGAAGAAAGGAGCAAACAAAGGTTAGAAATATCAATGTAAAGGTATGAAAAGGTATGCAAACATTTAATTTAGTAATAAGGATAAAACATTTAGTATATGAATTTTCTGATGATTGTACCACCGGTTAAAAACCATCATTCCCTAAGGTTGAAATATATTTTTGTCATATCACCATAACATCGCCATTTTCTCCAATCATTTCACAACACTCCCAGCTCAATTTCAAATTCATTGAAGAGATCGCCGAAATCGTCAACTCACATTCATTAAATCCTCTAGAAGGATCATTTCATTCATTCCCCTCTCGTCCTCATTTTTCGTTTATATCCTTGCTGAAACCCCTCATTTTGAAACCCTAATCCATTTTCTTTCAAGAAGCAAGTCAGAGGCAAAACTTTCTAATCATGGGGGATCATTGTAAGGTCTGAACCAAATGGAAGAAAGTTCATGGAAGGTTACCCTCAAGTGAAAGAGATGTTGCAGAAAGCGCAGTGGCTACATTTCATGGATAAATTTGATGGTTTCAACAAAGAGGTGACCAAATCCTTCACCGGAGCTTTTAATGGAGTAGAAGTTGAGATTGGAGATATCAAATTCACAGTGAGAGAGTCCCTTATTGCTTAAGCTACGAGCCTATCTAGAGGAGGACAACGATGGTTTAAAAATAGAGGCATAGAAAATGAAGAGTGGATAATTTTCTTAAAGAATCTAGGTATGGATGTATCCATTTTCAAGAAAGGAATCCCAAGCACTGCACTTAAAAGTAAATGGAGAAATCTATTATTGGTTATTCAAAAATTTATTTCTTGTGAAGGAAGGTTTGGTTGCATGTTCTTTTATCACATTCGCCTAATGATGCATTTTCTGGAAGGGAATGAGATCAATCTCCCATACTTTTTGTTGAATAGATTAAGAAAAATGTCAGGAAATGTACAGAAAAAGATTCAATTTATAGAAACCACTATGTATCATCATGGCCTCATCAAAATTCTTATTGAATTCCACCTTAAGGGTTTAGGAGATAACTAGGAAAACTTCTTACTTAGAAACCATTTTAAGGAAGAAGAAGAGGAACATGCCAGTAATAGTAAAGGAAAAAGAGGGAGAAAAAGAGTATTTGAAATCCCTATTCAAAATTTACCTCAATAACAGTCCTAGGAACAATCAGAGGATGAAAAATCCTATTGCAGAAATTTTAGGAAGCATCAAAAAGAAAACTATTAGAAGAAAGAAAATCAGTAAAGAAGAAGAAAACACATCCAAGGAGATAGAAGAGGTCAAAACAGGAAAGAAAAGAATTCAAATCAAAATCCCTCCTCCATCAATTGTGAGAATAAGTGACAGGTTTAATCCAGCTCTAAAAGAGCCATCTCTAAAAGACATGGAATATGATTTAGAGGAAACAGAGAAACAGAGGACTCCCTCACCTACTGTCATTTCACCCATTCAAAGCCCAGGCCGAAAAAATGTCGGAGATAGATCCAGTACAACAAGAGATATACAATTATATCGAATCTTTGGAAAAGAAAGCTTCAGAAAGGACATATGCTTCAACAATGCATGAAAAAGAAGATCAGTCTAGTAGTCCACAAGAACCTCCAGTCATAAAAAATATAAAACAAGAAATATTTGAACTGGAGACACTAAATAGACACATACAAAGGGAACATGAAGCCTTGAAGATGCAAAATGAAATCCAAAGGACCCAAAACGATAATATTCTCTTACATTTGAGTCTATGGTATAAGAAAAATAAGAAGCTGAAACAAAAGAATAAGGTCCTTAAAAGAAAAGTGATAAATCTGAAATACAAAATTTTGATGAAGAATCCAAGGATGGCAGTGGCAAAGAAAAAGGTGAAAAAGACAATTTTGGATGTGTTAGCTCGAGTTTCAAAGGAAATGCAGTAGCTGAAAAGGGCACTAATTTTTGCATTTTTGCATGAGGACATGCAATGACCTCCATGTGGGGGAATGTAGAGCCTCATGAATGCTTCATCTTGACACTCTTCTTCACTCATTTTCCTTCTCCTTGACCATTTCTTTTAACTTGATAGGCATCAAATTGCAGGTTTTTGACATAGGTAAGGTAGTAATTATCCTATTTTTCATATTTCCTAAATGTTCCTTATTATTAAGTTAAATTTTGCATTGGCTACCGGATCCGTGCAATTCTGCAAGTAACATCCGTTTATGCAGCCAACACCATTGTTGAATAGGGTCTGAGACGCCATTCAAGGAATGAGAGATATGGGCAGAAAGAGGTTGATCCCCTCAATGATCTCCTCCTATTTACATGCACCAAACCTTTAGAAGAAAGCTTGAATCATGTGGTCAAAGGCAAGGATCAACACGTAGCTAGACCAAGTGAGCGAGAGTCTGAGATGAAACCGCCTCACGATTTTCTTTTCCGAATAGTAAATCGTGATTGAATCGTTATCGATTTCTCAATTTAATAGTTAAATTAGAACTCTATTAGCTGAAAGTAGGCATGAAAGCCTCAAATAGTTATTAAATGGCTTTTATAAATTCTGTAAGGCTGGACAAAATGTTAGTTTTTGGTAGCATTGGAAGTGCTCTAGCCTTGAAAATTGGTGGAAAGGCTAAGGCACATGAGTTCTAAAGAACCCAAAAACCATTTGGTAAAATTCCACCCTGATTGTATTTTATTAAACTAATTAATATTTTTAATGGAGTTCCTAAGTCTAAACTTAGGGAAATCAAAATATTGATAGGTATTAATCAAAATATGGGTGAGAATGATCTAGAAGGCAGATCAAGTCATGTTTTAATATTAGTCATTCATTAGAGACTTAATCTCGGCTGTTGAAGACTCAACACGAAAAGTACAAAATGGAGGCTTGGGGTTCATTTCAAAACACACACACAGAGATTGAGGAAATCGATTTTCTGAGGTGAGAAGTTCTTAGGAGGAAAATTGATTGGGTAGATCTTGCAGATGAGGGCAGAGAGAATCTAGGAGGACTTTCCATAAAATACAAAACAAAGAGGCGAAGAGAGCTTGCATAGAGGAGGCGTAATAGCCGAGAGAGCTGACGTAGAAAAGTTGTCTATCACACAGAATCCAGAACTGTTGGAACAGCCAAAATTGCCAAAATTGCTGAAACAATTAGGGGAGATGACGCAGAGGCAACACAGTAGCCGGGAGAGCTGACGTAGAAAAGCTACCTGTCATACAAAATCCATAAATGTTGGAACAGTCGGAACAGTCGGGAACTGCGGGAACTATCGGAACTGTAGGGAACTGCCAGAACTGCCGAGAGAGATGATGCAGAGAGCAGAGAAGGTGATGCAGAGCCAATGCAGAAATAGCCAAGGTTAGCCAGTCTTGTCCCAGATCAACTAGAATTCTACCGGGTGAAGTAAGGTAAAACTCACTCAGATTTTCCCCCATTATTTTCTCCGTAAAGGATTGCTAGATGATCATCCTAGAGTTGTATTCAGATATTTCTCCTGTATAATAATAAACCCTCATAACCGTTGTACCGGTTTTCCCACATTGGGTTTTTTTGGGGACTATTGTGTCCAAAAATAAGTGTGTCCTATGTATCTTGTTCTTTGCTCTGTTTTCTATTTCATGAGATCAAATATTTAATTAGTATAGGCTGCAGAACTAATTTGCTTCAGTATTCAGAAGAATAACTTGGTTAATGTATGTTAAAAATCAAGTAGGTGAAGTAGATTCAGATTTGCTCCAGTAGGGGTTCCTTTGAGTCTAGGAATTTTCACATGGTATCAGAGCATTGATTTTGAAATAGGAAGAGCAGATCCAACGTTGAGCAGAGAGGCCAATAGCTACATTTGGCAACAATTCGAATCCCCTTGAAGGGATTGCACAGTCCTTGCCGAGAAAGCAGAGATTCCGAGGAAATCTCTCTTCGAGAGAGTCAACAGAGAGGTATGATTTCTGGTTCGTGATCTTACAGAAGCAGAGGGAGTGACGCAGAGCCTCATCACAATGCTTGAAGGGCGCAGTTTCTGTCGGGGCAGAAATCCTTCGGAAAAGAGCGAAGACTCATATAAGGGGAATTTTCTCCTCATAGGACTTTTCTCACCAAAAGTTCAAATTTTTCACTTGTCAGGTAGCATACCAATGTTGCACAGTGACTAGAGGAGTCAATTCGACATTTTGGGTGAGATGGCATCACATGGGCTCAGAGATGAAGACAGGTTGGAAGGAGCTTCTAGCTATGTCATATGGAAGACAAAAATCTTAGTTGTTTTGGAGGAGTACGATCTCGAAGCTTACGTCAAGAGTGTTGTGGTTGTTCCCGTGGACAATGATCAGAAGAAGAAGTACAAGGTCGAGCAGGGAAAGGAGAAGAGGTTCATACTCGATGGAGTTCGACATCATGTGGTCTCACACTTGCACGGAAAATATACAACCTGAGAAATGTGGGAAGCTTTGTCTTCGTTGTATGAAGGTTCTTCCGAATAGTGGAAGATGTACTTAGAAAAAATGTTGCAGCGGACATTGAAGGAGAAGGGAGAAGGGGTTAACTCCTATCTTCAATGTCTTCAGGACACCAGAGACCAGCTTTTTGTAGTGGGGTCTACTCCTCAGTCTACTGCAATGGTAAGGACGGCCCTGAATGGAGTCTTGGACGAATGGCAAGTCTTCGTCCAAAGTATATTGGGCAAGGAAAGACTACCTTCATGGGAGGATATGTGGGCAACCCTTCAACAAGAAGAATTAAGGAGGGATTTCGTTAAGGTCAACCTCAATGGAAGTAGTGGGAGTGGCACAAAGACCAAGGAGGAGGGAGAGAACACAACTCTAGCATCAAAGGGACAACAGAAGCAGAAGCAGAAGGAAATTTGAAGGTGAAATGTTTCAGATTGGCGAGATGGGCCATTTTGCATCCCAATGTCCTTTGAATCAAAAGGACAAGGATGAGAAACATGATCCTAAGGCTACTCCAGCAAAAAATGACAAATATGAGTTTGCGATGAGTGCCCACACATATCCAGGAGGGAAATGGGGCGATATAGAATTGTAGTCGGGAGGACTACATGTGGGCAAGATCCTTGACGAACCCACCTCTTAGATCAATTCCTTGCTACGGGAGCCCGAGATTCAGCAGTAGTGAGATGGACTTAGTGTCAGATGATGCATTGGATTATTTGGAGGACAGATGCAGTAGTTGGGGACCATAAACTGATCAACGCGGAGCAAGGTTGGGAGTAGTGCAGTTGGTAGAGTGCAGAAGTCAACAACAACGCAGAAGATTCAACGGGTTAGAGACAAGTAACAATCAGATTCCAACATTCATTATATTATGTTGAACACAATTAAGTTCAGCTAATTTTGAATGTTTTTCAGTTGCTTACTTCTCTCAGCAACTGAGTCGCAGTACAAATGCAGTGTTAGCAATGGCAATGCTAACAACATAGCAGATGCAACGTTTGAGAGGGAGTTGTAGTACAGATGCAGCAGTGTCAGTGGCAGTGTCATGAGCAAGATTGCAGTAGCAGCAGCAGCACAATGTTTGTGGCAGCAGCAGTGCAGAAAGGAGGTGCTTCAGAAACAGAGCAACATGCAGGTGGACATTGTTGCTAGAGCACTTTCCTCGCTAAGAGGGAGTGTTGGTTTTTTGTAGCATCAGAAGTTATCTAGCCTTGAAAATTGGTGGAGAGGCTAAGGCACATGAATTCTAAAGAACCCAGAAACCGTTTGGTGAAATTCTACCTAGATTGTATTTTATTAAAATAATTAATATTTTTAATGGAGTTCATAAGTCTAAACTTCGGGAAATTAAAATATTAATAGGTATTAATCAAAATATGGGTGAGAATGATCTAGAAGGCAGATCAAGTCATGTTTTAATCTTAGCCATTGATTAGAGACTTAATCTTGGTTGTTGAAGACTCAACAAGAAAAGTATAAAATGGAGGCTTGGGGTTCATTTCAAAACACACATAGAGAGATTGAGGAAATCGATTTTCTGAGGTGAGAAGTTCTCAGGAGGAAAATCGATTAGGGAGATCTTGCAACTGAGGCACAGAGAGAATCCGGGAGAAGAACTTTCCAGAAAATATAGAACAAAGAGGCGGAGAGAGCTTGCAGAGAGGCAGCGCAATAACCGGGAGAGCTGACGCAGAAAAGTTGCCTGTCACGCAGAATCTAGAACTGTCAAAACAACCGAAACTGTTGGGAACTGCTAGAATAGCCGGGAGAGCTGACGCAGAAAATTTTCTTGTCACGCAGAATCCAGAACTGTCCGAACTGTCGGGAACTGCCAAAACTACCAAAACTGTCAAAAAATGTTGGAACAATTGGGAGAGCTAACACAGAGGGCAGAGAATGTGACACAGAGCCCTTGCAGAAATAGTCGAGGTTAGCCAGTCTTGTGCCAGATCAACCAAAATTCTGCCGGGTGAAGTGAGGTAAAACTCACTCAGATTTTCCACCAGTATTTTCTCTGTAAAGGATTGCTAGATGAGAATCTTAGAGTTGTATTCAGATATTTCTCCTGCATAATAATAAACCCTCATAATCGTTGCACTGGTTTTCCCGCATTGGGTTTTTCCGGGGACTATTGTGTCCAAAAATAAGTGTGTCCTATGTATCTTGTTCTTTGATTTGTTTTCTGTTTCATGAGATCAAATATTTAATTAGTGTAGGCTGAAGAAGTAACTTGCTTCAGTATTCAGAAGAATAACTTAGTTAATGTATGTTAAAAATTAAGTAGGTGAAGTAGATTCAGATTTGCTGCAGTAAGGGTTCTTTCGAGTATAGCAATTTTCACACAAAACAGGGGAAAACGTGAATGAATTTATGGTGATTGTAATCATTTTAAAACTCTATGTTTTTATTTAATGGAAGCGCCTTTGAAGACTTGATGCACAGTTAATTGTTCATTTGGAGCTTGTGACCACATGTTTGTGGAGGACCCCTGCAAACAATGAGGTTTTTAACTTATAGATTTCCCTATTTATTATTATTTGTTGTAGTATTTTCGTACATGTTTCATTTCATAATCCTTAGTTTGATTTTAGAATTGGATAGAAGCAGCGATATTTATTTTGACTAGAAAAGCGGTAACGAAGTTCTTCATTAATTGTTTCTTATCATTCAATATTAATCTTGGTCATTCTTAGCTTTGATCTTCTTATGATAGCATTACAACCCTCTTTTACAGTTTATGCAGTTGATTTGATTCATTAAAATACCAGTGGTTTCCTTATGATTTCTTTGGAATTTCATCAAAAAGCATTTCAACTTCATAGCATAATATGTTTCTCTCTATAGACATAGGTATATAGATTCCACTTAGCTTTATGTTCAAAGCATTTTTATTCAAAAGTTTTCTTAGTTTAATTTCAAAAAGAAGTGTGGTTTGGTTATAGTTACTTTATTGAACTTTCAATTTTGAAGCAAGTGTGAGTTAATATAGTTTTCATTCAGCAAGTGTGAGTTAATATAGTTTTCATTCAACAACTGTGAGTTAATCTAGTTTTCATTTAGCAAGTGTAAGTTAGTCTAGTTTTAATTTTGCAAGTGTGAGTTCTTTATAGTTTCATTTTTCAAGAAAGGAATATTGCTTTACAATTCACAATCATTTTATTTTCACTAGATAGCAATGTTAATTTCATTTTTAAAATAAGAATACAAAACTTAAAAACACATTTATAACTCAATCAATTAATAAATCCAACTTAATAAATAAGGCTTTTAGCATATATTGTGCACTTGCACTTCACAAGTTTACCAACTCTGGACAATAATTTATGCAATCAATTTAGGACAACTAAATTGACAAACACCCCAATCCACTTCACTTGTCTTGTGGCGATGTGTCTAAGGAAAGCCTTTTGTTAAGTTATAGTATGTTCTATGCTTATAATAGTTTACTTCTTTTTCTTAATAGATTCCACAGATTAGAAATTACATGTACATAAAGTAAAGTGCAGATAGAACATCAAACGATCGATAGAAAATAAAAAATAAAAAAATAAAAAATAAAATAAAATAAAATAAAAGCCAAGACAAGAGACACGAGATGTGGCGGCTAGCCAAGGACAAACCCCACAGTGTGTGGGGAAACCCTTTGATCAAATCTTCTTTTATCTTCAATAATTCAGCAGAGAGAAATAGTACAATAAATCTGATTCATATCAGTAGTAGCAGACCCTAGATCAACAGCATCAGCATTAGCGATTTCATTATCAAACTAGGGCAGATGATATCTCACAAACTGATCGTCGGATTGACTTCATTCCACCACCAAAAGTTGCGGCTTCCAGAGGAGGTTCAGATGAACCTATAGCGCAATTTCGATGAGGAGATCTTCTAGGCCACGCAGGTAAATCTTTACTTCTGCAGTTGCAGCTTCAGTTTCAGCAGTTTCCGGCTTCAAACTAGGGCAATCGATATCTTGTAAACCGTTCGTCGAATTGACTTCATTCCACCACCAAAAGTTGCGGCTTTCAGAGGAGATTCAAATAAACCTACAGTGCAGTTCAGATGAGGAGATCTTCTAGGCCACGTAGGTCAATCTTTACTTCTGCAGTTGCAGCTTCAGTTTCAGCAGTTTCCGGCTTGAAACTAGGGCAGTCGATATCTTGCAAACCATTCGTCGGATTGACTTCATTCCACCACCAAAAGTTGCGGCTTTCAGAGGAGATCCAGATGGACCGATAGCATAGTTCCAAAGAGTATATCTTTTAGGCCACGCAGGTCAATATTTACTTCTGCAATTGCAGCTTCAGTTTCAACAGCTTCCGGCTTCACATGTGTGAGAGAGAGACCCATTTCTGCGCAGTAGATAAGAGACTCATTTCTGCGTAGTAGAGAGAGAGAGAGATGTAATGAGATGAGTGAGCGCAAATGAGGAAAAGTCCTCTTATATTTATACACAACGTTGGTGTTTGAATAGATGCGACTGTTGGGCTTCTGAGCCTACATGAGTTGTAGGTCGGCTTGATAATAATTCCATAATCAAAATAAATTCATATCTCCATGAATACTTATCAGAATCGGATGATCTTTATATCAATCCTACACCTCTCGATGAGAGGAATATAATAAAAATATTATCAGCTATGAATAAGATGACCCACATGAATTTTTGCCATGGTTTCCAATTTTAACACTCCCTCTCAACCAGGGAGAACTTCATCTGCAATCTGTCTATCAGTCGTTACTATTCATCCATCAAATGCACTGCCCTGTACAGCCTAACCCTTCCCCTACTCTGCTCTATTCTGCCTATTCTGCTTTGTCTTGTTCTGCCCTATACTGATCGGCACTGTTTGCTCTGTTCTGCTATGCTCTTGCATTGTTTTGTTCTGCTCTGCTTTTGTCCGAATTATGAAGAAGAAGAAATGATCGAGGATGTATCATACTGACTCAAAGTCAGTCTCAGAGTATGTACCACTGGTCCCAAACCAGTCTCAACCAACCCGAAGTCAGCGTCATAGTGAGTACGACTCCACTAGTCCTAGACCAGTATCATCCTCCACTGACTCAAAGTCAGTCTCAAAGTGCATACCACTGGTCCCAAACCAGTCTCAACCGACCCGAAGTCAGCTTCATAGTAAGTACCACTCCTACCACTGGTCCCAGACCAGTATCGCAGTCTTAGAGAGTGTACCACTGGTCTCAGTCTAGTCTCAACTGACCCGAAGTCAGCGTCATAGTATGTACCACTCTCACTGGTCCCAGACAAGTACTGCACTGACATGAAGTCAGTCTCAGAGTATGTACCACTGGTCCCAGACCAGTCTCAACCGACCCGAAGTTAGCATCATAGTATGGTACAACTCCTACCACTGGTCCCAGACCAGTATCGCAGTCTCAGAGAGTGTACCACTGGTCCCAGACCAGTCTCAACCGACCCAAAGTCAACGTCATAGTATGTACCACTCTCACTGGTCCCAGGCCAGTACCGCACTGACACGAAGTCAGTCTCGGAGTATGTACCACTGGTCCCAGACCAGTCTCAACCGACCCGAAGTCAGCGTCATAGAATGGTACAATTCCTACCACTAGTCCTAGACCAGTATCATTGATCCCAGATCAATGGAGGTCATCCTAGCGTAGGGAGTACGGTAGATACAACGATGCATCCATCGGTACTACTATGGTCCCTAACTTCATTTCCTTGTGTTAGGTTCCTATACCAATAGATGTCATATTTCATGATTGACTATGGAAATGCCAAATATGATCATCCTTTCCAAGCTGCAAAGATTCCATATTTTCAAAAAATCAAGAATTTAAAAAATGTAAAGAGGGTATGCCCTAAAAGAAAAATCAAAGGGAAAAAGAATGAATTGGTCAAGAAAACAAAGAAAATGAACCCCAAAGAAAGATCAGGAAAGTGGCTAGTCAAAATGCCACTACTATCCTATTTTTTGCAAACAAGTTTAGAATGTGCAATCACTGACTTCTGTCACACTTGATGGATGGCCCAACAGCTCAATCTTGGCCAGTCCATGTTTAAATTTCTTGTTTTAGCATTAGAGAATAAGGTTTGTTCAAACAGTTCAAGCTTGGCAGACAAACAGCTAGGTAGAGAAGCAAAGGGTCTCAACAGCTAAATCTGAGCCCTTGGAAGAAATAAGGGTAGACTTAGATAGGAGGATAGCTAAAAGAAAAGAAGAGAATCAAGGTTTGCTAGTTCAAATGCACCCAAACAAGATGAAGAAAAAATGTTAGGTGTAGCAGAATGGGTAGGTAGTTTTGGTGTTGCAGAAGCAGGTTCATGAATAAAATTGCCTTTTAAAGATGATTCATCTCAAAGGTATCATATCTACCTTGGAAAAATATGGTGACAAATCAGAGGTTTCATGTCTAACTTCCCCTCATTCCTCTCACAGCGATTACTCACTAACCTCCCCTAAAGAGATTGATATCTGCTCAATACTCTCAAGTACCCTCCATCTTCATGTAAAGATTTAAGTAAAATGATATTTTGCTTAAAGAATAAAGCCAAATTTCTTGTGTAAAACATTTATCTTCTCTTAAGCCTAAGTTATCCAACTTTGTTGCTTAAAAACCCTTTCATTTTCCTAAAAACCTAAGTTTTACCTTACAAACTTAGCGTCCTACATCCATAAAACCATATTAACAATAATTCTATTTGTATAGCTCCTTTATAATGTTTCCCCACCCCTATCTTATGTAAAATGCATAAAAATCCCAAAAAAAAAATATTATAAATATCCCGCCCCAGGCTTATTAAAGCCATATGTTAATATTATTTGTTAAATACTTTGGGGGTCCAAGGTTTAACCGAAGCAATGGACAACCCTCCCCGATCGCATATAAACTATGGGTTTTATTTGACATCCGGTTAAATAAATAACCAGCCCCCAAACCCAATGTCTAAATACGTTGCAAACCCAGCAAAAACATTGCAAAACGTTGAAAATATATGGACGTGACCCGCGCCGTACCTCCCTGCCAACTCCTTGTCTCGTCAGTCATCGGATCCGCTCCCGCAGATCGGATGGTTCTCATTCATATCGGAGGCGCCCCGATGACCGAATGATAGGCTCCGATAAAAAGCGGTATTCCTGCCATACTGCGGGACGGTGTCGCCACCATGTTGTATCGCGTCCATTCTGCCAAAAACCGCCGTCGTACATAAAGCGGTGCGATAAAACCATAAACCGCCTCCCGTTTCCCACTGCTGACGTTGTCACCCACGTCAGTTGCCACCTCGTCACTGTTTCGTCCACCGTGTCCACCACGTCGGCGCCAAGTCACCGTCTGTACCCCCCCTGCTACCCGACAAATATGACGTCATGCTGACGTCACCCGACCGAAGCGCGCCAAAAACCCGCCAAAATCAAAATTTTGTTCAAAATTCGTTTTAACGTTGTTTTTGTTCGTTTTGCACGAGCTTTGCATGGTTCTCGACGTCCAAAATGCCATTTTCGCTGCACAGTCTGCCACCCAGGGGAATTCACTCCGCAGCTCGGCCCCTCAGCTCAGTCTTCTACCTACATTTCGCACCAGGCGCCCATAAAACAGGTATTTACCCGAAGTTCGCTCATAAACCCTGTTTTTTCCAAGCTTTTCTGTGAAAATCGCCCGCAGAACCAAAATTCAACTCAAAATCACAGTGCTGCCTCTACAACTTTGCATTAACATTACTGTTTCACCCTTTTTTTCAAAGAAAACCTGTGAACTGTGTTGCCCTCTGCAAATTCGCCCATCGAGCTGAAATTAAGCTTATTTCCGCCTGCAATTGCCGCAGAAAATCCTACAGACTGTCATCTTACCACACTGTTGCTGCAAATGCCCTAATTACAAGTTCAAAAACTCATAAAACAATTTGAAAATGGAGGCTCCAGTGGCCTTGAATGTTACCCCCTTGAATGCACCACATAAGGAATTGGAATGGATACCCCTTGCTGACAGGGATTTCCAAATTAAGGATATGATGGGTGACAAGCCTCACCTGCAAGCCTTTTGTGAAATTAGAAATAGCTACAGAAGCAACACTGATGTCTTGGGAATTTGGGAATCCAACATGCCTATCTATTACCTCCCTTCAGTGAATGTGCTCCCTGATTTCATCCATTTATGTTGTGCAAATTATGAACCCACACAAAGAGCAGTTATGGCTCCATTTGGGACTGCCCTCTTCTATATTACTCCTCAATCCATAAATGAGATGCTAAACTTTAAGCCAACTTAGCCTCTGGCTCCTCTCACCATGAAATTCTTGCTTGACCAAGCTGCCAAACTGCCCAGTTCAGAGATAACTAGAATAGCTCAATTATTCATGAGACCAGAACGCCAGCCCAGGCATCCACCCCCTTTTAATCATGTCTGGTTCAATGAGGCTGGTATACTCATTACTGATATGATTTCCTACATCTTGGGCTTCAAAACCAGTGAGCATATTGATGAAACTGTTTTAGTATTGATGTCCACATTCATTCTAGGACAGCCCCCTGCTATCAAGTATGATTATGCCACCTTCATAGCAAATAAAATCCATGAGCAATTCATGAACTTGGACAGAGAAAGAGTGTTCAAATACACATCCTACATATATCATTTGTTGTTGTACTATCAACCTGATAGTTTCCAAATTCCTCTTAGAAGATTGGACCTCAAAGGAGAAAGGAGGTTTGTAATTTTCTAGACCTCAATATTCCATGAAGTCCACAACTCCCCTTATACATATTGTGAGTTTATTGACCTGTTCATATATCCAGCCACTTCTTTGTTGATGACAACTCCTCCTGCCAGGCTCTCTGCTGAAATGCAGAAAATTCTACATCTCTCAAAGGACTACAGTATTGGTGACTGGTATTTTTACCAAAATCACACAGTGATCAGGATTTATGGTTGTGAATTATCCCCCTACAAGCTGCCAAAGTATGTCCCTATGAGACTCTTTTCCCTGGAATACTTCCGGCAATTTAGTAGTTCGGATTTGACTCATTTCTATGGTGCTAGGAAAAAGGCACAACTCAAGATAAGAAATCAATTGGGCCCTTTTATCTTCAATAAAAGGGAAGAAGCCTGGGAAGAAGCAGATAAGATTTTAAGGGATCAACTTATGCTGAAACAAAGTTTCCATTGGTCACCATATGACCCTGAACATTTCATAAGTTTTAGAAGAGTCAAAAACAAGCTTACAGAATATGTTCACCACAAAATCCCTGAAATTGAAAAATATGCTAATCAACAAGAATGGGTAGAAGGCACATTAGTTGAAGAGATTACTGAAGAAGAGAAATTAGAAAAAGCAATGAAAGGGCTTGAAAAAACGCTTGACCTTGACTCTTTTGGATAGGTCCCTTTCAAATTGCCTCAACACATTGGAGCAGCACATCATCTGCTACAACTTCACAAGAACTTGCCCAAGAAAGTGCTCCACCTGCAGGGACATCCAAAGGCAAAGAAGTGTTGCATTCAGAGCAGCAGGATATAATGGCAGACCACCCAGATACATCAAAAGAAAAAAGCCAAGGGCATGGTCCTTCAACATAAATAAAGGTACCTGAAATCCTTGTGTTACAAACTCCTCTCAATGAGGAAAGAGCCAAGAAAAGAGACAGGCAGGAAGACACATCTAGAAGTGGATCAGCAGAACAGCAAGGGGAAAAGAGGCAAAGGTTAAATCCTCACTCTGAAGAGGAACTCTTGGGAGAGACAACAGGCAACCTAAGCAATGAAGGGAGAACTGAACAACAGACTCCTCCAATTTTGGAAACATCAGCTAGCTCATATCAGCAAGAGCTAGAGAGGCAGCATGGTGTGGAGGTTACATCCACCAGACAACAGAGCAAGCAAGGCTCAGATATCAAGAAAGCATTTACTGAAATAAAGGCTAGAAATGAGCCAGTAAGGTTCCAACTTTACAATCAATTGCTGAGAATGGCCCCCACAAATCAACAAAGGCTAATGGCAGCCTATGATATTCAAGAAGGGAAAATGACCCTTAGTCACTTCAGGCCCACAATGCAGTAGCCTCAGTCAGCTGCTGATTATATCAGGACCAATCTGGAGGTTCTCTCTAAAGACATCCACCCAATGGACCAGATTGAATTACATAAACAAACCGGAGAAATGGTGTACTCCACCTTGGCAGACAAAGCTTTATTAGCTCACAAATTGCAGAATTCATTGCACAATACCTCCGCCCAATTAGAATTGGAAAAGGCCTCCTCATTAGCCAAGGATAACAGGATCAAATCCTTGGAGGAAATTATCATAGAGCTGGGACATGATCCCAAGGATCCCAAAGGTATCCAGGCATTAATAAAAAAGAAAGAAGAAGATATTATAGCCCTCAAAAAGCAATTGAAGCTACCGATTACAATGCACCCACAAACCACATAGGTTGTGTTAGTGTCGGTCTTGAAGCCCTCCATCAGCGATCAAAACTCTTTGCATTTGCATAGGTAGGTGTCTTATCAGTGTCAAGTTTTGCATCCCGTTAGGCATGCCATAACCCTGATGGAGGAGCTGGTCTATTTATACCCCTCTTGGCTTTGCTGGATCAGGTCATATCAGTCATTAAGCTCTTTCAAGCTTGTCTTGTTTTGTCTTGAGTTCAAAGTCCTAGGTCTAGGGTTTTGGTCATTTATCTCTGCAAGGTCATGTCTCTGAAAGTCCATGAGTGCTCAGCAAGCCAGAGGGAGGAATTGTAAACATGTTTCTTCGATATTTTTATCTTGTACAGTGAATTTTCACCTTGGATTTAAAAACTCTGTTTTTAAAGCCAAGGTCATTTTTTTTTTAATTTTTGTAAAAAGTGATGAAATTTCAAAAGACTGCAGCAGACATCATGAAAACCCTGGTCCCCTTGCCGAGATCCCTCAGATGATCTACCTGCAAAAAGAATCAAGAAAAAGCACTAAAAGAGTCGATTTCAGGGCAAAAGGAAGCCAAAAAGTCAGTGTTATAAAGTGTCAAAGATAAACTTTAGAAAGTGGGTTTGAGCATTAAATTTTTTCAAATGGAGTTTATAAAAGTTCAATTTCCCTCCTATTAGTCTCATTGTGCATCCAAAATATGGTTGAGAGAGAGTGAGCAAACATCAAGAGCATTGGGCGAAAATTGGTCAAGGTTCGAGCTCAGGCCAGGCGCGCGACCCGTCAGAGGCCATCCAGCAGTTCAGTTTTTGAACGGGCGCGACCCGTCAAGCGCGCGCGACCCGTTGGGAGGGGCGCGCGACCCGTCAACCTGTTCTCTGCAATCTCCTTTCAAATTTGCTCAATCTTCCTCCAAGTCATCGAATTTGTTCAAGGTAGGCTCTCTACACATCATTTTGGTGGTTGGTTATGAAAGTAAGCCCTCATGCTTGTGTTTTAACCTCAAATCATGCAAGTGAAAAGACACTATATGGCTGCATTGTTAATGTTTAAATGTGCTAGGGTTTGTGTTGTTTCAAGGTATTTCCCTTGGTAAATTGTTTCCCTCCTTCCCTTTTTACTCATATTTGCATTCATATCTATTTTCCCATACTATTTTATAAATAAAATGCAAACCCTCCCTTCTCCCTAATCACTAAAAATGCAAACCCTACCCCTCTCCCAAAGCATCAAAAAACTCAAACCCTAATCTTGCTGCACCATATGCATGTGTAAACACAAGAATTTGTTGGTGAATATGTAAAGAGTTTTGTAAATATGTTTCCCTATCTTCCCCTGTTAATGCATGTATTCATATTCCCATATGTTCACTGTTTATACATGTATTCCTATATGCAGTGATTTTGTAAATGATTCCCTATATCCTTGTTATGTACATGTATGCCTGTATATATGCAAATATTTGTTTGCAATGTATTCCCTAAATTCCCTGTTATTCATATATTCCCAATTCCTTGTGCAAGAGGTCCCTCCCCTAACATTTCCCTCATGTCATTGTCCCCTTGAAACAGCATAGAGTTCAGCACTTTTACAAGCAGAAATAGCAGTACATTTTGTCCACTCTGCTCCTCAAACATGTCAGAAACTGAAACATATGAGCATAGTGATGACCAAGCATCAGTGTCAGAAGTTGAGGTACAGAGGAGGCCACATAGAGGTGGAAAAGGTGGCCATCATAGGAGAGAGGAGCCTACTTCTTTGGCAGGTCTACAAGCTTGTCCTTTGGCAGTTTCTTGCTTTCAGTACATGTCCTGTTATGAGTTTTGTGAGAGGATCTCTCGGATTCAACATCACCGAGAGTTGGCCCGCCTCTTTGTCTTGCACTTGCATGAGGGACATGTTAACCTTGCTGGGGTGGATTTCATTTTGACACCCGAGATCATTGCACAGGCTACAGGGATTCCAAATGTCGGGGAAATTTGGAATAAGCGTAAGGTATTGGATACAGTTCACTTTGAGCCTTTTGTCCAGCCACCATTCATGAGACATTTGGCCGGTGTGTTTCCTTTCAGGTTCCTCCGGAGCCAGTATGCCCCCATATTGAGACTCATTATGCTTTATTTCACCTGCGAGGGCAGATTTTCCCAGGTATACTCATATCACATTCGCCTCTTGATGCACTTCACTCGAGTGCGGATGATGAACATCCCGGTCTTCTTTTATCAGAACATTGAGAGGATGGTCTCCGTCATGCAGAGGAAGAGCCCGGCCCAGTAGTACAGGAGCCTATGTCATTATGGTTTGATTCAGCTCGTAGTCTTGCATCAGTTGGCTCAGCAGGGCATCTCATGGGAGGAGTTCATTTCCCGTGAGTTTTTCACAGCATCACCCCAGCCACATCCTGAGGTCATTCAGGAGGAGGGAGGACCATCTCAGCAGCCTGATATTCCGGTCACTCGACATGTTAGTTCCTCACCTCAGCTCACTTATCAGAGAGGCCAAAGGGCCTTGTTTGTAGCAGCTCGGCGAGTACTATCTCCATAGTAGGTGGAAGGGGTCTCGCCTTCATCATCGGCTCAGCGAGTGTTATCTCCACATCAGGTGGAAGGGGCCTCGCTTTCTTCACCAGCACAGGTACCAGAGAGGGGCAAACAGCCCATGATTGATGAGGGTCCATCAGGAGTTCTCGATATTGAGTTTGTTGACCTTGAGGCCAGTTCTCCTAGCCAAGAGGCAAAGGAGATCATTCAGCATCTCAGAGCTGAAAATTATGCCTTACAGAGGAGATTAGAGGGGGCATAATGGACCATCACCTACCTTGAGTAGCGCAACAAGCAGTTGGAAGATGAGCAGGCACTTGATGAGTTATGGAGGATTCGTAGTGACCGAGTCTTGAACCGAAGAAGACCCGGTGATCCATTGCCCGCTGACCGAGAGTCCATGCTCATCCAGGAGAACGCACACTTGGAGAGGCTGTTGGCTAAGGCCAACCAAGAGAAGAAATTGCTGAGGAACATGAAAAACCATTACTGGGCAAGAATGCATGTGTGCAAGGCCAAGATGAAAATGTTTCAAAGGCAGTTGTCCGAGGCCCTTAAACGGAAAAAGAGGACCAATCCACTCCGTATCTTGGCTGAGGCTTCCCTCAAAGATCAAGGCACTAATTAGCCCAGCGACAGCACAAAACCCAAAAAAATTTGAGAATTTTGGGTGAATTTTGACATTTTCAGGCAATTTGCAGGTTTTTCCCATTAACGAGTCTCACCCCGCGCGCGACCCTTCATCATGGCAACTCCTTTTGGCGAAAACTCAGCATTTCTAGATTTTTCATGCAAAGTTACATATGCCCATGGATGGACTTGAGATTTTGTGCAGTTTTGGTCCCCCAAAAGGTCAAAAAACTACCAAAAAATGACTTTCTGGCCCTTTTTTGAGTTGCAGAAACTAGTCTTGGGAGAATTAAGTTTTGACAGGGCAAATGACCTCCAAATTCAAAAATTTCAGTTGGGTTGGAAAGTAGACTCACAAACCTTTCCAACAAGCCCACTTTTGCTCAATTTGGACACATGAAAGTGCCTCAAACATCGCTCCAAAGGCGCGCAACCCGTCAGGCAGGGGCGCGCGACCCGTCAGGCAGTTTTTGCCAGATTGCATTGTACAGCCCAGAAAACGCATTTTTGACCCAGTTTGACTTTTTGGGGTGGAAGATGATTATCTTTGATGTAATTATTGTAACTCTAAGACACTTTTACTCTTGTTTAACACTTCTAGAAGATTCATTCATGTAAAGGGTAAATATTTAATGAATAGATTGGTTTCCTAGCTTATAGAGGCAAGTTGTTTTGACTGCCTAGATTGTAGTGCTTAGTTTAGAAGTGGTTGAAACAGCTCCTAGGATAGTGAGCTCGACCCATGGAGGCAGGGAAAGAGGTTAGATCATCTATATTATGTACTTTCTTGCTCATTTTCATGGTTGGACTCTTGAGGGAGAAGCTATCATTGTATTATTTCACTTGTATCTCTGCAATTTTTGGCTAAGGAAGACCAGGGTTTTGCAGTCCTTTTTGGGATTCTTGTGGTTTCATGTATTGATGGAGTGCTTCTTAATGTTCTTGTAAGTGTGTTATGTGATTCATCTCCTTTCTTTCCTTCTGCATATTAAACAAATGAAGTGTTAAAGTAAGAATTCATGTTTAGCAGAAACAGAGAAGGCATTGGAGGAAGCACTACAAGGAAAGCAGGGAGTGTCAACCTCCCAGCCACCAGAAACAGCTCCAATAAGTAAAACAGCTCCTCCTACAATTACAGTAGCAGTCCCTCCCGCTGTCCCAGCATCAACAACAGATACCTCAGCACCAGCAACAACTACAGCAGCACCAACAACAGTACCAGATACCAGCATGAGCATGGAAAAGATGATGGAGGAAATAAAGGCCTTAGAACTCCAAATGGCAGAGCTAAAGGAAGCTAAAGAAAAATTGGCCAAGTTAGAGGTGAACTATGATAAATAAAAAATAACTGTGGCTGAAAAAACAAGAGAAGTAAAGGCCTTGGAAAATAAGGTAAAATCCTTGGAGAAAGACCTTACTCTTCATAAAACTCTGACAGAAATCAAAACAATTTTGTGGACTAAAATTGGCCAGTCCATCATTGATCAATGGAGATCAATTCAAACAATCCATTATCAAATTGAATTGATAGAAATAGCTCAACTTGAGATTCAAAAGGCCAGAGCATTATTAGCAAACAAGCCCGAACAGGCCAATAGACTAATTCATTTTTTGAATACTCATACCAGAGAACAGCTGGCAGCTCTGGATATCAAGGACAGAACAGGCACCATTTTGACAGTGAAAAAGGTGCTGACCATGAGGAATTTTGTACAAAACCTGGAAAGAAAGTGCCAAGAAATGCAGACCGAAATAAATGCCTTTACAGAGAAGTTCACAGTCTTGCAGGGCAAAGGGTTACCTAGCTTATTGACCAGCAATCACAGACTGTTGACACATGAACAATATGCTCACAGGGTAAATACATATGTTACCAATCAGATTACAGCATCATCAAGCACTTCAGAAGACACAGTACCTCCCTCTGGACAGAGCTTATATGACAAGTTGGAAAATCTGTTCTATATTGAACATGAAATAACACATCTTTTTGAAGTCCAGCCCAATTACTACAGGTATACTGAAGCTGATGAAACACTAATAAAACTACAAAGGCACCAGCTGCCAACAGACCAATGGTGGCAGGGCATGTTAGAGGTTTTACCAAGGTAATTTTGGTTCTCTTTCTTTTGATCATCTGCATTTAATCAAATTCAATGTACGTGCCACACATCATGGGAATGAAAACAACAAAAAAGAAAGGCACGCCAGAACGCATTAAAGCGGAATTAGGCACAGATGACAGGGCCATGACAACAACGCAAGGACGCACATTAAAGAGACAGATACCAGCCGACTTGTTGAGTCAAAAAGTCAAGTATAGCAGACCACCTAAGGCAGCCAATACCGCAGAAGTTACTCCTACATTAATTACGCTCTATTTTCAAAGTCATTATTGCCTTTGAAGAAGTAGATGGATAAATTTAATGTTTGATATTTTCTCTGTAAGATATTTTGTAACTCTTTTTGTATAAATACCTCCCCTAGAGATGTATTAGGGGTTGGTTGGTGAATATCATTATGGACATGCGCTGTACATTTTGAGAACTCTTCTGAATAAAGATTGTTGGAATGCTTTGCTGATGAACTCGCTGGTTGTGGAATTAATGGCAGAAGAATATGTTACAGAATTCTCGTGTTACCTCATGGATCAATAAGTCTTCTTAACTCATGTTTTATTGTACCTATGTTTTATACCATCTATATATCATGTTCTAAATTACAGGAAAAAAGAATAGCCCAGAATTTACTTTGCTGTACTCTGTGTTCAATTCCTGTCATTTTTCATGTTTTCTACAGGACTAGCATAGGCAGGAATTCTTGACTGCTCCTGTCTCCCTAGTTCTTACACTCTAAATATAATTAAGGAATTCTTAACTGCTCCTTGGTAATATTTATTCATTTTCCCTCTGTTAGCATAATGAAAGATTCTTAATTGCCTTTCATTCCCTGACTTCATTTCATCTTATTACAGCTTGAAAATTGTTCTATGTTTAATTATCTTGCTATGTAGTCCCTCCTTTTGCCTATGAAACCATACCCAGAAATTCATTCTCACTAACTCCATTAACCCAATGGTCTGAACTTCTCATACTTTGCAGCCCTGTTTTATTGAATGTCACCTTCCAAACACCAAACAAATACTTGTGCCTCATAACTAGCCTAACATATAGCAAAACAAAGCTAAATCATAAAGAGAGAGCCCTCTCTGGTTGCAGATTGGCTAGAATATGCAGCTAAAAGACTGGTTAGTGGTTACCTCGGCCGTATTCCCTTTTCCACTGCTTTTGGCGAACAACCTGAGTGATAACATCATTGGCAACTCAACTGGGGAATGAATAACTGTGTTTGTTACTGCTGTCTATTTTCTAAAACTACAGATGGAGCCTGAAGTTAGCTAGGTAGCCTTTGAAACTGTTTTTTATGTGCATTTACAGGAGTAAATAAAAGCTGCTTCAGTCAATCTCCAGTATAGCTTTAGGCTTTATACAACTGTCTCAAAATTTGATTAGTTTCCTCTTGTTTTCAGAAAATCTTCAGGAAAATTCAACGCTCTTACAATTTGTATTTTCCTAGAAAGATATTATCAAAAGCATCATTCTTCAGATACTTCCAGAAAATACCAAAAACAGATTTAGAAGTTGGCTCCAAAGAAGAAAACTCGGTACACTAGATCAAATCCAGATCCCAACCCTCCTGTTATTTTTTAAAACCCTAATTTGATCTCTAAAAGCCTTAAAAGACAAAAAAGTCTAGAAAATTATGCTGATTTAAATCTTGATATACTTCAGCAAAACCTTACCCAATCTCCTCCTAGAAAAGCAGCAGTCCTTTCTACTATTGTTGCAGCTTCTTCCAGTTCACCATCATCAAAGCACCTTTTCCACTCCTCCATCCACTCCATTTATCTCAGTTGTTATCCCTGTGCTCCCAGCTGTCCCATTTATACCTGTAAATATGGCAAATCGATATGCTCCTCTGCAATTGCCTGCAAATCCAAGGGCTATGCCTCAGGATTATCAGAGTAAAATCACATACTTTGATGGTATTGGCTCCTATACAGCCCAACAACATACTAAGAAAATGATGGACTACTTTGAGAATTATGAAATTGATGATAACAATGTCAGAATGAAAATTTTTGTTCAAAGTTTAACCGGCGATGTAAGGACTTGGTTTAGGGCGCTCGCTGCAAACACAATTGCTGATCCAGATGCCCTGTATCAAACCTTTTTGAACAGATGGAAAAAGAAGAAGGACCCTTTACACATCCTAACAGAGTATGAAAATTTGAAAAGAGGTCCACAAGAGAGTGTTCAAGATTACTGTACTAGATTCAACAATGTATACAATTCTATCCCTCAGAACCTTAGACCTCCACCTGACTTAGCCTTGATCAAATTCCCTGATGGATTTGACTCTGACATGGCATATCAGCTAAGGGAAAGAGCTCCTCCAAGCTTGGAAGACATGCAAAGCATAGTTGTTAGTGTAGAGGCGAATCTGATTTCTAAAAGAGCTAGAGCTAGAGCTGAGAGAAGGACCCCCTTCAAAGAAGAGACTTCTGCATTTGAGCAAAAACTAGATGCAATTATCAAAGGAATGGATAGGCTGGGTGATAGAGTGGAAACCGTTGAAAGAAAATCCTCTTGGGAAGGTCAACCAAGTAACACCACTAGAAATCCAAACTTTAGAAAAAATCAAAATCCTAACACCGGGAAGGCTAGCACTGATCAAAATATCAGACCCCCATTTCAAGATAACTATGTTGAGGCTTCAACCTCTAGTGAGCCAACAGAGGACACTCAAATCAACCTAATGGGTTTGAATAGTGAACAACAAATCTTTTTAACACAAGATGATCAAGAGGCTCATAGTTTCAACCAATTTCAAACCAAATCTGGAGAATCATTTGATTTCAGAGAGGGGTATGATGCAGCTGTTTATGAAGTCCATAAACAATACAAATTAAGAAGCAGAACGGTAGATGTGCCTAAACCCAACAAGCTGAAAGATGCCTAACAGCCTAAAAAAGAAAAGGATAAAACTACCCTAACAGAACTCCCTGCTAAAACAGACATTAACCCAAAAGAACCTACGGTTGAGGACATATCAGACTTGCAGCCATCAAGTGATCAGCCATCCACATCCTTTCCTCTAAAGAAGAGTGCAAACAGCTCTCCTGAAAATAATTTCAAAGCAGATTTAGTTCATACCAGCACTCCTGATGAAGAAAAAACCACTGAAAACACAGCAGAAAGGGAAAACCTTGCTGCCCGGAATATAAAAATTCAAGTGGAAAAACCTTTCAACCTGGAAATAGAAATAGACAAATTAAAAATAGCAATTCCACTGTCCGAATTGGCTAAACATGAGTTTTATAGGCAACAAATCAACATGTCACTTCAAATATCAGAGACACAGTTAATGTTTTAGATGACCAACCAGAACTAATTTTTGGGCCTGAGGTAAATGGTAAAACGGTAGATGGAGGAGTCCCTCCATTCTATGTAAGCTTAAACATTCATGACAAAGTGTTGCATAATGCAATGTTTGATTCGGGAGCTTCCCATAACCTAATGCCTAAATCTGTGATGGAAAGATTGGACCTAGATATCACAAGGCCATACAAGGACTTGTTCTCATTCGATTCTAGCCAGGTCAGGTTTCTAGGCCTTATCAAAGATTTGTGTGTATCTCTAGTGCAATACCCTTCCAAGACTATTTTAATGGATGTGGTGGTAGCTGATATCCCACCAAAGTATGGAATGCTTTTGTCCAGATCTTGGGGTGCAAAACTCCAAGGATCTTTGCAGCTAGATATGTCTTATGCCACCATTTCAGTCTTTGGCCAGCCAAAGAGATTGTACCGGGAAACATTGATGAAATATGTGGTCAGCAGTCAAGAGAAACCCCAAAACTTCCCCATTTACTCCATGCATTCGGATATGGATTCGTTTATCTTATACAATGTTGAGATGTGCCCCAAAACTGATGGCAAGTTGCTAGAATTAGCACAAGCAAGAAGCATAAATGAAGAATCTACTGCTCAAGATCAAAAAATTGTTGAAATAATTGATGCAACAAACAAACCAACCAAACCATATGACTCACAAAATCCAAATCTGCCCACTGAGCAAGTTTCCAAAACTCCTAAGGCTAGTTACAATCAAGAAATCTTATGGTACTTGGAGTTTGATGGGTCAGTGAATAAATTGGGAGCAGGGGCAGGGATTTGGATACACAACATGCAAAATGACCATGCTCAAGGACATGCATATAGGCTGAATTTCAGATGTACAAACAATATGGCCGAATATGAGGCCCTCTTGCTGGGACTCAAACTGATTAGAAGTCTAGGGGCAACTAAAGTTTCAATTCTAGGGGACTCAGACTTGATTATCCAACAGATAAAGGGAAACTTTGTTACAAATCCAACAGATAAAGGGAAACTTTGTTACAACTTATCTTAGGCTAAGAGCTTACAGAGGGGCAGCAATGGAAATACTCAATAGCTTTCTAGAATCTCAGCTCACCAAAATTCCAAGAAACCATAATTTACACGCGCATAGTTTGGCAACTTTTGCCAGCACTTGCAAGCTGCCATTCGAGCCCAACCATCACTTTACTACTGAGATTAAGCATAGGCCTGTTGTCCCAGATAATGTTATGAATTGGAAAGTGTTTGAAAATGACACACAAATCAATAATTTCTTGACTTTGAAAGAGGAATTCTCAAGCACAAACATAGACACAAGCACCTTTTATGATCAACAACAAATAGACAAAATTGAGGAAAATATATCAGCCGAAACAACAAATCGAATTTTGCATCCAACAATTTTTTCCAGCAAAAATTTACAAGAGCTGAAACAAATGGACCTTGATGAAATCGCTGAGGGAGAATCTGAAGTAATTGAGTTGAAGGATAATTTTTTGCCCACAGGCTTGACTCCTTTGGAGGATATTTTTGATTCAAACGATATACCAAGAAAGCCAAAGATGCAACCTTTAAATGCAAAAATTGAGGACTGTAATATAGGGACTGCACAAAATCTAAGATGATAAAATTGTCCAAAGCCTTGCCTCCCAACCAAAAATTGAAATATATTGAGTTGTTTAAAAAGTTTCAAGATGTCTTTGCATGGAGCTATGAGGACCTCAAATCCTATGATACTTTGGTCATCCAACACACAATACCTTTAAAAGAAAATCAAAATCCTTTTAAACAAAAACTTAGAAGGGTTAATCCAGTCCTCCATCCTCTCATTGAAAAGGAATTCAAAAGAATGTACCAAGCTGGAATAATTGCTCCTATTAGATTTTCATAATGGATTTCAAATCTAGTGCCCACTAGGAAGAAAACGGGAGAGATAATATTGTGTGTTGACTTAAGAAATATGAATAAAGTCTCTCTCAAAGACCATTACCCCTTACCAAAAATAGATCACATCTTACAAAGGGTAGTGGGAGGTTCTAGGATCTCACTGTTAGATGGATTCTCAGGATTTAATCAGATCTTAGTTCACCCGGATGATCAAGACAAAACTGCCTTTACAACACCTTGGGGAACTTTCAAATATGTCAAAATGCCTTTTGGACTTAAGAATGCAGGGGCCACATTTCAACGAGCAATGGACATAGCCTTTGCAAAAGAGATCCATGATTTCCTAGTCATATATCTTGATGATCTCACTGCTTTTTCCAAATCAGATCAAGAACATTTAGAACATTTAAGACAAGTGTTCCTAATTTGCAGAAAATATGGCATATCATTGAACCCAAAGAAATCATTGTTTGGCCTAGAAGAAGGCAAACTCCTAGGTCACATAATTTCAAAAGATGGCATCAGAATTGACCCGGACAGAATACAAGCTATTCTCCAAGTGCCTCACCCAAGAAACATCAAAGAATTGCAAGCTTTTCTAGGAAATATCAATTTCCTAAGAAGATTCATACCCAACTTGGCTGAACTAATAAGACTGTTGAATAACATGCTGAAGAAAGATTCCAAAGTCAAATGGACAATAGAAGCTAAGCAGGCCTTTGAGGAAATCAAAATAGCCTTAACCAAAACACCGGTCCTCACAAGCCCAAAGTTTGATAGAGACTTCATAATCTTTTCCTTTGCATCTGAGCATACTATTGTTGTTGTCCTATTACAAAAAGATGACCAAGGATGCGAGAAGCCCATTGCTTTCTTCAGCAAAGCACTTAGAGATGCTCCTTTAAAATATCAAATCATGGAAAAACAGGCTTATGCCCTTGTAAAGGCCATCAAGGATTTCAGAGTTTATATCTTGTACTCTCATGTGATAGCTTATGTCCCAAATGCCGTGGTCAAAGACATTCTGACTCAAGAAGGAATTGAAGGAAAAAGAGGCAAATGGATAGCTAACATTTTGGAATATGACCTTGAAATTAAGCCAACAAAACTGATAAAAGGACAAGGATTAGCTAAATTGATGACTGAAACCAATTTTCAAGCCCTTGACATCAATGAACTAGATAACAAACAGGAGATGGCGACTCCACAGATCAATCAAGCCTTTTTACAATCACCTTGGTATGCTGATATAATTTATGTATTGTTAAACCTGCAAGCTCCTCCAGGGTTATCCAGAACTAAAAAGAGATTCTTGAAAATGAAAGCTTCAAAGTTTTGTATTCTAGACAATGTTTTATTTTGGAAAAATCATGAAGGTATCTTGCTGAATTTCCTAACACAGGATGAAACTGACAAAGTACTCAAGGAATTTCATGCAGGGGACTGTGGTGGGCATTTGTATTGGAAGTCAACAGCTGATAAAATCCTAAGAGCCTGTTTTTATTGCCCCTCTCTGTTTGCTGATGTAAATAAATTTGTAGTTTCTTGCCATAAATGTCAAATCTTTGAAGGCAAGAGAAAGCTTTTACCTTTACCCCTAAAACCCATTTCCACGGAAAGACCATTTCAACAATGGGGTTTAGATTTCATTGGAGAAATTCACCCTTCCTCTTCTGGCCAGCATAAGTGGATTTTAACTGCCACAGACTACTTCACCAAGTGGATAGAGGCCATCCCTTGTAGGCAAGCCAATGACTCAATCATCATGCAATTCTTAGAAACCAATATCCTATCTAGATTTGGCTGTCCGGAAAAAATAATAACTGACAATGCTGCTGCCTTTAAATCCAAAAGAATGATCAATTTTTGTCACAAGTACCACATTACCTTAGGCCATTCCACAGCCTATTACCCTCAAGGTAATGGTCTAGCTGAATCATCCAACAAAAGCTTGATCAACATCATAAAGAAAGTATTGGAGGAAAACAAGAAGAATTGGCACAAAAAGCTTATTAATGCACTGTGGGCAGACAGGCTAACTACAAAGAGATCTATTGGAACAAGCCCTTATGAGTTGGTTTATGGTATGGAGGTTGTATTCCCTTCATCTTTGGGAATTCCTGTGATAAAATTGCTGCAAGAAATACAAGCAGAACCCAATGATATTCAAAGAAGAATCAATCAAACAATTCACTTGCAGCAGACTAGAGAGTAAGTGTATCAGAGAACTCAGATTCTACAAGACAAATTGAAGAAGATTTTTGAAAAAAGGACAAAGGCAGAGGATTTTTTCATAGGTGACAAAGTGCTGAAGTGGGATTCTAGGAGGGAAGACAAAGGAAAACATGGCAGATTTGATTTCCTTTGGAAATGATCTTTTATCATTCAGGCTGTACAAGGAAACAACACTTACTTTTTGAGAAGTTTGGATGGTACAGAAGCAGAGGAGGGGCCAGTCCATGGTCGGATGCTCAAGCATTATTTTGATCCACTTGGTTAAGGTGTTAGAACAGTATTTTGTACATAATAGTGTCTATTTTCTGCAGTTTTTTTTTTTACAGCAACAAGATAGGGAATAAGATGCAGCAAATTTTGAGGAAAAGAAGCAAAGAATAGTGCCACCTTTTTTGTATTATATTTTAAGTTTATCAGAAGAAGAGAAGAAGAAGACTTGGGGGCTAAAAATCTGATGGCAAATACTTAGGCAAACTGTCAAAGACAGAGCTGTAATTGTTCAAAACAGCTTATGAGAAAGGCATATGGGTTACAGAGATACAGTTTGTTGGTTTACAGCATAAGGAAATTTCAGATTGCAGCAAGAGTTGAAAATAAGGCCATCTGACCTGCTGTTCTTGGCTTTTCACCTAGAAAATCCATCCCCAAGTGGAGCCACTATTAGGTTCCTATACCAATAGGTGTCATATTTCATGATTGACTATGGAAATGCCAAATATGATCATCCTTTCCATGCTGCAAAGATTCCATATTTTCAAAAAATCAAGAATTTAAAAAATGTAAAGAGGGTATGCCCTAAAAGAAAAATCAAAGGGCAAAAGAATGAATTGGTCAAGAAAACAAAGAAAATGAACCCCAAAGAAAGACCAGGAAAGTGGCTAGTCAAAATGCCACTACTGTCCTATTTTTTGCAAACAAGTTCAGAATGTGCAATCACTGACTTCTGTCACACTTGATGGATGGCCCAACAGCTCAATCTTGGCCAGTCCATGTTTAAATTTCTTGTTTTAGCATTAGAGAATAAGGTCTGTTCAAACAGTTCAAGCTTGGCAGACAAACAGCTAGGTAGAGAAGCAAAGGGTCTCAACAGCTAAATCTGAGCCCTTGGAAGAAATAAGGGCAGACTTAGATAGGAGGGCAGCTAAAAGAAAAGAAGAGAATCAGGGTTTGCTAGTTCAAATGCACCCAAACAAGATGAAGAAAAAATGTTAGGTGTAGCAGAATGGGTAGGTAGTTTTGGTGTTGCAGAAGCAGGTTCATGAATAAAATTGCCTTTTAAAGATGATTCATCTCAAAGGTATCATATCTACCTTGGCAAAATATGGTGACAAATCAGAGGTTGCATGTCTAACTTCCCCTCATTCCTCTCACAGCAATTACTCACTAACCTCCCCTAAAGAGATTGAGATCTGCTCAATACTCTCAAGTACCCTCCATCTTCATGTAAAGATTTAAGTAAAATGATATTTTGCTTAAAGAATAAAGCCACATTTCTTGTGTAAAACATTTATCTTCTCTTAAGCCTAAGTTATCCAACTTTGCTGCTTAAAAACCCTTTCATTTTCCTAAAAACCTAAGTTTTACCTTACAAACTTAGCGTCCTACATTCATAAAACCATATTAACATTAATTCTATTTGTATAGCTCCTTTATAATGTTTCCCCGCCCCTATCTTATGTAAAATACATAAAAATCCAAAAAAATATTATAAATATCCCGCCCCAGGCTTATTAAAGCCATATGTTAATATTATTTGTTAAATACTTTGGGGGTCCAAGGCTTATCCGAAGCAATGGACAACCCTCCCCGAGCGCATATAAACTATGGGTTTTATTTGACATCCGGTTAAATAAATAACCAGCGCCCAAACCCAAAGTCTAAATACATTGCAAACCCCGCAAAAACATTGCAAAACGTTGAAAATATATGGGCGGGACCCGCATCGTACCTCCCTGCCAACTCCTCGTCCTGTCAACCGTCGGATCCGATCCCGCAGATCGGACGGCTCTCATTCATATCGGAGGTGCCCCGATGACCGAATGATAGGCTCCGATAAAAGCGGTATTCCTACCGTACTGCGGGACGCATGTCGCCACCATGTTGTATCGCGTCCATTCTACCAAAAACCGCCGTCGTACATAAAGCGGTGCGATAAAACCATAAACCGCCTCCCGTTTCCCGCTGCTGACGTTGTCACCCACGTCAGCTGCCACCTCGTCACTATTTCGTCCACCGTGTCCACCACGTCAGCGCCAAGTCACCGTCCGTACCCCCCGCTACCCGACAAAGATGACGTCATGCTGACGTCACCCGACCGAAGCGCGCCAAAAACCCGCCAAAATCAAAATTTTGTTAAAAAGTCGTTTTAACGTTGTTTTTGTCCATTTCTATTTGTTCGTTTTGCACGAGCTTTGCATGGTTCTCGACGTCCAAAACGCCATTTTCGCTGCACAGTCTGCCACCCAGGGGAATTCACTCCACAGCTCGGCCCCTCAGCTCAGTCTTCTACCTACATTTCGCACCAGGCGCCCATAAAACAGGTATTTACCCGAAATTCACTCATAAACCCTGTTTTTTCCAAGTTTTTCTGTGAAAATCGCCCGCAGAACCAAAATTCGACTCAAAATCACAGTGCTGCCTCTACACCTCTGCATTAACATCACTGTTTCACCCATTTTTTCAAAGAAAACCTGTGAACTGTGTTGCCCTCTGCAAATTCGCCCATCGAGCTGAAATTAAGCTTATTTCCGCCTGCAATTGCCGCAGAAAAGCCCACAGACTGTCATCTTACCACACTGTTGCTGCAAAAGCCCTAATTACAAGTTCAAAAACTCATAAAACAATTTGAAAATGGAGGCTCCAGTGGCCTTGAATGTTGCCCCCTTGAATGCACCACATAAGGAATTGGAATGGATACCCCTTGCTGATAGGGATTTCCAAATTAAGGATATGATGGGTGACAAGCCTCACCTACAAGCCTTTTGTGAAATTAGAAATAGCTACAGAAGCAACACTGATGTCTTGGGAATTTGGGAATCCAACATGCCTATCTATTACCTCCCTTCAGTGAATGTGCTCCCTGATTTCATCCATTTATGCTGTGCAAATTATGAACCCACACAAAGAGCAGTTATGGCTCCATCTGGGACTGTCCTCTTCTATATTACTCCTCAATCCATAAATGAGATGCTGAACTTTAAGCCAACTCAGCCTCTGGCTCCTCTCACCATGAAATTCTTGCTTGACCAAGCTGCCAAACTGCCCAGTTCAGAGATAACTAGAATAGCTCAATTATTCATGAGACCAGAAAGCCAGCCCAGGCATCCACCTCCTTTTAATCAAGTCTGGTTCAATGAGGCTGGTATACTCATTACTGATATGATTTCCTACATCTTGGGCTTCAAAACCAGTGAGCATATTGATGAAACTGTTTTAGTATTGATGTCCATATTCACTCCAGGACAACCCCCTGCTGTCAAGTATGATTATGCCACCTTCATAGCAAATAAAATCCATGAGCAATTCATGAACTTGGACAGAGAAAGAGTGTTCAAATACACATCCTACATATATCATTTGTTGTTGTACTATCAACCTGATAGTTTCCAAATTCCTCTTAGAAGATTGGACCTCAAAGGAGAAAGGAGGTCTGTAATTTTCTAGACCTCAATATTCCATGAAGTCCACAACTCCCCTTATACATATTGTGAGTTTATTGACCTGTTCATATATCCAGCCACTTCTTTATTGATGACAACTCCTCCTACCAGGCTCTCTGCTGAAATGCAGAAAATTTTACATCTCTCAAAGGACTACAGTATTGGTGACTGGTATTTTTACCAAAATCACACAGTGATCAGGATTTATGGCTGTGAATTATCCCCCTACAAGCTGCCAAAGTATGTCCCTATGAGACTCTTTGCCCTGGAATACTTCCGGCAATTTAGTAGTTCAGATTTGACTCATTTCTATGGTGCTAGGAAAAAGGCACAGCTCAAGATAAGAAATCAATTGGGCCCTTTTATCTTCAATAAAAGGGAAGAAGCCTGGGAAGAAGCAGATAAGATTTTAAGGGATCAACTTATGCTGAAACAAAGTTTCCATTGGTCACCATATGACCCTGAACATTTCATAAGTTTTAGAAGAGTCAAAAACAAGCTTACAGGATATGTTCACCACAAAATCCCTGAAATTGAACAATATGCTAATCAACAAGAATGGGTAGAAGGCACATTAGTTGAAGAGATTACTGAAGAAGAGAAATTAGAAAAAGCAATGAAAGGGCTTGAAAAAACGCTTGACCTGGACTCTTTTGGACAGGTCCCTTTCAAATTGCCTCAACACATTGGAGCGGGCACATCATCTGCTACAACTTCACAACAACCTGCCCAGGAAAGTACTCCACCTGCAGGGACATCCAAAGGCAAAGAAGTGCTGCATTCAGAGCAGCAGGATATAATGGCAGACCAGCCAGATACATCAAAGGAACAAAGCCAAGGGCAGGGTCCTTCAACACAAATAAAGGTACCTGAAATCCCTGTGTTACAAACTCCTCTCAATGAGGAAAGAGCCAAGAAAAGAGACAGGCAGGAAGACACACCTAGAAGTGGATCAGCAGAACAGCAAGGGGAAAAGAGGCAAAGGTTAAATCCTCACTCTGAAGAGGAACTCTTGGGAGAGACAACAGGCAACCTAAGCGGTGAAGGGAGAACTGAACAACAGACTCCTCCAATTTTGGAAACATCAGCTAGCTCATATCAGCAAGAGCTAGAGAGGCAACATGGTGTGGAGGTTACATCCACCAGGCAACAGAGCAAGCAAGGCTCGGATATCAAGAAAGCATTTACTGAAATAAAGGTTAGAAATGAGCCAGTAAGGTTCCAACTTTACAATTAATTGCTGAGAATGGCCCCCACAAATCAACAAAGGCTAATGGCAGCCTATGATATTCAAGAAGGGAAAATGACCCTTAGTCACTTCAGGCCCACAATGCAGCAGCCTCAGTTAGCTGATGATTATATCAGGACCAATCTGGAGGTTCTTTCTAAAGACATCCACCCAATGGACCAGATTGAATTACATAAACAAACCGAAGAAATGGTGTACTCCACCTTGGTAGACAAAGCTTTATTAGCTCACAAATTGCAGAATTCATTGCACAATACCTCCACCCAATTAGAACTGGAAAAGGCCTCCTCATTAGCCAAGGATAACAAGATCAAATCCTTGGAGGAAATTATCATAGAGCTGGGACATGATCCCAAGGATCCCAAAGGTATCCAGGCATTAATAAAAAAGAAAGAAGAAGATATTGCAGCCCTCAAAAAGCAATTGAAGCTACCGATTACAATGCACCCACAAACCACAGAGGTTGCACAGCAGAAAGAAGAGGAGGACGTGATGGGTTTACTGATGAGGATGAATGAGAGATTAGCAGAAATAGAGAAGGCATTGGAGGAAGCACTACAAGGAAAGCAGGGAGTGTCAACCTCCCAGCCACCAGAAACAGCTCCAATAAGTACAACAGCTCCTCCTACAACTACAGCAGCAGTCCCTCCCGCTGTCCCAGCATCAACAGCAGATACCTCGGCTCCAGCAACAACTACAGCAGCACCAACAACAGTACCAGATACTAGCATGAGCATGGAAAAGATGATGGAGGAAATAAAGGCCTTAGAACTCCAAATGGCAGAGCTAAAGGAAGCTAAAGAAAAATTGGCCAAGTTAGAGGTGAGCTATGATAAATCAAAAATAACTGTGGCTGAAAAAACAAGAGAAGTAAAGGCCTTGGAAAATAAGGTAAAATCCTTGGAGAAAGACCTTACTCTTCATAAAACTCTGACAGAAATCAAAACAATTTTGTGGACTAAAATTGGCCAGTCCATCACTGATCAATGGAGATCAATTCAAACAATCCATGAGCAAATTGAATTGATAGAAATAGCTCAAGTTGAGATTCAAAAGGCCAGAGAATTATTAGCAAACAAGCCCGAACAGGCCAATAGACTAATTCATTTTTTGAATACTCATACCAAAGAACAGCTGGCAGCTCTGGATATGAAGGACAGAACAGGCACCATTTTGACAGTGAAAAAGGTGCTGACCATGAGGAATTTTGTACAAAACCTAGAAAGAAAGTGCCAAGAAATGCAAACCGAAATAAATGCCTTTATAGAGAAGTTCACAGTCTTGCAGAGCAAAGGGTTACCCAGCTTATTGACCAGCAATCACAGACTGTTGACACATGAACAATATGCTCACAGGGTAAATACATATGTTACCAATCAGATTACAGCATCATCAAGCACTTCAGAAGACACAGTACCTCCCTCTGGACAGAGCTTATATGACAAGTTGGAAAATCTGTTCTATATTGAACATGAAATAACACATCTTTTTGAAGTCTAGCCCAATTACTACAGGTATACTGAAGCTGATGAAACACTAATAATACTACAAAGGCACTAGCTGCCAACAGACCAATGGTGGCATGGCATGTTAGAGGTTTTACCAAGGTAATTTTGGTTCTCTTTCTTTTGATCTTCTGCATTTAATCAAATTCAATGTACGTGCCACACATCATGGGAATGAAAACAACAGAAAAGAAAGGCACGCCAGAACGCATTAAAGCGGAATTAGGCACAGATGACAGGGTCGTGACAGCAACGCAGGGACGCACATTAAAGAGACAGATACCAGCCGACTTGTTGAGTCATAAATTCAAGTATAGCAGACCACCTAAGGCAGCCAGTACCGCAGAAGTTACTCCTACATTAATTACGCTCTGTTTTCAAAGTCATTTATTGCCTTTGAAGAAGTAGATGGATAAATTTAATGCTTGATATTTTCTCTGTAAGATATTTTGTAACTCTTTTTGTATAAATACCTCCCCTAGAGATGTATTAGGGGTTGGTTGGTGAATATCATTCTGGACCTGCGCTGTACATTTTGAGAACTCTTCTGAATAAAGATTGTTGAATGCTTTGCTGATGAACTCGCTGGTTGTGGAATTAATGGCAAAAGAATATGTTACAGAATTCCTGTGTTACCTCATGGATCAATAAGTCTTCTTAACTCATGTTTTACTGTACCTGTGTTTTATACCATCTATATATCATGTTCTAAATTACAGGAAAAAAGAATATCCCAGAATTTACTTTGTTGTACTTTGTGTTCAATTCCTGTCATTTTTCATGTTTTCTACAGGACTAGCATAGGTAGGAATTCTTGACTGCTCCTGTCTCCCTGGTTCTTACACTCTAAATATAATTAAGGAATTCTTAACTGCTCCTTGGTAATATTTATTCATTTTCCCTCTGTTAGCATAATGAAAGATTCTTAATTGCCTTTCATTCCCTGACTTCATTTCATCTTATTACAGCTTGAAAATTGTTCTATGTTTAATTATCTTGCTCTGTAGTCCCTCCTTTTGCCTATGAAACCATACCCAGAAATTCATTCTCACTGACTCCATTAACCCAATGGTCTGAACTTCTCATACTTTGCAACTCTGTTTTATTGAATGTCACCTTCCAAACACCAAACAAATACTTGTGCCTCATAACTAGCCTAACATATAGCAAAACAAAGCTAAATCATAAAGAGAGAGCCCTCTCTGGTTGCAGATTGGCTAGAATCTGCAGCTAAAAGACTGGTTAGTGGTTACCTCGGCCGTATTCCCTTTTCCACTGCTTTTGGGGAACAAACTGAGTGATAACACCCTACTCATTGATCAGATGAGAGGTACTTCCCATGAGTCCCAGACTACATGGGTAAGATCCCTCGACATGAGAACTAATCAATCCTATCCTCACATGAGAACACATCAATCCTGCTACAATCGCCATGGAGAACACATCAATCCAGGCTGCCATGGAGAACACATCAATCCAGGCTACCATGGAGAACACATCAATCTAGGCCTCACAGGAGAACACATCAATCTTGCTACAATCGCCATGGAGAACACATCAATCCAGGCCTCACAAGAGAACACATCAATCTTGCTACACAAGAGAGTGAATCATCTTGTTCCACAAGAGAGCGAATCATCTTGTCCCACAAGAGAGCGAGTCATCTTGTTCCAGTGCGCACCACCAGGGGAGGGTGAGTCACACTGTGGTCGTATGTTGCTCCAGTAAGAACCGCAAGCCCTTAGAGCTCCCAGAGCTCAATGTATGCAACATGCAGGACCCTTGTACAAGGGTTTCTTGACGACTCCAAGTTGTTTGGGAAAATCATAGATTAGATATTTCCTTGGGGCTTTGACAAGGTGTATCGACCTGTACATCATCTTAATGTGATGGAGCATCCTTGCTCATCGACTTACCATATCCGAGATGATGTCTATCTGCTGGAGCAATCGACGAATACGGGATTCCTCAATAAATGAATCCCACCTCTGGTTGTTACAAAGAATCACAGTGGTATCCAATGTAAATCCAAATAGCTCACTGAGGAGCTTTCGCAACCAGACTGCCTCACATGAGGTCATGATAGCAGCAATATATTCTGCTTCGGCGGTGCTCAAAGCCACTGACTTCTGCTTCCTGCTCATCCAGTATATCGAAGCAGATCCCAAGGTGAAACAGCACCCGGAAGTGCTCTTACGGTCCACCACACTGCATGCCCAATCAGCATCAGTATATCCAAGTAGTCTCACATCTTCGGTAGTGTATCTTAACCCATTGTGCCACGAAGATATCTTATAAGATTCTTGGCATCAATCCAGTGAGGCTCAACCAAATATGAGCTCACAATGCTAACTGCAAAACATATGTTCAGATGGAGGTTCACCAAGAACATCAATGCGAATGAGTTTATGAAACTCAGAGGCATTTCCCAAATTTGGTCCGACATCACTACCATATAACTTCTAAAAGTTAAGATCCTCGGGGTACTCACAGGCTTGTAGTCCATCATACCAAGTCTTTCCAATATCATTACCACATATTTTCCTTGATATGGGAAAAATTCCCCCGGCTTCTGCCACACTTCAAGTCCTTGGTCCTTCATTTCAAATTCAGAAGCCAACTCCCTCTTACATTTGTGAATGAGAGGGTTTTCACCTGTTAGAAAGAGGTCATCCACATACAACACCAATATGAGAGGCTTGTCATCTTCAACCTTAAAGTAAATGTTAGGATCGACTTCACTCCTAGTGAATCCCAGCTTCATCAAGTAGTTGTCGATCCTCTCATATCATGCTCGAGGTGCTTGCTTCAGCCCATAGAGAGCCTTCTTCAACCTGCATACATGAGATTTTCGATCATAAATTTCAAATCCTTTGGGTTGCTCCACGTAGACCTCTTCTTTGATCGAGCCATGTAGTCTTGACATCCATCTGATGTAGGTTCCATCCTTGTGAAGCCACAAGGGCTATGATCAAGCAGATGGTCGTATATCTAGCAACAGGTGCAAATATCACATCATAGTCTATACCTTCCTTCTGGGAGAAACCACGAGCAACAAAATGAGCCTTATACTATTTCGTCCTTCCATCTGTTGTAGCTTTATCTTGTAAAGCCATTTTGAAGTAACAATTGTTTTGTCCTGGGTTCTGGGAACTACTTCCCAAACATTATTCTCCATAATGGTCATAACATCCTTCCATACTTGATGCTTGATGGCATCTGAAAATGATGGAGGCTCATTTTGTATGATCACGCTCATGATGGTCAGGTATCCCTGATACTTGTTAGGTTTCTTACTTTCACGGAAGGTTCCTCGGGGTGCAGCATGTCCTTTAGTATCATCAAGTATCCTCCTAAGCCATGAAGGCATCTTCCTAGAAGAGGAAGGCTCATGTGGAGGAGGATCAATCGGATCCATGGGTTCTTCTACATCAGGCATTGATTCATCATCCTTTTCTTTCGGTTCCCTGGTGTCAGCTTCTTGAGAGCTCCTCAAATTCGAAAGATTGTTCACCTTGCTGAGAGCCATATCTTCGTCAAAGGTGGCATCATGACTAATTACGACTTCCCTTTGACCGCTACATAGATTCTATAGCCTTTAGTATTTTCACCATAGCCCACGAAAATTCCCTTCTTCCCAGATGCAACTAATTTATTTCTTTTCTCTTTCGGCACATGAAAATATATAGGGCTTCCAAAAATTCTAAAATGAGAAACATCAGGTTTCTTACCGGTGAACTTTTCTTCAGGAGTCTTGGAACCCAATGCTTGACGAGGGCATCGATTTTGTACATATACGGCAGTGTTTGTAGTTTCAGCCCATAGAAACTTCGGAAGTCTTTGATCATGTATCATGGCTCGGACAGCTTCCACAATCGTGCGGTTCTTCCTTCCTACCACACCATTCTGCTCTGGAGTATGTGGTGTAGTAGTCTCCCTCTTAATGCCAACCTCAGGTATGCCTGAGTGAACCAACTGTAATATATCGGAGGTCTTGCTTTGGCTTGAGGGGAATGGTCCCCTTTTGAGCTTTCCTTCGGCACATCTTGGACATAAACCTTCTTTCTCTACTTGGAATTCAGGCATCCCTATTACCATCTGTCTTACATCGGGTAGAGCTTTGTAATGAAGGTGGGAAAACCTCCGACGCCAAAGTTCAGACTAAAGAGTTGTGTCACAATACATGACACCTAGCGGACTTCCATCGACCTTATATAATGAATCAACACGAAACCCAAGAGTAAAGGCATCTTTAACATTATTTTTTCATATACGTACCTTGCCATTGCTGAAGGTTACCTTGTAGCCTTTTTCTTCCATTGTCGAGATGGACACCAGGTTCGTTTTGAGGTCAGGTGCATTTAATACATCCTAGAATTTCTAGCCTTCTTGAATGGTTGTCCTCTTCCTTGATTTCCAGCATTCCTTTTACCTTTGCTATCAGAGGGATTTTGATCATCGTCCCGGTGTGAGTCCTTTCTATCAGGGCACTCCCTTGCATGGTGACCTGCTTTATTGCAGTGTAACATCATCCTTTTCTTCCACCCTTAGGTCCAGCCTTTCCTTTTGATTTAGTCCCAGAATTATTTATTTTCTTAGCATGAGAAGAAAAAGTAGCAGCAGGACCTTTAGGCAAGGGCATTTCTTGCTCTTCTACCCTTGTTTCTTCTTGAATGCATCTAGCCATTATTTCCTCGAAACTAGGAATTACATTATTGTTCATAAGAGTAGTCCTGAACATGTACCATTTGGATGGTAATCCTCCAAGAGTCATGAGTGCCATTTCTTTGTCAGTAATATTCTCCCCAATAGATAGGAGATCGTTCTTGATCTCGGTGATTCTTGAGAAGTATGCTTGCATACTCTCATCTTTACCCTTCTTGATTTTCCCCATCTTATTTCTAAGAAACAAAACTTGATTTGCATCATTAACTTTAAATAAACTCACCAGTCTATCGTAGATTCCTTGGAGGTGTCCAATTCAGAGATGTAGGCCACCAAGTGCTTGTCGATAGAGTCCCGGATGATCTTCTTTGTTTTGACTTCTTTGTTCTTCCATTTGTTCCAGGCAACAACGGATGCATTTGATGGAGGCTCAACAATATTGCCTCTTACATGGTCTAGCACTCCTTGATCTTCTAGGGTTATATCAATAGACATCTTCCATTCGTGATAGTTAGCTTTCTCACGGAGCTTGTCTTCGGCAGGAAAGAGTGTTGAGGACCCCATAGTTCTTTTAGGATAGCCTTGCCAATCTTCTCTTCGGTGATTGCTCTTGCTCTTGCTCTTGCTCGAGCTTTGTCTTCACCTCAGTTCTGATACCATGTTAAGTTATGGTATGTTCTATGCTTATAACAGTTTACTTCTTTTTCTTATTATATTCCACAAATTAGCAATCACATGTACATAAAGTAAAGTGCAGATAGAACATTAAACGATCGACAGAAAACAAGTCAAGACAAGAGACACAAGATGTGGCGACTAGCTAGGGACAAACCCCACAGTGTGTGGGGAAACCCTTTAATAAAATCTTCTTTTATCTTCAATAATTCAGCAGAGAGAAATAGTACAATAAATCTGATTCATATCAGCAGTAGCAGACCCTAGATCAGCAGCATCAGCATTAGCAGCTTCATTATCAAACTAGGGCAGATGATATCTCACAAACTGACCATCGGATTGACTTCATTCCACCACCAAAAGTTGTGGCTTCCAGAGGAGGTTCAGATGAACCTACAGTGAAGTTCGGATGAGGAGATCTTCTAGGCCACGCAGGTCAATCTTTACTTCTGCAGTTGCAGCTTCAGTTTCAGCAGTTTCCAGCTTCAAACTAGGGCAGTCGATATCTTGCAAACCGTTCATCGAATTGACTTCATTCCACCACCAAAAGTTGTGGCTTTCAGAGGAGATTCAGATGAACCTACAGCATAGTTCAGATGAGGAGATATTCTAGGTCACGCAGGTCAATATTTACTTCTGCAGTTGCAGCTTCAGTTTCAGCAGTTTCCGGCTTCAAACTAGGGCAGTCGATATCTTGCAAACCGTTCGTCGGATTGACTTCATTCCACCACCAAAAGTTGCAGCTTTCAGAGGAGATCCAAATGGACCTATAGCACAATTCCAAAGAGTAGATCTTCTAGGCCACGCAGGTCAATCTTTACTTCTGCAGTTGCAGCTTCAGTTTCAACAGCTTCCGACTTCACATGTGTGAGAGAGAGACCCATTTCTGCGTAGTAGAGAAGAGACTCATTTCTGCGCAGTAGAGAGAGATAGATGTGATGAGATGAGTGAGTGTAAATGAGGAAAATTCCTCTTATATTTATACACAACGTTGGTGTTTGAATAGATGCGACTGTTGGGCTTCTGAGCCTACATGAGTTGTAGGTCGGCTTGATAATAATTCCATAATCAAAATAAATTCATATCTCCATGAATACTTATCAGAATCGGATGATCTTTATATCAATCTTACACCTCTCGACGAGAGGAATCTAATAAAAATATTATCAGCCATGAATAAGATGACCCACATGAAGTTTTTCCCTGGTTTCCAATTTTAACACCTTTCCTTTGCTAAATATCACATCGTAGCCATAGTATTCCAACATAGAAACTAACACAATATTCTTCTTCAAACCCGAAACATATATGACATATTTTAATGTAAGAGGGGAGCCACACTCCCTATGAAATGTAACAGTATCGATATCGGTCGTGTTATACCTTCCATCATCTCCCATCTCGATGTGCATCTGGAGTTCCTTCTCCTCCAAGTCACTGAATAATTCTCGGCTTCCCTTCATATGGAGTGAGGATCCACGCACTACCCATCACTGTACCCACCATATAAGTTATGAGGGTGAAATAAAGTTCGAATTGTGAAGCTAGAGCTTCAACTTCCACTCCTCTTGAGGGCTTCTTACCTATCCTCTTATGTGGCCACTTTGTGGCATAGTGTCCTAGTTCATGGCTGTGAAAGAATTTGATTTTCGACAAGTCTTTCTTCTTGCCTCCTTAACCCGATTCTCCTTTGGATTGGGATTTATTACCTTTCCCTTTATGCACTTTTCGGGCCAAGGCACAATTCTCTTCATCTGCTACTTTGTATGAGTTCCCATCTCTATTGTTCCGCATAGACTCCTCCTGCACCAAATCTGACCAAAGGCACTCCCAATTTGGTAAATTCTTCCTCCCATTTATCGAATCCTAATAGTTGTGATAGCTCTTGGGAAGGCCTACGAGGGTTAGGATCATGTGATCATCTTCATCAATTATAATATTGATATTCCCAAGTTCATATCGACCTTGGGTGAACTTTTTCAGGTATTGTGGTATTGTGTCGCTCTTTTCCATCTTGGTCTTTCGAAGCTTGTCCTTTAGCGCCAACTTCCTGTGGTCAGTGTTGTTCTGAAACAAGTCTGTCAAGGTTTTCCATATTGCATATGGAGTCTCTTTCCTATGGATATTTGAGACAATGTGATCTCAAACTCCCTCCAATATTATCCTCCTCGCCTTTGCCACACATTTCTTCCACTATGCTAGATATTTAGCATCAGATGTTGAAGGCTTCAAGGTAGCATGATCTATGAATTCCTTCAGCTGATTATCTTCCAACACTGCCTCCATCATGTCCTTCCAAGCAATATAATTTCAGTTTCCCTCAAGGGCATACTCGAGTCTCAATCCAAAGAACGACATCGTGCTAGCTATGAAGAATGATACTGCAAATTTGATTCACCTACAAAGACAACTTCAAATTATTCTCTATATTATGACTCATGCTCTGATACCATGTAGACTTTCCATGTAGATTCAAATTGCTAATTTTAATTTACTAAAACAATTGACTTGAATCTACTCTACTCATCAGCGAAAACAATTAAACGGTCAAGCAATCACAAAGCATACAAGAGACAATTTTCAATCACACATTACACAATGATTTCTAGAAAAAATCCTCAACTAAAAACCCCTCCTATCTGTGTATTGCATAAGTCAGAAAATATAGAAGATTTACAATGCTTTCTCAAGTATGAGTAACCTATGCACTAGTATAATCTATCTCACTACTTCTTAAAAAATCCTTGGCCAATACTTAACCAATTTTTTGCTTACCCAAGTCCCTATTTCCTTGTGTTGTTTCCTTGGGAGTTAACCCCCTATTAATTAGGGAAATCCCCATCCAAAACTACATAATCCCTCATAGGGATTCCTCTGAATGCATGCACCACCTATACAATTTGGATGATTATACAATTGATAGTACACTTCCCTTGAACTCCAATCTCAATTGGGTAACTCGAGTTATATGCATGAATAAATTATTATGGGTTGATTGATGAGTTAACTAGTTGATCACTAGTTGATGCACCCCACTATTTGATCCTCCACTAGTTCTTAATCAGATAGAACTAGTTAAACTCACACTAACTCAAATTAGCTTAAATGGATTTCTAGAAACTAGCAATCAACCATAACAAAATTCAACTCAAATGTCTCATGTTGAAGGAAATGTAACTAGGCTAGATCTTCATAAATGTAATTTTGATATTTGTACTTATTCAAGAAAAGAGAAATTATTTTGATATTATTTGTCAATGAGTTTCTTGCTCATTGAAAATAGGTAAAGAACACTTCGAAGTGCTTCTACAGAGTCAAAGTCAAAATGTAATTATGAGACCCTTTGAGGGCATGTTACATCATGTATGTCAATGTACAAGGTCATGGGAACATCTCCAAGCAAATTCAAATCCTCTCCTAGCCTCAACAAAGTCTCCAAGCAGCAGAATGATAAATAAAAGATGAATTATCAAGTCGGCCTAATGGACAGTCAAGTCGGCCTAAAAGAGGAGGGACAAACCTCTATTTATAGAGGTTGTCCACTCCTCATACAACGCATCATCAAGCTCTGAAATTAGCGAAGAAGGATAGACGAATAAAGGTGGAGAGAAGACAAGTTTGAGGAGCCTCTAGTGCAACGAAGGAGAAGAAGTTAAAGCTGCAGTCAAAGGGACTGTTTCTAAGGTGAAAACCAGTCACACGTGCAAGGAACAAAGCCATCTTTGTGGTCACAACAACAATAATATAATAGTCTCACATATATCATTGTTTGGGCTTCAAACTAGGCTTACTAGGCCTCCTATCCAAGCGTAGAGAGAAGGACCTCAAGCGAAGTTAGAAGAAGCCCTATATCTACAACAAGTACCCTCACACGTGCGAAGATTAGGGCTGCAGTGTTGTCACACTCAGCCTACTACCATACATCAAAAGGAACTCAGATGATCTAGAGAAAGAATGAATATCCTTAGGTGAAGGATATCACTAAGTAAAGGGTATCTCTCCTAGAAGATCTACTTGCTATAGAAGGAAGAACGAAGTGCCAGAAAACAGAGGTCCATGTGCCGAATGTTATAGTGCAGAAAGAGGAAGGATTTGACTTGTGCTTGGGGGATATCCTAGTCAAGGGTCTAGGGTTTGGAATTTGTTCAAATAAGAAGCTTCAACAAGAGAAGAAATACCAAGGGTTTTCCTCTCAAGAATGGAGAGGTTTTGTCCCTGGAAGAGAGCCAAACTTTGTGTTCTTGGTATTTTGTTTTGGTAGCAGTTTGATGAAGTACACACATATGCACTAATAAGAAGAAGAAGAAGCATAAGCTAACAAAAAAAGTAAAAATACTCCACAAATTGTTATCAAGTAACGAAGAATCACTTTACACTACTTTGCCCTAGATTCTTCAACATCTCCTACTTGAACTAACTGATTTAACTGAATGATAGGTCCCATATTGCTTCAATTAAATTCTTCCAAGTATTTTTATGAAATTAGAATTCAAAATTCTCCTAATTAATTTGGGAAAAAATAAATTAGGAAATTCTTGTTGCATTTTCAACGCATATTGACCATTATAGTGACACATGTACAAGATACAACTTGACAATGATGACATGGACTTCACGATGAGATGGCAATGCCAAGTTGTCTTCCTTGTTGCTTCATCTTGCATTCTTGATGGTAGATATGATATATGCTTCATCTTCATGAAACATCCACTTTTTTTCTTATATTCAACCTCCAAAGGATCTTGGATCAATATTAGAATCATATGAGTCAGCGTGCAATGTCTTCTTTTTGCCTAGATCCTTGATTTGCTTCAAGTCTCCATGATAACTCTCCTTTTCTCTTCTTCTTCGCAGGTGTATGCTTCCTCCTTTTTATCTGCTTTGAATGCTAAGAAGGTACTCCTGCCAATGAAAATCATTCATGAAATTGAAAAATCAGTCTTAAAACCATCTATTCTATCACTACCTATATCATGGAATGAATTGTTTATGATAAACCTGTGAAAAGATTGTAGGAAGGAGGCTCGATGGGAAAAGTGCAATTGAACTCATTAGTGGCTTAAGAAGGCTCCAATGCTCATTATTTTTGTGTTATGCACTATAAAGAGGAGCTTCCATTGGTCCAGCGCAATGGGGAACAACAAGGGGGAGGATGAAGGCTTCAGCCTTCAAGACTGCGCCATGCGCCAGGAAGGAAAGAGAAGAATACTTTGAAAGCATTGTTTGACTAGTTAAGGGCTAAGAGGAGGCTTCCTTGAGTCTTCCTACTGTGCCATGTGCTAAATAGTAGAGGTTTAAGCAATTTTCAATGCAAAGGGGAAGGGGAAGAGGGAAGGATGAAGGCTTCAAGATTAAATATTGTGATATGCACTAGAAGAAGAAGAGGCCTTAAGGAAAGCACAATTTAACTAGTCAAAGGCTCACCATCTCTTCAAATTGTCGCATGCGACTTGGAAAATAAAAATATTAAGCATTATGTGCAATGGGTAAGAGGGAAGGATGAATGCTTGAGGCTTCGAGACTATGCCATGCACCTAAAGGAAGACAAGGCCTTAAGGAAAGCACAATTTGACTCAAAAAGGGGTCACTGTTGATTTGGAAGGCACTTTTCCTTCTAGGCTAGTGCATTTTTACCTAATAGTGGAGGCTTTTTCAGCTGGAATGCACTTTTCACTAAGGGAAGCCATAGGAAGGAAGCCACTTTGGCTAGGAGGGTCTTTGTATTACATGTTTTTCCTCTACAAATTATGGGTGGGAGAGGTGCATGTTGTCAATTAGGAGCATTATATGTGCCACGTAAGGTAGAGGTGATCAAAAATTAGTGTAGTGATTTGGTATAAACAAGAAAGGTTAGGTGGCTGCCCTTGGAAGGTTCAAAATGTGTAGTAACTTGAGATGATCTTGAGCAGGAATTAGTGCAAAAATATTGGCGAGATAGGTTGCATCATTGAGGCTCATGAATAGGATAAGATCATCACATGGATACAGGGCTAATGCCTTTATAATTTTCACAGAGTAGAGGACCAAGAAGAATGAACAGTATTTATGAACATCAATCACAGCTTGAAATGATAGCAAAGCGGCACCTATTTCTAAGTGTGACAGTTGAAACACCACAATGTGACACTTAGAATACAAGTTATGACCAATGTGTCGCTTGTGACTCAAAAGAGTGCTAAGCTATAGGAATACATCTAAAACATATTTTCATGATATATAAGAGTGTTTAATGTAAGGAAGTGCACCAGAACTAACTTTAGTGATGTGTAAAGGTGTGACACATATACAATTCATACTTAAAAAAGACACCTACGACCTTAAGAAAACATACAAACAACACTTGCAAAATGTGAACAACCTTGAAAGAGACACATGCCAAAGTGAAGATAACATTAAAATGCCACTTATAAAAGTGAAATCAAGCCAAAACAACAGTCGTAAATGTGAAAGTGAAAGTGCGCAAAAGATGAAAATTGAGAAAACTCACCAAAATAGAAGTACAAGGGAAACCAAAGTGAGGGAGGCTATCAATGTAAGTGCGCACTGACTGTCGACATGAGTTGAACATCGCACAAGCATTGTCTTGATGGATAGTTCTATGCTTGTTTATTCTTGCGTAAAGAAGTGCTCTCATGAGTTCACCCAGGGTTGTGCATGTGCAAGCAAGTGAATTTAACAAGTAGAACATGAGAAGAAGACTTAAACATATCACAAAACATCAATCAGCCATCAAGGGATTATGGAAAGACAGATTTTAACATCCTCAGTAGGCTCCAAAATTCAGGTGTAGTGAAAATTTTGGAGGTTGTTGATCGTAATATCAACACTTAGCGACACACTAGTAAAACTCTAGCTTCTTTGTTTAGGTTTAATTATCTAAGTGTGAGGTCTGAGTCTTTCAGGAAGTACTGATTTGAAATGTAGGTTGTCTCAATTTTGATACTTATCTCAGTTCAAGATATAGTCCCATATTTTCTTTGCTCAACCTGAAACACATCAACATAAGACTAATAGTACCTCAATTGTTTCTATTGGGGATAAGGATAATAAGTATATCGAGATTTTAAAGCACATTCCCTGGTGTTGCTTCGTTGCCAGGGAGCCTGAACAGTACCCTGACGGAGTCACCTCAAGAGGACACAAGCATTGCTTCACTGCCAATAGGCCTAGACAATACCCTGATGAAGTTGCTTGCTTCACCTCTCTGCGCAGGAAGCCTTTCTCTTCTTCACCCTTTATTTTATTTTATTTACAAAATTGTGCTTAGGCACTTATTTATTTACCAGGTGGAATAGGGATCTCGACTTATTGAGAGAAAGAGAGGTTGTTCCTTGTTTTAAGGGATTTAAAACATAAATGCTCATTTTAAAGTTTTTCTCTTTTCCCTTATCTACTCAGTCAAGTCAACAGGTCGAAAAACCATTGAATACAAGGTTGAGTCGGAATGAGGATCCTAATAAAGATACAAGATTTGTAGTTCGACCAAAGGATTTATGTCTTGAACGAATCGTAATTTTCATTCAAACATCATCGACTTTAAAGATATGTGAACCCAATATAGAGAAGAGGATAATAGATAAGCCAAGAGTTGTTCGTTCATACAATTTCCCTCTTCAAGTTTTGTCACATCATTTTTTTTAGCCAAGCAAGAGCATCTTTCATGCAAAGTCTTATTAAGCGAAAATGGAAGAAAGGACGTAACAAAACAAAGAAGAAGAAACAAAATACAAAGTGAATGGAGACTAAACTAAAAAAACATCATGTAAGACAATAATATGAAAACGAAACATATAGAGGGTGGATGCAATGCAAGAGAAACTAAATGCAAGTAAGACTACTACTAACCAAACCAGCTAGAAGGTCAGGGCTAAGTGTATTGATATTTCCAATGAAGGCATTGATGTTCCTGACCTACAATCGGAAATACATATGCAATTAAAACCAATATATAATAATGTGCAATGGAAAAGATAAAGCTTGAATATATTGCGCAAAAGATAAAAGGCCTTTGCTAGATGTAGAAAGATATGTGATCCTTATCCAACCTGCAACCTTACCTTTTCAATAAGAGTAACAATGAAACAAACCTGGAAGGATGCTTGTCAATGCACCTGCTAAGTAGGATGCTTCTAACTGATGATAGATTGGATCATGAAATTCAAAACAATCCTCTTGAAGATCCTGAAATCTTTGAGAGAGAATTTTCAATTAATGGTATGGAATCAGGATGAGAATAATGCAAGGGAAAATAAATCTGACCATATTCAGAAAGCTTGTCAACACAGTGAGGGCCTGACATAACCATTAGCGAAGGATGAAGCGCCTCAACTGCTTTACAAGTATCTGAATATTGAGATGATAAACCATAAAGCTCAGTTGATGTAAAACAACCATCATTAAGTACACTAGTGGGAAAATGATCAATTAAATGATGATTGTCATGGTCAGATAGACTTATCGAGGGACAAGACTTTTGATTAGTAAACAACAAAGATATATCAGTTTGAACAACTTTAAAAGTGTTTTGAATGAAAGAATCATCTTCCTCATATGGATGTGACAAACCATCCACTTCTAATTGGATACAAATTGGACTAGCATCATAAACATTGAAGGAATTGAAAAGGGTTGGCAATATAGAAAACACATGAAACTAGTCAAGATGTAGTGGATGAAAAAGAGGAACTTGATTCACCAAATAACTCAAGCATTCACCAACATTCAAGAGGAGATATGGTGCCAGAATGAAAATGATTAGCATCATGACATTCACAAAAATAATAGGAGTTGATTACTTTCAAAAGCATTTGATAAGCATGAATCCTTCGACCAATTATAACCTTTGGAATTATTAGCTTCACGGCTTCGTACATCCTGAAAGGTATACATGATTTTTATACAAGAGTTTTACATGAAGATAAATCAACTAAAATGGAACCTCCAATCCGATCGGAGACCAAATCTTGAAAGTTAGAAAAACTATATCTGAAACACCAAAAATATTTCAAGAAGGAATCTACATCCAATGAAACCATGCAAAGGAAGGAATTTTATGTGAATATCCAAATCTGATTTAGTTCGAGGACCTTTTTGGAGTCAGGAGATCCTAACATAACCGTCAATGATAGTTGAAATGTCTCGACTTCCTGACAAGTCCTAGAACTTTCAAAGATTGTAGAATGATATATCAAAGATTGGATGATATCATGCATGGTGCATGGATAAATACCATCAATAATTTCAACTAAATTACTACTATCCAAATGGAATTTATATACATCACTAGTTTGATCGGATCTATCAACTTCAACGAACAGATTACCCAAGTCATAAGGTTCTTCTAATTGCACATGTAAGGATGGATAGGTTGAATGAATCTCATGATTAACCTGAATAAAAGGATTTTCTTCACGCAAAATGGAAATGATAAGGAATGGAAAGGATACTTGATAAGTTAATTACTCACTCCTTCCTCATGGATGACCTTAGTACCTTGTGAGAATTCATATTTCTTCTTATCAAGTGGGAGATTTGAAGAGAAAGACATATAAGCAATAGGACACAAGGAACAAGGATTTGAAGAAGAAGCTTCCATGTGAAAATATTCTTGGACCAAATTAGATTTGAGATCTAAATATTCCAAAACAAAATATTCTCGAGAAACTGAAAGATCAAATGGTGCACTTGGGAAATCATCATCACATACATCAATAGATTTATAATTATTAAAATGATGGTTGTCCGAGACTTCATATTGATTAAGAAAATTAAATTCATTTGATTCATCACTGAGATTCTTATATTTAAAATCAACCAAGGATCGAAGAATGCAATCTTGACATGGAGGATTTTGATAAAGAGAAGAAAGATTGAAAGAATCCTCAACTTTCCTACTCCTCTACTTATGAAGAGTGACTACCTTGCACTTGATCACTGTTTGGATTAGAAATTTGACAATTGGGAAAATCAAGGGGCAAAGGGTTATGAGAATGTGATGGTAGAGAAGGGAAAGACTCCAAATTAGATTGAATACTAGAGTTATGAAAGTTAATACCATATTGAGGAATGAAAGGATTAGTATTCACTGTTGAGCCTCAAACCTGCACCTTCCTATACACCCTCTCAGCCTTCTTTTTCCACTTACTTCATCCACCAAGCTGTTAAATCATTGCATTATAGTCTAAAAAGAGCTTCTGACATGGTTTTCTAACTATGCTTATGACTGTTGTTTGGTTTGGATTTTTGTTCAGGCGGCTGCGGAAACTTGTCATTTTCCGCAGCCAGCACAGGTTTCCGCAGCCATTTTGTTTTGTTAAAGTCTATGCTACAGGTGTCCTATGAAGAAACGAGCCACATGGGCAAGCTACAGGTGACGGGTACATGGAACGTGTCCCTTCAGATCAGCCAAATCATCCATAAAAGGTCACGGTCAACAAGGGTCAATGGCAAAGCCAACCAAGGAATTTAGCAGTGGCACATCTCTGTTTTGAGCACGTGAAAGTTTACGTGGCACAGTCCTCAGCTCACGGAGATATCGGCACACCTGGAGATCAACCCCGTAACCTGAATCCAACAGCTACCACTCCGAAGATTTAATGGACATGATGACCATTACGCTAGATCTCGGGCTGAGGAGATCTACGTGTCTCTGGCAACACAGTTAACAGCATAGGATTTAGTTAGTTAGTTATAGCACTTTTTCATTATAAATAACGCGTTGATAAACGCTGTGTAGAAGCTTTTGGAGATGTAATTTTTGAACTGTTGTTATTATCACCCCACTGCACTCTGTTTTACATATTTTGCTGCTGCTTTAATACATGAGAAGACTACTTTCCTGAGCTCGTTTTTGTGACTGTTCGTTGACTGGCTGAGGTGGCAGAGGGCCCCTGCGCACTAAAGCCCTGTATAGTTTTCATTTGATTTTATTATGTTTCTGCTTTCATAATCATTAGCTTGTATATAAGATGTCGTTTTGATGTTTTTAGTCCACTGTTGTTTACATTTTCATTTATGTTTTCTTATAGCTGTCAGCTGATTAATGTTTTTCTACAGGTTTTCTTAGGCAGCCCGGGCAAATTTTCATCTTTTTGATAACTACTGACATATGAGATCATCTTGTCCTTCCTGCTAATTTTCATTTTCTGAAGATTAATTCTAGCACTGTCATTTTTCAAATTGTGTTTTGCTTATTTATTTTTCTGCTACTTAGACATCATAATACTCATTTGTTTATGGTTTCTTTATATAGTCAAGTGACTCTATTAGTAAGAAAATAGAATATTACTTATTGTAGTGTGATTTAGTTATCATATTTCTTAACTTATTCATGATTGCTTCCCATAAGGTAGATTGAGATGAAGGGTAAAGGATCAGAAGAGTTGAAGTAGTGTGATTAGTTTCCTTTATGCAATTTAATTTAGATATCATATTGCTTAACTTGTTCATGATTGCTTCCCATAAGGTAGATTGCGCTGAAGGGTAAAGGATCAGAAGAGTTGAAGTAGTGTGATTAGTTTCCTTTATGCAATTTAATTTAGATATCATATTACTCAACTTGTTCATGATTGCTTACCATAAGGTAGATTGAGCTGAAGGGTAAAGGATCAGAAGAGTTAAAGTAGTGTGAATTAGTTGATTTTGCTTTCAGTCTTTGAGTGGCTTTAAGTTCAGTTTTTACTTCTTTTTTTCTATACAGCAGTAAGGATACTGGGCCATTGTCATTAGTTTACTGTTTGATACATTTACTTCCTCTTAAGAATTGATTTCATTACAGTTATTTTAAAGCTTTCTTTTTGAACAATTTTAAGTTTGGAAAATCATTGTAGAAATCGCCATTACCATCCATACTTAACTTTCATTTTCGTCATCACACATTAGGGAAAGATTAATTCAAAAACAAAATAAAAAACTCAAAAACGACAAAAGACTAAGGAAATGGTTATCTTGTACATATAGTACACTTCACTTCGTCAGTTTACGAATCCCGGATTGACATTTTAAATAGAAATTTAGAACACACTAAATTGACCAAACATTTTGGCGCTGTTGCCGGGGAAGTGAAACTAGGTAGCCAATTCCTTTAAAAATAAAAAATAAAAAAACAAGAAAATTTCAATGAAGGAAAATTGATAACCTCTCAAAGTATGCTCTCCTCTTGCACTTAGTGTGATCTGGAGGATCAGAAAAGAGAAAGTTATTGGTTTAATAGTTTCTTGAGTATGCTCTCTTCTTGCACCTAGAGTGACCTGGAAGATCAGAAAGAGAATTATTAGCCCGACTTGAAGAAAAAAAAAAAAAATGACATGCATAGAGCAAGAGATTCTAGGGGAAGGTTTTTAGCTAGAGCCAAGAGTTCGATTTTTACAACTCCTTCTACCTCAAGGAATAGACAAGAGACACCTCCATCATCTCCAACTTACACTCCTAGCCCTAGGATTCCTGGAATTCAAGAGACAGTAGTTGAGTTAGGAGACTCTTCCTCACCATCCATCGAATCTGAATTAGGAAAAGATCCTTTCTTTTCTTCTACAGGGAGACACATTGTAATTGAAGAAGTAGAATCATCTGAGGAAGAAGAGGGAGAAATTCCTCCTCGTTCGCCATTAGTAGAGGAACCAGAGGACTCTGAAATCTCTGAGAAAACTACCATGACAGAAGAGGGAGTTAACGGATTTGGTAGAGGTAGAGGTAGAGGAGGGGGAGGAGGAAATAATGGAGGAGGTAGAGGTAACAATGGGGGAAATAGGGATGGAGATAACTCATTTGGATTTCCTATAGTCGATGAGGATTCTCGAGCAACAATGAAAAATATTTCACCATCTGTCCTCCCAAACTTTCATGGGTTAAGAAATGAAGATCCTGAAACATTTCTATTTGAGTTTGAGGTCGTGTGTCGAACCTATGATTATCTGGAAGACTCTCAAAAACTCAAATTGTTTCCTTCAACATTGAAAGGAGCTTCTTTGAAATGGTTCATGGGATTACTCACTCAATCCATTAGGACTTGGAATGATATGAAACAAACATTTCTAGATAGATACATGGATTATTGTATGCCTACCAACCACAAGGATGAAGTATTTAAAATGGTACAAAGAGAAGATGAAAACTTGGAGGATTTACTTGAAAGATTCCAATACAATCTGAAAAGAGCAAAAATGAGTAACTTAGATGAGGAGACCTTGAAAGCCCTTCTATTAAAATCCATTAGAGATGAATGGATAGATATTTTGAACATGATGGGAAAAGGAGACATACCTCAACTTCCACTTCATGACATAGCAGAACTGTGTGTCCATCTCTCAAGAGGAAAATCTAAAACTGGAAAAGGGCCTAGAGATCCTTCTCTCATCAGAGCAAACAAATCTGCAACTGGATCAGTAAGTAGGGCTAAGATTGGCAATATGCTTGATGAATTCAAAACTGATATCTTAGGGAGTCTTAGTGAGCAACTAGACACTCTTAAGATCCACAATAAGCAGAAGCTAAAGCTTTAGCCATCTTTTGCCCAAAATGTAGGAAAAACATGCTCTCAGAGAATGTCCCTTGGATGCAAAAATTGTGGAAACATGTGCGATTTGTTCAGAGAATCATGAGACCAAGGATTGTCCTTCAATTCCTGGGCTCAAAGCTGTCTTTCAAGAAGATCCAAATACAATTGAGTCTCTTTGTTTTGTTGCAAGGAGACCTTGGCAGGGGCAACAAAATCAAGGGTTTAACAACTCTATGAACTTTCAACCCCCACCAAATTGGAATCCTTGGCAACAACCTTGGTCCCAACCTCAAAATCCTTTTCAATCATGGGTACAAGGTATGCAAAATCCTTATGGGAGATTTTCTCAATTTTATCAATATCCTCCATCTTTTCAAAACCAACAAGCTCCACAACTTCCAAATCAAAACCCACAACTATCATTGCCATTTCAACAACAACAACCCTCTCAACAAAACCTAAATTCTCAACTCTTGCTTCCATTCCAACAGAAGTCAAATCAACTGCCTTCTCAGCCATTGCCAAACCCCAATAATAAAAACCCTCAAAATGCTTACATGGTAGAAGGTCAACAATTTCCTGCCTATATGATTGTTCCTCTCAATGATGTACAACTCAGATCTGGTAGAGTTCTAGATAAACCTTCTATAGATGTCCAAAATCAAAGCATTTATGAGGAAGAATCTCTTGAAGCCAATAAGGGTTCTGAAGCATCTCTTCAAAACCCAAACACTCAGAAAGAAAAAGAAAAAGAGCTAACCCCCAAAACTCCCATAGTTGAGCAACCTGCATCTTCATCCACACCTCCTTTTCCTGAAAGATTACAAATTGACAAAGGGGTGGAAAAACAAATCTTGTTGCCTGACTATGATTTTCTAGATGAATTGAAGAATGTTTGTATCAAGATTCCCTTGTTACAAGCCATTAGAGAGATTCCTATTCTAGCAAAAACAATAAAGGAGTTGAGTCTTAAAAGACCAGGAAGGAAACCTAGAGATACAAGAAGAATCCACCTGGTAGGGAAAATTGCAGACATCATGATGGGAAAAATTACTATGCAGAAGTATGTAGATCCTGGTAGTCCAATTGCCAAAACACATATCAATGCGGTTGAAATTCCAAATACTTTGATTGATTTAGGGGTTGCTATCAACATTATGAGTAGACAGACTATGGAATAGCTGAAACTTCCTAATCTTCTCTTTACACCTACTTTACTGCAACTTGCAGATCGATCAATTATTAAACCAGATGGTGTATTAGAAGACATTTCAGTCTCCTTAGACTCTTGGGAATATCCAGTAGATTTTATGATTTTAACCCCCAAGAGTAATTTAGGAGGACACCCTCTCATCTTAAGAAGACCTTGGCTAGCCACAGCCGATGCTTTCATCAGTTGTAGGTCTGGGGATATGTATATTTTTTATGGTAATTCGACAAAGAAATTCAATCTGTATCCTCCAGCAAAAGCAATTACAGAAATAGGAGATAATGAGTGGATTGATGATGAAGATACTATACAACCTGTCTTTACCATTTCTAAAGTTAGTGAAGATAGTCAAATTCTGAACACATTAGAAAACTTTGAAACATCTTCAGAATATGACCACACACAATTTCAGTTAGATTCTGACATTGAGTATCTATCATCTAGACAAATGTCTCTTTTCTCTATGGAATAATTTGGTAGTTCCGCCATTGAGATCTTTCCAGGAAAAACATTGAATATCAACAAAAATTTGGAAAGATCACAACAGGAAGAACTAACCAAAATCTTGCAAAAACATTCTACTGCATTTGCATGGGAGTATACCGATATGAAAGGTATTGACCCTAAGACTTGCATTCATCACATCTACATTGAGGAAAACAGTAGACCAATCAGACAACCTCAGAGAAGGATGAATCCAAACCTTAGGGAGATAGTGAAAGAAGAGCTCCAAAAGTTACTTAATGTAAACTTCATTTATCCAATTTCAGATAGCCGATGGGTTTCTCCTTTGGTTATAGTACCTAAAAAGAATGGTAAATGGAGGGTATGCATTGATTACAGGGAATTGAACAAAGCAACTTTGAAGGATCACTTTCCTTTACCCTTTATCGATCAGGTATTAGATACTTTAGCAGGCAAAAAGTATTTTTCATTTTTGGATGGTTTTAGTGGTTACAATCAAATTCAGGTAGCACCTGAAGATCAGGACAAGACCACATTTACCTATCCATGGGGAACTTTTGCTTACCGAGTACTTCCTTTTGGATTATGTAATGCACCCGCAACATTTCAAAGGGCAGTACTCGGAATCTTTTCCGATCTAATCCATGATTGTGTAGAGGTTTATATGGATGATTTTACAATTTATGGTAATTCGTTTGAAGAGGCATTAGAGAATTTGGAAAAAGTCCTTATAAGATGTAAAGAAACAAACCTATCATTAAGTCATGAAAAATGCTTTATGATGTTTACTGAAGGGATTGTTTTAGGACATCATATTTCAGGAGATGGGATTAAAGTTGATAGATCAAAAGTTGAAGTCATCTCCAAGTTGCCTATTCCAAATTGTCAAAAAGATGTTAGAAGCTTTCTTGGATTTACTGGATACTATAGAAGATTTATTGAAAACTTCACCAAAATGGCATCTCCACTCTTCAAATTACTTACAAAAGACTGTGAATTCAAATGGGATCCTGATTGTCAATCTGCATTTGAAACTTTGAAAACAAGAATATCTGAAGCACCCATTTTGAGAGGTCCGAATTGGAAACTTCCTTTCCATGTTTCCACAGATGCTTCAGATACAGCTCTAGGAGCTGTGTTGGGACAAAAGGATTTAGTTCCTTATGCCATTTACTACACCAGTAAAAATTTGACTCCCACTGAGTTAAACTATACTGTGACTGAGAAAGAGTTTTTAGCTGTTGTTCATGCAATCAATAAGTTTAGACACTATATAACTGGCTATGAAACTTTTGTCCATACTGATCATTCTGCAATTAGATATCTCATGAATAAACCTGTTACTAATGGCAGAGTTACAAGATGGCTCTTACTTTTACAAGAATTCAATATTACTGTGTTGGATAAACCAGGGAAACAAAATACAATAGCTGATTTCTTGTCTAGAATCCAAAATACTAACGAAGATTCTCCTGTAGAGGATAAGTTTCCAGATGAATATTTGTTTGCAGTAACTACTAAGACTCCTTGGTATGTAGATATTGCTAACTATTTGGTTACAGGGAAGCTACCTCCACATCTATTTCCTGGTGAAAAAAGAAAAATTATTCAGGAGAGTTCAAGTTATTCATGGATTTCTAATGAATTGTTTAAAACAGGGCTAGATTGTGTGATCAGAAGATGTGTTCGGGAAGATGAAATGCCTGACATCCTCAAGGCATGTCATGATGAACCATGCGGTGGACACTTTGTTGAAAAAAGGACGGCCTATAAAATCCTTTCTTTAGGATATTATTAGCCTTCCCTTTTCAAAGATGCAAAACAATATGTCAGAAGTTGTGACAGCTACCAAAGAGTTGGGAGACCGACTCTTTCAAATGAAATGCCATTACAACCACAGGTACTCATCGAACCCTTTGAAAAATGGGCTTTAGATTTCATTGGACCCATTAATCCACCATCTAGACAAAAGAAGTATATATTGGTATGCACTGATTATGTCACTAAATGGGTAGAAGCCAAAGCATTACCTTCTGCCACTGAAAATTCAGTTGTTTAATTTCTTTTTGAGGATATTTTTACTCATTTTGGTGTCCCAAGAGAAATTGTGACAGATCAGGGAAGTCAATTTACATCTAACTTGAAGGAGAAGTTGATGGAAGAATACAAAATCAAGCACAGAAAATCTACTCCTTACCATCCGCAAGCAAATGGCCAAGTGGAGTTTACAAACAAAGTTCTTGAAAGCATCATCACCAAAACTGTTCATCTACACAGAAAATATTGGGCAGAAAGGCTTCCTGAAGCCTTATGGGCCTACAGAACTACATGGAGGAACACAACAGGACATTCTCCCTATGAACTTGTTTATGGGAAAGAAGTCTTGCTCCCCATTGAGTTTCAAGTCAAGACTTTCAAGATGGCAATCCAGTTGGGGATGAATCTATCAGAAGCCCAAAAGCATAGAATGGAGCAACTGAATGAGCTAGATGAGATCAGACAAGATGCAATTTTAAGGACTGATCTAGTTCAACATCAAAGAGCTAAGTGGCATGACAGATACATCAAAGAGAGAAAGTTTCAAGAGGGAGATTGGGCGTTACTGTTTGATTCCAAGTTTAAAGACTTCAAAGGAAAATTTCAGACTCATTGGCTTGGGCCATATGAGATTGACAAAGTCTTTAACAATGGAGCGGTAAGAATCAAGACCATTGATGAATTTCGAACTCCTCTCATTGTGAATGGCCACCGATTGAAAATTTATCATAAGCCACTCTCAAAAGAGGAATTTGTCAAAATGTTCCAAGAGAATTCTGCAATAAGGCTGGTGGAGAAGAATCATTCTCCCCCATCAGCCTAGCCTTTGTTTCTTTCAGTGAAATATATATATATATATTAAAAAAATATTAAAAAAAATCGTATAAGCCTGAAAACCAATCATAGATTGGCGGTCTTATACAGAAAATGTAGAGTGAAAATCAGGGACACCTGACACTATATTTTCCAAAAAAAATCTCCTCTCCTTCTCTTTCCATCTTCACTTCATCTCATTTGCCATTTCACTTCACCTCCATCCCATTCTCATTTCCATTTCACTTCACTCCACTTCACTTTCATTTCGTTCCACTTGTTCCATTTCATTTCATCAATAAAAGTCCCTTTCAGGACTATTTTCATTCAGTTAGTTCTTCTCTAACTATCTTTGTTCATTTAAGTGGGTGTTGTCTCAGTTTCCGCAGCTGGAAGCCGTTTCCGCAGCCAGAAGCAGTTTCCGCAGCCAGAAACGATTTCCGCAACCAACATCACTCTGTTTTCAAATTTACAGTCAACTGTTAGTGCAATAATCATGAAATGCAGGTGTAATTGAGCTAAAGACATGGGGCATCTCCAAGACATCAAGGAAGAGCAATTGGTTAGAAGCCTCGAGCAAGAAATGACAAAGTTTCCAAAGGTATGATTAATTTTTTTTATCAAATAACAATTCAAGTCATAATTACGCATAGTTATCAAACCATAACAAGTTCTACTATGTGCAATGATTTGATACGATAGCTCCATTACCACTCCTATTCCACGATATCACTCCACACACCTTGCATTCATTTCTCCAACGGTCTCATGATTATTCCGAGTTCAAACTCAAGACTGACTACACTTTCATTTATTACCCGTATTCTTGAGACGTGACCTATTTTGTTACGGTTCTTCTTAGCCGTATTTTCCGCAGCTGTCTGTTGAGACGTGTAAAAATTTCATACACAGTCATCCGATTCAAAATAATCCCGACGTTACTCCATTCGTTTACCACTCCATTAATACCATACTCCTCGCATACATCCGCATTTTATTTTGAACTTGTTTACTACTGCTCACCCTCTGTTCCTCCGGTAATTCAGGTACTTCCATTCCCTGTTCTCCATTTTCGATTGCAGCCACTACAGTTTATTCCAAACCCCGATTGCAGCCACTACAGTCTATCCTAAACCCTGTAACCGAGCCATTTCTTTCTCTGAACCCTCACATGCAGAAGAGCTCTCAGTTGAAATTTAAAACAGAGGATGGGAAAATTACTGAGAGCAGAGCCAGAAGGACCGAAATACTTGGAAGGTTATCCTCAAACTAAGGAATTGTTGAAGAAAGCCAGATGGTTACGATTTATCCAAAAGTTTAAAGGCCATAACAAGGAGGTGACCAAAGCTTTTGCACGGTCTTTTGATGGTCAAACAGTGGAGATTGGAGACTTGAAGTTCTCGGTGACCGAGGCCACAGTAGCAGCTGCCACGAGCCTACCTCAGGAAGGTGAAAGGTGGTTTAAAAATAGAAGTGTGAACGATCAGATATGGAGAATCATGCTACAAAACCAAGGTATGGATACCACTGTATTTACAAGAGGCATCCCTGTTCATGCACTAAAAGAGGAATGGTCTAGTCTACTGTTAGTTATCCAGAAATTTATCACGTGTGAAGGTCGTTTTGGTTCTATGTATATGTATCATGCTAGACTGATGATGAATTTCTTAGAGGGTCACACTGTTAATTTGCCTCATTTTCTGCTATTGAGTTTGAAAAAGATGAGTATTACAGTTCAAAAACACATAGGCAACATTGAACCTCATCTCTACCATCATGGACTCATAAAAATTCTTATTGAGGACCAGTTGAAGAAAACTAAAGATACTTGGGAGCAATTCTTTACAAGAAACTACTTCCAAGAGCCATCTGAGGCCTCTAGAAGTAGTCCACCAAAGATTCCAAGGAAAAGTAGGAGGAGAGAAAAGAATATTACAGTTCAAGACTCCCCTACTATAGAAACTCAAGAAATTGTCCAAAAAGAAGAAGAAGATAGAGCTAAAAATAAGAAACCGAAGAAAGAAAAAGGCAAAAGAACCATCCAAGAAGTCTATCCATCCCCTGAGCAATCCATAGAGGAGGATTATCAACCACTGTCAGAAAGATTAGTACATCTTCAGGCTGCTGCTATAGCAAAGAAAAAGCAAAAAGGAAAACAGAGTACACAAGAAAAGAGTACTAATCCATACTTAAGGAGGAGCACTAGGCTAAAAGGAAAGGTGAGTAAAACCCAAGAAAAACAGCCTCACTTTATCGATTTAGGTGAAGAGACACTTGAGAAATCTCCAGCTCAGCCAAGCATTGAACCAAGTCCTCCACATGAGGAAAGCCCTTTTCGGCCGGAAAGAGAGAGCAGTCCTCCTCCTCCGCCAGATTTTGAGCTTAGTCTGAGAAAGACACCTGAGGTAGATCCTAATCAGCAAGAGGTATATAACTACCTGGAATCCTTAGAACAATCAGCTACAGGACCGAGTACCACTCTGCCACTAGATGCACAAGTTCAATCCTTGAAATAGGAGGTATTTGAATTAGAAGTCCTAAATAGGCATATCAAATAGGAAAATGAAGCACTCAAAGAGCAGAGCAAGGTAGATAAGATTGTCCATGATAACACTATGCTCCATTTAGGACTGTGGCAGAAGAAAAACAGGAAACTGAAGAAAAAGTGCAAAAAGTTAAGCAGAGCATTGATTAATCTCAAGTTCAAATGTCTAGTCAGGAAACCTAGGAGGATTTTAGCACCAAAGAAGAAGAAAAGAGGGCTAGATGTCCTAGCAGAAGCCTCAAAACATATGGATTATAGGGAAATGACTAAATTTTGGTTGCATGAGGACATGCAACACCTTCACAATGGGGGTATGTTGAGCCTCAAACCTGCACCTTCCTATACACCCTCTCAGCCTTCTTTTTCCACTTACTTCATCCACCAAGTTGTTAAATCATTGCATTATAGTCTAAAAAGAGCTTCTGACATGGTTTTCTAACTATGCTTATGACTGTTGTTTGGTTTAGATTTTTGTTCAGGCAGCTGCGGAAACTTGTCATTTTCCACGGCCAACACAGGTTTCCGCAACCATTTTGTTAAAGGCTATGCTACAGGTGTCCTATGAAGAAACGAGCCACATGGGCAAGCTACAGGTGACGGGTACATGGAACGTGTCCCTTCAAATCAGCCAAATCATCCATAAAAGGTCACGGTCAACAAGGGTCAAAGGCAAAGCCAACCAAGGAATTTAGCGGTGGCACGTCTCTATTTTGAGCACGTGAAAGTTTACGTGGCACAGTCCTTAGCTCACGGAGATATCGGCACACCTGGAGATCAACCCCGTAACCTGAATCCAACAGCTACCACTCCGAAGATTTAATGGACATGATGACCGTTACGCTAGATCTCGAGCTGAGGTGATCTACGTGTCTCTGGAAATGCAGTTAACAGCATAGGATTTAGTTAGTTAGTTACAGCACTTTTTCATTATAAATAACGTGTTGATAAATGTTGTGTAGAAGCTTTTGGGGATATAATTTTTGAACTGTTGTTATTATCACCCCACTACACTCTGTTTTACATATTTTGCTACTACTTTAATACATGAGAAGACTACTTTTCTGAGCTCGTTTTTGTGACTGTTCGTTGACTGGCTGAGGTGGCAGAGGGCCCCTGCACACTAAAGCCCTGTATAGTTTTCATTTGATTTTATTATGTTTCTGCTTTCATAATCATTAGCTTGTATATAAGACGTTGTTTTGATGTTTTTAGTTCACTGTTGTTTACATTTCCATTTATGTTTTCTTATAGCTGTCAGCTGATCAATGTTTTTCTACAGGTTTTCTTAGGCAGCCTGGGTAAATTTTCATCTTTTTGATAACTACTGACATATGAGATCATCTTGTCCTTCCTGCTAATTTTCATTTTCTGAAGATTAATTCTAGCACTGTCATTTTTCAAATTGTGTTTTGCTTATTTATTTTTCTGCTACTTAGACATCATACTACTCATTTGTTTATGGTTTCTTTCTATAGTCAAGTGACTCTATTAGTAAGAAATCAGAATATTACTTATTGTAGTGTGATTTAGTTATCATATTGCTTAACTTATTCATGATTGCTTCCCATAAGGTAGATTGAGCTGAAGGGTAAAGGATCAGAAGAGTTGAAGTAGTGTGATTAGTTTCCTTTATGCAATTTAATTTAGATATCATATTGCTTAACTTGTTCATGATTGCTTCCCATAAGGTAGATTGAGCTGAAGGGTAAAGGATCAGAAGAGTTGAAGTAGTGTGATTAGTTTCCTTTATGCAATTTAATTTAGATATCATATTACTTAACTTGTTCATGATTGCTTCCCATAAGGTAGATTGAGCTGAAGGGTAAAGGATCAGAAGAGTTAAAGTAGTGTGAATTAGTTGATTTTGCTTTCAGTCTTTGAGTGGCTTTAAGTTCAGTTTTTACTTCTTCTTTTTTATACAACTGTAAGGATACTGGGCCATTGTCATTAGTTCACTGTTTGATATATTTACTTCCTCTTAAGAATTGATTTCATTACAGTTATTTTAAAGCTTTCTTTTTGAACACTTTTAAGTTTGGAAAATCATTGTAGAAATCACCATTACCATCCATACTTAACTTTCATTTTCGCATCCCTGGATGCGGGTGTCTGATGGAAAGGATGGCAGGCACGTGGTCGGTCACATTGGCAAGTGTCTAAACATGCCTGCTACGGAGTGGTGTACAAAGAAAGCGAGTTGGTCTCGCACAAAGCTTTTAAGGCGAGACATTAATTCCTCAACCAGACTCCCGGTTAACTGTGCCATGGCGCACCATATCCGTTGCTCTCCTGCTGCTCCAGCGTTCATTTTTGCTGCCCCAGTCTCTTGGGTCATGGTGTTCTGTGTAAAGCAGCGCTTCTCCCTCAGCGTGGCAACGTTAAATTCCTTTCCAGGTTCATTCGCTCCACCTCGGGGCCTTGCAATGCCGCAAGAACGGCTCAGGATGATAAGTAGGCGAGGAGGCTCCAGGGGTCGCGCCATCTCGCAGCGGTCAACCTCCCCGACGCGCTCTTTCACGGAGGTGCAGGATTCTGGGCGAAGCAGTCCCCCTGTCACAAGATCTGGTAGTGGCAGAGGTCGAGGGCACGGTAGACGGAATAATTGTGAGCATGAGGCACACCCCACGGTCCGCTATCGAATCCCCTGCACTCTTGCTCATTCTACCTTTATTGTTTCAGTCACAATTGAGAAATGTGAAGATCCCAGAGGCCAAGTAGACGCTCCTCCGGAAATGCCGGCCGTCCAGAGAAGGGCGACTCCAATGGACAGTCAGCGTCCAGTCTTAGGAAGCTCCTCGATGGCGAATCAAGCTGTCTCTGCAGGTCCAAGCGAGCCAGTGCAGAGAGAACCAACAGGCTCGGTGGCTCTGCATTCAGATTCGGAGGACTCTTTACAATTTGGTTGCAGAGTCGTTGAGGAACCATACACCACTGATGATGATTGATCTATCCCTGTTCTCCGCTAAAGGCAGCTTCAGCAGCAGGAATACTACTCTGTTTTGTTTCTTGACTCATGCCAGTATCGGGTCTCTATCTTGAATCTTGTTCTGCAACATGTAGGATGCAATGTTGTCTTTGTTTAGCCTCGTTTCGGGTACTTTACTGTCTCTGTTCAGCTATGTATATGTGTCGGGTCTTATAAGAGGCCATATAAAAAATGGAGGTCCTCTGAGAACTAAAAAAGTGAATACTTGTGCAAATTGCCAACCTCTTGGCAAGACTTTCAAGGCCAAGGCCTTGCTGTAATTTTTTCTCTTTTTGTATAATAATAGAAGTAGACAGATTTAGAAAAAAAAAAACTTTCATTTTCGCCATCACACATTAGGGAAAGATAAATTCAAAAACAAACTAAAAAACTCAAAAACGACAAAAGACTAAGGAAATGGTTATCTTGTACATATAGTACACTTCACTTTGTCAGTTTATGAATCCCGGATTGACATTTTAAATAGCAATTTAGAACACACTAAATTGACCAAACATTGACCACAGGATTCATGAACCATTCCAAGGTTTCCTCCATTAGATCTTAATCATGGAAAGTGGAAGGAGGTTGAGTAGATGGATCATGAATTTGTTTTCTAGATTTCCCAACTTGATCATTAATACATAAATGCACCCCTACTAGTACCGAAAAAGGGGGAGGATAAGGAAAACAAGGGATAGTAGGTTCCTCCTCTAAGATGGGAGTTGTCTGACCATTTTTTAAAGTTGGGAGAACAAGAACATTTGGGGGTTAGATTCAAATTGATTCAAACTAGATGTTCAAACTTTTTCTTAAATAAATCACAATCCGTATCTTCTTCAGGAAACACATAACATAAGTGAGGGAATCTATTAGAAAAATCATCAATTGATTCATTAGGATTCATTATAAGTTGATTGATTCTTTTATAAACATTTCGATAATCATACCTATCAAAAGCTTGATGAAGCTCCTTAAGAAATTGATCAAAAGAATGGATATAGGTAGATGGTAAGGTATGACACCATCGATTAACATGACCTTCAAGAGTGAGGAAGAAAAACACACAAGCATGATCTTCGTCATCGATTTCATAATATTTGCAAAATTTAAGAAAAATAGAAATGTGCTCGGTTATAGATGTTCCATCCTCACCATCAAACTTCAATTGAGACAATGATCCGGATTTAAACAGGAACGCAACAAATTACAGAGATAACCATATACACAAAGATGCAGTGGAAATAATACTTCATTTCATTAATGGAAAATACTGAAATATGCTTACAACCAGAAATGGAAATAAACCAGCTAGGGCGATGGTAGCTTATCTCTGAGAAGAGATGTGATGGCTACATGCCTCTGAACTGTCTTACAATGAGGCTCGAAGGCCTATTTATTGTTGAGAAACAGTGGAAAAACCCTTAACATTCCAAAACCTAACCCTAGAAGATGAAACGCCAAACTATGGGGCCCCGTTTGGGGTAAGTTGGTACATCAACTTCCCGGGGTCGTAACTTTGGCATACGATCTTCGTTTGATGCATACAATAGCTCGTTAGAAAGATCTATGTGAGCACTATCATTGTTGGAACAGGAAACATCGGTCCATTGGACCCATGTTGCCCCCAGATTCCCCAAAAAACGTCGTTTAGGGCCTCAAAACGGCTCCGGAAGTTCAGGACCCGAAAAACTGCTAAAAATAGTAAGTTGTGCTACAATTAAGGAAACTAAAAATGCTGAGAAGAACAATGGTGGGGGTCCAGGTGGACTTGGCAGGTGGCCACCAATATCCACCTGGATCATTCCCCCCCCCCTTAGGAAGCAATGGTCCCCATTGCGTTGAGCTCCTCCATGAGATGAGGAAACTTTTGTTGAACTTGTTCCCTGGTGAGCCACTTGCCCTGTTGAAGGAGTTGGCCTGCTTTGACAACTCGATACAGTTGGATATTTTCTTGGCGAGTGTTCTTGATCTGTGTGTCCATGATCCGATCAGTTGCAGCTTGTTCCATGCAATCTGGATTTAATTCTGTGGGTTTGAGTTGTTCTGCAATGTCGGATGTGTCTAGCAATGGTGGAAAGTATGGCCGAAGGCGATCCACATTGAACACTGGGTGCAGGCCAAGGAATGGGGGAATGCTGAGCTCAAATGCATTGTCTCCCATAGCCTTAGTAATGGTGTAAGGACCATATCGGAGTGGTCTCAATTTCCGATAAGCTCCAGTAAGGCATTCCTTTTGCAAATGCAACCAGACTTTGTCGCCCACCTGAAACTTGTGTGGCACCCGATGTTGATCATGTTGCTTCTTGTACTTGGCATTTGATTTCTCAAGAATGTCATGGACCTGCTGGCGAATGTGTTGGATGCGCTCAATGAAGCTGGTGGCCTTATCTATTTCGGACTGGACATGAGTTGAATTGTGAGTAGCTGCAAGTGGCATGGCCACATCAATGGGGCATAGTGGCTGGAATCCCAAACCCACCTGAAAAGGGCTATGGCCAGTGGAGCTGTGAAGAGCTCGGTTGTAGCTGTGCTGAACATAGGGGAGGCTCTCGTCCCATGTGCATGGATGCTTTGAGTTATACATGCGCAGAATGTGCACAATCATCCTATTGACAACCTCTGTCTGGCCATCAGTTTGAGGATGGAAGGCTGTGGACTTCGTGAGTTTGGTGTCCAGCATTGACCAGAGACTGGACCAAAATGTGCTGAGAAACCGACTGTCCCGATCTGAGATGATAGACTGTGGGATCCCAAAGTGCACCCACACTCGTTCAAAGAAGAGTTTAGCAGTGGCTTCTGCTGTGATATTCTTCTTGCAGGCCACCATAATGGCCATCTTCGAGAACCTATCGACGACCACAAAAACATAGTCATTTCCATGCTTAGTGGAAGGGAGGCCTGACATGTAATCCATGGAGATGGATTCCCAAGGTCGACTTGGGGTAGGCAACGGGGTATAGAGGCCGTGCTTCTTAATGGTCGGTTTGGCAATGGCACAGGCAGTACATGATCTGATGTACTTTCCAACATCCTGTCGAAGATTCGGCCAATAGAAATAATTTTGCAGAACTGCCACTGTTTTCTCGACCCCGAAATGCCCAACAGCCCGACTGTAGTGGGCTTCCCAAATCATCTTGGCACGCTCGCTTGAAGGAACACAAAGGTGACCGAGGTGGCATAATAGGGCATCCTGAAGGTGAAAATCTGGAACATGCCGACCCTCCAAGAGTGTCTGGTATGTGTGGCCGAATTCTGGGTCGCTTTTGTAGAGAAGTGGCCAATCAGAAGTCTCGTGCCCACAAGAGTTGAGCACGGTGGTTAACGCCATGATCGGTGGTCGACTGAGGCAATCTGCAACATTATTGGTGCTGCCCTTCTTATACTTGATATTCAAGTGGAACTGTTGCAGGTATGTAGACCACTTCTGATGGCGATCATTCTGCAATTTCCCTTTTTCATTCCCCTTATCGGGTTCTGACTCAGAGTCGGAACATGCATCTGATTTTGAAACCTTTAGCTCAGCCACCAGTGACTGCTTGGCCCGACACTCACTTGTGTTGTGAGTGGAGCTCTTATGGAACTCGCACCATTTTCCAGTGTCCTTTCTCGGCTTCGCGGCGCTATTCTTTGCTTGCAGCTTCGGCTGGTTGTCTTGGGTTGTCCCGCCTTGGCTTTGTCCTTTGTTCTGTGGTTTAGGGGCCCCTTTCCCCTGCTTTGGATTCGCAGATCCAAAGTCTCGCTTCTTTTGTTTAAACTTCTGCTCGACCTTGACGGCATATCGGTATGCTGCGCCGAGCGAGGAGATGTTTAGGAATTGTATTTCTTCCTGGATGTACTTGTGCAGGCAGCCACGGTATTTGAGTATCAAATGTTGCTTCGAATCCTTGATACCCAACTTTGTGCGAAGGGTATGGAAAAGATTGGTGAACTCCGGCACGTCTTGGTCCCTTCCCTGCCGCAGCGTGGTCCACTTTATGTATTCATCCTCATAGCTTCCAACAGGGTAGTACTGCTCCTTGATGGCATCCTGGAACGAATCCCAGGTGGGTGCAGCTGAAAATAGTGAGCCAGTACTTTCATCCTTCTGCTCACAGTAGGTTTCCCACCAGTCCTTGACGTGGGGGGCTGCTTTGAGAAGAGTAAAAACAATCTTTTCCCGACTCGAAAATTCATGAACAGAAAAATAACCCTCTAGTAGATTTAACCATTTATCTACGGCATCTGCGTCTATCTGACCCTCGAATATGGGGATTTCAAAATTAACTTGTACCTTAAAGGGTGTGGCGTTTCCAGAGTAGCTGCTGGAAGCCGATGCGTTGCTTCTGGGTAGCCGCTGAAGGATCTGGGCAAAGCTGTCCATCATCGGGTTCCGTTGTCGCTCGAGGGCTTCTTCGAGCAAGATTTTGATGGGATCTCCTGCCCCCTCGTCTTTCTTCTCATCCGCCATGGGAGGCCGTCGGGATTTGCGAGGCTGGTCTTGCAAAGGTTCAACCAGTTCAAGCCCTAACTCCTTATATCTCGACCTTGTTGGGGACATGCAAAGAAAAACAGAGAAAAAGCAGACCGCTCTGATACCACTGATCCGGATTTAAACAGGAACGCAACAAATTACAGAGATAACCATATACACAAAGATGCAGCGGAAATAATACTTCATTTCATTAATGGAAAATACTGAAATATGCTTACAACCAGAAATGGAAATAAACCAGCTAGGGCGATGGTAGCTTATCTCTGAGAAGAGATGAGATGGCTACATGCCTCTGAACTGTCTTACAATGAGGCTCGAAGGCCTATTTATTGTTGAGAAACAGTGGAAAAACCCTTAACATTCCAAAACCTAACCCTAGAAAATGAAACGCCAAACTATGGGGCCCCGTTTGGGGTAAGTTGGTACATCAACTTCCCGGGGTCGTAACTTTGGCATACGATCTCTGTTTGACACATACAATAGCTCATTAGAAAGATCTATCCGAGCACTATCGTTGTTGGAATGGGAAACATTGGTCCATTGGACCCATGTTGCCCCCGGATTCCCCAAAAAACGTCGTTTAGGGCCTCAAAACGGCTCCCGAAGTTCAGGACCCGAAAAACTGCTAAAAATAGTAAGTTGTGCTACAATTAAGGAAACTGAAAATGCTGAGAAGAACAATGGTGGGGGTCCAGGTGGACTTGGCAGGTGGCCACCAATATCCACCTGGATCAGACAAGTCATAAAGAACCTGATCAAGGATTAAAAGTTTAACATTGGATCCATTTGAAAAACACCCTGGGAGTATGAGCTGAGGATGATCCATTAAAGATAAGAGATCCAAAACAGACTCAATGGGCATAGCTTGTCATCTGGCCATCTTACTAGCGCCAGAATGTTGACGATGTTGGATACTGCCAACATACAGGGGGTCTACTCGATGTGGAGTCCCAATTAGACCTCACAACGTTAAGAGTAGGAGCCCCATCAGGAGTATCGGCTCGACCACCATAACTTAAGGTTCGACTTGGTTTCAATGAATAACTTAAGAGATTATGTACATAGCCCTTGAATAGGAAAGTAAGTTGACATTGTGAAACACTAATTGCAATGTGTAAAACGAGACTTTCATGAGAGGGGAGACATGAGTGGGTCTCTAGAAGGGAGTAATAGTACTGACCTAGGAGAGACACGCAAGAGTAAGTAAATATTCGTTAGTAATCTAGAGAAGTAGTTCACATAGACACAACGATCATTAAACCAATACAACAAACCTTAAACAAGATAAGTATTAAAGCCACCCAAGAAGTTCAACTTCCTTAGTACATATGAGCAAAACATATATAGTAAACATTGAAAGAATAGTCTAAGACATTCACAATACATGAATGAAAATGTGTTGGCTCATCGAGCTTCAATTATTAGGAGAAAGATCCAAGTACATCGATTACAATGGTAGACACTAGTTCCAGTAGTGGAACATTAAGCCACTTATTGCTTCTCCAAAGAATGGTTTTCTCTCCTATGCCAAGAAGAGAAGCCAATATTAGCTCTCCAAATCTTAAGCCTCCAAAATCCCTTTGCTTGAGTTATTAGGTTTCTTTTATAACAAGAGGAATGACCTTTCATCTCCCCTTGACCCTTGAATTACCCTCATGAATCTTGGACTTCTATTATGTCATTTTTACTTATAAACAACTCTTAAACATCTAATGATGTTTGTACTTATCTATGTGACTTTTGGACTTCTCCTAAAGACTCTTTTGTCCATATAGGACTATGTGACTTTTCATATTCCACATATGACGCTTGGACTTCCACACATTACATTTTGTCCTTTTCCTTGAAAATACATCATTACATTCCACATGATGATGTGGCATGACACATGGACACATATTTACCATTATGATGACACATGTACAAGTTACAACGGTGACATGGACTTCACAATCAGGTGGTAATGCCAATTTGTCTTCCTTGTTGATTCATCTTACATTCTTGATGGTAGATTTGATCTATGCTTTGTTTCTCACTTTGTTGCTTATCTTTACCCTCCAAAGAGTCTTGGATCAATATTGGAATCCTTCGAGTCATCATGCAATGTCTTCTTTCTGCCTGGATCCTCGATCTACTTCATGTCTCCATGATAACTCTCTTTTTCTCTTCTCCTCCACAGGTGTTTCTTTGTGCTTTCTCCTTGCTATCTTCTTTGAGAATCACCTTGTCATGCTACTAAGGTACTCCTTCCAATTAAAATATTTCATGACAAGGAAAAATCAGTCTTAAAATCATCTATTCTATCACTACCTATCTCATGGAATGAACTGCTTATGATAGGCCTATGAAAAGATTGTAGGAAGGAGGGTTGATGGGAAAAGCGTGGTTGAACTCATCAATGGCCTAAGAAGGCTCCAATTCTCACTGTTGCTACGCTATCCATTATAAATATGAGCTTTCCTTCGTCCAGCGCAATGGGGAACAACAAGGGCGAAGGATGAAGGCTTCAGGCTTCAAGGTTGTATCATGCGCTAAGAAGGAAAGAGAGGAAGACTTTGAAAGAAAAATTTGACTAATTAAGGGATAAGAGGAGGCTTACTTGAGCCTTCCTACTGCACTTTACGTTGAATAGGAGAGGTATAAACAAGTACCAGTGCAAAGGGGAAAGGGAAGAGGGAAGGATGAAGGCTTTAGGCTTCAAGACTGCGCTATGCGCTGGAGGAAGAGGAGGCCTTAAGGAAAGCACAGTTTGACTTTTAAAAGGATCACTATATCTTCATAATGTGCCATGCACTGAGGGAGACTTGGAAAAGAAGAAAATTGAGCATATATCGCAATGGCGAAGAGGGAAAAATGAAGGCTTCAGGCTTCGAGACTACACCATGCACTTAAAGGAAGAGAAGGCCTTAAGGAAAGAATAGTTTGACTCAAAAAGGGGTCACTGTTGATTTTGATTGCATTTTTCCTTCTAGGCTAGTGAATTTTGACCCAACAGTGGAGGCTTGTTCATCTGGAATGTGCTTTTCACTGAGGGAAGCCATAGGAAGGAAACTAGTTTGCCTAGGAGGGTTTCCATTACATTGGGAGGATAGGAGGGTATTTGTATTACATGTTTTGCCTCTACAAAAGGGTGGAAGAGGTTTATGTTATCAATTAGTATTGATGTATGTGCTATGTAATGCATAGGTGATCAAAATCCAGTGTAGTGAGTTGGTATAAACAAGAAATATTAGGTGATTTCCCTTGGAAGGTTCATAATGTGCAGTAACTTGAGATGATCTTGAGGAGGCCTTAGTGCACAAATATCGGTGATCCAGTTTGCATCATTGAGGCTAATTAATACGCTAAGATCATTAATTGGTGAGAGGGATGATGTATTCATAATTTCCACAGAGCATGGGACCAAGAAGGGCTTCCAGAATGGCTAAGTATAGGACCAATATAGTAAGAGAAATAAATGCATCTTAACGAGACTTCAACACGGATCACACACATAAATGCCATAAACATAAGCCAAAACAATGCACAGGACTTATGAACATCAATAACACCTTGAAACGACATCAAAGTGACGCCTATTTCAAGTGCAACAATTGAAACACCACAATGTGACATTTAGAATACAAGTTACGAAAAATGTGTTGATTGTGACCCAAAAGCATGGTGAGTTGTAGGAACATGTGTAGCACATATTCTCATGATATGTAAGAGTGTTTAATGCAGGGAAGTGCGCCAAAACTAAATTTAGTGATGTGTAAAGGTGCGAAAAATATACAGGTCATACTTAAAAGCGACACCTATGACCTTAAGAAAACATACAAGTGACACTTACAAAATGTGAATTACCTTGAAAGCGACACATGCCAGAGTGAATATAACATGAAAATGCCACTTATAAAAGTGAAAGCAAGCCAAAATGACAGCCATAAATATGAAAGTGACACTTGTGAAAGTGAAAGTCTGCAAAAGACAACAGTTGAGAGAACTCACCAAAATAGAAGTACAAAGGCAACCAAAGTGAGGGAGGTTGTCAAGGAAAGTGTGCACTGGCTATCGACGTGAGTTGAACATCGCACAAACACTGTCATGATGGACATTGTTATGCTTGTTTAAGCTTGCGTAAATAAATTGTGTTCATGAGTTCAACTAGGACTACGCATGTGCTAGCAAGTGACTTTGAGAAGTAGAACAAGAGAAGAAGACTTAAACATATCGCAGAACATCAATCGAACATGAAGGGATTATGGAACGACAGATCGTAAGATCCTTAGTACGTTCCAAAATTCATGTGTAGTCAAAATTTTGGAGGGTGTTGATCACAGCGTCAACATGTCCAAAAAAAACCTTCAAAATTGAATTATTGGTGTTATTGTTATTTTAAACATGTCTCTTATAATGTTTTGTTTTGAGTGATTCGAGACTTCCATATTGAATCATATTGTTAGAAAATTTTGGAATAACATTGTGTAATATGTGTGATATGTCCAACGTTTCGAATGGTGACTCCATCAATCATCAGGGACCACAGAGAGCTTCAAGAGTTAACGAGTGCTCGAGAGCCTTTTTTTTATAGGAAGATTTTTGAATGTTGGATTAACAACTATAATTCTGATTTGAATAAATAATATTTGACCAAACCCCTTTCTGAAACCATGATGTTTGACTAGTCAATTTCAACAAATTAGTAATAATTGGGATTTGGTAATTCACAACCATTTTTTAAAAATAGAGAAATTAGAAATAAGTTTATTCATTTAATGTTTAATTGAAAAAACATCAAATATTAAATATAAAAATTACTTTAGAATTAAAAGGAAAATATTTTCTATTAATATGAAAATAAATGAAGTTTACACCTAATAACAATTGTAAGTAAAATGTTGAAGGGGCGATTGCAGCAGGTAGGGTTTGGCAGTATGCGATGAGCAGGAACTAGGCCCGTAGGGCCGAGGTTAGGGCCCATCACCATGGACGGAGCATAGGCAGTAGAAGGTCGTCTCCGTTCAGGTGGAAGGCTGGCAGGGATCGGCAGGTGGAGGTCCGCTGTTCACAAGGAAGGACACCTGGCGACCACAGTAACAGTAAACCGTGAAGGTAAAACCCTCTGGGGAAAAGGAATATCATTTTCTCAACAGCGAATTCTCCGCAACCGTCGAGCCGACAGCAAACCGTGACCTGCTCAGTAACTATGGTTAATTCGGAGGAGGGCATAGACCTTGACCCCGCTATGGAAGATATCCTATCCGTCTGGGGAAAGGATCCAACGTCTGAGAACATCGATCGTTACTTCGGAACGGTGGAAGCCCCAGCAACTTCCCCGTTCTGTCCGGTCTCTGGTAGATCTACCCTTTCACTTACAAACGTGACCAAAGAACTGCATGAGTCGGCAGCAGAACTCCAAAAGGGAAAGATTCAGCCCAAGTCTCCAAGTTCGACTAAGGGATCTCCTCAGATAAGTCCGCCTATTCCACATTTCGGGATCAAAGGGAGAATAGGGTTTTCAGGGCCGATCCTCTCAGGCGGGTTGGAAGATATCGTAACCCTTGGCTCAAAGCTAGGGCAAAGGCCAGTAGGAGAAGCCGGGAATCCAGCAACCATTACAAGGGCCTCAATAACAACCAGCAGAAACAGCTCGAAAGAGCCCGAGAGGCCGGATCAGAGCGCCGAGGGTATTCAGGAGCTTAGGGGGGAAGGAAGGCGACCCATTCAGGAGTCTCAGGTAACAAATCCCTCTCGTTTTGAACCTCTTCTTTCTTCCCTTTCGTATGAGAAGGAGATTAGCCCGGAGCCAGGATCTTTCCCCCAGATCGCTGGGCCAGATCCACATAGAGGTTTACAGTCGAACGAAGCCCTAAGAAACCCCACAAGAGGAACTAAATCGGTAGAAGGGCAGAGGAAAAAGCAGAGATTGATCAGATCGCAAGGGGTTGAAGGGAATCTGGTGCTGGGAATGGATGTCCAGATTGAAGAAGTGTTGGAGGTCGCGGAATGTACACTGGTTGGCAGAGCTAGAGGGAAGAAATTCACATCAGAATTCATCCAAACCTGGGGGAAGCAGAATTGGAAATCGGATTTAATCAATGACTTTCGGGTCTTGACTCTTGCTAAAGGATGGTTCTCAGTCCGGTTCGATAGCAAAGAGGCTGCAGATTGGGTTTTGAAGAGGCATTGGTCGCTCGGGAACATCCCGGTGCTCTTCAAAAACTGGAGTCCAATGTTTGATGCAGATCACAAAAAGGCCGATGTCTTCCTGGTATGGGTCAGAGCACCTGGGCTGCCATCGTTCCTATGGGTTGAGTCGGTGTTTAAGTCAATTGGGAACAGACTAGGCACTTATTTGGAGGCTGACATGTCCTTCTAGGAAACACATAACAGGGCAATGGCTCGGATCCTGGTTAACCTTAAACCAAGTGGAGGATTGGTGGAAAAGATCATCCAACAGTACAAGGATTATGTATTCGAACAAATATTGGACTATGAATATTTGCCGTTTCGCTGCCATAGATGCCATGAGTATGGGCACTTGGCAAAGGAATGTCCATTAGGAAGACGGTGGAGAAGATTTCAGAGAACAAGAGAGAGGACGGAAAAGAACTTCAGGCGCCCTCATCTCCAATCAAACAAGGAGATACCCGCAGTCCTGGAGGACGAACCCATGGATATAGACATGCAACAGGGGAGTCTTGGTCAGGAAGCAAAAACCCAGGTACCATCGAAGGAAAGAACCGACCTCGATCCGAAACCAGGGGAACCTCAAAAGCACGCTGAAGAGACCCCATCGTGCTCATCTCCAAGGCCTGTAGAGGATCAAAAGGGTACGAATTCAATTCCAGATCTCTCTTCTCTTCCTATTTTTGAAAATAAAGACATATGTTCAGATAAATGTCTAGCAGATGATCCATCTTTTAAACCCCCCTTTTCTGATTTAAATGATAAAACTGTAATGATGGAAGATGGCAATCTGGAAAAATCTGTAGAAAACTTATCAGCTGCTATTCCCTCCCTGGATTTGAACTGTGATGGGTGTTGCCTTTCATCCCCTGCTCAGGCCCAACAACCTCTTTGTCCCTATAATCTCCGCTCCCTAGTACACAAGCCTGGTCCCATGTCTGCTGTAGGGGGCATCGATCCTTCTGCATCCTTGAGCCAGCCCGGGAAAAAAAGGGGTAGGAAATCTAAGCTCTCTGAAGCCAAAGTCCAGGCCATCTTTGATGTGGCAGATGGGAAACAACTTTCAATCACAGGGGCACTTAGAGCAGTGCAAAGCCCCGTATCTGCCTTAAAATGATAATTACATCCTGGAACTGCAGGGGTTTAGCCAGTAAACCCAAAAAACTGGCCCTAAAGGAGTTAGTGATGAACTCCAAAGCGGATGTCCTCCTTCTTCAGGAGACGTTGGGGAAAGGGGAGGACGTTGAATCAATGCTTAATGCTCTCCTTCCGGGATGGTCTTTCATAGCCATGGATTCTGACGGCCACTCTGGAGGCTTGGCTGTAGGAATCAGAGAAGGGAAAATTAAGATTTGGAACCGATGGGGAATGAAGCAGGTGTTGGGGATAGAGTGCCAGTCCACAGAATTCGATTTCCCCTTAACTATTATCAATATTTATGGGCCGTGTCAAGGAAGGATTCCCTTCTGGAACGGCTTGATGGGAAGCTCGCTTGTGAAGAATAACTATATGGTGATGGGAGGAGACCTAAACTTCTCTTTAGGAAGAGCGGAAGCCTGGGGCCCCGCTGCACGAGAGGACCCTCAATCAGAATTTTTTATGAATCTCTTAGCCTCAAATAATCTCATAGAAGCGAATCTCATCAAACCGAAACCAACTTGGAGGAATAAAAGAGTTGGAGATGCTAGAGTGGCGAAGAGATTAGATCGCTTCTTAATTAATGAGGCTTTATCTGCTGCAATTCCTTTATTCAGGCAATGGGTAGAAGAAGGGGGCCCTTCGGACCATTTTCCCATTTATCTTGAGCTCTCTAAAGCCCCCTCAAAACCTCCAGCACCCTTCAAATTCAATGCCTCCTGGCTTCAAGAAGAATCATACAATAAATTGTTCCAAGACACATGGATTCACCCTGCCAGAGGCTCCCAAGAAAGTAAAGGTTTCTTATTTATGGAAAATCTCAAAAGACTGAAAAAGGAAACTATCACATGGGCAAAGGTTAGAAAATTACAGCAGAATGAAGACCTATTAAAGATAAACGAGGAACTCCAAAAGCTTGAAAGCATAGAGATGGACGGATATGCGACTCATGAATCAAAGGAGAAAATTGTAACTCTGGAAAAGCACAAGAATCAAATCCTGCTGGCAAGGGAGGAGGAATGGAGGCTAAAGAGCAGAGCAATTTGGCTCAAAGCTGGGGATGACAACACCAGCTTCTTTCATAATTATGCTAAAGGAAGGAAGAGTGCAAACACTATTTGGCACTTAAAATCCGAAGAAGGAAGAGAGGCTAAGACCTTTGAAGCTCTTTCAACCCTTGGGGTGAACCACTTCCAATCTTTATTCAAAGATAACGGTGAGATTACCATAGCGGAAGTAATCCAAACAGCGCAATGTTTTCACAAATATGTGGAGGAGGAAGATGCGGATTTCCTAATGGAACCGGTTTCGAAGGAGGAAGTGGAAAGTGTCATAAAATCCATGGCAAAAGAGAAAAGCCCCGGGCCGGATGGTTGGTCGGTAGAGCTTTTCCTACACTTTTTTGAGCAAATAGGAGAAGAAATAACAGATGTGGTGGAGGAATCTAGACTAAAGGGAGAGATTTATAGTCCATTCTGTTATCACAAAATCACTACTGAGGGCTGCAACCAAGCAAGATTTCATGTAACTCTTTCAACCTAACTTTAGACCAAAGATTAGCCTCTTTGATCAGAGAGGGTTCTCTCACAAACTCTTGATAAAATCCTTCACTACAATAGATGGCTAACTCTTTATTCATTCATGAAAGCAAAGCTGGTTGGAAACATATCAAACTGGTTCTCATTGGGCTATGGAGTCTCATATATTAAGTAAACAAGGAAAACATAGTCATCTCATGGAAGTCAAGGCTCTTTGCATTACATGTCAAACATACTCCATCAAAACATAGCTTGCCAAACACACAGGAAGTCAGAGCATAAGATTATGAATTCTGAGTGATTGTGTTACAACAAGGCTATAAAAGAACATAAAGTATAAAACACCATCATTATATTTGAACATAACAATCCATCGAGAATCTTGAGTAGAGAACAACACTGTTTTACTATTACTGTCAAAAAAAATCTTACAATGGCCCAAAACAACTCTGTTTTTCTATAAAATGTCCAACCTTTTTTACATATGAGTCATTTCTATATATAGCCAATCAAAACACTACTACCTGAGACTCCTCAACAAGCATGAAGGGAGCTCGGAATTCTAACATTAATTACCTTATCTCTATCATAAACAAACTAATTAATTACAAGAGATATCGTGCTACGAAAACAGAGGACTCCATTACATTGTCACTTCAAGTCTATCTCCTCGTGTACCTTGCTGCATCCTTGAAACTTGACACCTGTAGCACTTCAATAACAGCCAAACCAAACTAAAAACACATTCACTGGATGAGCAGCTTCGGATGCCTGATGTGTAGGTGATTCATCAACCAATAAGAATATGCACCCTATGTTCACGGTTTCTGCCTCCCATTAGTGTTCATGCATTTAAGATCATGTTTCAAGCCATTTAATCCTCTGATAGTCCCGTATGATTGAAGAAAACTTATGATCTGGCCATCCCATAACTGAACAGGTGTACCACTCAACACCTCAGCAGCCCTACCAGAACCCTAAAAATTCGGACATAAAGTGAAAACTTTCAACAAAAGACAAAATTTCACCTTTTCTTCGAATACTTACATCTGGCACCTTTTTTAAACATCTGACTGACTTTCTATAGTCTCCATGCTGGCCTTAAGTCATCCCTTTAAATATTTGCTGACCTCAGCATTCAAACTCAAGTTTTCAACATAAACAGTCATCTACAGCAGTTTCGTAGCGCGCTACGAAACTGCTGTAGGTCATCAAAACTAAGCATATGAACCTTAAAGCAACAATAACTTAACTCTGTGATTTCTTCAGCCATTCTACACAGGTGTAAGGACATCAAAAAGTATCAAAAAGTTTTAAATGATGACAGCCAAAATATACCAAAATTTGGAAAGCAAATTTCTCCTTGGATCATTTAGCTAGTTTGCCTAACTTCCCTTTCAAGCTGCTGACTTCTTCCTTTAACATCTTATTTTCTGCTCTTAAACTTGTATTCATTTGTTTCATGATTTTTGCCTGCTTCAGAGCTGGCACTGTCCACACATATGCATCAGATACTGAGTCAGCTTGGCTAATCAAACTTGTTCTGCCTTTCATTACAGCCTTTTTATAACTTGTATATCTCACTGCCTTTTCCTTGAAAACATTTTCAATCTGAGGTATTCTTTCCTTTGTTGCTCCAGCTTGTTTCTTAATAGCAATAACATTTCCACTTTGACTGATAATAACCTTATTATCCTTGCTCTTGCTTTTGGTTGCTTGAACTATTTCAGAGAAAACTTCAAGTGCCTCTGTCCTAGGCATTTCTAAAGGTGCTTTCTCTTTCTGAGCTTTCTCCACTTCTTTAATTTGCCTTCTTGTCACTGGTCTGCGTGGTTTAAAGGCATATTCTTCACTTGGCTCTTCAAACTTTAACCTTTTAGAAGCCCTTGATTTTTTAGAACTTTCAGGTGAGGACTGAGTTAGATCAATATGCATTGGTGGCACCAATTGATCTTGCTCAAGTTCTAGTGGTTCAATTTGAATTGGATGATCTTGCTCTAGTTCAATGGCTTCAAGTAAGTCATTTAAACTACCCTTAGAAATAGGACTTTCTTCCACAGGGACTAACTTTCCTTTCTCCTTGCTTAGTTGGCCTCTAGTTCTCACCCTTGAGACCCTTTCAACTTCAATGGATTTAGTTCCATCTTTCCTTTTGTGAGTCTTCTGCTTTGATGACTGAGGTGTTTCCTTAGGTGATGACTTAGGGGTTTCCTTTTCAGATACTCTAGATGACTTAGGAGTTTTATCTACTGATGCTTCAGGTGTTTCTTTAACTGCTGGCTTGGGAGTTTTCTTCATTGATGCTTCAGGTGTCTCTTTAGCTGCCACAGACCTCTCTGACTTCTTTGCTTTAATTTTAGGCTTCTTATGGTCTTTCACTTCTCTTCTAAGTTCAGCCAAAGTAGGTTCCTCACTCCTTTCTTCTCTTTCTCTCACAGGTAATGGAGTGAGGCCTGTTTTGCTTGGGAAACCGGCCATAAACACAAATGAATCCCAATCTTTACCAATTTTTTGTAAACTATCCAACACCAGCAATTTTACTAGACCATGATGAAAAAGGGATGTTTCACAAGCATCTTTCTTTAACTGAATCTTATCACACATTTTGCTAATACTCCTGAACAAATAGAAAGGTATGTCTATTGAAACCTTACCTGTGAAGTGTAACAGAAGTTTGAAGTGGTAGGAGTAAACTTTATTGTACCTACCCTCACATGTCAGGTACTTCTGGATACATGTCAATAGCAGAGCATAATTCTCTTTTAGATAACTCCTTGGGACTGCTTTGGTGAGATCTTCATCTGCATAAGGTGCCTTCAAAAACTCTTTGCAGGGACCCATTTCGAACTTGAAGTTTTTGAACCATTCTTGGCCACCCCTCGGGATTTCTGTGACAGTGGAAATAACTTCAGGGGACACCGGAAACTCCAACATGGCCACCTTCGAATTCAGTCCAGTGAAGTTTAATGCGAAAGCCTTGGTCACTTCTGCATGTCCTCCCTTCAATTTTTCGCAAAACCGCCAGCAGCCAGCACTTCGAAAGGCCTTTGCTACCTCTTCATCCCTGAGAGTAACATCTAACCCCTCCGGCTCTGTCCTCACACATTTACCAGATCGGTGTTCCTTTCTTTCCATGCTGCTTTGAATATTTTTACACAAGAAACTAATGGTGGCTTGTAGCACGAAAACAAACTTCGGCTTTGGAGAGCAGGCTCGCTTGCAGTAGTCCGTTTAAATAAGAGCTTGGGCTTTTCATATAGCAAACACGTTCATATGATATGAAGAACTCATTATGAAATGACCACCTCTTATAACATCCCCTAAACTAACACTCAAATACATGACTTCGGACCTTATGGCGAAATAATGGCTTATCATGACATGGAGAGGGTGTGAAGTGACAATCATGAACGGACTTATGACTCACTACTCACGGATTTGACATTCAGAGAAAAAGCGCTGCAAAAAACCCTGAAACCCCGATTTCGTAGCGCGGGCAGTTCAAATTTAACAGGATGCGCTACGAAATCGCTGACAAACAGAGCGCTGCGAAAACACGAAAACATCATTTCGCAGCTAAACTGACCAATCAAACCTGCGCTGCGAAACTGCGCAAGTACCAAAGACATCAAACCCGCGCTGCGAAACTGCGCAAAGTACCAATGACATGACATGCTTTAACTAACAATGATGGAGGGTGTCTAATGATTTTTCCTTTACACGAATTCACATCAATAGCTCTTGAATTTCAAATTTCAAATTGACATATACTAATAAACCTATTCACAAGACTTCAAGACTTTATATAAAACTTATGGACAACCTTATATACATGAACTATAGTTCCAAGTGATAACACATTCAATGCAACCTTCATAGCCCTCATCCCAAAAAAGGAAGCTCCGGACTCCTTCGAGGACTTTAGACCCATCTCCCTTTGCAACAGTATTTATAAAATAATTGCAAAAGTGATAGCTCTCAGGATCAAACCAATTTTATCAAGGCATATCTCTCCTGAACAATTTGGGTTTCTGAATGGGAGACAAATTCATGAAGCAATAGTGGTGGCACAGGATGTCCTTCACAGTGTAAAGATGAAAAACAAGAAGGGAGCTGTAATAAAAATTGATCTATCAAAGGCCTATGACAGGATAAACTGGTCATACATCCACCTGCTCCTAACACACCTCGGTTTCAAAGTGGACTTCATCAGATGGGTCATGGGGTGTATCACAGATGTTAGTTACGCACTCCTTATAAATGGAGCTGCTACACCCTTCTTCAAAGGACAAAAAGGGCTGAGGCAAGGCTGCCCCTTGTCCCCCCTGCTTTTCCTCTTGGTGGCTGAAGGCCTAAGCCAGCTGATTCATAAAAGCAGAAGGGAAGGTAAGATAAAAGGTATAGAGGCAGCAGTAAACCTTTTCATCTCTCATCTTCTCTTTGTAGATGATATTCTGGTCTTTACTAATGGATCCATAAACGAATTAAAGGAGTTAAAAAAAAAAAATTGACCTTTTTTTGAAAGCTACTGGAATGCAGATCAACCCCAGGAAATCTCAAATCATTGTGGAAGGGCTAAACAGACAAGAAACGGAACAGTTCAGCATGTACTTTCCATATGAAATGTGCAATATGGTAACCCCTTTTAAGTACCAGGGATTCTGGCTAAAGCCAAACGATTACAGGAAGGAGGACTGGTCTTGGCTAATTGCAAAAATTGAAGCTAGAATCAGGCACTGGAGTTTTAAATGGCTTTCCAGAGCAGGGAGACTGACCCTGATAAAATCTGTGTTATTAGCCATCCCAGTTTACTGGTCAGCTCTAACATGGGTCCCAAAAGGTGTGCTGGAGAAAATTAGGAGAATCTGTAGCAGATTTTTGTGGGCAGGATCCAAAGAAATTTCGGTTCTCCCTTGGGTTGCTTGGGAGAAAGTGGTGAGACCAAAAGACTGGGGAGGTTGGGGGATAAAAAGCTTGCCCGAATTCAGACTCTCTTTGGCAGCTAAATCAGGGTGGCGCCTCATTAAGATGGAAAATCTCTGGACTAGAACTGTTAAAAGGAAATATATAGATCCAACTCCTTTGGAAGTGTGGATCAGGAACCCAGTTAAGAGCCAAAAGAATATCTCAGCAATCTGGAAAGCAACTCTGGAGTCTTTTAAAGTGATAGAACAAGGACTAGCATGGAAAGTCGGGAGCGGAGAAAAGGTAAAGATTGGAAAGGATCCCTGGGTAGGCTGCTCCGAAAACTATGCACTTACCCCTGAACTGGTTCAGCAGTTAGCGGACAAAGGGTTTCTTTACCTTAGCCAAGTGGCAAATCCGGGATCTTCATCCATATGGGGTCAAGCTTGGAAGAATGGTGAAGATCTGGATCTGGAGCAAAGATGGTGGAACGAATGGAGTACCTTTACTCAAGAACTCTTCAGAACAAATGTCCGTCTGAATGATAGACAGGATGAGTTAATTTGGGCCCATGCAGACTCTGGGGAATATGCTCCCAAGAGTGGATATAATTTCCTTATGTCAAAGAAAGGCTGGGGAAATCCAGAGTGGTGGTCAAAACAACTTTGGAAACTTAAGAGCCCCCCAAAGTCAAAAATCTTGTTCTGGTGCATCCTAAAAAGCAAAATCCCAACCTGGGACATCCTGCAGACCAGATTCATGCACGGGCCTGGGAGATGTACCTTGTGCAAATCAGAAGCAGAGTCTATAAACCATCTTTTTATAAAATGCCCAGAAGCTATTAAAATTTGGGCCGAGGTAGGGAACCTATTGAACAAAAAATTAGAATGGGATGGGAACTCTGTTCAAGAAGCATGGCAGAAGTGGTGGCACTCTCATCCAACCGGGAACCTTCGCAACCTCCCTCTCATCATTAGCTGGGGTATTTGGATAGCCAGGAACAGGAGTATTTTCCAGGATAAAAGAATTCCTATAGCTATCACAGTGAGTCAGAGCACTGCCATTTTTTCTAGTATCCCCGAGCCTAAGGAAGCCCACCCCCAAAGAATCATCCCAGAATTGCAGATCACAGAAGGAATCCCCTGGGCTTTCTTTGATGGTGCATCTCAAAACAACAAAGCAGGAGCTGGTTTAGTCATCAATGAATCCCCATCGCATGTCTTAAAAGCCTCTGTGGGTCTTGGAACTGGATCAAACAACTTTGCTGAACTTCTTGCCCTGAAATTCCTTATGTGTTGGCTCATCCAAAGGCGCACCCTCACAATTCAAATTTTTGGGGACTCCCAATTAGTGATCAGATGGGTTAATGGAAATAGTACTTGCAGCAACCAGTTATTAAAACAGATTCTGGGAGAAGTTCAGAGATTAAAATCTTATTTTAACATTTTCACTCTCCGCCACATTTACAGGGAAAGGAATGAATCAGCGGACCAGCTTTCTAAAGACGGTCTACAACAGGATTTGGGCAGCTGGAAGATCGTAGAAGAAGATCAAGGACAAACCAGAAGATCTGAACAGCCGCCATATAATCAGAATATCTAATTTACTGGCAGTTTTTTGTTTACCTTTTTTATTCCAAAATTTTTTGTAATTATATATAAACATAACAACACTATTTATCGGCTTTTAAAAACAACATTACTGCATATCGGGCTGTTTTCTTCTATGTTGAAGAGGCCCGGAATGTTTTGGAATTTTGTGTGCAATCAGCCCGCTGTTACATTCAGTTTTGGAAAGGCACCTCGGTTCAGAGGTAGATAGATCAGCCTCAGCACCTTACAAAAAACAGGTGTATGCATAAGTCAGATTTTTTGTAAAACAGTCTTGGTAATCCCTCAGTCGGATTAGTGATGCTTCAGCATTTGCAATGTAAACTTTTTATAAGCTTAATAAAAAGTTTCGCTTTTTCCTTTGGAAAAAAAAAAATATATATATATATATATATATATATATATGAAAATAAATAGATAAATAAATATTTTAATAGGACAGGATTGGATCCACATAAAGTAAATGGGGGATTGGTCCAACAATATGTTTAGGAGGCTAAGAATTAAAGAAATAAAAGGAAATAGGGATTAATGACAAATAAGGGGTCAAGAACTAAAGCAACAAACAAATTAAAGGAGTTAAGGATTAAATGTTAAAAAGAGGCTAATAATTAATAAAATGAGTTAACGATTAATAAGATGTTAAGAATTAAATATCCAAATAAAATTAATACCAAGAGGCAAGGATTAATATAAAATAAGATGATGAAGAATGTTTAAACTCGAAGAATGTTTAATCCTTATCATCTTATTTGAGTTTAAACATTCTTCGTCATCTTATTTTATATTAACCCTTGCCTCTTGCTACTAATTTTATTTGGATCTTTAATTCTTAGCATCCTAATAATCCTTAACTCATTTTATTAATTCTTAGCCTCTTTTTTACATCTAAACCTTATCTCCTTTAATTTTTTGTTGCTTTAGTTCTTAACATCTTATTTGTTATTAATCCTTGTCTCCTTTCATTTCTTTAATTCTTAGCCTCCTTAAGCTCCTGACCATATTGTTGGACCAATCCCCCATTTAACATATTTATTTGTCTAATTATTTTCATATTAATAAAAAAAATCTTTTTAATTCTAAAGTAATTTTTATATTAACATTTGAGATTTTTTCAATTAAACATTAAATGAATAAACTTATTTCTAATTTCACTATTTAAAAAAAAAATGTTGTGGATTACCAAATCCTAATCATTACTAATTTGTTGAAATTGACTAGTCAAACATCATGGTTTCAAAAAGGGAATTGGTCAAATATTATCTATTCAAATCAAAATTATAGTTGTTAATCCAACATTTAAAAATCTTCCTATAAAAAAAGGCTCTCCAGGACTTGTTAACTCTCGAAGCTCTCTGTGGTCCCTTATGATGGATGGATTCACCATCTGAAATGTTGATCAGATCACACATATTACACAGTGTTATTCCAGAATTTTCTAACAATGTTTTGTTTTGTTTTGTTTTTGAATTGGTGGAATTGGAAATTAGGACAATCTCGTAAGGTCGATTCCCACCGCTACCACCATAACCTCCAAGTGTATCAACATGACCCCCGTGGCACATAGGGTTAGTAAGGGGTTTGAACCAACAACGTCATAAGGAGTGCATTAACAATACACACTATCGACAATTGATCTACACCTTGGGGCCTTAAATAAATTGAAATACACGAGGGTGGGATTTGATCCACTTATGTGCACATAGGTCATGATACTATTTAATATAATCTCTTTGGGTGCAACCACACGTTTAACCACTACCTTAAGGCGCCCTCATTACTTCAGGTTAGGCCTCCATGGGAATTGAACCTTTCTTAATGGTGAAAAGCCCCTCGCTTTCCACCACCCGATTCAACCCCTTTGGGTTTATAAAAGAAGGACACGAGGTTGGGATTTGATCCACTTATGCATGCACGGGTCGTGAGACCAATATTATAGTCTTTATGGGTGCAACGACATGTTTAACCACTACCTCAAGGAGTTTATATGATTTTTTATCTGCTTTGAATTGACAATGTTCAACCCTTAATATAAAACCATAACTTTTGTTTAGTTGTTATTGGATTGACTTAAATCTAGTGCATAGTTTAATTCATATTTTTTGATGGGGAAGATTGGTAGTTGTGAGAAGGCCTCTAACACTACTCCTATAATGAGAAATGACTCACGAACTACTTCGATTTTCTAGATACTAATTTCAGTGCTTAACCACACAATACCCCCCAACACCAATAATTGCATCATTGGAGTTAAATGTCACACAATTAATTCAAATCTATATTTTACATGGTTACGTTTTTTTGTTTTTTTTTTCTCTATTGATTTTATAGGCTCTAATAATGTTGGCAAACAGTGTATTTTTATATATCTACTTCATTTATACTCATAGATTATAAATTGTGTATGTGTTGTGCACAAATTTAATTGTTTGCTAATGTTAAGCTGGCACAATAATGCACAATCTATATCATAGAGGCTATTTGTTACATGACCCTTCTTTTGTACTTGAAATTAACTTCCCAACTATCTTTGGTTTCTTAAACCCAATTAAACATGTCATGATCTTTTATTCTAAAGTAATTGTTGATTTAAGTATTTAAACCAACCCATATTTAGACTACAGTAATTTTTGTCTCCTTTACATTGATAAAGGTTAGAAAATATTTATTATAACAAATATATATTAATTATAGTATTATATTATTTATATTTTCAATATAAATAACAAATAAAATTAGTAACAAAGCTACTTATATATGTTTATTAATGTAATAATTATATGTAGTCAAAAGCAGTAGGGTTTTTAGTTTTGAAGAGAATACACAAGATTTAATAAACATCAACGCTCTCCAAAAAAAATTATCCCTAAGAAATTTTGTATGATTATTGGTTAATTTAGATATGCTCATTTTCATAAGTGTAACTTCTTATATGATCTAATTTTGAAAAATTAGATTTGCTTAGATTTTGTTGGATGTGGTAGATCTAACTTTTTGTAACCAATTTTCGACCAATAGAAGTAATTTTCTTACATTACAACTATGAGCAATTACATAAAGGATTTGAATGGTTATAGCTAGCAAACCCAACATCTCACACCCATGATAGATTAACAATACCAAAAGAAATACATTGAAGTTCTTGGTAATATTTATTTTGGAAAAGGATATCGACCTCACCAAAGAACTTCCCAATTAGATAAATCTGAAGCTTCAAAACTTTTGTTGGTCACAAGTTTTAGACAATGAAAATATGATATTTAGGTGTCGTATATGTTATCAGATAGGTAGTTTACAACTTTCATGCCCCCAAGCAGGGAAGAATCCCAAGCTAGAACTAGTGGAACATACTTGGAGGATGATGTCCAAGATGGGGGTGCCTTAATACAACAATCCATTGGCACTGTGCAACAGGTTGTAAAGGAACTCGGAGACTCTATGACACTGCATGGATCTAGAGGCTCCAAAAGAACACATGTATCAGAAAGTTTATATTCTACCAAAGAGGTTCCACATGTGGGTCAAGAATTGGCATTGGTTCATGTTGAAAAAAATATTTATGGTTAGTAAAAAGTGCATAAATGGAAACGAAAAAGAGAAAAACTTTGCACCAGTTAGCCATAATTGTTTGTACATACACTGTTTTTTCGCTTTATTATCTGAGGCGTCTTGTATGATGACCTTCTATGTTTGCTCCCCATATCCCTTTTTCCTCTTCTTCTTGATCCTCTGATTGGATCTCAGATGTTTACACACTATGTGTGTTTACAAAGTGTAATTTTTATTTATATTAATAGAAATTACAAGTTTTTTCTACGTTAAATATTAAAAAAGAAAAAGAAAGAACTATTTATTTTGGGAAATTTATAAACATAATTATAATTTTAATATAATCTAGTTTTTTTAAGTAAAATAATATCCTCATAATTTGATTATGATTTAAAATTATATAAACTTATCCAATTTTAAGTAAAATCAATCAATTTTTTATTTTTATTTTCTTATTTTGCTCAATTTCAACTTTGTGTTTTCTTATTTTGCTCAATTTGTATGATAAGAAAATTTTTAAGCCACCTAGAACTTGTTATCACATGTTGCATAAAATACTTTGAATGTTGTTTTTAGTTGGCGAAGTCAACATATCATGACCATCCTAGGTTTGTCCATAATTCTTTTTATTTTAATTTGTCTTTTTCTTTCATAAAAGATTACATTGTGTGGTCTCTCTCATTAGTAAAAAGACATTGTCTTCATTTCTAAAACTCTAAATTTCATATTATAAATTAGTGTAAAGACAAATTTTCTTAAAATTATTTTTTAAATAAAATATAGAATTGATAAACACAAAATCCTCTTAACATAAATATTTGAAACATGTCATACTTATACTAATTCAAAGAGATGATCTCACATCTTTTTATTATAATTAAACAATCTTCTTTATAAAACTTAATGTAAGGAAACAAATATAACAAAATATTTTTACTTATATATAAATGAAATTATGAAAAAAATACAATTTTAAATAATATATGTATTAATACTATTTGTTAAATATTTTTAATTTTTATTAAGAGAAAATAAAAAATAAAAATAAAAATAAAAGTAAAATACATTTGGTAGACACACATAGTGTGCATTGTGCATGCTGAAAGCGACACAATGAGGACATGACTTTACAATAGAGAGCATAAAATGAGCATCTATGGTCTTATAAAATGGTCAAGAACCACTAAGCATATGCCAACAACAACAAAAAGCAGTGAAAAATATAAAATTGTGGATGGATATTGTAGTTGATTTTTTCCTTTTTACCCTTCCTTCTTTGCACCTTTTGCCATCTTTCGAGATCTGGATCAATCAAAACCAAAGCTATTTCACATCCCCCAACCAGATGAGGAGATTTTTTGTTTGAATTTAAGAAATATGTGACATGTGCTCATTTAGTACCACCTTGACCTATTGTTAGTTGTTGATTTTCTAATTCTCGACCTGATGAAGATGGAGCAACTGACCCATCCTGAACTGCAACCACCCCCTCTATTTTATCTTCGCTTTGTTCAAGTTTTGTCTCGTTTTTTCCCGCCTCCTCATATTTCGAATGTGGAGATTCATTAAACTGTCATCCTTTTGGTATGTTTGGTTGTTTCTTTTCCTTTTTTGGGATTTTCTTTGCCATAGAGCATGTGTTCTGAAGATGACCTGTTTGAGAGCACATACACCATTTGAAGGTCATGTTTTCATAATCTAGAATTTGTGTCCACTGAAAAATATTATTTTTCAGTGTGATATGATATGGTAATCATTTGATGAGATATATCTCCACAAAAATCCTTGAAAAGGTGAAGATTCCTTTTTTTGTTCGTTCCAGATCCATCTTTTGAATTTACCCAGTTTGTTTCCAATGCCTTCAAGAACTTGATGGTGTCAAAAAGGAAGGGGTATGTTTGGAAGCCTAAACCAGACTGACATGGAAGTGACCACCATGGATGTTGCATTGAAACTAAGGAACCAAGGAGTAATTGATAAGCCAACCCTAACCCAAAACCATGGCCCTTAATTATTAACAAAATCCATTTCTTTTTGTGTGTTAAATTCAACAACGAAAAATTCTTTAGAATAAAGCTATATATCACGATTAGGTTCCCAAGTAGTGAACACCCACTAATATAATGGTTCAGGTTTTGGCCAAAATCCATTGAATACATATAATGGCTTTGGACTGCAGAGTAGAGAATAAGGAGGTTACCTGTGAGTTTTTTACCTCCATGGATGGAACTTGTTCCATTTGGTCCACAATACCTAGAGGAAGGTTGTGGCACTGATCTGTAGGGGCAAAAACTTTCCCTTTAACTATAGATTTCTTCCCTTGAACAACATACCTGAAAAATAGATAGGAATCATTTGAGGCCCCAACTCCTTTTTCTCCCCCACGCAGCTTGAGGTTCAAAATTATTGTTGATTTTTTTACAATATTGTGGTCTCCCTCCTCCCATTAATATTAAGATTGTTGGAATGTTTTTTCACATGTGGGGAACCTATCATAACTCAATTATCGAACCAGTAGTGAGGAAAACTGTCTCTAGTTGTTATCTGTGAATGCAGGTTGACTCATCATCGTAATTCAAGGAAAACTGCACCACCTGGAATAACTTGTTGGTGGTCCGTAAGGGGGAAGGCTTTCACTCCTGCCATATTCCTCTGGATCTTGGGTCGTTAACCTGTTTCCTTATGTCTGAGGAAGATGAGCTTTTAGCCAAGAAGAAGTAGTTTTAGGGCATACTCCAGGCCCAATTGTTGGCATGTTATATTATAATTTAAATTACTTATATTATAAAATTTATATTAAAAGTTGAAAACAATAAATTGAAATCTTAAAATAATTTCTTTACATTATTATTATTTTGAAGTTAGGCACTTTGCATTATATCAAACAAGGATCCCATAGACCAAAAATGTGTTGCTACTGGTTTCTCCAAAGGGAAACCAAACAAGCGACTTAAGTTTAGAGTCTTGAGGTTACTAAGACCTTGTCTAACTAGAACATCTTGTAAATAAAAACTTGTAAAATTAGGTTGGTTGTGCCATACATTGACATACATCAACATGAGAAGAAAAAAAGACCTCTATTGTTGCGAACAAAAAATTAGTGAATCATAACAACTATTGGGAATAATATCTAGGCATCCAAACTAGATGGTCAATACCCTCATGCAAGGAGAAGGAAATATTTTCTAATCTCCTAGCTAGAATGGCCTTTTATTTCTTCTCATGTTGATGTATGTCAAGGTATGGCACAACCACCCTCATCCAAGGAGAAGGAGATGTTGGCTAATCTCTTAGCTAGAATGGTCAACTTGTCGTCAATACTGTCAATTTTTTCCTCCAACTCTTCCTATATGATAAAATTATCTTATTGAGTCATGTTGTTTTTCCCTATGCCACCTACAATATTCAAATGATGTTTAACCATGTGTTGAATTCACACACTGATGATCAATGAAGTGACGGGATCGCATGTAATGTGCCAAGTATAATGGGAGTGACAACCCCCTTCCGTGTGAGTTGTTAGCATCATATCAAGGCAGGGGGGACACCAACTCATTAGCACCCCCCTTGGGGGATAAGGTCCATAATAGCTAGATCTTGAAAGTGAATTTGAATGGATTCTAGAATTTCCTCACTCCAATCCAAGTCAAGGGGATGAGTTGTTATGCTAATACCAAAATTATCTAGTTGGTCAGTGAGTTTGTTTTCTTCCATGTGGACATGAGAGAGGAGGGAAGCTATGATTTTTTCCAAGAGTTTTGCAGTGTTACCTATTCACGCTTCTGACCAGTAACTATCAAATACTTTGGAAAGATTTGATCCATGATAGATTTTGTGAAAGATATTAATAATGGTCTTGGAATCTCCTTTAATAATGAGCTTATGAAATTGTTTATGGATAGAAATTGAGAGTCCCTAATCTAGTTCCCAAATTTAAAAAAATTATTAGTGTTAAGGCATATGGAACATACACAAACATGTAGAATTTGTCGATTAGCCTTATAGAAGATTTCACCATAATGGGATTGACCTAGATTTCCTTTGGAAGCCCTATTGAATTTAAGTTTGATGAAGACCTTTGTGGGGAGGGGGCGCATGAAAAGGGGATGGAAGCGATGAAGTTTGGGTAAGAGAAAATCTTACATAAGGAATAGTGGGAGTGATCCATTTTGATTAGAATGACTTTTTCAAGTTGATCGTATTCCCAATATTTGGAGGACTAAGGAAGAGAAAAAATTGTTTCCCTTATTTTATTTAGGATTTCTTACCAAATAAAGTTTATGGACGCCCTAATATTCTTAAATGTTCATATGTTACGCTCCTTCTAAAACTCCCATAGGATGAATCCAAGGATGAGTTTACATGCTTTGTTGACAATGGTATTATTAAAAGGGAAGTCATCCCCGAATTATAGAGTGGGAGGACATTATTTTGTATTATATCGGTCTATCGAAAGAGCGTAGTACGATGGCCTAGATAGAAGTAGAGAACTTGTAGTTCCTGAGAAGTGATTGACATTTTTTGAACTGGAGAAATAGAGAAGACAGATCGAGGGGTCTTGAAAGCCACAACTTTGAATCTTGTCCCATGTCAAAGTTTTGTCTAGTAATAGAAACCACTAAAAAAGAGTGACTCTTGGGCCAATGTTTGAGATTTCATATTTTATGCCATTTTTCTTAATCATCATCATTGTTGTTTCTTGTGAGAAGACTGCAAGCTTCAGATAGGTTAAAATTGCCTGAAAGATGATAACCCCAACGAAGAATATTTTTCCCTCTTAAATTGGAATTCTTTTGCTTGTTAATTCTTGCTTGATAATTGTGCTTTAATTTTAGAAGGGAGGCTCAATCCATTCCTCGCATGACTTCCAATTGTACCATTAGGAAGCACATGGGGATGAGTCATAATAATGTGCAACTAATATTTGGTACCTAGAGATGAGGGAGTCCCTAGTTGGGTGGAGTAGTTAATTCTTAGCTAATTTTGGCCATTGGTGCAACGATTCATCCTAAAACAATGCATGTATCCCATTTCTAATTTCTCAAAAACTATGCTCTTGTAAAAGACGTTTGTTTCTCTAAGAAATATTCCATATATGAGAACCACCAATGTTACCTATCATTCTGATGTGCTGAGATTCCTGTGTATTGGAGGCATACTTATATTTCCACATTTTTCTCCATAAAGTCTTCTGGTTTTCGATCCATCTCCAATAATTTTTAGCACTTAAGGCTCTGTTGAGTATATCTATATCATGGAGACCAAAGTCTCCCTAAATTATCGCATGACATTTTGTCCCACGCAACTAGAGCCAATTTTTAGTCTCTTTTGGCACCACCCTAAAGAAAGATGTGTTGAATATTTATAATCTTTTTTAGGATGCCTTTGGGGGTTTCAGTTGAGAATAATACTGAGAGGGGGGGGGTGTGTTAGGTTCCTATACCAATAGGAGTCATAGTTTTTTAATGCCTGAGATTAAAACCTGTAATATGTACATACCTTTGTTGTCTGCAAATGTTTTCCATATTCAAAAAATTAAAAAATGTAAAGAGGGTATGTCCTAAAAGAAAAATCAAAGGACAAAAAGAATAAAAAGGTAAAAAAAGATGAAAAAATGAACCCTAAGAAAAGAAAAAACCATGAAAGTGAGCAAGTCTAAAAGCCACTCCTAGTTACTTTTGATACAGAATAAATGATTGTGTGTAGCTTGTTACCTTTGCCACAATCCATGATAGTCAAAATGTTTAAACTTGACTACTTCGTGTTTTCAATTTCATGCTTATAGATAGAGAATAAAATCTGACCAAACTGTTTAATCTTGGTAAATAATTAGATTAGGTAGAGTAAATAAAAGGAGCTCAACTGTTTAATCTGAGCCCTTGGATGTAATAAGGTTAGATTTAGTTAGATTACTATTGTAAAATAAAAGAAAATGTTTTGATAAGGGTTTTCCAGCTTAAGTGCACCCTAATAAAGAGAAGTAAAAACGGTAGGACGAAGTAGCTGGGTAAGTAGAAGAAAGGTTGCAAAATTGTGATGATTGTTAGATAAAAGCATATTGATCACCTTCATCATGAAATTTCCAAGTATGGATGAAAATTGGGCATGCATCAAGGCCACAAAGTCAAATTGATTAACTTCCCTCACTCATTACACCTTTCACTTAACTAATTTCCAATAAAAAGTCTTAAGTACCCAAAATCTTAAGTCAAAGGGGCTCAGAGCATTTCTCTAACTTCTGGAGGGACGAGACCCTCGGCCCAATGACTTATAGGTCTTAAGTACTAAAATTCTCCTCATGAACATTCACCCCCTTCAATTCACTCATATTCCCAAACAAATCCCTTTTCCTAAGAAAAAACATCATTTCCTAAGGAAAAGTCATTTTCCCCTAAATAAACCCCTTTTCTAAGGATAAAACCTTGCTATCCTAGGAAAAGTAATCACCCCCATAAAAGAAACCCCTTTCCTCAAAAATCCCAAAAAATACCTTTTAGCCTAAGTTATAATGTGTTTATAATAAGCAAATTAATTATATTCATTACACTTAGCGCTAAACCCATTCTCCGCCATTTTCATATTAATTTCTAACACTTATGTATATAATAATTCCTGAAAAAAGAAGTAACCCTTCCCCGTATAAGTTATATTAAACCCTTTTTATTAATACCCCGCCCCCAAAAGTTTGAAACATAAAATTTATAATAACCCAACCTGACCAATGAGTTAATTAATCGATCAATGATTAATTAATAATCTAACCCTTTGCCAATGAAAACACCTCCGACGCCCTAACCTCGCCTTAATCCATTGTTCAAATAAAACTCGTTGCGCTTAATCATTGGTTGGCTCCATCCATTTCCCACTGTGCAAAATCCCCACCCCGATCGTTGTGCGATTGGCTCCTCCTTAATCCAACAGTGGTCATACATATCGGGCAGTCTCTAGCACCCGACCTTTACCCACTTGATATGGGCAGTTTTCTTTTGGGCCTCGACGCTACGTGGTGCCTGATGAGTGGCATCAGGTGGCCTCCCCCCGAAACCACTCCAGCCACAAAAGCGATGCGATCAAACTCGCTTACCGCCTCGCGCTAGACGACAAAACATCCCATCTCCCGCTAAAATACAAACTTACCTTTGCCCCAGGTGCCCGCCAAGTAGTTGACTTTGTGAATAAAACCAAAAAAACCTTATTATTTTTGTTTTATCATGAAAATAACGCTCTAGACCTCCATGCACGTGACTGACGACGTCCAACTGCCAACCCACGTCCAACCGCCAACCTACAGAAGACACTGAACTTCTAGTCAACCCTCCAGTTCAAATAGACCTCCTGCAACCATGCACAGTCGCCCATCGACCCGTTAGAGCCAAAATTCCAGGTATTTATCCAAATACACCGAGAAACCCTATCTCATTCCTAAACATGTTACTTAATTTCTTGAAATTATTAAGTAATTTAGTAAAATAACTCCACAACAACCCCAAACACTTTGTAATTGAACCAAATTACCCCAATGTGACTGAAAACCCTTGTTCCTCATTCTTAAATCCACAAGAACTAAGAATGGCCGCTCCAGTTGCAATGGATGTTCGTCCAATTACCACTCCCCATCTGGATTTAGACCATCTCCCTTTGGCAGACAAAGATTTCCAAATCAAGGACACTGCTGTCTGTGAATCCCCTATTAAACTATACTGTCGATACAGGGACCAACACCTAAACCAAGCTGACCAAATTGGGCTTTGGGAATCCAATTTGCCCAAGTACCAGTTCCCAGAGGTGCATATCTTCCCTGAAATTGTTCATTATTGCCATACCAATTACAGCCCCAGTCAAAGAGCAGTGATGTCTCCAAACCAGGATGTACTCTTTACCATCACTGTTGAATCCATCAATGAAATGCTTCAGTTGCAACCAGGACAAAATCTGACCCGTATTTCCATTGAAGACCTGCTAGACCAATTTCCCAAGCTTACCCCTGCCAGACTTGCTAAAATATTCCAAATATTTATTGTGGAAGAGAAACATATTCCAAAGGATCCTCCCCCATACATGTGGACCATATTTTCTAAACCTGGCCAGGACATCGTGTCAATGATATCTAGTGTCTTAGGCCATACTACCAGTGAGTATGTAGATGAAATCATTTTTACCTTCATGTCCATTTTTACTCCAGGACAGCCCCCTGCTGTCATGTATGATTATGCCAAACACATATATGATAGGATGCATGAACAATTTTTGAGAATGGATAATGAAAGAGTGTTTAAATATTTTTTCAGTTCTGTACCACCTTTTCTTATATTATCAAGCTGATAAATTCCAATTTTCTCTTCAAAAACTTGATACCAGAGGCAACCCTAGGTCAGTAGTCTTTTGGACTCCTTTGATCTACAAATATGAATCACAATATTCATACACGGTCTTCATAGAGCTTTTTGTTCATCATGTAGTGACCATGCTGCTAGGAAGTCCTCCTCCAAGGATCAGTTCAGATATCAGGAGGATCATACAACTCTCAAAACAACACAAAGTGGGAGATTGGTACTTGTACCAAAATCACACTGAAATCAGGATCTATGGCTGTGAGTTAGCACCATACAAGTTAGCCAGATACCTCCCAATGAGGTTATTTGCTCTGGAGTACTACAGACAGATAATCAACTCAGATGAGGTACATTTTGTGAAATCCAAAAAGAAGGCTCAACTCATAATTAAAGATCAACTAGGTCCCTTTGTGTGCAATAGTCGAGAAGTTGGAAGGGAAGCAGAAGAAATCCTTCAAAGGCTCAAACTGAAACAAAGTTTCATATGGAGATATGTTCCCTTTGATTTCATCTGCAAAAGAAGACAAAAAAACAAGTTGTCTCCCTATATCCACCATAGAATCCCTGAGATAGAAAAATATGCAAATCAGTTGGAATGGGTGGAAAATACTCTAGTGGACAGAGATAGCACTGAAGTTGTTGTTGAAAATGCATTAATTGATCTAGAGAGGAGAGTTGATGAAGATTATTTCATACAGGTACCAAAAGAATCCCAAGCCCAAAGGGAATCACAGGCACACAGTGAAAAACAAGTAGAAGAAGGACCCCAGGTTCAAGAAGAATCAGAGCAACCAGACTTATTAAAAGAATTGACTCAAACAAGACTGCCATAGCCCATCATGAGTACTCCCCCTATCGTGCAAACTCCTCTCAGTGAGGAGAGAAACCTCAAAAGAGACAGGGAGGAGGCCACTCCTTCAAGCAGAGCCATTTCACAAACATATGTCAAAAGGCAAAGGTTAAATCCTTTCTCCGAGCAAAAATTCACAGAATAAACAGTTGGAGCCACAAGCACAGAAAGAGAAGGGAGCAGGCATGCTACTCCCTCTAGAGGAACATAAGAACTTTCCACATCACATGCTCAGATGTTGGAAAAACAGCCAAGTGTGGAAGCGTCCTCATTAAGGATTCCAGCTAACCAAGACTAGGATATCAGAGAAAAATACAAGGAAATAAAGGCCAGGAATGAAAGGTTAAAAGCCCAAAGCTATGCACAATACCTCAAAATGGCTCCCACCAACCAAACAAGGCTTATGTCAGCCTTTGATGTGAAAGAAGGAAAAATGCAGATGACTTTCCTGAAACCCACCACTCAGCAGCCCAGATCAGCAGCTGACTACCAGAAGACATATTTTGAAGTGCTGGCAAAGGACATACATCCTATTGACCAGATTGAATTGCATAAACAGACAGGAGAGATGGTATATTCCACTTTAACAAGCAAAGCCATTGTAGCCCACCAGTTACAGAATTCACTGAATAATATATCAGCACAGTTTCAATTAGAGAAGGCTTCATCACAAGCCAAGGATACCAGAATCAAGTCCTTGGAGGACTTAATCATAGAGTTGGGACATGATCCCAAAGATGTGAAAGTTGCAGAAAGGTTAATTAAGAAGAAGAATGATGACATAGTTGCTTTGAAGAAACAGCTCCAAATTCCACATCTTCACCATCCACAAACAGTAGAGGTCTTAGAGACTCAGAAGGAACAAGAAGAGATGATGGACTTGGTCCTTAAGCTAAATGATCAGCTGAAAGAAACTGAGAAAGAGTTGGACAGATTGATTCAGTCTAAAGAGAGTGAGTTCGCCACCACTCCACAGACTGTTATTCCCACAATCTCTACTACAGTTCCTTCAACATTGGCAGCCTCTTTAGCACCAACAGCTCCACGTGCTACAACACTTCCAGCCACAACAAATTTTACAACTACATGTACTCCAACAAAGAAAACAATAGAGTTAGTAAAAGGCATGGAGGAAATGTCCATCCAGGCAACAGAGCTTAAAAGACTTAAGGAGAAAGTGACAAGCTTAGAAACTGATTGTCAGCTTGCCCAAATACAATAGAAAGAAGAAGCACAAAAATCCCTAAGGATGGGTGAGAGGATAAAGTTCCTTGAAAAAGATTTAACATTGCAAAAGCCACTAGGAGAAATTAAGGAGATGCTCTGGGCCAATATCATTGACTCTGTCAATGATATTTGGCCATCAATTCAAGTAATATTCGAGCAAACAGAACTGGTGAAAGTGGCCACTGAAGCAATACAGAAGGTAAAGGAAGAACTAGGAAACCAGCCTGAGGAAGCTAATCAACTCATCCATTTCTTGAACAACAAGAACAGGTATGAACTAGATGAGCTTGGTGTGGAGGACAGAACAGAAACCATCCTTAAAATCAAAAAGGTTCTCTCTAAAAGAAACCTTATGCTTAACTTAGAGAAAAAATACCATGACTTGTAGGTTGGTATTGACAGATTCATGGCAAAACTTCAAATTTTGATAAGTAAAGGCCTTCCCGATCCCAAGGTAATCAATGACAAACTTATGACCCAAGTGGATTATATTGACAAACTAGAGAAATTGTTCAGAGAATAGGCAAGCACTTTAGGAGTCAAAGCATTTCCAATAGGGAAAGTATTATATGATACTTTAGAAAATATTCTTCCTGGAGCACGAGGTAAAGCATCTATTTGTCATCAAGCCAAATTTTGCCAAATACACCGAGGCAGATGAGATATATAAAAAGATGCTCAAAGTAAAGTTGCCTAAGAATGAATGGTGGGTAAAAATGACTGATTTACTATAAGTTACTAAAGTAAATCTGAACGCAGATGAAAGGACAGGTAAACAAGTTCAAAGAGTAACAGGTGAAAGAGTATCAGTAAAAAGGTGATTCCAACATACAAATATCAACCAGCTTAAAGAGCTCAAAATTCAAACTGAAAACAGCCAGCACAATCACAATAAAAGGGACAGCATGATGCAGTTTTCCATCTGTCTCTATCTTCATGCTTGAAGATATTTCGATGTCGCAGATTAATTCTCATATTGTTTTAAGATATTTTGTAAATACTTTTTGTATAAATACTTCACCTTTCGAACATTGAGTGTGGATTCAAAGACATTTCTATAGACATTTTCTTCTCAAGTTAAGGAGTTATTGTAATCAAGACTGGATTGGCTTACTGTATCGAGGAATAAAGTAAAGAAATTTCACAGGATTCTTGTGTAAAGCGGAAATCAAATAAGTATTCTCTATCTCAAGTTTATTATTGTTTCTCTTCATGTTTATAAATAATCATATGTGTCTCTATGAAATCTGAATGTTAAACTAGGAATGATATTTCAGAACTAGCTTGAATGCTCTCTATCTTGACTGTTTACATTCTTTATGTTTTCTGCTAAACTATCTTAGTCTGGGAATTCTTAATTGCTCCCTTACTTCCGTAGTTTCCCCCCTACGTCTATAGTAAAGGATTCTTAGTTGCCCTTTTCCCATGATCATTTCCTACTCTTCATCTTAATTCCGGTCTAAGGATTCTTCATTTCCCTTTCACCCTGGTTAGGACTACCTCATCCATTGGAACCTCAAGATTTGCCTTTTGCTTTGCTAACCTACCCTGTGAACTCTTCCTTTAGTGATTGATCTGATCCAATTAATCCATCCTTTGATTGACTCCATAGCCCAATGGCTTGAAAGCCTTGCTCTATCCATCTGTTCCTAGAATTCCACCACCCAACAAATTTAAAACCTTATGAGCACTAAGAACTAGCCTAAAATCCCTCCAAAACAAAGTTAAATTATAAAGAGAGAGCCCTCTCTGGACTTAGGTTGGCTAGAACCCAAGTCTAAAAGATTAGGTTTGTGGTTACCTCGGATTATTCTTTCTTTTTATAACTTTTAGGGAAGAGTTCTGAGTGATAACAGGGTGAATCAGTATTTACAAATCACCAAATTTTTCATTTCCATGATCAAATTTATATACGCTACTTTAGTGAAGGGAACTCGCATGTGCATGCAACTGTTCTTAATGCAACCAGCGTATATCCAGTGAACTTGTGATTTAGTTAATTCATCATATGTTGATCTTTAATCAGTGCATCAGTGCTTTATTAAACATTAAACAGTAACCATGTGTAGTAATAACAGAATAAACCATCACACATAATCAACACACATGAACACCAAGATTTAAGGTGGAAACCTAATGCGAGAGAAAAACCACCTGTTGTTGTCTCTGTCTTCTTTTAATATGAAGAATAATTTGTTTACAATCTTGTACTGGTGCAGACTCATGCCAGTATGCAGGCACCCACCTGCAGAAGGCTACAACCTTTTCTCGTTTTCCAGCTTCTACTGGAAGGGAGCTATAACCCCTTAGCTCTTGTACTAGCCGATATGTTTACTAGTACATAGGCACTAGCCTATAGAAGGCTAAAACCTTCACTCGTTCTCCAACTGCTACTGGAAGGGAGCTCCAACCCCCTGATCAAATCACTAGCCACTACTGGAAGGAAGCTTCGACTTCCTCACTGAAGGCTCCAACCCTCAGTATCCTCGAGGGACCACATTTCATAAATTTTCATATTAGATAGTACACAACATCATAATATGTAGGCCACATTTCATCAAATTTTCATACTGGACCCATCAGTAAAATTGAAGCTCAAAATCAATCCCCACTGCAATACATATATCAAATACATCTACATCAACCAATCATTGAAACTTGATCATCAATCTCTGATATAACTGAAACCCAATCATCAATCTATGATATAACTGAAACTCAATCATCAATCTCTGAATCAACCATAACTGAATCAATTAATCACTGAAACCTCTGACATACTGAATCAAACAATCACTGAACCTCTGACACAATTGAATCAATCATTCACTGAAACCTCTGACATACAAAATCAAACAATCACAATTGAATCAACCATTCATTCAAACTTAATCAAATTCAACCAATCAACTGGAACAAATAGATCATTGTAGCCAGTACACAAATCTGAACCCAGAACACTGCATCAACAACCAAAACCAACTATAACATCAAAAGTCATGTGTCAAAATATATATGCTCCTTCAATGAAGCCAACCTGCGTGTATACGCTACTTCCTTTAGTCCAACCTGCGTATACCTCTAAAGATATTGAATCATAAAACCTTTGAACCAAAAACTGTACCAATCAGTGACATTCTGAAGATCTATTGTCATATTACAAAGTTCTAAACAAATAGCAACAAGGACCACCCTTCTTTCTCAATCAATCAATCAACCAGACTCAATCTCCTTATACAAACAATTTTACTTTCAGATCTAATGAAGACATCATTGACAAACAACAGTAAAACAACAACACTGATCAGATAGATCAGTCATCCCTGAACAACAAGATTTTCTTCTGCATACGCTACTTGGAAGTGTCGAACCAGCGTGTATACACGCCTTCACCAAGGTGAACCAGCGTATAGATCTACAAATAAAAACTTATAACTTCGCAGCTATTCCAAACTTCAAATATACCCATATCATAGCATTTAAAGCACAAAACAATTGTTAGCACTCAAATCTATCTTATCCATTATGAGATCACATAATGATAAGTCATTATGATCCTGATCCATCATTAGATCTCATCCATCATCAAAACACTCAGGTGCATACTTAGTCCAAATCAAGCAAAGCATCAGAAACCCATAACATGCATATTTGCTTTTGATCTAACACTTCATAAGATATTCATTACTTGTGCACTTAGCCCTTTGATCTTCTCCTCCTTATATAGTTTTAGCCTTTCTCAATACCTCAGACCAAAACAACACTTAGAACCTGTGGTATTTTTGGATGGGATCAAATAATTGTTACTCCGCTCAATATTGTGGGCTAATACCATGGTATTGACCCTTGGTATTCTTTAATCTTTAATTTCCTTAATTTTACAACCCATACACGCTTTTCCTTTTATGAAAGTGCGTGCATATGTATATGCTCTTTTTGTACGGTGAACCCATGTGTATACGCTCTTTTTGTATAATGAACCTGTGTATACAACTTAACATACCTGAAAATGTCCTTTTCCTTCAACTTCTTGGTTTTGATCTGTAGTCCTTTGTTCCTCCATTCTATTCTTTTGTACCATTAATTTGTTCGCTCTGAATAGACCTATTATAATGTGATTTTCCATTGTCCATTACTTCTGAACTGATTCCTTTGAACTGCCTTGCATTTTGTCACATCTGTAAACACAACTACCATGCATTCTGTCACATTTGATATCTCTCCTGTAGATTCATCTAGTTACCATATACAAGTGAGTTGTTCTGCTACAAGTGGGTTGCCATCAAGTACAACACGTGCATCATAATGCCAAATGTTTCCATTGCTGAGAAAAACATGTGGGGAGGGATTGAAGGAAAAATTTGAGAAACATGAAGTGATCGACTATATTGAGCAATCTGAAAGTCCAATGAGATAGTTCGAGTTCAATAAGAAAAAAAATTCCCATACCTTTTGTCTGGTAGCATTTCGAATTAGAGGGTCTCCTAAGTATTTGGATGGAAGAGAGATCCTTTGGAAACCAAGCAAACAAGACTTGGAAGATGGAATGCTTTCTCATATCTAGCTTGATTAACGATAAAAAGGAAATGATCTTATATGTATGATATGTGAATTTAGAGAGCTATCAGGGTATTAAAAAAGAAGATTTTGGATTTTTCCATGTTAAAGGAGGTTCCCGAAGCATCAGAGAAGTCTTGAAGAATGTTTTTAACGGTAGTGGCTTCTTTGATAAAGTGGATGACCAAGAGAAGAGTATCATCCACAAACAACTAATGCAAAAAGGAGAGATCATGGGAATTAAGAGGAAGACCCTTTAGTTGGCCAAGCAATAAGGTTGAGTTGATAGATGTGCCTAGCCCTTCAGGAATGAGGAGAAAGATGTAAGGGGAAATGGGGTCTCCCTGCCTAATACACCTTGAAGGGAAAGAAGTGGGAGAGGGAGACACATTAACTAGGATGGAGAAGAAAGTTTTGGAAATGAGGGCAAGAACCCAATGAATCCATATTTCTACAAACCCAAAAGCAGTAAGCATGTGAAAAAAAAATTGCCAGCTCAATTTGTCAAATGATTTTGACATATCAAATTTGATGAGCATACCTAGAGACTTATTGGAATTAAGTGAGTGAATGTGTTCATGGGCTAGTATTATGTTATCCATAATTTGTCTACCTTCCACATAACTAGTTGGTCAACAAAGATAACTGAGGGGAGAATGGGTTTTAGTCAATTTGTGATAACTTTGGAGATGGTTTTATGGATAAAATTACATGGGGCAATAGTGTTACAGGGAAAAGTGTCTATATAGAACTGCTCTATCCCACTAAGGTGTGACAGCTGCCTTAGAAACAAACAGAGAAAAACTACTTTCGTTTTTCCTTTATGAATTTGTTCAGGGCCCCGAAATCGGGTCGACAACAAGGGGGATACCCACCCGGTCCGGAACCTGGTTGGCGGCTCCTTGCCCGTTTGGAGTAGCGGGTCCGACTGGAGGTAATGGGACCAGTTTCCCAATGTGAGGGGTGTGCGTGTGTGTAGGGTTTGATGGTATTGATCTAAGGGTATTTTTAAGCTAATTTAATTCTAACTTCTAAACTAACTCTATGTTATTGTAATCTAATGGAAAAATAATACATCTAGTCTACGCTAACCTGGGGTATTTTCTTCTATTATGCGATCTAAAAAGATTTCGAACAATAGCTGGTAATAAAGATCATTCAGCTATTATAAGAATATAAATCAATGAAGATAAACCATTCTGCATAAGAAGTTAGGCAAAACAGTTGTGAACAGCATATCGCATAATTAGTTATTCATATGTCAAGCATAAACAAATGACTCCACCGTACAGAAGTGCCAAATGGTAATACACACATTCATACATTAACATATAAAGAACTCAGCTGCATATCACTTTAGGAATATAAGCAGAAATTAGCCAAGAGATAAAAGTACCATTTATGACTGATTTCACTAATAAACTTCAAGCAATAACGATTTATTTCTACTTGTTCTAATATCTACTAAGTGTACAGAAGTGCAACATCAGTAACAGACATTAAAATGCAAATATAAATAAATCTCGATCCATCCATTCATCAAAAACCTCCTCCGAGGGTGCAGAAGTGCATGTTCTGAGGATAAGTTTTTTGACAGATTTCCGGACCCTTCTCCAAATGCCATGAGAAGGGTTAAATACTACTAACTAATTAATCTTAATTACACAAATTTAGGGAACGGCTTCAAATGACCACCCTTTTACTAAAAGCAAATTTATTTCTAAAAATCAAATCTAATTTCTAACCGTTTCTGTATCTGTTCTTTAGTGTTGTAAGCAATGCGCTATTCGCCCTAAAAGAGTCGGCTGGTTGTCCTTTCCTTTTGTTCGAGCTTGATAATTAGAAATGACAAGAGCTGGCACCTCTTTCTGACAGACTAGAAGATATTTTCGAAAACCTTTCTCTGGCTGGGTGTATTCGCTGTGCGCACACTTAGTACAACCCAGTTTCTTTTCGAACTGATTTTGCTGTTGCTATTTCGGTTTCCGGTCGTGCGAATGACTCAATGAGTTAGGAGTCGCACTATATGGACAATCCCCTGTTTCGAGAATTGTTTCCGTTCTTTGTTCCAGGCTTTTCTGGAGCGTCTTCCTTCTCTTGCGCTTCTTTCTCTGCTTTACCAAGTTTGAGCTTCAGGATCTTTTGTAAACACGCTGCTTTTGTGCGCCCTTGACTCTGAGTCTTGGACAGTCTATTTTCATCAGTGCCTGTTGGGTGATACTCTGGAATCCGCGGTTCTGCTGCATGCGGCATCCATTTGCGGAGGCATCTTCTCTCTGTTGTCTTATTGGCGCTCTTCCCTTTTCCTTAGATGTTTCCTGCATATAGATTTATATCAGTCGCATGTCTTGCAGTTTACGCAAAGAAGAAGGGAAATGACGAAAAGATTGACATGAAAGCATTAAATTCTAATGAATGCGTAATTCTGACATTCATCATGACTTGACTCTTCGATAAATGCGATGCAATCATTCCTGGATACTCAAGCATGCGGTTATTAATTTCCCTTAAGGCGCGCGTTCAATTTTGGGTCTACCGTGTATGTCGGAGAATTCTTGCGATGAGTCTTTTCTGCGATTGGTATCGTAGTATCGAGGGCTGCGACGTCATTAAGTGTTATCGCAGATCGCAGATATCGCAGATCGCTAATATCGCAGATCGTAGATTGCAAATATCGCATATTTCATTCAATTGCTTATGCTGCTTCATGCGACGCTTGCGATGTGCGATGTCGCATATCGGCGGTCGGTGGTTCCTTAAGGTTTTCTCTTTAAGAGCATTTTGAATGCATGCGACGCGATGAACTTCGCGTCGCTTCTTCGCAGCTTTGCTTTTGGCGTTTAGGAAGCGCTTCACTCCCTCCTTGCGATGCGATCAAGCTTTAGGGAGAAAAATACAAAAACTTTAACAGAAATATTTTTTGGATTTTTTGTTCAGGGTCCCCCCTTTGCTTGGTGTTATTGCTAATATCAAACAAAGAAGGGGGGGGGGGTTGTTGGTGACCACAACAATGGCGATTCACTGTGAAGAACCAGTTATCTCTGCTTTTCTATTGACCGTTCACTTCCGAAACAGCAAAATTCTTATATGTCTAAATTTTGTTATGAACAGATAGAGTAGATTACCCCTCACCTCGTCAACGATACTTTGTCTCAACCTTTTTTTCTTTTTCTTTTTTATCCCAATTGCTTGCTTCCTCAGGCTTTTTCTTGCATTCGCACCAGTCATTACTTGGTCTTGATTAAAGATAAAATAAGGTCTTCTCTGCGTACCGGCTTAAAAGTATGCTCATTTGTCGTAGGTAGAGCCTCTGCTGCCCGCAAGCGTCCATAGCCTCGACAGGGTTACCATTTTATCCAGCAATGATCCTTTTTCCTGCTTGAGGTTACTCGCAACAGTCCAGAGAAAAATCCTTTTTGACACACTTTTCCTTTTTTAATTCTTTAAAGAACAATGTCTTGGTTTGGTGGCCAAATTATGACACAATCACTCACTTGATTTACACTTCTGCTGAACAAGCCGGCTCGTGATGAGACCTCTTGTCTTTTGATTGCAACAATCTTAAGTCGTTGCCCTGTTTTGATAGACAGTATTGGCAAAGTCAGCAAGTTATAATATCTGTGATTGTGATAAGCCGGCTCGTGATGAGACCTCTTATTCCTTGAGATATAGTGTTTTGCTTGGATTATTTCTCTGAATGTTGCAATTCCCTTTTAGCAGGGAGGAAGTCAATGTTTTTCCTTAAGAAAGCTCTGGACGACAATAATAGAGTTTTTGAAAACAACAGTTTTGCAGAGAATACCTATTTTATTATTGATGATACCTTTCATTGTGCTGATACAAAACAATTCTTTACCAAAGGTTGCTTTCGTCAAAGTTTTTTGAGGTTGAAACTAATATCGTAATCAAGGTGAAGTTAACTCTATTTGTTAATAATTAAATTCAGTTTTTTTTCAAAAATTTTGCTATTTGTACAAGCGAAATCAAAATCTGATAGAGAATTGGCGTGCTCTTTTCATGAATCCTTTTTAAATGATCATTTACAACCGGTTTTATTCATAAAAAGAGAAAAACAAAATCAAAATAAAACTAAAAAATAAATCTATCCTACAAAAATTAGAAGAATTCTCTTCTAAGGAAAATACATTTTGAGAATTTGTCCATTCACAGGCAGAGAATCTCTTCTGCCTGTTAAGTCCTGCAACACAAAAGTCGACGGGCCTATGACTTCTACAATCTGAAAAGGACCAAGCCACAGCTTCTGGAATTTCGTATGTTTGCCCTTTTCTTCATGTGCCTTATCCCATTTTAAAACTAAATCTCCCATCTGAAAGTTTTTTCTGGTCATGATGTTTGAGTCGAAAGAGGATTTTATTAGCGCCTGGTGGTGAGCATGGGTTTTCTTAGCCTGTTCTCGTCGTTCTTCCAGTTCGATTATTTCCATTTGTCTTAATTGTAAGGAGGAAGTAGGTACTTCATCAATGTATTGTACTAAGGACAAAGAGGGAATGACTAAGTGAGTAGGAAGAACTGCTTCTCTCCCGTAAACTAAATTAAAGGGAGAAGTGCCGATAGAAGCTTTCTTTGTAATTCTATCTGCCCATAAGGCGTTTACCAGTGCTTTGTGCCAATTCTTTTGGTTTTGGTCGACTGTCTTTTTAATAATCCTGATTAGGTTCTTGTTTGTCGATTCAGCCAACCCATTACCTTGCGGATAGTAGTTGGCAGAATACTTCAGTTTGAACCCTCTTTTGAGCGCAAACTCAGTCATGGTATTTCCAGAAAAATACGATGCATTATCAAAAATTAAGGCCGTTGGCAATCCAAACCTAGTGATGATAAACTGATCTATGAATTCAATAATGTTTTCAGAATTAGCTGTCTTGAGAGGAACTGCCTCTACCCATTTGGTAAAATAGTCAGTTGCTGTGAGGATATACCTATGCTGTTTAGAAGAGTGAGGAACGATCTCACCTATTATGTCCAGACCCCATTGACTGAACGGCTGCTCGATGTTGACCGGCTGCAGTGGCATGGATGACTTCTTTTGTTTCCCTGCAGCAGTCTGGCAGACTTGGCATTTCCTTACGTGATTGTATGAGTCTTTGAACAGCGTGGGCCAGTAATATCCTGCACGTAAGATTTTATGTGCGGTGGCTTCTCCAGCATAGTGTCCACCTGCTGGTCCATCGTGGAGTTCCTGCAAAACCTTTTCGGCTTCAGTTTTCTCAAGACATCTAAGAAGCACAGAATCATAATTTCTTTTAAACAGGACATCATTTATGAGCTGGTATTGTTTAGCTTTCAATCTCAGGGCTCTCTTCTTGGTGTGATCCAGGTGAAATGGAGCATACCCGTTCTTAAGAAAATAAATGGTGTCAGCATATAATGATTCTGCGTCGTTTAGGCTTACCTCATACGTGTGTACCTCTTCAGACGAGTTCTCAGGAATTTGCGATGCTCCAGCTAACATCTTGCAGAAGCCTTGACCTCTTACGATGTGTGCCAGCTTGATCTCAAGGTCGTATTCTTGTAAGGCGGTGATCCAATTCGCTCTCTTCTTGCCCACATCCTTCTGTATCAGGAGGTTTCTTACCGCTGGAAACGGTACTATGACTTTGGTATGGGCCTTTAGCAAGAAAGGTCTGAAATATTTGATTGCTTTGAAAACGGCATATGCCTGTTTCTCTACGTCAGAATAATTGAGTTCAGCACCTTGTAAGTTCGAGCTAAAGAATGCGATTGGAGCTTCTACCTTTTCTTGATTGGCTTGAGTTAAAATCGCAACATAGGATTTTTCTGAGGCAAACGTGTATAAGATAAAAGGTTCTGAAAATTTTGGGGTTGCCAAAGATGGAGCATTGATGATGGCTTGTTTAATCAAGTTGAATGCTTCATGCTCGTCTAGACCCCATTTAAAGTTTGAATTCTTTTTTATCATTTTCTGTAAAGGAGAAATAATACGTGAAAAATCCGGGACAAACCTTTTTACAAAATTGATCTGTCCCAGGAAAGATTGCATGGTCTTTTTGTTATGGGGCATGGATATCTCGGAAATTTCTTTGATTCTGTCGGGTTCAATGTGAATACTAGACTTTGACACTATGAATCCTAGCAATTTCCCTTCACTTAATGCGAAAAAAGATTTTTTCGGGTTAAGCGAGATCCCATACCTTAAACATCTTTGAAAGATTTGTTTCAAATCTTTGAGATGGTCGTTTCGGTTCTTGGAGTACACTGTTATATCGTCCAGGTAAATCACTACCGATTTGTTGACTAAACCTTTAAATGCAATGTCCATGGCTCTCTGAAAGGTAGCACCGGCATTGATCAGACCGAATGGCATCTTCCGATACGCGTAGGTACCCCATTTAGTTCAGAAGGTGGTTTTCAACTGATCATCAGGGTGTACCAGCACTTGATTATATCCTGAAAATCCATCCAGAAAAGACATTAACTCTGAGCCTGCTACTGCCTGTAATATCTGCTCCATAGGTGGGAGGGGAAAATTGTCTTTCTGGCAGGCTTTGTTGAGATTCCGGAAGTCGATACAGATTCTAATATCTCCATTTTTCTTCCTAACAGGTACCATATTGGATACCCATTTGGAATGTCTGACTGGGAAGATTATTCTGGCTCTCAACAACTTATTCAGCTCAGTCTTTATCTGATTTTCCAAGTTGGGGTGGATTTTTCTGAGCTTCTGCTGGACAGGTTTCTCGTTGTCAATCATAGGGATAGTGTGCTGAATGATAGAAGTGTTGTAAGTCTTCAGCTCATCGTAATTCCAGGCAAAAACGTTTTTGTACTGTCTTAGAAGGCGGATATATGCTGATTTTTCTTCAGGGGCTAGGCCCTGGCCTAGATTAACGTTTTGCGGCTTCTCGTCGGTTCCTAGGTTGACTGATTCGTAGTTCAAAGTTGAACTGTAAAGCTTGGCATTAGCCGACCTTTTGAACCGACTTTTCAGATCATATAAGTCTTCTAATTTGACCACCGATTTGGGTATAGCATTATCAGTGCTACTTTGTTGTATTTGGTGATCATGACAGTCTTCGTCAATTATCTGGTTTGAGTAGGATCCTTCAGAGGTGAGGAAACTTACGATGTTTGGATCGTCATTGAACACTCTCCAGTTGGTGATGTTGTCAGGGATGGACGGTTTAAAAATTAATTCTATCGAGAATCTATCTGGGCTAAAATCTTCGGAGGGAATCAGTCTAGAGGCTACGTTAGCTAACAGGTCTGCGCTCGCGTTTTGAATCCTTGGAATTGACGAGATGTTGAATGCTATGAAATGTGCAGTGAGATCTTGAACTAACGATTGATAGTGCTTTAAATGACTAGACAGGCAATGTATGGTGTTACGTACCTGTTTTACGACGATCTCATAATCTCCAAAGACCTGAAGATACTTAACATTCAATCCGATTGCTTTGTATAGGCCTTGAACCAAGGCTTCGTACTCCGCTGTGTTGTTCGTGCAATCGAACTCAAGTCTGCATGTGAGCATAATCTTGTTCCCGTCCGGGCTAATCAGAACGCATCCTGCTCCTGCCCCCTCATTGGATTTAGAGCCATCAAAATATAATTTCCAAAATAAAGACGTATTTACAGAATTATCTAAAAAACTAAAACATTTTGAGTCATCAGTTTGGGAAAAGTTTTCTACTTGGGACAAAACTGAATTCTCCAAGTAAGGTGATATGTGAGCATTGAAGTTTCCGAGGAAAGAATCTACTGAGTAGTTGCCTATGATGCTGCTGTTGTATGCTATTGCTTCATTCTCTCCTTCCAAATCCGTCACTATGTATTTTTGGTGCAACTCTCGTTCAACCTTTATCTGATTTGGTTTACCATTGTATGGTAACCACATGTGCGACCAGTCGGTTGAGAAATATCCATGGAGCTTCTCCGACCAATCCCTGCTAAGAATCAATCCATAGAACTCAGGGATATCAGCTACTAGAATGTCGATAACCTGACACACTTTTGGGTTAGACGACAATCTTATGGTCACCTGATTAAGTTCACCTATCACTTCGACTTGGGATCGATCAAGTTGAACTATACGTACTGCGGATTTTTGAGGTTGCACATTCAATTTGGCACATATTGATCTGGGTAAAATATTCGTTGAAGCACCAGAGTCGATCAAGCAATTGTGCACGTTTTTATTGAAGATTTCATATGTGAGAAGAAAAGGAGGAGTATGAGATCTTGATCTTCCTCCAATCAAGGCGATGTCATTTGGATCAATCTTATTGATCGCGTTGGTTGGAGGCCTTCCCAGATTGTGGGAAGCTACAGCTGTAGGTAAAGGTGTAGTAGGCACGGCATGCAATTCTTTCATCATTATTTTCTGTTGATGTTTCAATTTGCTCAACTCGTACAGAGTGATATTAGCCCTAGTCTTTTTCATGTCATCGATGATGTTATACTCCATTTCATCCGACACTATCAGTGTTCTTGATGGAGGCGATTGGTCTGATTGGACTGGGTTAAACTGGGTCGCTTTAGCAATTGTTTTCTTTGTTGCGACCTTATCTTTTGTTGCAGGGCTTGCGCCCTTTGGTTTTGGGGTAGTTTGGGGAGGATCAAGCTGATTTTTGCTTCGTGTGCTAACCGGAAATGCTTCTTGATCCTCTTCTTGTGGGAGGATGAAATCCCACATTCCTTGCAGTTCCACCACTTCTTCATCGTCGGTCTGTGTCTCGACGGTATTCTCTTCTTCTTCTTCTTCAGATTCAACGTTTGAGACAACGTTGGGTGGCTTCGTTTCCATGGGAGGGCTTCTTTTAAAAGTCCTGAAAGGCTTTCTTGAAGACGTTTCTGCTACTTGTTTTCTTATGTCAATCATCTCATTTGACATGGCCTTTCATACCTTCTGTAATCCTTCCATATCGAAAGGATCTTTCGTTTGCTTCTTCTTGGTGTCTTCTTTGAAAGAGATCTTCTTAGATTTACATTCCTCAATTGCGGATCTCTTTTCAAGGGCTACTACGCGTTTTTCCACTGCTAACGCCTCAGTTAAGTTTTCAACCAAGGTTGTCTTGCTTGCCCTATCTACGAAGATGGCCAAGTTAGATGGTAGGGCCGTGATATACCATTCACATCTTACTTCATCGCTGGGTTGTGAAGCAGCGGGGATTTTGTTGAGGATCTTATTGAACCGTAAGTTAAAGTCTTTAATGGGTTCTCTAGCCTCAGCTTTCAGATTAGATAGGTCATTGATCAATGTCGCCGTGGACCTGTCATCACCAAACTTGGTGAGGAACTGACTTTGAAAAATGTCCCAGCTTGTGATGGATCCGGAAGGTAACGAAAAGTACCACGACCCGACTGTTCCTTGCATTGTATAAGGGAAAAGCCGGACAACAGCGTCTTCGTTAGTAACTCCGTTAAGATTAACAGAAAGCATGAAATTATTGATATGTTCTTCGGCTAACATGCCTGCTTCTGGATTGAACTTAGGCAGCCATTTCTCAGGATGGGCCGGTATAGGGCTCAGGGGTGGAGGCATTAAGACCGCCCCAGGATTGTTCCATGGAGACTGGGCCATCGTTGAGCTGCGAGTTGATACAAGTGCAGAAGATGATCTCTGATGCTGAGAAGATGGAGATCTTACGATCTTCGATGATTGTGGAGGAAGGGTTGTGGAAGATGGATGAGTGATTTGAGGTGAGGATGTGGGTGGTTGACTTCGCGGTGAGGGAGTTGAAATGGACGAAGTAGATGAGAGAGTCTCTCTGTCAGACTCTGGAAGTGCTTTCCTTGCTCTTTTCCTAGTGGGGAGAGGAATTTCAGTTGGCTGGACGCCAAACTTTTCACTCTTCAATCTGGTCAGGGGATGAGCAGGATTGTACTGCGAAGTCGCGCTGCCTTTAGATTTATCAGACTTCTGAGTAAAAATAGAGAATCCCTGGAGTTTATGAATCAAAGTTTGAATCTCAGGGGGATCAATGATAAGATGGTCTGATGTATTAGGGTGTATAGCAGCGGTGGATACCCGAGCGACTTCTGGTTCCGGGTTTAACCGTACCGGGGAAGTCGGGGGAGTTGGTGAGGGTGATTTGCTCTTAGAATGGTGTTTAGATTTTGATTTATGTGCCATTCATAGCTCTTGCCCTCCTTCTAGCGCCAGAAATGTTGAGGGCCCCGAAATCGGGTCGACAACAAGGGGGATACCCACCCGGTCCGGAACTTGGTTGGCGGCTCCTTGCCCGTTTGGAGTAGCGGATCCGACTGGGGGCAATGGGACCAGTTTCCCAATGTGAGGGGTGTGCGTGTGTGTAGAGTTTGATGGTATTGATCTAAGGGTATTTTTAAGCTAATTTAATTCTAACTTCTAAACTAACTCTATGCTATTGTAATCTAATGGAAAAATAATACATCTAGTGTACGCTAACCCAGGGTATTTTCTTCTATTATGTGATCTAAAAAGATTTCGAACAATAGCTGGTAATAAAGATCATTCAGCTATTATAAGAATATAAATCAATGAAGATAAACCATTCTGCATAAGAAGTTAGGCAAAACAGTTGTGAACAGCATATCGCATAATTAGTTATTCATATGTCAAGCATAAACAAATGACTCCACCGTACAGAAGTGCCAAATGGTAATACACACATTCATACATTAACATATAAAGAACTCAGCTGCATATCACTTTAGGAATATAAGCAGAAATTAGCCAAGAGATAAAAGTACCATTTATGACTGATTTCACTAATAAACTTCAAGCAATAACGATTTATTTCTACTTGTTCTAATATCTGCTAAGAGTACAGAAGTGCAACATCAGTAACAGACATTAAAATGAAAACATAAATAAATCTCGATCCATCCATTCATCAAAAACCTCCTCCGAGGGTGCAGAAGTGCATGTTCTGAGGATAAGTTTTTTGACAGATTTCCGGACCCTTCTCCAAATGCCATGAGAAGGGTTAAATACTACTAACTAATTAATCTTAATTACACAAATTTAGGGAACGGCTTCAAATGACCGCCCTTTTACTAAAAGCAAATTTATTTCTAAAAATCAAATCTAATTTCTAACCGTTTCTGTATCTGTTCTTTAGTGCTGTAAGCAATGCGCTGTTCGCCCTGAAAGAGTCGGCTGGTTGTCCTTTCCTTTTGTTCGAGCTTGATAATTAGAAATGACAAGAGCTGGCACCTCTTTCTGACAGACTAGAAGATATTTTCGAAAACCTTTCTCTGGTTGGGTGTATTCGCTGTGCGCACACTTAGTACAACCCAGTTTCTTTTCGAACTGATTTTGCTGTTGCTATTTCAGTTTCCGGTCGTGCGAATGACTCAATGAGTTAGGAGTCGCGCTGTATGGACAATCCCTTGTTTCGAGAATTGTTTCCGTTCTTTGTTCCAGGCTTTTCTGGAGCGTCTTCCTTCTCTTGCACTTCTTTCTCTGCTTTACCAAGTCTGAGCTTCAGGATCTTTTGTAAACACGCTACTTTTGTGCGCCCTTGACTCTGAGTCTTGGACAGTCTATTTTCATCAGTGCCTGTTGGGTGATACTCTGGAATCCGCGGTTCTGCTGCATGCGGCATCCATTTGCGGAGGAATCTTCTCTCTGTTGTCTTATTGGCGCTCTTCCCCTTTCCTTAGATGTTTCCTGCATATAGATTTATATCAGTCGCATGTCTTGCAGTTTACGCAAAGAAAAAGGGAAATGACGAAAAGATTGACATGAAAGCATTAAATTCTAATGAATGCGTAATTCTGACATTCATCATGACTTGACTCTTCGATAAATGCGATGCAATCATTCCTGGATACTCAAGCATGCGGTTATTAATTTCCCTTAAGGCGCGCGTTCAATTTTGGGTCTACCGTGTATGTCGGAGAATTCTTGCGATGAGTCTTTTCTGCGATTGGTATCGTAGTATCGAGGGCTGCGACGTCATTAAGTGTTATCGCAGATCGCTAATATCGCAGATCGCTAATATTGCAGATCGCAGATCGCGGATATCGCATATTTCATTCAATTGCTTATGCTGCTTCATGCGACGCTTGCGATGTGCGATGTCGCATATCGGCGGTCGGTGGTTCCTTAAGGTTTTCTCTTTAAGAGCGTTTTGAATGCATGCGACGCGATGAACTTCGCGTCGCTTCTTCGCAGCTTTGCTTTTGGCGTTTAGGAAGCGCTTCACTCCCTCCTTGCGATGCGATCAAGCTTTAGGGAGAAAAATACAAAAACTTTAACATAAATATTTTTTGGATTTTTTGTTCAGGGTCCCCCCTTTGCTTGGTGTTATTGCTAATATCAAACAAAGAAGGGGGGGGTTGTTGGTGACCACAACAGAATTATAGATAGAGAGGAACAGAAAGACCAACCTTTGTCTTGCGTTAATCTCCTGATTTGATTCCTCTCTTCTTTGATAGTCTTTAACTACCTTCTCCCTTGCATGCCCAGCTTCACAAAGTACCTGTAAGATCACAGTAGCATATCACTATACAAAGACATGGATCTATAATCATAAACAATCTAGGATCAGATGTAAATTGACCATACAAATGTAGCAAACATCAATGACATAAGAGCATGGAGGAAAACTTGAATAGCTTTTATTGATAAACAAGAAAGAGCCAAGAGGAGTTACAACCAGTTGTTCTGACCCAGCATCAACCTCTCAGCAAGGAAGCCCCTCTTCACCTCATACAAAGCTTAGATCACCCAACAATCTGATGTTTGTCTCAAGAAACCAACAGCAATTCCTTACAATATGCAAAATTCCAGCCTCTGGATCTCTGGGATGAGGGATCCATATATAGATATCTGTAATGGAGATGAGTCAGCTTATGATTTGATTAGTGTCTTCCCTCTGATAGTTCTTGCTTCCACTTGGAGATTGATGATCTCTTACTCATCCTTAGTCGAATTTAGAGAGGCAAGTGTCACAAGAGAAGATTCTGGAAGCTTCCATTGCCTCTCCACCTCGTGGAATGACACTGCGATTTGTCATTTCTCGCCCATCGCACCCCATAGAAGTGCTTTTTGAAATGCAACGCACCCACACAGTGTATTTAGGTGAGATGCAACGCACTTGGCCAGTGGAGTAGCTGAAATGATCCTGTTTTGACCAATTCTGAGCAGTTTTTCATGGAGAACTTATGGGAGAAGCTGTAATCTGTTGACCTTGTTCCTTTAGGGGTTAGAAAAACACTTTTAGGGACTTAGGAGCCCTTGGTTTATGGACATTTCATGCTTGGGGTTGTAGTGCCCAAAAATGTCTATAACAGTTGCCCCATAAAGCATGAGGTCGTTAATCTTTTGATGTTGGGTGAAATGCTTTATTATAAAGATCTGAAGTTCTTTCAAGCTGGGAAGAGACCTGTAATAAGATACAATACAATACATTATCTTCATAATATTTTCATGATCTAGCTGAGGCGGGCATTCCCATGCTCAGCTCTATAAATTCATTTTCATGTACATAGGACAGACAATCGTCTGAGTGTAGACTGATGATTCTGATAGAGCCATCATCCTTTTGATTGGATGATTATCTGTGCAGCAATGATGTACATTTGATGTCTTTATTTCCCTGAATATATATCGCAGCCCGGATGGATGAAAATAGATCCGGGGTCTTCAATCTCGTTCGATCTTCACTCGAAGTACAAGTCGATCCATGTGAAAGCTGTTCTGGAGTCGAACATGGAAAGACATCGCCTGATTACCAGCCAATGATGTAAGCTATTAACAGGCGCGAGAGGAATCACCGATAATGATAATGACCCTCAAGGTACTGCAGTACAATTCACGTGGTGTGAATAAAGGACTTGGCGTCAAACACCACGCAAAATCTTTCGGTCGAAGGCCATTGATGTAAACCTGTCGCCGGAAGTGAGAAACTTGCCATTGAGGCATGCAAGCTTCAAAGTACTGAATGGGGTGTTCCTAGATCAACTTCTTGGATAATGAGCTGATGTCGACAAGAAGCGATCCGTCACAGGAGGGCCTTAATGAATCCCACATCAATGACACGGAACGGAGCAAATGATTTTAATGGAGGTGAAAACGATCTGGTGATGTAAGGTTCAGGGTGGCGGTCATGAAAGAATGGAGTATAAATGTATGGTAGTGGGTGAGACACAGGTGAATTCTCTGAATGAATTCTCTTGAACATATCGGCGACACTGATGTGATGGATTGGTAGCATTAACCCCAAATGTGGATGGTATGATGGGACCATGGTGATGTGACCGATGAATGAAACAACCCAACCCGACTTGGACGCGGAGTGGAAGTGTCATGTTCAAGAGTGACTTGCTACCAACAAAGTTTCTTCAAGTTTTCTTCCCAATTTTCCCCAGTCATTGCTGACCAATACCTCTTTATTTTTGTCAAGCTTGAGGAGGATAACATATGCTTGTTCTATAATTTTCCCTTCGGGAAAACCCATCGCTATGTTTTAACGAGCCTAGCGATAGTGAAACTCGTTCTCGTCTATAGACAAGTTTGTCGCTATTAAACTTTTAACGAGTTTAACGACAAAGATAACTTGGTCCTTTTCAATTTTAGAGAGTCTGAAAAGGAACGTAAAGGTAACTCCAAAATTCCTTTTTCGTCATCTAATCCCTTAAGTCCGAAAAAGTATAAAACAATACAGAAGGGATGAATTTTCGATACTTTTAACGAGCCGAACAAAACAAGCGCTCGATCTTTTTGTGTAATAATCTCTCAGGTCCAAAAAGATTAAAATTTAGAGGAGAGATAGCACTTTCGGTCCCTTTAATGAGATGGAGAGGCCAATGGCTCGGCAATCTTTTCATATTTTACGAGTCAGTTGAAAAGAGCTTAAAGGAGACTCGTCTTTTGAGGAACGAGTGATAAAATGGATAGCAACTGATTCCAGGTAAGGTTTGGAATTTTCCAATCACGGCAGTGTTACAAGGATGGCTAGTGAAATCACTCTTCGCAGCTGTTCCTCAAAATGGGTAAACAATCAAATGGAGGAGAATGATCGGCCAATGCAAAAGTGGAGGTGATGGTGCAAACACGACCAAGGCTTTAATGGCTGAAGTACTACATTCATGATGGTTATTTACCGGTGAATAGTTCATTTTTTAATGAGCTTAAATGCAGGGAGAAACATTTTCTCATGTCTTATGTTTATTTTTTTAACGAGCTTGAACTATGTGCTAAAACTGCTCGATTAATCCAGTCGTGTGATAAGAATGTCTCATATATAAAAACGGCAATTTTTAGAGTTTTGCCCCACATCCTTTCTTTATGCAAGTTAGAAAATGACCAATCCTACGAGTTTAAAGGGTTAGAGGACCTACAAATTTAAAAAGAAAAAATAGTCGCTCTTCGCTTGCACACCAAAAGGCTTGCATGCCCCCAGGTATAAAACAGAATCTCAAGGTTACCCCTTCTTCTTTCCGTTAAAACATTTGTTTTACCAGGAGAGGCCTACCTCTTACAGGTTACCCAAAGATTGTTTTATTCACAACGCAAACAAAACACTTCTTCGGCGATGTTTACCGAAATAGACAAAGGTGAGTGAAGGAGGCTACTCCACTCACGTAACTTTGACAAGAGAATCTTGTTCTAGAATAACCCCCTCTTCCAATCACGGACGGGAGTACAGACTAGTCATATTCTCTCGCGGAAACCTACCCTATACCCGAAGTTTTCCTGTTGAAGCAGACCAGGGTGCATGCCCCCTGGGTTTCAATCATGTCCCCCGAATCACTCGCGCTCATCAGGCGGGCGGACTGGAGATTGAGACATTTCTTGCGTGAAAAGACCATTCAGGGATGGTATATGACTATTTGCTCTGTATGATCTGGGAAATGAAAGCTGGTCTACGAGCTTGACCACTCTTCCTTCGTGCGGAAAACACATTACTCTAAAGAGTGAGGAGACAATTTCTCCTATGCAATAAATATAGTCTTGTCCGAGGAGTAGATTATAATCTAGGGGTCCTTGAACTACCATTATGTTCATGTGAACGGTTTCCCCCTCAATGTTATGGGCACATTGGGAAGGATCCCTAACGGTCGACTGGTTCCTTTATCAAAGCCTGTTAGATTTCTCATCTCAGGCAAAAGCGATGGTGAACCAAGCGCTTTCCAAGCAGTCGAGGAAAGGATACTCACAGAAGCCCCCTCATCTATGATGGTACCAGCCATAACCATTCTATATATTTGAACAATGATTCGGAATGGTACACTAGCTGGTAAACGGGGTCTGCCTAGTTGATTCCAGTCAAAGGAGACAACTAGGTTGCTTGGAGGTGGGATCGAATAGACGGCCGGGTATGACTCTGACGAACTTCCTTCCTGCGGTAAAGGAACAGGTAAATTGCCCCCATGTTCATTGGAGTCTGTGTTTACGAAAAGAATTTGGACGGTGTTATCCTTATTCTCTTCGGTGACTGTATCATCTGAAGATGGAACCTCTGAAGGCAAGACCGGGTCAACTGCCGCCTCGACCTTTTAACTTTCGTCTGGTATGGGTTCAGATGGTTTGTCTTCAATGATAGATGCTTCAGCCGACCACCTGAGTGGGCCAGCTGGATTTTCAACTAGTGACAGACTCAGCAAGAGTTTTTTATATCCAGGAGGAAGTCGTAGAGGTGAAACCGGACGATCATCCAAAATTCTTTTAGCCTCGTCTAAGAAGGGACAACAGTGGATGGCATGATCGCCTTCGTACAGTTTACAAGGAAATCTATATTTTCCTTTTTGTCCTGGGGCTTCACTTTCACTAGTCGACGGTGTGTTTTCAACATGATCATCAGAGGTTGACGACACCGGGTTGTGCAAACGAGGAGACCAGTCCCTTAAGATCCGAGGGATGCAAGGACAATCTCTATGATAGTGGTCTCCTTTGCAAATGACACATGGCGATTTAGGCCTGGTCGGTGCAGTGTGTGGATTTTCTCTAGACGATGCTCGTTTGCTCCCATTCGCTTTTGGCTCCTTCTTCTTCTTCTCTTTCTTCTTCTTCTCGGGTACTTGACTTTTGGCTTTACCAGCCCCATCAAGTGAAGAGGAAGGAGGAGAGGAAGAATTAGAGGAAGTAGAAGGTTGGTGGGTAACTCTAGACTCGTCTAGTTGCTAGTTCGATTGTTCAAGAATTGCGGTGTTCTGAACGACAGATGTTGAGAAGAGCCATACAAGCAAGCCAATTGTCAGTCTTGGAAGCGACAATGTGGCCATATGGGGTGCACCAACATCTCCCCAAGAGGAGAAGGGACTAGGATTTCCCCCAAGGGGAATTCCTTGGTTGGTGGATTCCATTTTCTCAACCCAAGATCAACGTAGGAAAGGGTAATGAGTATTCCGTTTAAAATAAATTTTAGACGCTTTGACACAACTTGTTTTTTCAATTTTTAAGAGTCGAGAAAAAACAAAAGATGACTCTAGTCTCCTTCGATTTTTAATGAGCCTGAAGTGACAAGTGCTCAGATGGACCTTTTCTGTTAAGGAGTCTGAAAAGGAACGAAAGGGACTGCTCTGGAAATCTAGGTAGAGGGATTACAAAACCAATCGCAAACTGCAGAATACTTTTTACGGTACGGCAGTCAATCTTCCCGAATGTTGTGTTCAGTGTATTGCGATCGATAGGGCGGCAGACACGGCTTCCTATGGATAAAGGATTAAGCCTATTGGGGTCTCCCAAAATATACTCGACGGTACGTGGGAGCACAAGTCCGTACTGGCACTTATCATCTCAAAGTGAAGGAATCACCCAACCATCAGTGAGAACAACAGTTACCAGGCTTTACGACGCCAAAATACGTCTCTAGCCTAGACTTCTAAATGTTGTGCGTTAAGTTCCAAAGCGTTGTTAGATTCATTGAATTTATTTTATAGTTGATCTTGTTTATGAAGTTTGCCTTTCAGGTTCACCGCGAGATGTAGATTTAATTCCTAAAATGCAATCTAAGATGATAAATAAACTTTTTATCTTCTTTGTGCAATGAAAATCCTAGCTACTAAGGAAAGAAAGACAGAATCTTTTCACAAAGAGCAAAGAGCACACTCTAAATGCACTTTCCTAAATCAAGCCAATCAGACTGTCTATATGCAAATGCACATGCATGTATTTGTTTTCGACTTTCTTAGTATATGAATGCTAAAAAGAAAGTTGATGCACAAATCTGAATTTCTTTTCAAGCGACAAATATCAACAAGTTTCTTTTCGAAATCAAAAATGGAGACGATCACAACACCTTATGATTTTGAAATGAATACTTGTTCTTGACACTAGAAAATTACAAATTCAGACCAAAAACAATAGTAACAGGATAATCGACCATCAACAGCAATCAAACTCTTTCCTACGATTGAAATCGACACTTGCGACAGTTTCAAATCAAAGGACGACAGTACGATTATGCTACTTTTGCAAAGGAGAACTAAAAATGACTCAACAAACACACAAAAACATCTACAGTTCTTTTGTACGAAGGAGGCGGAATAACAGCAAGGAAAAGGGGTTTCAAACAAACATATACTGATCACAGGCAGCAAAATTCAGGAATAGAACTGGAAAGAATGAATCACAGAAACCAAAACTGCAAAGAGCCTAGTCTGATCAGCGCACCTGTAACACAGAGAATTTGAAATGCAGCGCACCTTGTCCACTTAGGAAGTGCGCTGAAGTTCAGATTCTCTGAACAGTACATGCGCTGGGCCAGAAACGAGACTCTGTTTGGGTTCCGGGTCATAGTTTGCAGTTCAATTCTTGGGTTTTGGCCGAGCAAAAAGCAATCAGTAATGCAACAATCAGGGGTAGATCTAAGGAGGATCTAAGAGCTATCGCAAGGGAAATCAGATAGTTTTTGAATCAGTTGTTTAAATCATAAACAGATCCAGTAGATGGATTGAAGTAGCATTTATCTACTTTGCATTTGTTATGGCAAATGCAGTTCGAATGCTACCTGTAAGTTTATGAAACAGACAACAAAGAATGATAAACAAACAAACTAATTCTTCCCCAATGGAGTCGCCATTTTGTTACAGGGAAAAGTGTCTATATAGAACTGCTCTATCCCACTAAGGTGTGACAGCTTCCTTAGAAACAAACAGATAAAAACTACTTTTGTTTTTCCTTTATGAATTATAGATAGAGAGGAACAGAAAGACCAACCTTTGTCTTGCGCTAATCTCCTAATTTGATTCCTCTCTTCTTTGATAGTCTTTAGCTACCTGCTCCCTTGCACGCCCAGATTCACAAAGTACCTGTAAGATCACAGTAGCATAGCACTATACAAAGACATGGATCTATAATCATAAACAATCTAGGATCATATGTAAATTGACCATACAAATGTAGCAAACATCAATGACACAAGAGCATGGAGGAAAACTTGAATAGTTTTTATTGATAAACAAGAAAGAGCCAAGAGGAGTTACAACCAGTTGTTCTGACCCAGCATCAACCTCTTAGCAAGGAAGCCTTAGATCACCCAACAATCTGATGTTTGTCTCAAGAAACCAACAGCAGTTCCTTACAATATGCAAAATTCCAGCCTCTAGATCTCTTGGATGAGGGATCCATATATAGATATCTGTAATGGAGATGAGTCAGCTTATGATTTGATTAGTGTCTTCCCTCTGATAGTTCTTGCTTCCACTTGGAGATTGATGATCTCTTACTCATCCTTGGTCGAATTCAGAGAGGCAAGTGTCACAGGAGAAGATTCTGGAAGCTTCCATTGCCTTTCCACCTCGCGGAATGACACTGCCATTTGTCATTTCTCACCCATCGCACCCCATAGAAGGGCTTTTTGAAATGCAACGCACCCACACAGTGTATTTAGGTGAGATGCAACGCACTTGGCCAGTGGAGCAGCTGAAATGATCCTGTTTTGACCAATTCTGAGCAGTTTTTCATGGAGAACTTCTGGGAGAAGCTGTAATATGTTGACCTTGTTCCTTTAGGGGTTATAACAACACTTTTAGGGACTTAGGAGCCCTTGGTTTATGGACATTTCATGCTTGGGGTTGTAGTGCCCAAAAATGTCTATAACAAATAGTCCTAAAACCTGAAGGTGAATCAACGAAGGATATTTTAGGAAAAAGAGACATAAAGGTAGTATCAATAGTTATTAAGATAGAGGAGGAGCATTGAGAATATTCTACTACTTGCCAAACATCATATATAATAATTTTCCAGCAAGCCTGGTAGAAATTGGTAGTAAATTCGTCAAGACATGGGTACTTGCATTTAGGCATTTCTGTAATAGTTTCTTCTACTTCCTCCATGGTAATGTTCTTCAAAAGGATATCACTCTATTCCCTTGTTACAAGTTTGGGAATGTGCCATGTTATTTTCCTGATAACAGGTCTTCTGTTCAAACCGTTTCTATGAATGTGGGTTCGAAATGATTCATGAGTTCCTAGGCTATTACATCATGGCTTTCCACTATTTGGTGATAGGGTGTTTTGATGTTTGATATTCTATTACTTTGCACATGGTTGATCATGGATCTATGGAAGAATTTAGTGCTTTTTTTCTCTCTCCTTAATCTATTATACCTAAGATTTTTGTCTCCAAAGGATCTCCTTTTACTTAAATCTTTCCTCCAACTAGAGGTGAGTGACTACTTCTTGATGTTTTGATCCCTTAGGTCTTCCATTTGATATTATTGCTTGTTGTATGGTGGCCATATCTTGTTATATCTTTAATTTTTCTTTTTGGATGTTACTCAAATATTCAATATTCCAGTTCTTGATTTTCATTTTGAGATATTTTAACCATTGTTAGAAGCAATACATAAGGGTCCTAGGAAAATGATAGATTCTTTCCACCATTTTTCAACATTAGAGAGAAAATCAGGATGTTGTGACCAAAAAGCCTCAAATCTGAAGGGCTTGTTCCTAGGACTACCAATCTAGGTCATAGAGAGTTCCATGGGCCAGTGATCTGAACCATGGCAAGGGAGAATAGGAGGCTCAAAATTGGTACCATAAACATAGAGAGACTTTGCTATGAGGAATCTATCGAGTCTTAAAACTATTTGATATGTGCCTCCTTGCTTATTTTCCAATGTATAAGTCTGTGTGTGTTCTTAAATATGTAAGTTTGGAGTTATTGACAAATTCCACGAATTAATAGGGGTTTTCCTCATCGAGTATAAGAATCCCAACTTTATTTTCATTGATATTTTATATCATGTTAAAATCCCCACCTAAAATCCAAAAAAATTCCCCTAGAAAATTTGAGGCTCTTTAGAGGTTTTGATGGAAGACCTTTTTCAGAGGAATACCAGGGTCAAAAATATTGGTTATGAAACTGAAACTAGTTGAACCAATGGGTTGAAAGCTAGCAATTATGATATTGAGAAGGGAAAAGGAATCTTGAAGAGTGACGAAGGAAGGGTTCCATGTGATAGAAATACCTCTTAATGCGCCTTGGGGATCCTAGGCTAGATAATCACAGTTTATCTAAACATTTTCCAAAAGCTTGCTCAGGGACTCAGAAGAGCATTTTGTTTCCTGAGTCATCATGATCTCAAAGTGTTTTTAGTGGATTTTTTTTAGGAGTCTTTGCTTGGATTTCCCGTTAAGACCCCTAGTGTTCCATGAGACAGCCTTAATTAATGATGTTTAGAGGAGGGTTGAAAAATGGCAGACTTTGGTGACACTCTACAATTATTCACGCAGTAATCCCCTAGTTCATGTAGTAATCGTTTATTTCTTTTCTTCCCTCTTTTATTGTGTTCTTTATGGATACTGAATTGATCTATGAAAGCATTTATTTTGATTCCATGAGAGGAAAAACAAGAAACATGGTTAGGAGTATTACCTGGTTAGTGAGCTTGATGGAGAATTAGATCTTTATTTTGGATGTATGCTCTAATGAATATTTGAACTTTCTCCTTGGGAATAGTTGCTCGGTCTTTGTTTCTCCATTCCTCAAGAAGATATTTCAAATCAATGTTTTGCAGATCCATTGCCTTGAAATCTTCTGCATCAAAAAAAACTTGGGTGTTATCCCCCATTTGTAGATCATGCTAGTAATCTTTAGCAATCAATTGTGTATGTACATGTTTTGTTAGTTGGGTTGGTTTCTAACAGATTTTCCCAATCTCTTCTGCTTTGGCCTTTTCTCCTTCAATATTGTCTCATTTTCTTCTAGTTACTGGAGGACCCTATAATGGTTATGGCATGTTGCATTTTCAGAGGTTGGATTCTCTATTCAATGGAGAATTTGGGGTTAAGCTTAGCAAGGGTGAAATAAGGTGACAAGGGAGGACAAAATTTGATCCACTCCCTTAAGATTTAATCAATATTGTGTATCACTTGATGTATAATTGGTGCCCCCCCCTCTCTAGCATGAGAAGAAGACACGTGACCTCTACCTGCAAGGGAAAATATGTTTTAATTATGAATGGGAGTAAGCCACACAATTGATCTCCCCAACACTCGGATATCAATTCCTTAAGGCACTTCAGCATGAAGCATATATGTATAATTAGTGAAGTAATACAAATAATGATTGTGTAGGACTTGGAGGATTTGATGAGATTGTAGACAAAAATAAATAACTGCATAGATAAATATATTTCCTAATTGTAATGTGGATTTTGAGGGTGTGAAGATGGAGGCATTGGAGGTCTACAAATCTAGATTTGTGCGAGTGAAGGATCATTGTGAAGGATCTATTGTCGTTGAGAATATTTTTCTATGGATTTGGGGAGGTAGGCTTTTGTTTTCTTTCTTGATGGGGAAATTTGGATGTTTTTCTCTTGCATGCTATGAAGATGGAGATCGTCGTTGTGTTTTTGTACTTATTCGATTTAGTGAGGGTCATCTTATCCCCTCTCTATTAAATCGTGCTCTTTTCCATAAGAATGGGATTGTTTTTGCGTGGTTTCCAAGGTTGTTATGTAGTTTGATTTGTGCTTTCATTGGCTTTGGGGGTGTTTCCATGTTTTTTTTGCATATATAGAGTTGGGCAAAGGATCACTAAGTGCATTGGCTGAGACAAACACTTCTGGGGAGTTTTCCATTGTTGATCTTCATGTTTCAACCTTCCCCCATGATATTTTCCTTCTCATTCTTGCACCATTCCCCTCAAATTCAAGCAAATATGAAAGAAATACTCCCTCTTTCTTCTTTGTTTGGGTCGGTGGGAAGATTATAAGACCTAAACCCTATTAAAGGGTTTTAAGTTTTTATTAAGACATTTAAATCCATATATGGGTCACTGCATTTGATAAAGTGGTGTCCCTAAAGCAAATATTGGAGAAATCCTTAGGGATTCCTATAGCCATATAATTCCTAATTTGTGAAGGGAAATAGATGCAAGGTTTGTTACATTTCCTTGAATATATTATTTCTAGGAACTCCACCATCATCGTGTTGCTAAGGTTTTGTGGGGGTGCAATGGGACCCATAAACCCATTTTCTTCAGCTTCATACAAGGATGTGGCACAGGTTAAGGGGCCCATTTGGGAAGACCATCCTTAATCCCTTCCAGAACCATTTATTATTCAAAATATGGATAAAATTCTAGCACTGGGTGTCAATAATAAAGATGTAAACCATATCTTCTTTGTTCTCCAGTCAAGGGCTACTATTTGTAGATTTAATGGATTCTGGTCAAGATCCAAAGTATTGCAACAGTGGGTTTTTACAACTTGGACAAAAAATTGTGACATTTATCTTTGTTCTAAAGGCTTTTTTATTATACAATTTGATTCCCAAGAAGATTTAGATAAGGCTTGAAGGAAAGGACTTGGTTTTGGGGAAGGGAAGGGCTCTTCATCACTTAGTTTCCAGAGTTTGATTCTTCAACAATGGTAGTAACAAAGATGTCGATTTGGGTAAGGTTTTCAAATCTTCATCTTCTTTTTTGGCATCACAAGGTACTAGACAATACCTTCAGCACTTTCAAAAAATCGATGTTTAAAGAATAAACAAAGGTTTATATATCTTTGTTCATATCTGTATAAAAATAGACCTAAGCAAAGGTCTACCCAATTGTATGTTACTTAAACATAGATCTTATCAATGGATCCAAACCTTGGATTATGAAAACAAACATTTAAATGTCATACAAGTTTCCAAACATGACACTTGCATGATTCTTGTCCATGGGCTAAAAAGCCCCCCCAAAAAAGAAAAAGGGGCAGGGCCATAAAACAAACATATGGCAACCTTTTGATCCCATTTTTATGAAGGATAAAGAAGAGAAAATCAAGGAGGAACCTCCAAAATACGACGATATGAGAACTTAGAATCTTGATGAACCTACAAAACCCATGTAGAATTTTATAGAGATAGGAACGATCTTTGAATCCAATCATCCTAGCATTGCGACACGCAAAGAGGACGAATTGGTGGCTTCAAAGAGAGCCCATGTTTCATAAAGTTCAAATTCTAATAAACAACACTAAAGAGGACGAATTGGTGGCTTCAAAGAGAGCCCATGTTTCATAAAGTTCAAATTCTAATAAACAACACCTCCCTATGGTGTCTATGACTGAGTTGGTAGTTGTACCTATTGATCCACCTTCAAGGGTATGGAAGAAGGTCCAAAGAGAGAAAGTAAAGAAAGAGAAGTTAGGTGACTATTATAACACTTAATTTCTCTTTTGTTTTTATTTTTGTTTTAGAGCCAAGAGTTTGTTAATATACTCTCACAAGACTATAATATTACTCATACTAAATGTTTATAGCATCTACAAAATATATATATTTTTTCCCTTCTAAGTTGCGATGAAATTACGATTTTTTTGTTGAGAAGTGTAGCAAGAAAGTCTCAATTTGACTTTGTCTTCATCAAATTGATAAAATTTGAATTTCCACATCAGCAGACAACTTGGAGGCAGTTAACTGAGGTAACATGGCTCTTGTCACTCAATTAGCTCAATAAATTCGAGTTACAAGGCTTAGAATTCAATTATGCATGTGTGATTGCTAATTTGTAGCAATCCAGTTTAGTTAATTCTAGTTGTATTCAGTTAAACTAGTTCTAATTGTTGATAGAATTACTTGGAGGTCAATTATGCAGTGGGACAATAGTCTAACTCAGTGATCATCCAGTTAATTGATCAATCGACCAAAAATAACTAGTGCATGTAGAGAATTCAAGTTCTCCAACTATGTTGGAGATTCCAAGGCAGTGTAACATCAGTTGTAGACTAGTCATGAGCGTACAAGTGTTGCATGCAATCAGAGATCCAACCTTGGGAATTGTGCAATTAATTGGAGGGAAATCCTAAAAAGGGGCCTAATTCCTCATGATTTGCGCAAGGAAATAGGTGGTCAAGAAGAGGTAGAAATTGACTAAGTCAAAATCCTAAAAAATAGGGGCCTAATTCCTTCGGATTTGCGCAAGGAAATAGGGGCTCAAGAAGAGGTAGAAATTGACTAAGTCTGGGTCAGAGCTTCTCATTGAGTAGAGAGAAAGGTTATTCACTTGCAGGTTGTGCTTAGAGCGAGAAAGCAATTGTAATACATTTTCTATTCATCTGATTAATGCAAGCAAGCTTAAGGGGTTTTTACTAATTGATTTCCCCTAGATAAATTTGTGTTCTTCTGTATGTGGTTGACGCATGTTAACGAATGTTTTTCTAAATTGTGAATTAATTTCCGCACAACAGTAGAGCAGAATTGTGTCTCTTGATTTAAATTAAATTTATTGAGAACTTGCAATTCTATCACCATATTTCTACATGGTATCATAGCAAGATTCACATTATAACAAGAATTTCGAAGTTGTTCCTCGGGAGGTTTGAATTTGCAACTTCTGTGTAGAAAGATTTCTTCAGAGTTGGGAGAATGGCCTTCAATGGACTGAGATTAGAGTATGCCCAGGAAAGAGCTCAATTTTCATTGCATGGAAGGATCGCATGGAGGTAGTGCTTGATGACAATGGATTGTTGGAATATGTCAATACATACATTCCAAAACCAAGATCAGTTGATGCCCAGAACCTAGCCCAATGGAATAAAGATGTAGCCAAGACAAGGAGAATAATCTTGGAGGGAATGAGAAACCACATTGTCTCAAATCTCTAGGGGAAAGAAACTCCTTTCGGAATGTAGAAGGCACTAACAGATCCATTCGAGAATAGAAGTGACCATAGAAAATTGCCCCTCAAAGACAAAATTCAAAATATCAACATGTAGAAGAATGATACTATTTTGCAGTATCTCACCAGATTCACACAAGTTTGTGATGAGCTTGGAGGGGTTGGTGTGAATGTTGCAAAAGATGACCTAGTGATCCTAGCTCTTCTAGGCCTTCTCAAAAGTTGGCATAGCTACCAGGACTCAGTGAACGAGAGGGAGAAATTACCGAATTAGGAATGCTTATAGTTTGATTTGGTACAAGAAGAGATCAAACTAAATACCAGATATGGAAGTTCATCCAAGGGAGAGGATGTAGAAAATTTTGCATTGGTTGGAAAGGGAAAGAAGGGAAAAGAGAAGAAGTCTCAAACCAAACCAGAATCCAGCCAAGGGGGCAAGAAGAAAGACTTTTCCAAAATAAAATGCTTCAATTGTTATGAATTTGGGCACTGTGCTACAAAGTGTCAACACAAAAAGCCTATCAAGAAGAAATTAGGAGAAGGAGCAGGTGAATCATTGGCTTCACAATTTTAGCTAGGCTTCACCCTTATCGCATGCATGGTTAGCACTGGGATGGGGAGTCTATGGTACTTTGACTCAGGTAGCTCATTCCACATGATAAGTTGTAGAGAGTTTTTTAGTGACCTGGAGGAGAAATATCTCCATATGCATATTGAGCTTGGGGACGACTAAAGGTATAATGCTACTAGCATTGTTATAGTAACCTTTAAGAGGGAGTTGGGATCCCCTCTTCGCCTCAAAGATGTCATGTTTGTTCCAGGCTTGAAGAAGAACCTCATCTCTATAGCATTTTTGGGAAGACCATGGCTATGATGTGATTTCAGTAAAGGTAAAGCCTTTATGAGGCACATAGATACTGGGTAGGTGAAGCAGACTAGGGTTCTTGTAAAGAACTTGTATAAACTTGATTTGGAAGATTATGTTGCATTAAGCAGTAAGGCAGAGAAAGTGCAAAGTCGCAATGTGGGTGAACTCTGGCATATGAGGTTGGGCCATTTGCATCATGGCACCTTAAAGATTATGCAACAAATAACCATTGGCCTCCCTCAAGGATCACTTGAGCAACATGATGTTTGCAAAGGTCATACCTTGGGGAAGTATGTAAAATCCACATTCCATGATCGAGACAACAAAGCACATGTCGTCTTGGAAAGATTCCACTCTGATGTTTGTGGACCTTTCTCGACAACCTTCACTGCCAGACATAAATACTTTGTTATTTTTTTTATGATTTCTCAAGGAAGTGTTGGATCTTCTTCATTCAGAAGAAATATGAGACATTCTCAAAGTTTGTAGAATTCAAGGCACTAGTTGGGAAAGAGACTGGCAAGAAGGTGAAGGTTCTCAGGAGCGACAATGGAGGTGAGTATGTTTCGAATGACTTCAAGGATTTATGGGTGAAAAAAGGCATTCAAAGGGAGTTGACAGCACCCCACAACCCACAGCAGAATGGGGTAGCTAAGAGGAAGAACCAGAGATTGTGGGAGTTGCGAGAGCTATGATACATGACCAAGGCTTTCGAGTGCATTTGTGGGCAGAGCTATGTAACACAACAATCTACTTGTAAAACTAGTCCTCATCCGATTCTTGGTATGATTACACCGGAGGAGGCTTTCTCAGGGAGAAAGTTGGATGTGTCTCACCTCAAAAATTTTGCAGTCTTTGCTTACAGCCATGTCTCCAAATATTCAAGGAAGAAACTTGAGTCAACAATAGAGTTGGGATTTTTTTTATGGGTTACACTGAAAATCCACACAATTACCGAGTGTACTTACCTTCCCTCGGAATGACAGTTGTGTGAAGGGATGTAAAGTTTGATGAAGAGAAAGCGACGCAGTGCTCTCTTGAGAGGTAGCTTCCCACCAGAAGGGGAGATTTTAGCTCCAAAGGAGGAGCCTCGGGAAGTTGTGGAGCAGCAACAAGTGGAAGATCAGAGAGGAGACAAAGTGGATACATCCATTCAAGCATAACTATCCAAACAAGGTAGAAAAAGAACCAGGGAAGCTGATAGATTGGTGCAGGATGCGAGGGAGAATGTGGGAGCTCCTTCAAAATTGCACAGGCAAAGGAGGCCACCTGATAGGTACACTGGTTACATGGCTCTAATGAATGAACTTATAGAGACTGAGCCATCCTCTTTTAAGGAATAAATTGAGTAATCAATTTGGGTTGATGCAATGGTGGAATAATACAAATCCATCATGAAGAAAAATGTTTGGGAAGTGGCCCCAAGACTAGTAGATAAATCAGTTGAGGGTTCAAGATGGATCTTCAAGGTTAAGCGTGCAATTTATGAAGCATAGTGAAGTATAAGGTCAGATTTGTGGCCAAAGGATACTCTCAAGTTGAGGGAATTGAATATGAGTAAACCTTTGCTCCTGTAGGAAGGTATTCATCCATTAGATCAATTCTTGCATTGGTTATGTAGATGGGGTGGAAGATCCACCAGATGGATGTAAAAATAGAATTTATCGTTGGTTTTATTGAGGAGGAAGTGTACATCAAGCAACCAGGAGGATTTCAGACATTTGATTGGCATTCTCATGTGTGTAGACTCAAGTGAGCATTGTACGGTCTCAAACAGGCACCTTCAGCTTGGTACACTCGGATTGATAGTTATCTCACTGGATTGGGCTTCACCAAAAGTGAAATGGATGTGAACCTCTATCATATTTTGGTAGAAGGTAAATTTCTTGTCATTGCTTTATATGTTGATTATTTAATATTGACAAGTGATGAGCAGTTGATCAGCTCTCGCAAGGACGACCTTGCAAGGGAATTTGAGATGAAAGACATGGGTCTCATGCACTACTTCCTCGGGTTGGAAGTATGGCAAGGTGATGGGGAATTTTTTGTGTCTCAAGGCAAGTATGCCACTGAGGTACCACAAAGATTTCACATGGAGAGATCTAAGCCCATGGAGACACCTCTAGCGACCAATTGGAGGAAGGAGAATGCCACTTCAGGTGAAGAGGTTGATGCTACCATTTACCAGCAACTAGTGGGTTCACTGATGTATCTTTTGGACACACTACCAAATATGTGCTATGTAGTCAACCAGCTGAGCCAAACTATGGTTAGCATGACCAAATTGTATTGGAAGGCAACAAAGCATGCCTTATAGTACCTCAGAGGCACAACCTAATATTGATTATGGTACATACAAACAGAGGGAGTGAAGTTTTGTGGCTTCACAGATGCAGATTAGGTAGGGATTCCATTCGATTGAAAGAGTACATCAAGTGGAATTTTCAGTGTTAGGTCCACAACGGTTTCCTAGTACAACAAGAAGTAGAGATTTGTGGAACTCAACTCGAAAGAAGATGAATACATGGCTGCAAGTCGAGCAACATCTGAGGCGATATAGATGAGAAAGATACTTGTGGGACTGTTTCGTTAGGATATGGATCCAACTGTGATCTATTGTGATAATCAAATTTGCATTAATCTCTTTGAGAATTCGGTATTTCATGGTCGATCTAAGCATATAGATATTTGGTATCATCATTTACAAGACTATGTGCAGAGGAGGATAATGTTGCCATAATACATTACGATAAAGGGACAAGGTGCTAACATCTTGCAAAGGCTTTGTCAAGAGGGAAGTTAGAATTCCATAGGTGCAGGATAGGGGTGGTTGAAAATCCCTTTCTTGCTAAGAGGGAGTGTTGAGAAGTGTATCAAGAAAGTCTCAATTTGACTTTGCCTTGGTCAGATTGAAAAAAAAATGACTTTCCACATCAACAGACAACTTGGAGGCAGTTAACTGAGGTGAAATGGTTCTTGTCACTCAGTTAGCTCAGTAAATTCGAGTTAGAGGGCTTGGAGTTCAGTTATGCATGTGTGATTTCTAATTTGTAGCAATCCAATTCACCTATTTCCAGTTGCATTCAGTTAAACTAGTTCTAATTGTTGATATAACTAGTTGGAGGCCAGTTGTGCAGTGGGACAAAATTCTAACTCAATGATCATCCAGTTAACTAATCAATCAACCAAAAATAGCTAGTGCATGCAAAGAATTTGAGTTCCCCAACTGTGGTGGAAATTCCAAGGTAGTGTAACATCAATTGTAGACTAATCTTGAGTGTACAGGTGTTGCATTCAGTCAGAATTCCACCACTGGGAATTGCGTAATCAATTGGAGGAAAATTCCTAAAAAATAGGGGCCTAATTCCTCGGGATTTGCTCAAGGAAATAAGGGCTCAAGAAGAGGAAAAAATTGAGTAATTTTGGGTCATAACTTCTGATTGAGCAGAGAGAAAGTTAATTCACTTGCAGGTTGTGCTCAGATCGAATAAGCAATTGTAATACATTCTATATTCATCTGATTAATGCAAGTAGGCTTAAGGGTTTTTGCCAGTTAGTTTCCGCTAGATAAATTTGTTTTCTTGTGTATGTGATTGATGCATGTTTGTGAATGTTATTCTAAATTGTGAATTAATTTCCGTAGATCAGTAGAGTAGAATTGTATCTCTTGGTTTAGATAAAATTTCTTGAGCAGTTGCAATTCTATCACCATATTTCTACATTTTTCAAGGAAAAAAAATGACTGAGATTATTTAACACCTAATAGTGGGAATTAAAGATTGACTTGGAATATATTTGGTTTCAGTCTGAGAGATGATCATGTCATGATCCATCCTATGAGTTTCATTGCATCAATGTTTAATGACCCTAGGAAAAGAGTGATTTTGGGCCAACTCTATTCCATTAGGTTGTTAATCCATTTAGTGAATATAACTATGAAGGCAATTTGTTTTTCAAATAATTTTGGATTTTCTCATTGTGTCTAGGAAATGGCCTGACTGGGCTGGTGTAGACATGCATTCAATCGTCTACTCTTTCTATCGTGATACAGGGGAAAAACATGCCTCTCAGTGCTCTCTATTGAGGTATGGTCTTTGCTGATTCATCTTAATTCCTCACCTTGATGTACTCTTTAAATCAGTGTTGTACATTGGCATTCTTTGTGTATGTATATATCATCCTCATGGTGGCCAATGGTCTTTAAGTTTAGTATCAATCTTGTTGTTGTGATCCTCGTCATTACAATGGGTGTTGGGCCTCAATGTTTTATTTGTGTATTCTGGGGTGAATATGTTATGTTGTGTGTGAAAATTTTGAATTCTTGAGAAGTGGATGGTGATTGGAGTATTGGGAGGAAGAAATGTTTTAATTTTCATTTCTCTGTAACAAGTGGGGTCTAAAGCTTTGTTTATGGAATTGTCTAAACATTATATGTTTTGGGGTTTATGGCTAGAATTCGGTGAAAAAAATTGGTCAAATTTTGATTTTTTTGCTTAAAATTGGTTTTTTATTGCTTATATGGATTCAACACCCTGAAAAACCTTGTGTCACTCAGAATGTGGAGAGTTTACAACTTAAACATGTGATTCAAACAAATCCCTATTGGATTATGGATAAATCATACTAGAAAATACGCTAAAAAAACTTCCAAATCAAACAACAAATAGACTACAACTTTGTTTAGTTGGAAGGAGTCCAAGAAGTCTCCAACTTCTCTATCATGGGATTTTATGTATAGCATCTATGTCTTTCTCAATTATTGCCTTTGCGTGACTAGTTTAATTAGTTTCATCTCAAGGGGTCGGGGGGCTCGTTTTCTCTCTTATCGATCAATTTTGCTAGGAAAGGTATATATCTTTTGTTTTTACATGTGATTGGTGGTGCTCCATATAGTAGAATCTTTAGTCATCAGTGACATGTCGTAATAATTTGGGTCATCCTTTCTGTCTCTGAGAGCATTATAATCAATTTCACCAACCTAGAATTTATGTCAATTGACAAAATTGGGCTTGGCCCTCGTCTTGCTTGTTGTATTGACTCATGGTGCTCTAGTTTTATGGAGTGTTAGAACTATGGGAAGTAACTCTTATTTAATCCAATGGGGTTGTTTTTTAACAACAAATTTAAATTGGAATTGAGGGATCCCTTTTCCAGACCCCCCACAATTGAAATCTTCTTCTGCTTTGGATTGCACTAGATCTATGACTTAGGGAGGTGCACGTAGAAATTTAGAGGCAAAACTCTTGTCTTTGCATCAAAATATTCTAATGCTCATGGATAATATATAAAATATTAAGTTTAATTTTCAAATATTGGAGGATGAAGTTGGTTTCCTCATATCTCAACTGGAGAGGGTGATTCAGAGCCTAAATGAGGAAAGCATATCGCTAAATAGTCAAAACAATGAGGAGGAGGATCAACTTCCAAATGGGTAACATAGAATGTTAAAAGAATGTTGTGCAAATTTTGCTTTTTACTAGGTAAATTTTGAAGAGTGTATAAATGGGAAAATCTTGAAACCTCTCCGCTATGTTTGGATAAAATATTCATAAAACATTGGAAACGGTCAATGAGTATTTGTATAGTTCGACCATCTTCTTGGGAACTTGTTATGATGGATATGAATATGTTGTACTCACATTGAGCCCCTAACTTAGTGCTTTTTACATATAATATAATTTCTCGACTATTTTTTTTTCTCGGTAAAAGACTAAACTATTATATTATGTACAGGAGTCAAAAATACATCATGGTGAAACAAGAGAGTATCAGGCTCTGGGTATGTCACCTGAGAGGAATTGAGGCATCCAAAAAAACTAGCCCACGCAGGGGCGCCAGACACAAAAGCTAGACTTCCATAAGAGCACGCCCACGCAGGGGAGACCGACCTTACCCAAATCATTAACACAAAATTCAGGAACAGGGACATTAAACCAGGCACGAAAGAGACCAGAAGCATTGTTACTTTAACAGAGTCAAAAAACAAACAGCAGAAGACACCAGAAGACCAAACAAAAAGCCATAGGAACCTTGTGCGCGGGCGTCATCAGTCGTCCATTTGCACTTCCTCTACCCGGCACCAGCCATAGGCTTCTCTTTCAGCAGCAGTGGGAAAGGTGTCTTCCTCCTCGCCAGTTCCCGCCCTCTGTTCTTGCTTGCGTTGCATTGCGTTTTCCGGATCTGAGGCCGCACCTTTAACCTCCTGCTCCTTATCAGCTTCAGGGGCCTCTGCTTCATGCTTCTGATTGTCAGTCGTCCTCTGCCCCTGTTCATCCAGGGCGTCCTCATCTTCCCGGGCATTTTCTATGAACAAGACTGAGACATGCGCGCTGATCCGCGGATTGTTCATGGCACTGCTGAAATTGAAGATAGCCGAACCAAAGGCAGGCAAGGCATTCGAGCTCGAAGCCCCTGCATCCATGAATTGGCTGGAATGGAGGGGGTTAGCGCCGGTGGAGCGAGAAATGTTGCAGTGGCAGCAATGGACAACACTGTCCGCTTCATGACTGCGCGAGATTCCCCCTCTGGAAGTGCCTCGGCGGCTAAGCAGACGCTGTCGAGGTCTCACCATTCTCGTAGGAGGCAAGGGAAAGAAATTCCAACAGACCACGGGGTAGTCCAGACCCCCTGCAACCAACGCCGACTGAGGGATGAACCAGACAGACGGAGAAGATATCCCGACAGAGACGGAGAGGCCAGGCAACTGCATTACCACCAACATTCTCTGATCCCATACAGCGATATCCCTTATGACTTCACCAGCCCTGCGTTGGAGCTCCCCCGCCATAACTGCTGCCGTCGCCTGAGCCGAATTACCTCGCGGAGCATTAACTAACCCCTGCCATTCCACCTTATACCATCTGCGATCGATAGTTGTATTGTCTACGGCTGCCACGTGATGGCCACGGGCCAGCATGTGGCCATCCCCCATCGCCTGTCCCATCTCAGTTAGCACCCGCATCCGGGGATTTCTCGACTATTATATATATATATATATATATATATATCCTTTGCATTATTATTATTCAATTATTATATAAAGTTATTTTTAATAAATATAATACTATATGGTGATAATTATAATTAAATAAAAAATCATTAAATATATATGTGTCTGTGTGAAATTATTCACAATAAATATAATAGTATATAAATAATAAACTATAATTTTATATAATAAATTATAATCGATATAATGCATCTCAAAGTGTTTTGAATAAGTTTTAAAAATTTATCCTAGATAGGATGATAAATCAAGGATTTGAGTGGAGGGGACAGAGCCACAACCGTCACCCCACTCAAATGAGGGAGGAGGCGTGGTCGTCCCACCATCCATCTGTCTGATTAAATCAACCATAATCAATTCAAATGATGGTAATCGTGAGGAATTTATGGTTCTTGGAGGTTGGTCCTTGGAATTTTCTTGACGGGCACATGTCTAAGACTACGATCCAACTCTATCTCATTTCATTATTGATACTAGTGGATTGCAGATTCCAAGTCTCTCCCAAGGTTCTTATTCTCACCAAATTGTTTTTTTATCCCTATTCTATTGTTTCTTTTCCTGGAGCAAGTCCAAGCCCTCATGACTTAGCCTCCCCTGTTGTTATTTACAGTTGGTTTTTTCCAAACCACTTGAGTTGTAGTGCGAAAGCTCATAACAAAGCAATGGCCAACAATAGCACAATTTACCTTGGTTGGAGGTACTCTCTCCTTGGTGATTGAAAAACAAAGACTTGTGCACTTGGATGCATTGTCCTGTGCCTAGTCCTCACTTCCCAAGTGAGAATTTATTAAGGTCACAACCATTACCAAGTATATCAACCTTCAGTCACGAACTTTGAATGTTATATTCTCCATAGTTGGTGATTTTTAATGCCAACAAAGAAATTTTGTTTGTTGGTTGTTTCTAACGTCTATCCAACCAGAACTTTAGTTCTCAACTCTCTCCTTGACACAAACTTCTCCTAGCCTTCATGATTTTCTTTTTGGAATGCTCTAAGGCCCTCTAATAGCCCTTTTATTCCCCCCCTTGGCCTCTCAACTCCATGTGCTTTAGGCATGTTGTTGCCTCCTTTTAGTCCTCTCCTTAATCTAACACTTTTACATTATCATGTGGGGATAACCCTTAATTATTTCTCCATCCCTATGCTCTCTAGAAATCCCTTTTCCCCTCAAATTTTCACTTTCTCCCATGTGCCTTTCTCCATGTTGCGCCAAAGGGATTGGATCCGTAGAGGCTCCTCAAGCAAGGTAGAAGGGAGCGCTCACGCTCACCTTTAGGCCCACAACACTGCTAGAAAATATCAATCCCAAATTCTAAAACTTATTCAACAGAAAATTTCTCATGCTAATGTTGAGGCCCATGAAAATAGGGACGAATACATTGAAGTAAAAGTTCTAACCTTAGTTGTTTCTTGGGTGTCTGATCTAGGTCACACTTGGGGGTGCCAAAAAAAATATTTATGCAGAATATAATTATAGTAGAATATCAAATCCTTTTTTGAAAAAGTCTTCTTGGAACTTAATAAGGTTGAGAGAGAGAGATTATGATGCAGCTAGATGAATTACAGTTGAAGCACCCACGACTTGGGCCTTGAGCATGAAGACATGGCTCTCAGATTGGTTAGAATTGAGGCCCTTATTAACAAGGGCAAAGGACCAACCTTACCAGGGAACCATGCAAAACCAATAAAAGTATCCACCTCCTCTTAATACACACTAATGGCTCACAACTTTGCAGGTCAATGTTGGGCGGGATTCCCCAAGGGCAGTTTTGGGGCTAAAAGCCCATATTTTGGTCCAATTTTGTAATCCAAATGTAAAGACTTTGCATTTTGTGGTCGCGGAGCATGTAGACGTTAAAGAGTCATAGGGCTTTCCACCCTTATTTTGGAAATGTAATGTTGGCTGTAGAATATCTACCCATGGTCCGCGGACCATGGGATTGTATAAATAGAGCTAAGCTCTAAGTAGTTAGAGGCATGAAAAGAAGAATATAGAACATATAAGAAAGTGATAACTCTAAGCAGAAGTCTAAGTTTTGGGTCGTAGCATAGGTAGAGGCTCTACAGCTGAGTGCGTAGAGGCCTAGAAGTCCGCAGCTGAGTGCGCAGGGCGGGTTGAGTCTGTAATTGTTCAGAATTATTAATAAAGAGAAGTATTCTACAATTTATGCGTCTTTATTTCCTGTTTATGCATTTAGTTATGTTGGGTATGAATTTCACTTATAATGCTTATATGATGTGTGAATATATGTGATTGTGTTGGGTAAGTAACGTAAGTAAGGAAATCTGTTTACGCGAAGATAACTAAGATCGGTTAATAATACAAGTAAGATACTTAGCGTGGTTTGGGAGATATCACAGCTCGTCGCCCTAGCAGCATGAAAGTATATCAGCCCTTGGTTAGGGTTGCGCGAAAGCCGATTGTATCCTTTCACGAAGGTACTGAAGGGTGGAATAGAGGGCTAAGCAACCTGCGCGCAGGCAGGTATAGCCGGGATAACCCGACATCACAACCATCTCAAGGGTGCGGAAACTTGGTTCCAGCATCCCCCCATACTACTTCGGGTGAGACTTCAGTCCGCGCTCCGCGAGCTGATGCCGAAAGGGCCAGTAGTGTAGGGATTTGTTTGGCTAACTAACGTTGAACCTGGGTCAAGCCCCCACAAGCCAATAAATGGTTTCATTGCTGGGACCAGAATTTGCATAAGAGATGTGTGATGTCATATCACTAGAATCCAACTAAGAAAGAAATCGAAGGCTGGTTGGACAGAAGGATTCACAAGTTCGTGGCACAAGAAAACAGAAACCCGCGACTGTCAAAAGAATAGTGGTTGGACCAATACCTGTATACGGAGATCCACGAAATATTTTTCGCCTCCTTTCCTACTAAGCTATACGAGTGGATCGCAAAGCTAGCAGATAGCCAAGGAAGGTGGAAACTTGATGATCATATTGTGTGGACCCCAAAGCTAGTGCGAATGTTGGAAGCATCAGAGGATAAGATCGCCCGCGCTATCGATCATTAGCTTGATCGCATTATAGGAGGATTCGTGAATGAATTCATGGTCGACGCCTTAGTCAGCTATAGCGAGGCAGAGCAATGCTTTTTCAAAGGACCGCGAGGTAAGTACGTAAAATCTTTGAATACTTGGATTAAAATGTTGTTGTGCGAAAAATGGGTTATGCAGTTACCTTGATGTTCGGGGCTACGCAAAGCGGAAGATTTTACAGAAACAAAGGAAATAAGGGTCCAGAGCATAGCCCCTTGATTTCACCTCCGCGAGGGGACAAGGAAGGGATCGCAAAGGTCTCTCCGCGAAGTGATATTCAGTTGATAAAACAAGGATTCCCGCGAATACCACCTCCGCCCACACCACCACCGGCTTCACCGCCATCACCTCCAACTTCACCCGTACCACCTCCACCTCCACCACGATTCAGTATGGCAAACACAGTGAAGTTGCCTTTGTTCAAAGGCTTGGGAAATGAGGACCCGGACCAATTCTGGTTCGTTGTGAGGGTTGTATGGGAAGCTCAAGGTGTTATAGATGACCATATAAAGAAAGCGACACTGGTTAGCACTCTGTAGGATCGCGCGTTGACCTGGTATATTAAGTACTCCAACGATAACCCAAATGCTAGAGTAGCAGAAATCTAAGCAGCACTAAATAGGAAATTTAGCAAGCCTAAATCTGAAGTGCAGTCGATTGTGGGATTCAAAGAGATCGCGATGCAACCAGGCGAGATGCCTTGGGATCTAGATCACAGGCTGAAATGTACAATTCATGAAGCCAACATGAATTTGATAGATGGAAAGCATCGTGAGTGGTTTGTGGCTTCGCTACTACCACACTTAAGGAGTGAGCTATCGCGGCAGAAGATAACCACTCAGGTAGAGGCCTTGGAGATTTCCATGAGATTACATGAGACTCTGATGCAGGATCCTAATCTAGGAGTCCAGCAGATCCGTGTGCAGTTGAAAAATTTGTGCCTTGAGATTCAAAGTCTGAAGTAGGACACGACAGTTCGACCAGAGGTATGCAAAGAGGTGTGGTGCTTGAAATGTAAGAGTCAGGGTCGTGACAAAGGCCACTACCCGATCTTCACAAATTACCTTGTAAGAGGAGGATCGATGCCTTTAAGGTTGGAAGCTCAAGCAAGACCTAGTGTGGCACCTGCTTTATGGTGCGTTATCTGTTAGGTAGCCGAAAAACATACCACGGATAATTGTCACTTGCTACAGAAGTATGTGCAAGCACCGCAACAATTGTTTTACAACTTTTGTAGGTCGGTAGGACATGATGAGTGTACTTGCAGGAGCTATGAATTGATGATGGACAGAACTCACGCCTACAGGGTTCAGGCCAAAACACGACCCCTTGACCAAAATGCAGGGATGGCGCAGACAGGATTTCAGGGGCGCAGATGAGGCTGAGGTAGAGGAGGACCTGGTAGAGGTCGCGGACAGTTGATTTGCTACAATTGCGGAGGACCAAGACACTATGCCCACGATTGCACTAATCCAATGCACCCGTCATGCAAGTATTGCACGTTGTTTGATCATGAAACAGAAGATTGTCCTACGCTGATAGCTAGGATACGTGACAAAGGGGTGCTACTGCCTCCCCCGACTCAAAACCTACAAATGATGAGGTATGAGCCGCGCGAGGAAGATCCAAACGTAAATATAGTGCTCCTGAGTGGAATCGCGACAGGAGATGACAAGAGGAAACAGCCAGAAGATAGTACATGGGTTCGCAAGGCCCCGGCAAAAGAGGCTAAGTTTGATTTGGAGCATGCTCGAGAAGCCTTCATGGAAGCTGTTGTACCTTTGAGATAGTAGTAGTTCAGCTACCAGTGCCAGAGCATCTAAAATAATTGTTTTGGGGTTTTGTTTTAGCTTTTTTTTGGAAGACCAATGAAAGAAGACAAATATAGAATTGAAATACTTAATCCTTTGGGTTATAATAATACTTCAGCTAAGGGATGATATAAAGCTTTACACAGTGATATAGATCAAATTAGTGGTGAGAAGAAGACAGCAAATAATATGATCATCACAGTTTCCAGACTGTAAAACAGAACAATCATAAGTATGAAAACCTTCTAAACTAAGTTCCAAAGGTTCAAGGCAGTATACTTATGCTTACACAAGATGCTGATGATTTATTGATTAGAGGGGATTAGCTAAACAAACAGTTCATTAATCCAGTCTCTTAATAGATGATCACTTCAGGAGATTATAAGAATTAATTGAGACACAATTATTCCTACCTAGATATCTCTATAAGTCTTAAGCATATGAAGAAAGACATAATGATTGATAACTGGAAAAACTTACAAGATAACACAAATTGTGTAAAACCAGATTCAGAATCCTCTGCTTTGCATTAAGGTTCCTGAAAGACTGAGTACATCAAGTGTCTACAAAATCTCCCTCCACAGGTGCAACCACGTTCAAAGTAGAATTAACAGTCAAGACTTAACAAGCAATGAACAATGAATCTTGAACTTTGAACCCATAACATCTCGAAAAGAGAGTTATTTATACAATAATAAAACTAAGAAATATCCTAAAACTGATTAAGATTTATTATAGGAAAGGAAAAAGATCTTCATGTAAGAAGATAGGGGCAGCAATTGAACTGCTTCTTGCTATCCCTTTTATTCAGGTTGTGTTGGCTTTGTTGTTTGATATTTTGCCCCTTTAAGCTACTTAACTGTTTGAATCCTTTACGCTAATTGATTTCTTCATTTGATTTTCATCTGATACTCTTTAAACTCTGTAAATATCCTTTAACCCTGCAGAATAACGTTTACTGTTCCTTTTTACCCTTATTTTGCAATCCAGGTTTTTACTGTGTTTTTCAATAGTAAATCACTTTAGATTTTATGTTACAGGGTAAAGTAAATTGATATGGTCTTCATATTTGTCTTTCAACTGTACGCAGGCTTTTTCTTTGTAAGCCTGGAACAGGGGTCTTTCCCTGTCAAACACAGAAACTGTTAAGAAAAATAAGGTGACAGAGATGGTCGTGAATGGCTTTTTTGAGCTTGAAAGGACATTGGAAGGAATCCATAGTGTATCGGAAGGTGAAACAATGGTTTAATTGGTCACAGAGGCATTATGGAGGCTTCGCTGTGTAAAATAGGTAGAACAGAGCAAAATGGTCACTTTGACGTTTAAATGGGAAAAACAATTTTCTTTTGAAATATGGCACAATAGTGAACAGTAACCATTTTGTCATTTTGCGGAAGGCGGTTTTCATCGCACCGCCTATAAGGCATGGGCGGTTTTAGGAGGGGGTCACCCAAAATAACTTGAGCCTGACACGTAGCAATGGAGGATGGTGGAATACCGCTTTTCGGGTGGGTAACGCTCGTACAGAGAGCTAACCCGAAATCGCCTAGGGCCGTTGGATCTGAACGCATTGGATCAGACAGTGGTGGAGTGAAGGAGCAGTACGGAGGGTACGAACGATTAAATATGGCGGTAATGGCTTTATTATGGCTTAAAACCCATATTAGCGGTGAAATGGAGGTTTAAGGTTAATTCTTCGTTTAAATCGTAAAAACGATTTAACAAAGAAAACCTTCGCAAAACAGATATGGCGGACTTGAAATTTTATTAACTCGGGCAGATAATGATATCGGGTCTAGGCTAATATCGCATATCGCAATCGGAGTTTAGCAAAGGATGGCCCATCGCAAGGAATGCAATAGGCACCGAACGCGACGTGGAAATAAACCATATATGATATATGATCGGGTCCGGGTCCCAATCGCAATCGGAGATCGCAATGGCGAAAGGTATGTGCTTTAGCCGGGGCTTGCGATAAAGGCGGATGTGATATGGCAATGAGTTATAATATATATAGTGTCGGGTCCAGGCCCATCGTTGATCGCATATCGCAATCAAGGAAAATGGATGCACGTTGAAAGGCTTGCGATCCACCAATATTGCGATGCAACACGAAAATACATAGTTTTATTATAAAACTAAGGTTTTCGGGATATTTTATTAAAGGAGTTAATAATATATGGGAAAAGGGATTTTAGGGGTTTAATACTATAGTTAAAGTTAATATGAAAATATGAGCGGAAAAGGGAAATACACGTGAAAATGGGAAATATAGGCGGAAAACGGAAAATAGACCAAGTATAATGCCTTTTCATGGTTTATTTACTTTTTATATATGCATAATACTTAGGGTAAAACACCTTTTTGTGGGTTTTTCGGGTAAAAGGGATTTTATATGGTAAAAGGGATTTTACATGGGATTTTCACTTTTCCTAGGTAAAAAAGGGTTTTGACCTTAGGAAAAGGGGTTTTTATGGAAAATGAATGAATATGAATGTATGAAGGTAGGAAGAGGAAATTAGTGAATATAGGGATGAATGGGGATGAATGGGAGGTTAATTAATTGATCTTAATTTGCTTTGTGTAATTGCACCATGGACATAGAAACATATGATGAAACATGATAAATGTACATTTTGTCCAATGAATAATCAAACTTCTGCAACCTTTCTCTACTTACCCTTTGCTTATCCTATCATTTTTTCCTCACTTAATGGGTGCATTAAGCTAGCAAACCCTTTTCCTTTCTTTTTATTTTTACAAAAGCAAACTATCTAAATCTATGCTTATAACCTCCAAGAGCTCACATTAAACTGATGAGCACCTTATTATTCTCTACCTAACTACTGATCTACCAAGATTAAACAGTTTGGCTAGATCTTTATTCTCTATTTATAACATCAAATTTAAAGCATGAACCAGTCAAGATTAAACAGTTTGACTGTCATGAGTTGTGGCATTTAAAACAAGTTGCACACAACCATTATTTTGCAGAAAAATAGTAGTGGCATTTAGACTTGCTTACTTTCAAAGTTTATTTGTTTTCTTTTCTTTCTAACCTAACATTTTCTCTTTGTCTTTATTTTTTAGGACATCTAACCTAACATTTTCTTTGATATGGACATCATCATCAAGATTTTTCTCACTAACATATTTATTCACTATTGTTATGTCCATATCATAACTTTACATTTTTTCAAAATATTTTTTATTTTTTTACTATTTTATTCTATCTTATCAAAACCAAAAAATGTTACAACAGAAGCTAAGGAGAGATTCGTTGAGGCCTCCACTTCAGGAAGCAAAGATAAGCCTGAGCTGGAAATGGACCCCACTATGCTCACAACTTTCCTGGAAACCTGTATGAAGTTACTGCGCAACAGTAAGGCTATAAAAGGGCTACAAGAACTCATGAATAGATGTGCTAGAAACGCGCTAGGTGAACCGTGTGTAGTGCAAAAGATTGGCAAGCATAAGACAAGGATGGGACGGGAGATGAGACTGACCGCGCAAATAGGAGAGTATGAAATGGATCAGGTCATTTTGGACGTAGGGTCAGATGTGAATGTCCTACCAAAGCAGACTTGGGAGCGAATGGGGCAACCTGCGCTGCAATGGTCTCTGATTCAGCTAAGGATGGCGAATCAGTAGAAAATCATACCCATGGGGTGGTTGTAGGGAGTGACCATGGATATTGAGGAAGCGACTGCGCTTGCAGATTTTGAAGTAATAGAGATTGTTGATGACAACAATCCCTACCTTGCGCTCCCAGGAATTGACTGGGCTACGGATATGAATGGGGTAATCAATCTGAAGAAGCAAAAGATGATCTTTGAGAAGAAATCATTGCACGTAATAATACCCCTATATCATGTTGAAGGATCGCGCTATACGGAACTAGTCCGCGACTATGAAAGTGATGTTGATCTGGACAGAATCTATAAGATAACAGCACGAGACCAAGACTGGGTGAATCCCATCGCGGATGGGCGGATTACGTGGGATCACGAGAGTTCCTGCACTTCGGATTCCGACGAAGAAATAGAACACTAGCAGAATTGGTTACACGAAGTAACTACACTGAATTGCAACATGATGACCTGGTCGCTGCGTTGTGTGTCGTCAGAGGTAAGAAATCTGCCTACTTATGATGGTCTAAATGAGGTAGATACCTTTTTGGATGCATTTGAAAGGGAGGTGCCAGAAAAGCAACGCTTCCAGGCCTTGGACTGGGTACTGCGCGCTACGCCCGCAAGATGGTGGGGTATGCACAAAGGAAGCTTTGATGATTGGTGCGAATGTAGGAGGATGATGAGAGCATGATTTGGGAAACCTAAGATGCATCTATTTTGCGTTCCTTTTGGGAACCTATTAGGGCATGTGGTTTGTAGGCCAGGGTTGATGGTAGACATTGCGAAGATTGCAATGATTCTAAACTTGGAAGCGCCAAGGAGTGTGAAACAGTTGCGCGTCACTTTGGGACATACAGGATATTACAGAAAGTTTATCAAAGGCTATGCCTAGATCACCGCGCCGATGGAAAAATTGTTGAAGAAGGATGTCACGTTCTGCTGGAACGATGACTGTAAGAAAAGCTTGGATATATTGAAAGAAAAGATGGTTACTACGCCGATTCTAGTCTTCCCGAACTGGAAGAAAGAGTTTCATGTACATGTTGATGCGTCATGTATAGCGTTGGGGGCAGTACTAACACAGGATGGCGGAGAAGGCTTGGACCACCCTATCGCATTTGCAAGCCGTAAATTATCCAAAGCAGAGAAGAACTATTCCACCTGAGCGCGAAGGGCTAGCTATGGTGTATGCGCTCTAGAAGTACTGACACTACTTGCTAGGAGGCCACTTTAAGATGTATACGGATCACTCCGCACTGAAGTACCTGGTCAATAAGCCTGTGTTGGGGGGGCAAATCTGCAGATGGCTCTTATTATTCCAAGAGTACGATTTTGAAGTTGTTGTGAAGCCTGGACGATTGAACGCGGGACCAGACCATCTGTTGCACATCGAATAGGGGAGGAACCTACTAATTTGGAGGAAGGATTACCTGACGCGCAGCTCTTTGTTGTGCGCGTCATGGATGGACATTTTGAGGATATAATACACTTCCTAACAATAGGAACTGCACCGAAAGGATACCCTGTCTTTGTCATTACTTGGAATCTATACAAGATGGGGACTGATGAGATACTGCGAAGGTATGTACCTGAGTTTGAACGAAGCAAAACCCTCGCGGACGCTCGTCGAGGCACTGCGGGAGGACATTATGCAGGAAGAGCAACCGCGCAGAAGATTCTACGCACAGGGTTATGGTGGCCAACCCTTCATCAGGATTCAAAAGCATATTGCAAGGCATGTGATGTATGTCAAAGAACAGGTAGGCCATCGTAGAGGGATGAAATGCCTTCGAATCCACAAATGACGTTGAAACCTTTCGAAAAGTGGGCAATAGATTTTGTAGGACCCATTCAGCCTCATGGGAAGACAGGCGCGAGGTACATTATCACTGCGACGAAGTATTTGACTCGTTAGATAGAAGCACAGCCGGTGAACAATTGCATGGGCACGACTGCTGCGAAGTTCCTATTTGAGCATGTACTGACGTGATTTGGATGTCCAAGTATCTTGATGAGCGATAGTGGTACATACTTCCTGAATGAGACAATCAGCACACTAATGGATGAATTTCAGGTGTATCACCAAAGGAGCACACCTTATCACCCACGGGTTAACGGGACAGTGGAGGCATTCAACAAAGTGTTTGAAAACGCGCTGACCAAGTTATGCAATGCTCAGCGAAGTGATTGGGACCTACGCATACCTGCAGTGTTATGGGCTTATGCCTGTGGAATACATTGTGCCTAGTCTATGCATAGCAGCGCTCACAAGTATGACGAATCGCAGAGCCCTGGAAGAGAGGCTCGCGTAGTTGGATGAGCTTGAAGAAGAGCGATTTTTGGCTGGATTTCACCAGCAAGTCCAAAAGCAGCGTGAAAAGTCGTGGCCCGATCGACACATCAAGTGCGCACATTAGAGGTAAATGATCTAGTTTTGTTGTATGACAGTAAGTTTGATAAATTCCCCGGAAAATTCATGATGCACTGGTTAGGGTCGTATGTTATTAAGGAGATTACCGATGGAGGCGCGATACCGTTGGTCAAGTTAAATGGAGAAACCTTCCCAAGAAAGGTCAATGGTAGTCGCTTGAAGCCATACACCGACGATCTTGCCACGTGACTATATGAAAGTAGCAGAGTCTTAGCGCTCCAGGCAGCTGAAAGGAGGCACGAGACCATAAACTACACTGCCCAAGTTGGGGGGCTATGCGACGTCAGGACTACACGAAGCAGCAAAGTGTCACAGGGTCCGCGACAGCACGCAGGTCCACCGGAAAGTGACTGTTAAAGTCACTATTCACGATTTAATGGTCGGTTTGAGGCCAAATGGAGCGGGCGACCAACATTTAAGGTGAAATTTATGGGTTAGATTCTTGAAAATCTGTCGCCAATCTAGCATTAATGGGCCGAATGTGGGGGAAACGATTGAATTTGAATTCAAAAAGCTCTATAAATTACAAGTGCCTGTCCAGTGAAAAAAACTTGACATTTTAAAAATTCAGTTGTTAAGCTATCAGATGTGTATGGACCTTTCGAATTTCGAGGCTTTGAGAGCAATTTCAGTGTTTGAGAGATTGCCAAAGGAGACGCATGACCTCCTCACTAGAATGATGTCGACGCCCAAGGAAGCCGTGCAAGAAATTGCGATAGTAGAAGCCCCAGAGAGTGTCGGAGTAATAGTTGAGGTCCCTAAATCACCCAGAACACCGAGACCTAAGAAGGATAAGTAGGCTATGATCCCGGTGTGCGTCTCACCAAGAAACCCACAGAGGACCAAGCTCACCTTGCAGGAAAAGGGGAAGGCCATTAATCTAGAGGCCGACGAGGAAGAATCTGAAGAAATCCTGGTGGATGAGGAGGACGTGGAAATGGAAGTTGAAACCCAGGGTGCGGACCCTATTACCCAGTTACTAGAATATGTTCCTCCGCGCAAGGGTAAATCCAAGGTGCCGAAGGACATAGATGAGAGCAAGAGCTCCTTGCAAACTCCATTGCTCCCAGACGATATTGTTTTTGAGGGGCCGCACTTAGGGTGGGTTCCTGTCCTAAAGTTTGAAGATTGGGACCTCACGGATCATGAGAAATTCCCACATTTAGTGACTGAGTAGCTAGTGCGTTGGCAAATTGACATGACGGCTGGAATGATTGAATTGGAGTTGCGCACATGGCTCAAGGGTGTAGAGAAAGACGGGTTGCTAAACCTTCTCTGGGTGTCGCATTATCATCGTGCCCCAATGATCGTCTTCATCATCAGGCAACTTCTCTGCTTGGTGCATGATGGGTGTTTGTGGCTGGAGGAGCCCATTCCCATCACAGACCACTTGATTCATCGGATCACATAGCTGCCTTACTTAAGGGAGGATCTAGCCAATATATCAGAAGGAAAAGGTGGCGAGTTGGCCCTCGCGGAAGCGATGAAGAAGAAGTTCAAGTTGGAGAAGAAGAAGCGAGGATATGCCATCTCCAACATTAACAACCCTGCAGTCAAGGTCACAACACAAATACTAGTAGGGAAGGTGATGCGGAAGTGTCGCGCAGATGAGGTGCCCGCGCCTGTGATTGCACTGGCGGCCCAATGTGCTGAAGGAGTCTAGTTCAACTGGGTGAATTATCTATGCAGCGAGTTCCTTGCGAACTGTCGCGAGGCACAGGAGTAGGGCAAGACATTTCACTACGCATGGCTCTTGCTGTCGATCGTACTGGTGGCATGGGAGCTGCTCGAAGACAGCTAATTCCCTTCGGTCGCACCGAACGGGCGACCAAGGATGCGCAACGAATTAAAGAAAGCAATATCTTTTGGATCTTGATGGAGATGAGTATCCAGATGGGGATCAATCGCAAGCCATGGTTGTCGCCCACGGTATACGCCAGTTTGCAGAGCTTTGCGGAGTTCAAAGCAGATTTCCACCATGTCTTTATCAGGGCATGAAAGGACCCTATGAAGACATGGAATGACCTACCATATTTGGCGACTTATGATGTAATTTTCACAGTCCTTGAGTCTTGGTTGCTGGAGTGGCGCACTCCAACTCACTCCGCGGTGGAAATGGACAAGTCTACCGTGCAGCGTAAGAAGGAGGAAACAAAGCTCTGAATGGCGCAGCTAGCTGAGAAGCGCAGAAAGGAGGAAGCGGAGGCTAATTCCCAAGCAGTGCATGACGCTATGAAAGTGGCGAAACAACAGAAGACAAGTGAAGAAGCGCGCGAAGGATAGAAGCCACCTTCGCTTGGCGCTGAGGCAGAAATAGAGGAGTCGAAAGAATAAGGTGGCACGGACCCGCAGACAACGTCCACCCAACTCAAGCGTCCGCGCCCTCAAGAGAAGGCAGCATTGCGGAAGAAAATCAAGGCTTCAAAGACATCCTTGGACCTAATCACCCTCACGGAGGGGGATTTGCATGATAACAGAGAAATGGTGAGGGATGTCACCGCGGAGGCCCTCCAGCAGTTCGAAGAGCAGTAGCAGTTGGTATTGGGGGCTCTCCGAACAGAGCTGTAGGAGTTGCAGGTTCGCACTCCATAGGCTGGAAAGGTGTCCACCAGCCTCACGATCGGCACTTCAGCTATCGAGGAGTTGTTTGCGCACAAGGGTGACCAACATGATAGTGCTACTAGATGGGGCACTTACTATAGAGAATGAGGCCGACAGGCCCACGGTCAGCAGCTTGAAACGGGTAGGATTGAATATGGTCGCGCTCCCTCGAGAGACGCTCTACCTCTTGCAGGATGGAGTCACCACGGAACTCAGGGCCCGGGAGAGTCGCGCTCTATAGGTGATTAGTGAGTAGCACATCAACATCGAGCAGTTCGGCCTGTAGCGCAACGAGGCAGTGGAGCAGAATAAGCAAATAATTCAAGTAGTGGAGGAAGCTTACCGAATGGTCCCGAAGTTGGACATTCAGGCATAAGAACCGGTAGAGGCGTGCGTCCGCAAGTTAGCCACAGGGGTGCGTGATGCCCAAGCAGAGATGGCCCGAGTTCAATTGGAACTGAACCTACAAATCGCAGAATTGTAGTTGAGGGCTTAGCCTTTAACTCCGTCGGAAGTCAGGGAACAACATACTACAACTGTTACAATAGTAATAGCATCGGTTGACAGTGCAATGGCAAACTGCATGCATCTTTTTGAACAGTCATTCGAGGTCCTAACCACGCTGCAGGAGGACCCGAATGTAGATCGCCTGGAGGCAGTGGCGCGCGAGCTACAGCAAAAATATGACAAGGTCAAAGGGACGGCGCAGACGGTTGCCCTTACACCAATGTTTTAAAACTCTGACTCTGACACCGACTCGGCCGAGGGTCGACTTCGACTCCGACTCGGTATCGACTCGTCCGACCCGATTTCAATGACTCAGTGGTTATAAAAAAATACATTAAATATTTATTTTTTTTATAAAAAAACATAGTTTTAAAGATTTTCATTCATGTTTCCAAACACACAGCATTAGAATATAGATAGAAGACAACATATGGTCAAAGTAGGCTCATTTATATATCCATTATATCAAAATGGCACCCAGTGCACTGTCAAATACATACATGATGATGATATAGAGAGCAAAACAAAAACACATAACCAAGGAGGTTAGAAATGGCCTCTATAACAAAACTAAACTATGACAAGTACTATTGGCTAGTGGCTACTGCTAGAGGAGCCAAGATCATCTGGATCAGAGTCAAATGGGGGGCCCCATGGCTCCTCTTCATCATCATCTCCAACTGCAACTGTAGAAGTGGTAGCACTAGCAGGCTGTGCAGCAACTGCAAGCTGAGATAAATGAGATATGCGCTTTTGTCGTGGCTGAGTAGAGGAAGCGCCTGCAACTGGAGGACTTGCTGGCTCTGAGGCTGAGCCTGGTACAAGTGGATCGAGATCTACATTCAACTAAACATGTTGTTTGAGTGATGCTATCGTCTGTAATTCATAATCAATATCCTCATCAGAAGAAAATTATGTTGGATGACTCTCCACTACCCAATCCGATGTTGGATCAATGTCTTCTAACACGATGGGATCTGAATCAGGTCTTTTGCTCAACAAGTGGTTGCGTCTGAGCCGGAGGTTGTATTGGACATAGACTAGATAATTTAACTATTTTTTATCCAAACAATTTCTCTTCTTTGTGTGAATCCTCTCAAATACAGACCAATTGTGCTCACACCGAGTATCACTGCAAATTTGACTCAAAATATGAATTGCAAACTTTTGCAATTCAGGACAATGGCTACCAAAGCCTCCCATCATTGTGCTGCAAAAAACATAGGAGTGTAATGAGTTAGCTCAACAAAATTACAAATAATATCCAACTTTCAAATTATAAATGATTTAACAAAATAAGTATTAAGAATTTGAAAATTGAAATTTTTGTTTACCTGGCTCATCTGCATCCCTTGCCATATTTGCTAGGTTCTTCCCAAAGGTACCTAAGGCATTGTTAAAGGTTGTGACTTGTCGGTGTATCTCCAGATGATCACACTCCAATGGGATCATGTGATCAATGCAGTCAATCAATCCATCTCTAACCTCCCCCCTCAAATATCCTATCTCTTTAGCTTTATAATGATACCGTGGGTTCAAAAAATACTAACCTGCATGTATAGGGTATGGAGTTGATTGTTCCATCTTTCATCAATGATTGCCCAAATGGGCCCATGCTTAGCCACTCTATCCTTGTATGCCCTCTTTATTTGCTCCTTTGCTTGATCCATAGCCTCATAAATGAAGCCCATAGCCAATCTTTCCCCATCCACCAACCGCAACACCTTAACCAATGGCTCAGCAAGCTTCACAATCTCTGCTGCCTTTCTCAAAAATATTTCTTCATTAACTTTCTTTTTCAATTCTTTGCCTTCTAGTTTGTGAGACCACTGGCTTTGATTCCATTCTTCGCTGGAAAAAATCTTTTGCAAGTTTCTATGTTGTGAAAGCATACATTGCAATGTCAAAAAATCAGTAGCAAATATAGTGATGGTAGGCCTAATAATATCCTTGCCCCCTGTGTGTTTCCTCATCAGGCTCAAAATCCATGAATGATTGTAGATAAATTTTGTTATGCTTTTGGCATGATCTACAGTGTTTTTAACCCAATCTAATTTGCCAATATCCTCAAGCATGAGGTCTATGTAATGTGCAGCACATGGGGTCCAAAAGACGGTTCTGTGTTTTTCCTCTAATAGTCTACCAGCAAGAACATAGTTAGAGGCATTATCTATGATGACTTTAACAACATTAGCCACCACCACCTCCTCAACAACCTCATCCAATAGCTGAAACAACAATTATCCATCATTTACCTTATCAGATGCATCAACTGATTTTAGAAACATGGTTCCCTGTGGGCAGAAGATAAGAAAGTTTATGATGGTACGGTTTCTTTGATTAGTCCATCCATCTGACATGATGGTACATCCTGTTCTTGCCCATGAGTCCTTGAAATCTTTCAAATACTCATTAATGGAGGCAATTTCTTTCTGCAAACGATACCCCCTTAGCTCATGCATAGTAGGGCCTTTGAAGCCTTTTCTAGCAGCATGTATGGCATCAAACATAGGCTCATAATATGGTGAACGAGAAGCATTGAAGGGGATATCAGCATCATACCACCATCTATCTATGTAATCACAAGCAGTCTCCCTCAATTCTTTCTTCCAATGGTCATCTAAAATGGGTTGCATATGACTTCTACTAGCTTGAGGACCATGTGCATCTGATGGAGAGGAGGGAGTGAAATAAATTTTGATATTCATATCACCCTTTTTCATTTTACTCTTTCCCTTTTCTTGAATAGACTCAAAATAGGGAGGAATATATCGGAAGGGGTTGGACGCATCAATACAAGGGATAGAGGAAGAACCCTCAAAATCAAAATGGGGGTTGGTAGCCAGCATTTTTTGTATATTCCTCTTCCTCCCAATTTCAACCTCTAACTCTTTTTGCCTAGCCTTATCTTCTTTAAACTTCTCAAAGCTGGCTAACAAATCCTTACTAATCTCCCCAATTTCTGGTGAGGTACATGGAGTAATTTGGCCTCTAATCCCAGCCAAGTGTTGTTTTAGCCTATTCATGCCCCTAGGACCTTCCTTAATTTTCCTATGGCAAAATTTGCAATGCATTTGACTATCGACCATTTCAACATATGCCCAAGTAGCATCTTTCACTCTAGGTGCCATTTTTTGACTTGGAAATGAAAGAAAAAAATCTGAAAATGAAAACAAAAAAAAACATTGATTCAATGTTCATTTCTTTCACAAAAAACACTCTTTAGGATTTCCATATTTGCACATAAAATTTAATAAGCAAAAACAGATTTTTACAAGTGAAAAAAAAATACCTCCAGAGTCCAGGCACAAACTGCCTCCTCAAGCTTGCTCCAAGAAACCAACTCCTCAATGCTACTCCAAATGGCTACCCAAGAAGCTCCTCACTCCAGCTACAATGCTTGCCCAAGACTCCTCATTGCTGCTTCAAAAACAAACTCAACAACTCCTCACAAAATCTCACTGAAATTCTCACTCAAATGCATGAGATGGTTGTGAGGAAATGAGAGGGTTTGGGTGGGTTAACTAGGGTTTAGGAGAGGGGAATGGACCCCAAAGACAAACTAAACAAAAAAGAATCTGGTTTAGAGTCCCCCAAAGAAAACATTTAAAAAAAAGATTGTTTTTACGGGTTACTGGGCCGCTGTACGCAACCCGGCCGAGTTAATACGGACTCAGTTGAGATGACCGGCTCAGTATTAGCCCGGTCGGCCGAACCGTTTCCTAGGTCATGTCATAGCTGGAGGGTCTGGCTCAGACCAACTCGGCTGAGTCGATTCTGAGCCGACCGTTTTTGAAAACAATGCCTTACATAGAGGCTCGCACGAATTCAGGAGGCAAAGGTGCTCAAGGAACAGGTGGATGTTGCTCGGCATAAAGAAGTGGTCTTAAAAGCACGCCTATAGCCATGGATAAATGAGGCTTATGTGATCACAACCTCCATTGAAGGAAAGCTCGTACAACTACAGGTAGCTCAGCAGAAGATTCAGGGCAGCAGTTCAACAGCAGTCACCGAGCAGCGGGTGGAAGAAGTCCAGCAGGCGGCCGCTTAGTGCGTTTTCGAGGTTGTGGTGATCCAAATGGAGTTGGGAGGTCTTCGCGCTAAGATCTCCACACCTGTAGAGTGACTCGAGGGCGAGTCACGATGTTTGTGTTGGGGGCCTGTTGGGCGCGGGATCCCCCAAGGGTAGTTTTGGGGCTAAAAGCCCATATTTTGGTCCAATTTTGTAATCCAAATGTAAAGACTCCGCATTTTGTGGTCACGGAGCGCGTAGATGTTAAAGAGTCATAGGGTTGTCCGCCCTTATTTTGGAAATGTAATGTCGGCTGTAGAAGATCTACCCATGGTCCGCGGACCATGGGATTGTATAAATAGAGCTAAGCTCTAAGTAGTTAGAGGCATGAAAAGAAGAAGATCGAACATGTAAGAAAGTGATAATTCTAAGCAGAAGTCTAAGTTTTGGGTCGTAGCGTAGGTAGAGGCTCTGCAGCTGAGTGCACAGAGGCCTAGAAGTCCGCATCTGAGTGCGCGAACCTCTGCAGCTGAGTGCGCAGGGCGGGTCGAGTCTGTAATTGTTCATAATTATTAATAAAGAGAAGTATTCTACAATTTTTGTGTCTTTATTTCATGTTTATGCATCTAGTTATTTTGGGTATGAATTTCACTTATAATGCTTATATGATGTGCGAATATATGTGATTGTGTGGGGTAAGTAACGCAAGTAAGAAAACCTGTTTACAAGAAGATAACTAAGATCGGTTAATAAGACAAGTAAGCTACTTAGCATGGTTTGGGAGATATCACAGCTCGCTGCCCTAGCAGCACGAAAGTATATCAGCCCCTGGTTAGGGCTGCGCGAAAGCCGATTGTATCCCTTCGCAAAGGCACTGAAGGGTGGAACAGAGGGCTAAGCAACCTGCGCACAGGCAGGTATATCCGGGATAACCCGACAACACAACCATCTCAAGGGTGCGGAAACTTGGTTCCAGCATCCCCCCATACTGCTTCGGGTGAGACTTCAGTTCACTCTCCGCAGGCTGATGCCGAAAGGTCCAGTAGTGTAGGGATTTGTTTGGCTAACTAACGCTGAACCTGGGTCAGACCCCCATAAGCCAACAGTCAAGCTTCTAGTTTTTTTTATCTTTATGTTATCAATTTATGTTAGTTGGTTTTCGACCTCTATTTATGCTCGACTAGCTATTTTACGGAGTGATCTTAATATCATCATGCCGAGAAACAATTAGTATAACCAATGCTCTCTTTTTGTTAATTTTTTGACAAAAACTCTCTTTTTTTGTCATTAATTTGGTTTCCCTAGTGGTAGATGAGCATAGAAAAATAGATAGACATGTAATGTTATTTTTTAGTTAATAGAATTTTCTAAATTTACAACAACAACAAAAAATGGTAAGAATTTAGAAACGGAGAAAGTGAATCAAGGAAGAGAATAAATTAAAATCACTCAATTATTTATTTAGATAAAATTATATTAATAAGAAAATTTTATTAATAGTTATATTAATTATAAATTGAATTAATATTTTTATTTTTTTGTAAATTCAGTTGTTTGTACTAGTTGGAAAACATGATTACATGGATGTCTAATCTGCCCTATTGCTAGGGAGACCAGACCAACGTGAGACATTAAAGTCTTTATGCAAAAAATAATATGTGGATATACCCAAGAAAGCCATAATCTTGTCAGGATAATAATGTCCAAAAAACTATGTAGATAGACTAGCAAAACAATAATCACAGTGGCAAGACTACCACAAAAACCAATAACATAAAGACCCAGAATAGAAGAAAAAATTATCAAACAAAGAGTCATATAGATAACTCAAGATGAGGTATAAAGCTCAATTGGATCAATAGGGGTCCCAAGATAGGCTAGGGCTTTACCCTATGAAGAATATCATCAATCATTTCCAAATAGAGATCCATGTCCACGTGCTCTGATCTCATATCCTTGTGCTCTAGTTGGAGTTAATCAAGCTACATCATAATTTCCCTCTTAGCTTCACTACATTCCAAAAAAAACTTGCTAAACTAGTATTTAATGTTCCAATACAATTCAATCATGCACAGGTACTAATTTTAACGCCCTTGGGTGTGACCTAGGCCTACCACCAATTCAAAAATCGATCTTTAGAATCTGTGAATTCTTTATGATCAATAGAAACTTTTGTCTGCATTGTCTATTCCTGCTAGATTGCTTCAACAATTGGGGTGTGAAATCACTTAGAAGCATTATGCACACAGAGTGCTTGCCCCTTCCACCCAACTAGAAGCACCACTACAACAGTGGCCCCTTTGATGCACCATTAGCAAAGAAGCAAGATAGAGGCAAAATGTAGTGAGGGAGGGAAAAAGAAATGAAAACGCGTTAGGAGAAAATTATTGAGAGAAAATGGAAGTTGGATTGGGTGAAGCGAGGGTATCAATGAGAGCTATAGGGGATGTTAGAGAGGCAAACCAAGCAAAATGGGGTGACAGGGAGGAGAGAAAATGTAGACATTAAGAAAAGGAGCAAGTGCGCAGAGGAAGAATTCCCACATAAACAAATTCCATAAAGAAAGTTATGGAGGCTATGATAACCAGAAATGAAAGTTGACCAAAAGGAAATTTGAGGTTGTTTCTTGGGGATGGCCCCAATATCATACCATATTTCAAACTACCAACCCTAATTCACCAATAGCTTATACAGTATGAACATATCAATGGTGTGCAAAGGAATACCATCATGCAACCATGACCAAGTGCTCGTCGGAGTAAAGTAAGTAATAAAGAGAATTACCTGAACCCCACTGCTTTGAAACTTATTTCCTTGTTGAGGTGCTAGCTAACACTAATTGCATGCGAGCGAACTATTGTAGTGGGATACTTTGTTTCCAAGGATGACTCTACTAAACGGTTGGGAGGAGCTCTTAGTAGTCTTAATTTGCTAGTGTTTGTCAACAAAATTCTCTCTAAGCCAAGGCTTTGAATTTAAGACAGGAAAAAACATCGTTACGAGGAAGAGGAGGGAGGGGAGCACCAGGTATGGAGGTCTTGTTCCAACCCTTGAATAAAGTAAGGAAACAATAGTAGAACGGTTGGAGTTATTCCATAATGAGGGACTTTCTTATTTATTGTGCATAGTGGTAGACTGACTACGGCAACAATGAGAATTCATAGTCGAAGAGGGAGGATGAAGATCGAATTTTGAGCCATGGAATGATCTCAAAGGGTATGTTGCGGCAATGAATTCCAAATCATGTGCTTCTTGTATTATCATGAGAGTAGAAGGTTTAATTACCAGGGAGAGATGGTCATGTCCTCCAACCACACTATCCCTTAGCATGACTCGATTTTTTCCAACGGAGTTTCAAATCGATGACCATTATGATAATATATATTATTATAATTATACTTTTTTATTTTATTAGGATGTTGTTATGTTTCTTGAGATAGTCTAGAATACTCTATCAAGCCTTAATGTCCCTTAGGATAGTTTATTTTCCCGCATATAGCTCCCATCCTTAATTCGTGCATATCAAAATTTAAACCTAAAATTTAATAAAAACTAAACCTATACCTATATATATATAACAAAATTTATATTCTAATTTTATATAACATACATTATTTTCTCTTTTATATATATATATGTGTGTGTGTGTGTGTGACAAGATCGGTTAAGTTTGTATTTCCAAAAAGAAAAAGAGGAGCGTGCTCCTGTTACATTCGAGAGAGCTTGGAGTCAAGCTTTAGAAGGAAAATGGGAGCGCAGTCCCTGATACTTGAGTGCTTGAATCCCAAAATTCTTTTAGTGCCTAAGACTATTCTGGCATATTGCCTTACATATTGGCCTGCTAACAAGACAAATTTACAAAACATATTACTTGATATCTATTGTAGTGCTTGAAATTGCTTAGTTTTGGTTTACTGAGTGCTCCTGATAGGATCTCTGCTTTTTGCCTTGACAAACTGAGTTTTCTCCCTCCTGACTCAGAGTGGAGTTTTTTATGAAAGCCACAACCTCTTCTAGATGCACACACTTGTTTTTTAATGCAATGATTTCCACTTTCTGGTTTTCAAAGTTCTTCTTTTGGTAGCTACTCTCCATCTTCATCTCTGATCTGAGATCCTGTATCGCTTCTTGGAGCCTGCTTATCATGAATTTGTTGGCTTTGCAGGTGGCACAACCTTCATTCCTATCAGCTTTCTCCACCGGATTAAATTCCATCTTTATAGCTTGTTTCTCTGTGGTTTTGGAATGATTCCTGTATTTCCTGTGTGTGTTGTTCCTTAGTCTTTTTTCACTTCCCTTGAAATGGTGACTCTTCCTCTGCTTTCTGTTGTTTGATTTATTTTTCCCTTCCCTTTGTGTTGTTGAAGAGCACTGTAAAACTTCCTTACTGATGGGCTTAGAAGCTCTGTTGGCTTTGAGTTGAGCTGCCCTGAAGACTTCGAGATTGAAAGAGAGCTCTTTCTTAATATCCTTATCACACAGAGAGACAGAGTGGTCGATATGGATGACTGGCAAAGGATTGATGGGAGAGGAGCTCAGATTTTTATGTACTGAGGATCCGGGGAGTCGATGGGGCAAACTAGAAATAGAGGCTACAATGATCTCCTTAACGCAATTACAGTTGAATGATGGAGGGGAAATCTCGTGCTTTGAAAAGGGAGGGCAGTGGAGATAACTATCATATGAACTCTTCTTAAGATCCTTTGCACACAGAGAAATATATCTAGTGTATACACTTATGGAGGAAGGCTCTTTGCGATGACTTGATGGATGGGAATTAATGGGGGAGGGACTCAGAGTATTAATCAAATGGGGAGAGTGCGAGGCAAATATTTCTTGAGGTCGATGAGAGGGATGAAAAACAATGGCTTCATATTTCTCTTTGACAAGGCTGCTATTGAGAGATGAAGGGGAGTGCTCGTGATTTAAAGAGGGGAGGCTACAACAATGACTGTCATGGAGAAAACGATTCGTGCCACTGTGCTAGTGAACGAGATGCTTATCCACCTTAATCTTCGGACTGATATCAAAATTGGATACTCTCAGGATTTTTTGGTGTGGTTCACGTGATTTCCTTGTGAAGTGAGCTGTTGGAATATCTCTGAATTGATTTGTTGTTGTCCTTTGAATAATATTTTTGTTGATCTTCTGGCTTTTTTTGAGGAGTGTGTTTTTTATCATGATAACTGATTTGATAGAACTAAGGGATTGAATTGTGATAGAACTCCTCATTTTCTCTGATATCTCCTTCCCTTCTGTTTGTTGCCTTATTTGCATAATGGTCTGTTGTTTTGTTATGCTCTCTTAATATATGCTTAAATGTGACTTTGCCTGCATTGTCCAGGTTGTTCCTTATTTGTTTAAATATCCTATTCATGGCTGCATTTGTGGGTTTTTTGTTGCTTGCCATTGCTTCAATAATGATCGCTGAGTCTCCCAATATTATTGGGTCTTTGATGGCTCTTTTTTTAAGGATTCGTGAGCCCAACAACAAACTATAGGCTTCTGCTTTGTTGTTTGTAGTTTCCCCCAGTCCCCATTCATAGAAGACCATCATTTTCCCAAGGGTTAATTATAATACCTCCAGCACCTGCTTTCCCCTGGTTATTTTAGATGCCCCACCAAAGAACAAGCAAAAAAAAAATTGGTTTTCTTTCTAGGTTGTAAATTCTTCTTCATTTAGTCGGATCTCCCAGTTTTGTGTTGTAGGAGTGTTCCTGAGACTTTTATTTCCATTGTTTTTTATTGTTGCTTTACTGATCCAGTCCCTTTCTTCTTGTTGTAGGAGGTTGTTGTCAATTGCTGTAGTGCCTTTCATATTTAGGAATTCAGATGTAAGACCCCATGTTTTTTATAATATTCTCCCTATTTTTGGTGCCTGATCTTTGAAGATGCTCTTGTTCCTTGAGAGCCAAATTTGCCAACAAAGAACTGCTGGGAGACATTCCCATAACCTATTTATCGTTGCCTTTTTCTTTGTCGAGTAGGGGTATGTCTTTTTCCATTCTTGAAAGAAATCCAAAAAAAAATTGGAGAAATTTAGGTTGATTTCCAAGGGGCTTGATAGTTGTTTCCAACACTCTTTTGTTACCGTGCAGTCCAGAAAGAGATGTTGAATAGTCTCTTCTTCCTTCAGGCACATCGGACACCTGGATGGACCATAGAAACCTTTTTTTTTAGGTTTTCAGTGGTGAGGATTTTCCCTTTTAACAGGGTCCATATGAAGATTTTGATTTTAGGGAGGCTTTCAATCTTCCATACTGACTTCCATGGTGTCCACTCTTGTTGATTTTGTTGTTCTTGAAGGGTTGTGTAGCCTGTCTTAACTGTGTAGCATCCTCCACTTGGATCCCATGCAAAAGTGTCTTCTTCCTCAATGCTTGTTGGTGCTGCTCCTTTGAGGTGCTGCCGAAGGCTGTCCCATTGACCTTTCAGATGTAGGGGAATTCTTGTAATGTGCCATTCTTGCCAATTTCGATTTTCCCATCTGGAGATTGAATGTAGAGTTTTCATGCCTCTATCATTCATCCATTTTTTAATGTCTTCATGGCCCGAGTGGAGGGATAATGGTTCCTTCCCCATAATTCTATCCTCCCATATCAAGACAGTTTTACCATTGCCTGGAATTTTAGATATATGTTTGCTGATTAGAGGTATCATCTTCTTCACAAGCTTCCAAACTTGTGTGCATGGTCTTGTTGGAATATTTTCAGTCAGTAAATTTGTTCTTAGGTGGTTCATATATTTTGTGGCTAGAGTTTTTTTCCACCAGCTCTCCTTACCTGTTATCATTCTGTTGAAAATAGCAACAAGAAATGCTAAAAATAGAAATGTTATAAATAGCATTGCTATAAATAGCATTTCAGGTACCAGTGTTGAAGATAGAAACAAGGAATGATAAAATAGAAATGCTAAAAATAGCATTGCTATAAATAGCATTTTGGGATACATTTCAATTTTAGTGAGTCCCTGAACTAAAATTGAGAATTAAAATTCGAATTTGATCTTAGCAGCAGTTTGAAAAACAATTAATTAATTCATCTTGAGTTAATTAGTTGGAGAAAATCAAACATGAAGTCTATGTGAAGACATGCAACAGTTTTCCCTTTGATTGAGGAAAGTTATCCCTTAATTAAAGTGATCAGGATGAGTTGTAATTAATTAGCTCAGTTAACTAAGTTAAGTCCAGTTAGATTAGTTCCAACAGTTTGTGGAACTGATTGTGAGTTCAGTTAGTTAATGCATGCATGCATGTAACTAGTGTACTTCAGATAACTGAATATTCTCTCATAAATAACTCATGCATGTCAGTTTAGTCAGAGACCCAGTTGAGATCAGAGGAAGGGACAGTGTACTATCAGTTGGAGGAATTTTCCTATATAGGAAACTCATCCATGCAGAAGGAATTATCTCCTTCAGGATTGCGCAGTTATTTCTGAGTTTGGTGAGTTGTGCGAGAGGTGAATTCACACAGGTGGCAGCCAGAGGACCCAGGAGAAACTGCGCAAGGAAATAGGAGGCTTGGAGGATTGAAGGAAGGCATATGTTGTGTCTATTCAGTCTATGAGCAGCATTGAGGGATTGTACTGAGAGCTGGATAGCTTGTGAGCTAAAGCTTTGTGTAATCCGGAGATATTTCCACTTGTATGATAATACAGAGATCAAGGTTTTTAGTTGAGGCTTTCCCCAGAGTATTCTTTTGTGTTCATGTGTGATTGATTTTTCATTCTCTGTTATATGTGTTCTATTTGATCTTTCTCAAAATCGATTAAGCTTCCGCAAGTTTGTTTGTAGAAGTAGATCAAGTATTTTGCTTTAGTATATTGCATTATCAGGTGATCTACAGTGAGAATTTCTACATGGTATCGGAGCAAAGGTGATCAAAGCAGAGAACAGTATAAAAAGAAGGGAGAAGTTCGAAGCTTGAAGTTCCTGATTATAGAATTCGAATTCTTATCACATCTCAAATTTCACCAATGGCGTTCAATGGTTTGAGACTCGAGTATGCCCTTGATGGCAGCTCAAATTATATATCATGGAAGGATCGCCATGGAAGCGGTATTAGACGACAACGGGTTGAAGGACTTCATTGATCAAGAAGTCCCTAAGCCAACAGCTGCTAATGCCCAAGAATTGGCAGAATGGAAGAAATGTGTGGCTAGAGCAAGGAGGATTCTTCTGGAGGGAGTTCGAGACCACATTGTCTCGAGTCTCCATGGGAAGGAGACACCGTTTTCAATGTGGAAAACATTGAAGGATCTATATCAGAACAACGGCGATCAGAGGAAGCTGGCACTGAAAGACAAGCTTCTGAAAATCAAGTGTCAAAAGGGCGACACAATCTCTACATATCTGAACAAGCTCACCACCTGCAGAGATGAGCCTGGAAATGTAGGGATCACGACAGCCGATGATGACATGGTGAGTCTTGCTCTCCTCGGTCTTCCTAAGAGCTAGCATAGCTACCAAGACTTGGTAAATGGAAGAGAGAAACTACTAAATTGGGAACGACTGTGGTCGGATCTGATGCAGGAGGAGATCAGGAGAAGCACCAGAGATGGTTCTTCATCCAAGGAGGATGAAGAAAATTGTGCCTTAGCGAGTAAGGCAAAGAAAGGGAAGGAAAAGAATTATTGTCCCAAATCGAGTTCTTCCCATGGTGGGAAGAAGATTGAAAAATCGAAAGTTCAATGCTTTCATTGTCATGAGGTGGGCCATTATGCAACAAATTTTCCATTAAAGAAATCCAAGATGGGATCCAAGGAAGGATCTGAAGGTGAGGCATTGACCTCTCAATTCGAATTGGATTTTACCCTCATCGCATGCATGGTTTCATCGATGATGGGTTATGGTTGGTTTCTTGACAGTGGAGCCTCATTCCACATGGCCGGCGATAAGAGTTTGTTCAGTACCTTGGAGGAGAAAGACCTTCAGATACTCATAGTGATGGGTAATGACGAAAAGTATAGTGTTTCAGGTTTGGGCATGGTTTCTTTCCAGAGGGAGCATGGAGCTCACATTACCTTGACAGATGTGAAGTATGTGCCAGGACTGAAGAAGAACTTGGTATCGATCGTGATGCTGGAAGACAAAGGCTATGATGTAGTCTTCAGTAAGGGAAAGGTTTTCCTTAGACACATCACCACGAGACAGGTGAAACAGATCGGTTCACGAGTCAAGAACCTGTATGCTCTTGAGGTTCAAGATGCATGCAAAGCCTTGAGGAGAAAGGCAACTATTGGAGACTTGGTGGTTGAGAGGGAGAGTACATTACCTCTCAACATGCAACGCCAAAAGAAGTCTCAGACAATTGTGGAGGAGCCACAATTGGTGAAGCAGCTTCAGGGGGTTGTGGAGCAGCCACAACTAGAGAAGCCGAGAGGAGATCAAGTGGAGGCATCCACTCATGCAGAGACCTCCAGTAGGGGGGAAGTTCGAGCCAAATGGGCAGAGGGATCACATGCATCCATACCTCTAGGTAGGAGGTGGGGCGATGTGGAGTGACAGTCCCATGAAGGCTAAAATAGGGGTAGGATCTTTGAGGTACCCAACCTCTTTGATTAGACCTTGCTACGGGAGCCCCGACGAGGATTAGTAGGACTGGCCAAGTGGGTAGAGACAGATGCGGATGGAGCAGCAGAGGGAGATTCAGCATCAGAGTGTGTTTCTAGCCCAATAGGGAGGTCAGTTGGGAGATCAATTACTTACTTCTCAGTAACTGAGTTGCAGTGCAGCAGTGGGCAGCACGATGCAACATGATGAGAGGAGGTGCAGTGTGGATGCATGCTGGGAGATAGGACTAGTAGCAGCATGGATGAAACAGTGGGAATCAGTGTGTTGGATGCAGTCAGAGATCAAAGTGACAGAGGCTAGAGAAGTCAGATACTGAAGAGCACAGAGGTGAAAAATTTTCAGTCGACAGAGGCAATAGCAGTCAGAGACTTTGATGAGAAAGGCATCATTCTGATTCAGGTTGGATAGTTTTTTTGTTTTTAGAGTTGCTGGAGAAACAACACTAGGAGAAGTGTTGCATGCAGAACATTCCAAAGGTTTAGGATCGGGTTCGAGTTGAATGCCTTTCTTGTTGAGAGGGAGTGTTGAAAATAGCAAAAAGAAATGCTATAAATAGCATTTCAGGTACCAGTGTTGAAGATAGCAACAAGGAATGTTAAAATAGAAATGCTAAAAATAACATTGCTATAAATAGCATTTCGGGATACATTCCAATTTTATTTATTCCCTGAACTAAAATTGAGAATTGAAATTCGAATTTGATCTTAGCAACTGTTTGAAAAATAATTAATTATTTCATCTCGAGTTAATTAGTTGGAGAAAATCAAACATGAAGTCTATGTGAAGACATGCAACAGTTTTCCCTTTGATTGAGGAAAGTTATCCCTTAATTAAAGTGATCAGGATGAGTTGTACTTTGAGTTTTAATGATGGTGGGGATGCAGGCTTTAGAGATAGTCTCTCCAATCTTCCAGCAGGCTCTTCAATATTTGGGTCAACCTCCCTTTCAACTTCTGTTGTTGGCGCATCAGTCATTAAACTGATGTTTCATCCCTTTCAAGAACTCTTTCTAAGTCTTACTACAACCAAGGCCTTTCCTGGAAGCGCTTAAGGAGGAGCTCAACTGGCGCTATTTACAACGTTATATTGTATTTATATATATGCTATATCATATAGCGTTACATTCCAGCTCGTGTATCAGATACAGTCAATGATGCCACACCCTCTTACGCAACCGAAGTCATATATAAGTATATAACAGTCACGGTTTATGCATGGAGCACACGCTCAACAGAATGATAGAACCTTTTTATACCAATATGGCTTCCTCGGCAATTAAACATACAACAGGCATAGAAATAGCAAATTTCAAATGGTTATTAACCATACGCATACAATACGTAGACAATATATCTATATCCACTTACGCCATCCGCAGTAGGTTCTCCCCTCTTGTTTGATATCGCGTCGATTATAGTCTGGCTTCACCATAGGCAAAGCTCGTATATGATGGCCGACGTTGTCTATGCATATCTATGCTCTCGGCTATTATTACAGGCGGCACTCTCTGCTTCGGTTCGATACCTTTCCACGCCCAACAGCTTCAGATATGAATATATATATATACACGGCATATAATTAACAATTAACGGAACCTTGTTACGCCATCCGCCGCCAGCAACCACACAGCATATAAACACGAATCTTTAAAGGGATTTAACATATGATACGCTGACACTAGATTACATATTTCTGCTAAGCACATGGTAATTCGACACATAACCATAGATGAAAGTTAACGTGGGCGCTGCTACAGACCTCTTAACCGGAATTCAGAAATGGCGTTGTAACATCGATTCTACACTCGTCCCTCCGGAGTTCCGATTGCATCCCCATCGGAATCGCTGGTTTAAATCGAAAATCGACCATGCATTACACCTTTAGAGCTCCGGCCCAATGCAGATACAGGATCGATCCAACTAACAAATTAAATACTTATAAAACAGCATTGTAACACCATGCCAACAGTTCCAAGTCTCAGCGCCGTAGCCAAACAATGATGATAATCCGCAGGTAAATCATTCAGTTATAAAACAGAGGTACCATCATTATGAAGAGAACAAATTCAATTATCAATGCATCCAGAGGCGCATGAGGGCCAAACAATTTATTCCAACACACACCATTATATTCCATAGTGTTATGAGTATATACATTACAAAGAACTGAACTGAACAATTTGGAGCGCATAGTTTTTCTCCTTTAAAAGTATGATCAAGGTGCTTTTTCCTAGATTTTCTGCCTTTTGTTTTAGGATCAAAATAGGCATTTTATCCTTATCTTTTACAAAAGCCAGCTTTTCCCTTTTTCCCATAATGATTTAAAGCATGAGTTTTATTCTCCCTCTTATCCTAATTTTAACTGAAAAACATAGAAATTCTATCCTATTTCCCTCATATTCTTTTATTTAGAAAAAGAATATTTACATAATCTGCTTTATTAAAATAACAAAATACTAAAAATTATCACACCCCCCTTTTCATGGTCTTGATGCTCCCGCATCAGACACCCAACCTTAAAATTAATCATGATCTCCTGATCATGTGTTTGGATCTGTGGATGCCTGGATCCCATATCTTGTGCTGCAAGTCATCATGTGCTATTGCTTGCTGTCTTTCTCCAGGTTCCCATATCTTATGTTGCCTCGCTCCGCTAGCTGCACTTCCGCAATCTTCTTCTGTCGTGTTCTTGCTGCTTCTCTTTTGTTTTGTTGGTGTTGGCCTCTTCCAAGATACTGGAATCATCAGCTTTCTGATGCTTTCAATCTCTTGGTCCAATAAATCTCCCAGTTGTTGATTCCTTACTCCTATGCTGGTCTCTGTTCTGACTGCCACACGATCATCCACCCTCTCTTGTCTTCTGGAACAGAAAACTTCTTCTCCTTTCATTTGACTGTTCAACTGAGTCAAATGTTTCTCAGGACCAGCAACAATACCTGCATTGACAAAGCACATGTTAAAATTAAAAACATAAGGCTCCTGGGCCTTATCTCCTTTTGGCAATGATTCAAGTGGTTGTTCTGTTTTTTCCTTCTCTTCTGCCAGCATATCAGTATGCTGATCCGAATTCTTGACACTATCCATAATGCTTTCTTGCTCTTGTCCCCTGTACTGAACTTTTTCACTTGCAATCTCTCTGTCATATCTTGGATTTTCCAACCAGTATTCTATCAATGCAATTTCTTTATGGCATTGTTGCAGCATTTCATCATCACTTACAGTCCCTGCATTCACACACAAGCTGTCAGTTTGAAAATCACAGAGTTCAACTGTAGGTTCACTTATCCATGCTACAGACTGATCTACTTCTTCTGCATCTATAAGAACTTCTTCTTGTGTTGTAGCAGCTTCACGAGATTGCATATCCTCCTCAGCCCCTGTAACCACATCAACAGTATCAGCTCCATTATCAAGCTGGTATGGCTTTACCCAATAACTCAAAAATTCATCAATGATCTCCTCTTCATGACTCAACGGTGTACTTATTGTCTGCTCCAGGTATTCCTTTTTTCCAAGTAACAGAGTTCTTGAATTAGTCTTCTGTTCCGGCTCATCTTCTTCTTGCAGAGGCAACAATGTATGATTGATACCATCCTTCCCAAACTTGTAGGTGTTTCACTTTCCGTCATGCATGGCTCCTCTGTCATATTGCCAAGGTCTTCCAAGCAATATGTGACACACGTCCATAGGCATCACATCACAAACAATTTTGTCTTTGTACTTGCCCACTTGAAATTCTACCTCACACTGTTCACTTACCAACAGTTGATGTCCCTTCTGTAACCATGACACCTTATACGGTGTTGGATGCTTCGTTGTCTTCAGCTTCAATTTCTCCACTACATCTGTAGAGACCAAATTATCAGTGCTGCCACTATCAATAACCATCTGGCAACATTTCCCTTGGACTTTACATACTGTCCTGAATAAAGCTTTCCTCTGTGGCGGTTCAGCAGCCACCTCCTTCATTGGCTTAAGTAAAACTTTATTAACCACCAGAGATTCTCCTCTTTCTGGTGCATCTTCTTCTTCTGTTACCACTGCTGCTGGTGCTTCTTCTTCAGCTGGAGCAACAACTGCATTCCTCTGCTTTATGTCTGCATTCTCTGGGTACTCAAAAGCTCTGTGTCCCGGCTTGTTACATCAGTAACATCTTATCTCTCTGCTTGCTCCTCTGCCTCCTCTTCCTCTGGAAAAACTCCATCTGCCTCTTGCATCACCTTCTCTGGGTGCATGCGGGGTTGAGCTACTGCTAGCTCCTTCTTTAGGTGCTGTAGATCCTCCTCTACCACCTTGACTTCCTTTTCCTCTGAAAGTCTCTTTCCCTCTGGCAGACTGCTTCCTTATGAGTTTTTCCTCAGCTTTCAGCGCCAGCTGATAAGCTTCCTCTACTGTTTTAGGAGACAACAAACTGATCTCATCTTGAATGTCCATTCTAAGGCCATTCATGTATCTAGCCACCTTCTCATCTGTGTCTTGGGATTCACCAGCTCTTATGCTTATTTTATAAAATTCTTCTGTATACTCTTTCACTGTTAAAGCTCTCTGTCTAAGATTTTGCATTTGTCTAAACAACGTTTGCTAATAATTATTGGGCAAGAACTTACCTCTTAACTTTGCTACCATTTCGGCTCCAGTTCTTGATTGGCTGCTTACCAAGTCTCTTCCTTTCCGCCTGCACGCCATCCCACCAGAGTGCTGCATGGCCCTTTAACTTGGTGACGGCAAACTTGACTTTCTTCTCATCTTCTGTTTCTTCGTAATCAAAGAATTTCTCCATGCTGTTAATCCAATCGATGAATTCTTCTGGATTCAATCCTCCTTGGTATACCGGTACTAACTGGTTCCATGGACTGGCTGTGGACTTTAACATTGACTGAAATAACTTTATCTCAGGCGTAACCTCTACAGCTTCCTCTTCTTCAGCAGCTTCAATTTCGGGCTCACTGACATCTCCATCATCTATATTCCTATCTGAAGTTAATGCCTCCACTTTAATTCGCAGCTCTTCTATGGTTGCCATTAGCTCAGCATTTGTAGCAGGTCGTCCTCTTCCACCACGTCCTCGTCCTCGTCCTCTTCCAACTCTGAAAGCCATCCTTCTTCTTCTCCTGAGATTCAGTTCAACGCCAGTTGATGGCTCTGATACCACTAATGATGGTGGGGATGCAGGCTTTAGAGACAGTCTCTCCAATCTTCCAGCAAGCTCTTCAATATTTGGGTCAACCTCCCTTTCTTCTCCTGCTGTTGGCGCATGTTTCATCCCTTTCAAGAACTCATTCTAAGTCTTACTACAACCAAGGCCTTTCCTGGAAGCGCTTAAGGAGGAGCTCAACTGGCGCAATTTACAGCGTTATATTGTATTTATATATATGTTATATCATATAGCGTTACATTCCAGCTCGTGTATCAGATACAGTCAATGATGCCACACCCTCTTACGCAACCGAAGTCATATATAAGTATATAACAGTCACGGTTTGTGCATGGAGCACACGCTCAACAGAATGATAGAACCTTTTTATACCAATATGGCTTCCTCGGCAATTAAACATACAACAGGCATATAGAAATAGCAAATTTCAAATGGTTATTAACCATACGCATACAATACGTAGACAATATATCTATATCCACTTACGCCATCCGCAGTAGGTTCTCCCCTCTTGTCTGATATCGCGTTGATTATAGTCTGGCTTCACCATAGGCAAAGCTCGTATATGATGGCCGACGTTGTCTATGCATATCTCTGCTCTCGGCTATTATTACAGGCGGCACTCTCTGCTTCGGTTCGATACCTTTCCACGCCCAACAGCTTCAGATATGAATATATATATATACACGGCATATAATTAACAATTAACGTAACCTTGTTACGCCATCCGCCGCCAGCAACCACACAGCATATAAACACGAATCTTTAAAGGGATTTAACATATGATACGCTGACACTAGATTACATCTTTCTGCTAAGCACATGGTAATTCGACACATAACCATAGATGAAAGTTAACGTGGGCGCTGCTACAGACCTCTTAACCAGAATTCAGAAATGGCGTTGTAACATCGATTCTACACTCGTCCCTCTGGAGTTCCGATTGCATCCCCATCAGAATCGCTGGTTTAAATCGAAAATCGACCATACATTACACCTTTAGAGCTCCGGCCCAACGCAGATACAGGATCGATCCAACTAACAAATTAAATACTTATAAAACAGCATTGTAACACCATGTCAACAGTTCCAAGTCTCAGCGCCGTAGCCAAACAATGATGATAATCCACAGGTAAATCATTCAGTTATAAAACAGAGGTACCATCATTATGAAGAGAACAAATTCAATTATCAATGCATCCAGAGGCGCATGAGGGCCAAACAATTTATTCCAACACACACCATTTTATTCCATAGTGTTATGAGTATATACATTACAAAGAACTGAACTGAACGATTTGGAGCGCATAGTTTTTCTCCTTTAAAAGTATGATCAAGGCGCTTTTTCCTAGATTTTCTGCCTTTTGTTTTAGGATCAAAATAGGCATTTTATCCTTATCTTTTACAAAAGCCAGCTTTTCCTTTTTTCCCATAATGATTTAAAGCATGAGTTTTATTCTCCCTCTTATCCTAATTTTAACTGAAAAACATAGAAATTCTATCCTATTTCCCTCATATTCTTTTATTTAGAAAAAGAATATTTACATAATCTGCTTTATTAAAATAACAAAATACTAAAAATTATCACACCCCCCTTTTCATGGTCTTGATGCTCCCGCATCAGACACCCAACCTTAAAATTAATCATGATCTCCTGATCATGTGTTTGGATCTGTGGATGCCTGGATCCCATATCTTGTGCTGCAAGTCATCATGTGCTATTGCTTGCTGTCTTTCTCCAGGTTCCCATATCTTATGCTGCCTCGCTCCGCTAGCTGCACTTCCGCAATCTTCTTCTGTCGTGTTCTTGCTGCTTCTCTTTTGTTTTGCTGGTGTTGGCCTCTTCCAAGATACTGGAATCATCAGCTTTCTGATGCTTTCAATCTCTTGGTCCAATAAATCTCCCAGTTGTTGATTCCTTACTCCTATGCTGGTCTCTGTTCTGACTGCCACCCGATCATCCACCCTCTCTTGTCTTCTGGAACAGAGAACTTCTTTTCCTTTCATTTGACTGTTCAACTGAGTCAAATGTTTCTCAGGACCAGCAACAATACCTGCATTGACAAAGCACATGTTAAAATTAAAAACATAAGGCTCCTGGGCCTTATCTCCTTTTGGCAATGATTCAAGTGGTTGTTCTATTTTTTCCTTCTCTTCTGCCAGCATATCAGTATGCTGATCCGAATTCTTGACACTATCCATAATGCTTTCTTGCTCTTGTCCCCTGTACTGAACTTTTTCACTTGCAATCTCTCTGTCATATCTTGGATTTTCCAACCAGTATTCTATCAATGCAATTTCTTTATGGCATTGTTGCAGCATTTCATCATCACTTACAGTCCCTGCATTCACACACAAGCTGTCAGTTTGAAAATCACAGAGTTCAACTGTTGGTTCACTGATCCATGCTACAGACTGATCTACTGCATCTATAAGATCTTCTTCTTGTGCTGTAGCAGCTTCACGAGATTGCATATCCTCCTCATCAACAGTATCAGCTCCATTATCCAGCTGGTCTGGCTTTACCCAATAACTCAAAAATTCATCAATGATCTCCTCTTCATGACTCAACGGTGTACTTATTGTCTGCTCCAGGTATTCCTTTTTTCCAAGTAACAGAGTTCTTGAATTAGTCTTCTGTCCCGGCTCATCTTCTTCTTGCAGAGGCAACAATGTATGATTGATACCATCCTTCCCAAACTTGTAGGTGTTTCTCTTTCCATCATGCATGGCTCCTCTGTCATATTGCCAAGGTCTTCCAAGCAATATGTGACACACGTCCATAGGCATCACATCACAAACAATTTTGTCTTTGTACTTGCCCACTTGAAATTCTACCTCACACTGTTCACTTACCAACAGTTGATGTCCCTTCTGTAACCATGACACCTTATACGGTGTTGGATGCTTCGTTGTCTTCAGCTTCAATTTCTCCACTACATCTGTAGAGACCAAATTATCAGTGCTGCCACTATCAATAACCATCTGGCAACATTTCCCTTGGACTTTACATACTGTCCTGAATAAAGCTTTCCTCTGTGGCGGTTCAGCAGCCACCTCCTTCATTGGCTTAAGTAAAACTTTATTAACCACCAGAGATTCTCCTCTTTCTGGTGCATCTTCTTCTTCTATTACCACTGCTGCTGGTGCTTCTTCTTCAGCTGGAGCAACAACTGCATTCCTCTGCTTTATGTCTGCATTCTCTGGGCACTCAAAAGCTCCGTGTCCCGGCTTGTTACATCTGTAACATCTTATCTCTCTGCCTGCTCCTCTGCCTCCCCTTCCTCTGGAAAAAATCCCTCTGCCTCTTGCATCACCTTCTCTGGGTGCATGCGGGGTTGAGCTACTGCTAGCTCCTTCTTTAGGTGTTGTAGATCCTCCTCTACCACCTTGACTTCCTTTTCCTCTGAAAGTCTCTTTCCCTCTGGCAGACTGCTTCCTTATGAGTTTTTCCTCAGCTTTCAGCGCCAACTGATAAGCTTCCTCTACTGTTTTAGGAGACAACAAACTGATCTCATCTTGAATGTCCATTCTGAGGCCATTCATGTATCTAGCCACCTTCTCATCTGTGTCTTGGGCTTCGCCAGCTCTTATGCTTATTTTATAAAATTCTTCTGTATACTCTTTCACTGTTAAAGCTCTCTGTCTAAGATTTTGCATTTGTCTAAACAACGTTTGCTGATAATTACTGGGCAAGAACTTACCTCTTAATTTTGCTACCATTCGGCTCCAGTTCTTGATTGGCTGCTTACCAAGTCTCTTCCTTTTCGCCTGCACGCCATCCCACCAGAGTGCTGCATGGCCCTTTAACTTGGTGACGGCAAACTTGACTTTCTTCTCATCTTCTGTTTCTTCGTAATCAAATAATTTCTCCATGCTATTAATCCAGTCGATCAATTCTTCTGGATTCAATCCTCCTTGGTATACCGGTACTAACTGGTTCCATGGCCTGGCTGTGGACTTTAACATTGACCGAAAGAACTTTATCTCAGGAGTAACCTCTACAGCTTCCTCTTCTTCAGTAGCTTCAATTTCGGGCTCACTGACATCTCCATCATCTATATTCCTATCTGAAGTTAATGCCTCCACTTTAATTCGCAGCTCTTCTATGGTTGCCATTAGCTCAGCATTTGTAGCAGGTCGTCCTCTTCCACCACGTCCTCGTCCTCGTCCTCTTCCAACTCTGAAAGCCATCCTTCTTCTTCTCCTGAGATTCAGTTCAACGCCAATTGATGACTCTGATACCACTAATGATGGTGGGGATGCAGGCTTTAGAGACAGTCTCTCCAATCTTCCAGCAAGCTCTTCAATATTTGGGTCAACCTCCCTTTCAACTTCTGCTGTTGGCGCATCAGTCATTAAACTGATGTTTCATCCCTTTCAAGAACTCTTTCTAAGTCTTACTACAACCAAGGCCTTTCTTGGAAGCGCTTAAGGAGGAGCTCAACTGGCGCAATTTACAACGTTATGTTGTATTTATATATACGCTATATCATATAGCGTTACATTCCAGCTCGTGTATCAGATACAGTCAATGATGCCACACCCTCTTACGCAACCGAAGTCATATATAAGTATATAACAGTCACGGTTTATGCATGGAGCACATGCTCAACAGAATGATAGAACCTTTTTATACCAATATGGCTTCCTCGGCAATTAAACATACAACAGGCATAGAAATAGCAAATTTCAAATGGTTATTAACCATACGCATACAATATGTAGACAATATATCTATATCCACTTACGCCATCCGCAGTAGGTTCTCCCCTCTTGTCTGATATCGCGTCGATTATAGTCTGGCTTCACCATAGACAAAGCTCGTATATGATGGCCGACACTGTCTATGCATATCTCTGCTCTCGGCTATTATTACAGGCGGCACTCTCTGCTTCGGTTCGATACCTTTCCACGCCCAACAGCGTCACATATGAATATATATATATATATACACGGCATATAATTAACAATTAACGGAACCTTGTTACGCCATCCACCGCCAGCAACCACACAGCATATAAACACGAATCTTTAAAGGGATTTAACATATGATACGCTGACACTAGATTACATCTTTCTGCTAAGCACATGGTAATTCGACACATAACCATAGATGAAAGTTAACGTGGGCGCTGCTACAGACCTCTTAACCGGAATTCAGAAATGGCGTTGTAACATCGATTCTACACTCGTCCCTCCGGAGTTCCAATTGCATCCCCATCGGAATCGCTGGTTTAAATCGAAAATCGACCATACATTACACCTTTAGAGCTCCGGCCCAATGCAGATACAGGATCGATCCAACTAACAAATTAAATACTTATAAAACAGCATTGTAACACCATGCCAACAGTTCCAAGTCTCAGCGCCGTAGCCAAACAATGATGATAATCCGCAGGTAAATCATTCAGTTATAAAACAGAGGTACCATCATTATGAAGAGAACAAATTCAATTATCAATGCATCAAGAGGCGCATGAGGGCCAAACAATTTATTCCAACACACACCATTTTATTCCATAGTGTTATGAGTATATACATTACAAAGAACTGAACTGAACGATTTGGAGCGCATAGTTTTTCTCCTTTAAAAGTATGATCAAGGCGCTTTTTCCTAGATTTTCTGCCTTTTGTTTTAGGATCAAAATAGGCATTTTATCCTTATCTTTTACAAAAGCCAGCTTTTCCCTTTTTCCCATAATGATTTAAAGCATGAGTTTTATTCTCCCTCTTATCCTAATTTTAACTGAAAAACATAGAAATTCTATCCTATTTCCCTCATATTCTTTTATTTAGAAAAAGTATATTTACATAATCTGCTTTATTAAAATAACAAAATACTAAAAATTATCACACCCCCCTTTTCATGGTCTTGATGCTCCCGCATCATTTAATTAGTTAGCTCAGTTAATTGAGTTAAGTCCAATTAGATTAGTTCCAACAGTTTGTGGAACTGATTGTGAGTTCAGTTAGTTAATGCATGCATGCATGTAACTAGTGTACTTCAGATAACTGAATATTCTCTCATAAATAACTCATGCATGTTAGTTCAACCAGAGACCCAGTTGAGATCAGATGAAGGGAAAGTGTACTATTAGTTGGAGGAATTTTCATATATAGGAAACTCATCCATGCAGAAGGAATTATCTCCTTCAGGATTGCGCAATTATTTCTGAGTTTGGTGAGTTGTGTGAGAGGTGAATTCACACAGGTGGCAGCCAGAGGACCCAGGAGAAAGTGCGCAAGGAAATAGGAGGCTTGGAGGACTGAAGGAAGGCATATGTTGTGTCTATTCAGTCTATGAGCAACATTGAGGGATTTTACTGAGAGCTGGATAGCTTGTGAGCTAAAGCTTTGTAATTCAGAGATATTTCCACTTGTATGATAATACAGAGATCGAGGTTTTTAGCTGAGGCTTTCCCCAGAGTATTCGTCTGTGTTCATGTGTGATTGATTTCTCATTCTCTGTTATATGCGTTCTATTTGATCTTGCTCAAAATCGATTAAGCTTCCGCAAGTTTGTTTGTAGAAGTAAATCAAGTATTTTGCTTTAGTATATTGCATTATCAGGTGATCTACAGTGGGAATTTCTACACATTCTCCATATGATTTTCATTCCTAATGCGACATTCATTAGGCCATGCAGTCTTATAGATAAGCCTCCTTTTTCATACGACAAAGTTACTTGCTCCCATTTTACCAAACTAAACTTTTTGTTCTCTTGTTTCCCTCCCTGCCAAACGAAGCCTCTTATTATTAATTCCATTTGCTTGTGTGCACTTGCTAGTGCCAAAATTGTAGCATACTGATATATTGGGAGCACCGTGAGTAAGGCTTTAACTAAAATTACCCTACCTGCCATGTTCAGCCACATCATACCCCACTTTTGGATTTTCTCTTTCATTTTTTCAATTTGTTTGATCCATAGCTCTGCTTTTAGATTCTCTTTTGAGATAGGTAGTCCAAGATAAAAGAAGTGAGTCCATCTTTCTTGGATAGGGATCTCAAGGATCTGTGAGATTCGTTGCATGGTTCTGGGAGAGGTATTCCAACCATAAATTCTGCACTTAGTGTTGTTTAAGAGACCGCCAGAGACCTGCAAAAAATTATCCAAAACTTTTTTAAATCTTCGAGCAATTATGCTTGAGGCACCTCCCAACAAGAGTGTGTCATCCACAAACAGAGAGTGGTTAATGCTTTTGATTCCTTTTGAGATTTGCAGTCCAGTTATGGTTCTTTCTCTCCTTTGTTTTTCCAGTGCTCTACTTAGAGTATCTGCCATTATGATATAGAGGAAAGGAGATAGAGGACACCCTTGTCTCAATCCTCTTGAACTTTGGAAGAAGTCACTTGGTCTTCCGTTTATAAGTGGTGCTATCCAAGGGTCCGTGATGCATGCCTGGATGACCTCTATAATTTCTTTTGAGAACCCAAATTTCTTTAGAACAACCATGAGATATGGTAGGCTGACCCTGTCAAAAGCATTAGCCATATCTAGTTTTATGATAATTCCTTTTTCTTTTCTTTGCATGCTTGAGTGAATGGCTTCCTGGACAACAATAACATTATCGATGATCTGCCTGCTTGGAACAAAGCCTCCCTGATTTTCCAATATTATTTCCGGAAGCACTTTCTTGATTCTATTTGCTATGATCTTTGTTACTATCTTATAGGAAGAGTTGCATAGGGAGATTGGTCGGAATCTACTGAAAGTGGAGGGATTGGATTCCTTTGGAATTAATGCCAGATAAGAAGATTTTGTGTTGCCTCCCATTTTTTTTTTTGTTGAATACGTTCCTTACCATTCTTAAGAAGTCTTTTTTTATAGTTTGCCAATGCTGCCTATAAAAGGCTATTGTGAATCCATCTGGGCCTGGTGCCTTATCTGGGTGGAGGCTCCATATTGTTGCCTTTACTTCTTCTTCTGAGATTTCTTTCATTATTTCTGCATTCTGTCCTTCTCTTATCTTTTTTTGAGTGTCCCGCAGGAAATTTTCATAGTCTGTTGTTTCTTCATTCGCTGTCAAGAGATTTTTAAAGTGATTATGTGCTGCTTTTTTCAGCTCCTCCGCTCCCTTAATTTCTTGTCCAGTCACTTGGATTTTGTCAAATCCGTTTCTTGCTCTTCTTATTTGCATGGAATTGTGAAAAAATGTCGTGTTTTTGTCCCCTGCATTTAGCCAAAGACTTATTGATTTCAATCTCATCTCTTCTTCTTCTTTTCTATTTTCTCTGTAAATTTCCCAAAAAAGTTCATTTTCTTGTAAATAGTCTTATTTATCCTCCTCCTTATTTTCCTTTGCCTCTTGCACGTTGTCCAGTATTTTAATCAGCTCAGCTTTTCTTTTTTTGTTTGGCTTTTCATTTTCCCTTGCCCAAGTTTTCACTTCTATTCTCAAATTTTTTAATTTGGTTTCCCACACAAAGTGAGGCGAACCTGTGACCTTCTGTGCCCACACTTCTGAAATTAGATTTCTAAAATCTTCATTGCTGTCCCATATTGGGCTGTATTTAAAAGGTAAAGGCCCTTGGTTATCCATTTTGCCCATAATGATTGCTACCGGCTTGTGGTCAGATGTCGTGGTGTGAAGAATTTTTTATCTTGCTGAGTTGAAACTTGAGAATATGTTTTCTTGAACCAATATATGGTCCAGCCTCTCTTTTATATTACTTTTTCCCACCCTTTTATTATTCCATGTGTACTTCCCATTGCTTGGTAGGATATCAATTAACTTGTCCTGTTCCATGATTGTTTCCAGAGCCTCCCTAGACAGGTTTGCATGGTAGGACCCTCCAGATTTTTCTTCAATATTTTGAATCAAGCTTAGGTCCCCTCCTAGGATCACTCTTCTATTTTGAGTTTCATTTAGAGTTTCTTGCAATGTGCTCTAACATTGTTCTTTTTCCCTGTAATGATTTGGGACATAAATGTTGATAAAGTTATATTGCTCCTTGGTGTTTATTTCCTTTAGGTCTATTCGGATCCAATGTTGCTCCTTTTTTTGCTGCATCATTTCCCATTTTCCTTTCTTCCATAGTGTACATATTCCTCGTTAGGCCCCTATGGCCTGTACTGCTATTCCTTCACAGTTTTAAATTTTTTTTTTTTTATCATTTTTTCTGATTCTTGGCTGCTTGTTTTGGTCTCTTGGATCATAAATATATCTGAGGTTTCTTTTGCTAATATATCTCTTGTTGCATTCACTTTGAAGGGTGTTCCCAATCCACGACAATTCCAGGAGACCATGATCATTACTTGTTTGTTTGATGGGATGAGGGACCTTTCCCTCTATGTTGATTTTGATTTTTTTCATTATTCCCAGAGCTTTTTCCAAAGAAAGAATCCATGGGTTGTTACGTGCCTAGTGTCATCTCCTTAGCTGCTGCTTCATCTCTCGGCAGCTTGTTAGAATTTCATCCTGCCATTTTTTGTCTTCAAAGGTTTGGAGGCACTCCTTGGATTGATTTCTAGTTAATATTCGATCCACTGATAGGGGAGGGGGAGAGCGGAGGTTTATAGGAATTGATGGCATGATAGGGGAGCTGGGTGGATGTGGGGGGGATCGTGGAGAGGGGGGAGTCGAGGACTCTTCCAAGGGACCAAAAGGGTTGGGGTTTGTAAGAGATGAGGGGATTTCTGCATTAGGTGAGGTCGGGGAAGGTTCAATGGATGCTTTGGGCTGTGATGAGAAAGGAAGGGGTTGTTTGTTGGATGATTTCTTCTGCTTGACTTGTTCCCATTTGTTTTTGGGTTCTTCTGCATTTTCATTTTCTTTCTTTTTTAGACATCTATTTGCAAAATGACTGTATTCATGACATACCTTGCACTTGAATGCGATTTGTTCATAGTCCAGCTATTGTATATGCGTCCATTGGTCGAATTTGATCTTTATTGCTTCTGGGAGGCCTTTCCCTAAGTCCAATTCTACACAGATCCTGGCACACGCTTGCATGTTCTCCTTTGGTTCACATATGTCAATGTATTTCCCCACTGCATTCCCAATAGATTTTACTTATTCATCTCCCTAGCAGTGAAGAGGAAGATGTGGTAATCTGACCCATACTGGCACAGCGCTAGGGACATCCATTTCAGGGTCAAAATCAGGAGTCCATCAGTTTAAATATAATCCTTTCATGTCCATGAATTATGGGCCATTCCTGAAGATTAAATCGCGATCTTCTTTTGTTTCGAAATGGAAGGTATAATACCCTCTTCCACAAAACCTTATTGAGATTTTTCCATTGATTGACGATGTCCAGTTTCTTTCTACCCATTTATGAATAGATTTGGGTGATGGCCATAAACATGTGAACTGGCCAACCAGGCCACGTTCTGCAAGGGACGATGTTGCTCATCGAGGGAGAGTCGGCGGAAGGGAGATCTCAAGAATATCATCCAGTCTCTTTACAAACTCAGTCAATGAAGGCCTGTTTTTTGGAGGTCCCATTGCGAAGATGAGGGATGCAAACACATTTGCAGAGTCTTCATGTTCTTGTTGATGATCTGATGATGGATCTCCATCTTCTGGAGAGTCCATTTGCTCCATTGATGCGGCAGGAGGCTGCTGGTGGGCGGTTGTGAGCAGCGTGAGCCCAAGCTAGATGCGTTCAGCACATCAACGGAGGAGAGCAATTAACTTTGACTATTAAATAATTATATACTAGCACACTCAAATTATTTTATTTAATAATATTTAAATATCACTTTTATAATTTACATATATTAAAACTTATATACTAAGAAAACTATATACATTAACATAATAAAATTAATAACTCATTATTTTCTGTATTCAAGCTTCTGTGATCCATAATGAATTAAACAAAATCTTTTGGTAGAAATCACATGAGAGAATTTTTTGGCCTACGCGTTTCGAACCAACAAGTGTAGTCCTGATGATGAACCACACTTATTGGTTCAAAACGCGTTGGCCAAAAAATTCTCTCATGTAATTTCTAACAAATTATTTATAAAAATTAATATTATAAAAAAAATTATTAAAAAAAAAAAACAAACAAACAAAACAAAACAAAACTTTTTAATATTCATTTTTATTAATCTCAATAACACCCAATTATAACAAAACATTTACATGATGTTTGAACCAAAAAATCAATAAAAATAAACACTCAATCATAATCATAACATGGGTCTAAGATGTTTAGAGAAAATAAAGTTAACCCATAAAAGTAAAAACAAAATGATAACATAATATTTAATATAATAAATTTAGAAAATAATATCATTAAAAATTATTTTAAAAAATGGTTAATAATGTAAATTTTATTATATTATTCCAATAAACTATAAATGATATTAATAATAAATTTTATTGATTAACGTATTAAAAAAAATAATGTTGACATTAAATCTAAGTTGTGTCCAAAAATTTATAAAACTTTCCTAAAGTTGAACATTATAAATTAAAATTTGTTATTTTTAAATAATATTTAATTTTATTTATCTTAAATATTATTGGCTGAAATTTTTGAACTCTTATTATATAATGATAGCATATGTACTACTTTGTACAATCCCTTCTACTCTGTTTTGTACAGCCTATCACACGAATTGACTTTGATCACTCACGATTTATTATAAAATTCATTCTCTATCGAACACGTATAAAGGAGGTCCCAAGCCATTAATTATGTCCATATGGTACGGGGCACTAGAGGACATTTAGCAGTGATATGAGATGATATTCTATGGTACAACAGATCTTTTATTTATTGGTTTAAACTTTATTGTGGTGAATGATGTGAAGTAAGAGTCCAAATTAACATGTTAAGCATTTAGCCAATTTTTATTTTTTGTCATAAAGCTTATTTACGAGGTGACACGATTCAAATCAATGATGAAAATCATGTTTGATTTACGAAAAGTTATTTTCTTAAATTGAAAAAGTTTAACATTATGCATTTCATTGCTATGGAGGTCAATCATCTCACGCATTTGTTGAGGGGTTAATACGCCATATAGAAGACACACAAACATTTATCTGGCAAATAGTTCAAGTGGAACTCAATTCCGATGTGGGTTGGACGGCCTATCGTGGAAAAAATTTGATTTTTGGTACCACGGAGGATTAATGAAAATTGTCCCTCCCAGAAAACGGAGCCAAGGAACTAGGGCCACTTCGAAGTCTAGTTACATTGCATTAATCAAAGCTTTTGTTCTTTGTCTTATCAAATCTTGAGTGAAATTCAAAAAAAAAAAAAAAATTAATTAATTAAATATTAAAAAAAAAAATTCTCTTTGATAAAGTAAACATTATATATTAATATTCAATTTTTGGTCAATGTAAACCTTATATATTGAGATTCAATTTTTAGTCGAAGGGCAGGTTAATGGATGGTCAACCCAATTACACAGCAACTCTGATAACAAATTTTCTTCTTAAAAAATGGAAAAGATTGGAACAATTTTCACGCATTTGTTTAAATAATTCATTTACAAGCCACCACAAACTGTAAAAATTAAATAAGTACAACAATATTCAATAAAAAATTATTAACTTATTTAATATTTCACCATTTTCCGGTACGTAGATTTTAAAGATGTTAGATTTCTTAATTATAATTTGTGTAGGTATTTCTTAAACGTATTTTTGTCAGATGCGTGCATTTTTATATTTTAGTCTATTCCTGTCATTGTCTAGTTTATTCATGTCATTGTTGTATTGAGTCAATGTTTACTATACTTTCAGTTAAAACCGGAGTTGTCTTTAGTGTGACTTTTGGTGCCGGAATCCGACGGAAAAATTTGAGGTGAAATCTTGATTTGTGTTAATTAAACTGGCTTTTAACTGCATATTTGGATTCAGCGCCCTGTAAAACCCTTAAGACACTTTGATTGTGCAGGAATTACCCATCAAGCTTGTGATTTCAATAAATTGCTACCAGATTTTAGAGAAATTTGATCGGGAAAACCCACCAGAAAAGCTTTCAAAAAGTCGCACTAAAGACAACTCTGTTAAAATCATATTGACAATTTTTTCTTTTTCCAAAAATTTGGAACAATTTTCAAGTATTTCCTTTAATAATTTTGAAACAAAAATGGTTAAAAAAAAGTCATATTCAGTGACACGCCATAGCAAATTGCATCAATGTTAATAAATGTTCAGTAATTACACCAACATTCAGTAGAATTCTATTATTTTAAAGTTGATACTAGTCATTTTCGTATTTAGTCCATGTCTACGATACTTTTAATTAAAATCATATTAACAAATCCTCTTTCTCCTTAAATCATTTTGAAACAAAAATTATTTAAAAAAAATCATATCCAGCGACAAGCCCAACAAATTACATCAATGCTCATAAATGTTCAGTAATTACAACAACATTTAGTATAATTCTATTATCAGATTATTGAGCTATCAAAATTAAAGTATAGATGCATGCTCCCAACAATCTGCTAATGCAATGGATTCTATTTAGACAAAAAGGGAGGTTTTGTTTTTGTTTATACAAATGCAATGGATTTTATTTAGACAAGGGGTGTTTTGTTTTTATTTTTTATTTTTAAATCAGAGGAAAATGTATTTTTATGGATTAAAAAATATAATGATTTGATTTTAACGAGAGAAAAACTAACTATATAGATATATATATATATATATATATATATATATATAAACTCTGTGGCTTATCTAAACTCGCATACTTTTTTTTTTCTCTGTAAAAACTAATTCTATTAAGAGGAAATATTGTACAATAAGAAGTTACATCCAAGAGAGGCAAGAACACAGGCTGCCGGTAAGGATATGCTATCCACCTCGGCCCCTAAACGAAGAAGAGAAGAGAGCTGAACTGAGCAAGGGAGAAACAAGAAGAACAGAAGAGCGAGAACAAAACAGAGGATTCTACCCAACATGTGTAGAATCAACTATTCGGCATTTTTTCCCTTTCTTTTTCCCAACTTTGACCCAATCAGGGGGAGACTGATGAACCAGCATGATTTGCAAACTGAGCTGAGCTGTCGGGGAAGGCTCCTTGTCTGAATCCGAGGTGGAGGATTCATGAATTATTTTCTGTGAGATTGATGGGACGGATAAATCCTTAGGATCAATCGAAGGCGGATCCTGAGCTGGCTTCGCTTCCATTCCATCCACTTCCTCTTCCTCTTCATCCGAGCTGAAATCAAAGTCATCCATGGGGGGAGGATCATGAGGCTTCCAGCTTTTGGATTTCTGCTTAGGCTTTACTTTCTTCTTTTGGGCCGCCATCATGGGACAAGAACTCTGAAGGTGCCCTGTGAGATGGCAGTTTCGGCAGCGAAAGGCTGTGTTCTCGTAATCCAAGTTCTGAGTCCAATGGAAGTCTCCGATTTTGAGATTGATCTGGTCAGGGAGACCTTTGCTTATATCTATTTCTGCACAGATTCTGGCAAAGGTGTATAGGCCCTTTTCCCCTCTAGAGACGTCTGTGTCTAGAAAGCGTCCTAGAGAATTGCCGATCCCTTGGAATACAACAAAATGCCATAGGTGTGCCGGAAGATTTGGAAGTCTGACCCAGATAGGGAGCTTGGTGATGATTGCTGTAGCGGGATCGAAATCTGGGAACCAGGGGGTGAGGAATAAACCTGCTGAGCCCCAGAACCATGGGCCTGCAGTTAAAGCTTTTTGGTAATCCACATCAAGAGCAAACACTACGATGAAGAAGCCCTTTGAGCATAACAGCACCTGGCAATCGTTGGTCCAGTTAGAGTGAAGCCATTGGTAGAGGTCTGATGTGTGTGGCCATAGCCCATTGAACCTACAAATGATGGCGTGATCTGCAACATTTTGGGTTAGCTCATCCAGCGTTGGGTGCATGATTTCGATGGAGGGGGTTTCCTCCAGTTTGTCCACCAGAAAGGGCTTGGGAGCCTGAGAAGGTGGAGCTGTTTTCTTAGGCATCTGAGCATGGACAGCTTCTTTGTAAGAAAACGACTTAGTTGAGGATGACTGTCCTGCAACTCCCCCTCTCAGACGTAGGGTAAAAATAATGGATGCATTTCTCTTAATACTGTAAAAAGACAGGAGGAGATGATCCTCGAGTTGTTTACCTTCGTGGAGAAGTCTTTGAGCTGCAAAGGGTATACCCAGCTTGAGATCGAGAGCATGTTTGAGGTCCAGCACAAGATCTGACGAGCTCACCCACTGTAGCAGAGTTTTGCCAGAGATGAGTCTGATTAGGATTTGGAATGCTACTTGATCTGTTTTCTGCTTTCCTCTGCAGATCTGGGATGAGAGGAATCTGGTGCATGCACTGCTTGCTGAGAGCCCAATCTGTGTCTGATTCTTTTTTCCCTTCGCCGCGCCATCTTTTTCAGGGCCTAGTTGAGCGCAGACGGTGGCTGAACATTGCAACCCGTGAAGGTTTCTCAAAGCCTCTTCAGAAAAACCATTCTGGGTGTGGCTTGAGATCAGGGTCCTCCATGAGACCAAATTTCTGTATTGTCTTTCGTCAAACACTTGCCGCGCATCCTCCCTGCTTCGGCATTTTGCATATTTTTTGAGACTAAGGTTTCCCGAAGAATTTTTTTCCTCCAATCCACACATCCTAGCATACCGCAGGGACGTGGATTGTTCCAGAGGAAAACATACATGTTCTATGACCCATCTCCCCGCCCATAAGCGGTTTGGGAGAGAGCGTAGGGTATCCACAGACTTTAAAAGCGATATCTCAAGCAGCTGTTGTTCCCCCTGTAACCAGAAGGCGTATCCATTCGTGCCGTCAGAAATGGTCCTGTGGGGTTCTTGGGAAGCACCTTCACTCGTTAAGCAAACCTGAAATAAATCGTGGATACCAAAATCTGCTCTTCCGCTGGAAATGACTTCTGTTGCCTCTGAGCTGAGCGGATCCAGAGTAGTGAACAGAGCCACATCGAAACCGGAGCCAGGGAATCCAAGCACGAAAGGGATGAGACTTGCCCGAGCTGCGCCGTCCAGGGAAACATTGGAACGCAGGGAGAACCTAGCCGAGCACGCCATTCTTCCTCCGGACTCAAAAATTCTGATTTTTTTTTTACGGGCCGCTTTCTTCCTTTGTTTCTAAAGGGAAAAATATATAAACTCGCATACTTGCTCCGTGGCATATCTCAAATTGCTTTGTGATCTATATATATTTGGCATATTGGAACTCATTTTGCGGTGGTCTGAACTCCTACGACATATTTAAACTTGCTCTATGCCATATATACAAACATTGCATCTTCACATCTAATATAGCTATCTTCGGCTTCGGATTGAAGTCCGGGAATTAAATACTATATGTGATCTCGGATTGAAGTCTCTACTTAGAATTAAAAAACCATATATTAAATATATTTGGCATTTGGGCATTGATCAAATAAAAAAATTCAAGCTGATACTAACTATTATCCTATATAAGCGTTGTAGATTTAATCTAGATTCCCAAATTTACATGCTTATCGGTTATCTTAATAATATCCATATCACTCAAATGATCATGGATTAGTTGCCATCATAAAGAATTTTGTTTACTTTAATTTAACTATATTTAGACTAAACAACAGGTACTTGCTACTATGTAGCACTTGTTCATAATAGTTTTTAGGAAATGTAGGGCTCTTCATTATTTCATGGTTTCCAAACTTTGATGCCACAATAATTGTGGTCTCCAAAATGCTAGTATGGGTGAGGCTACTGAGCTTTCCACTCCTTTTCTAGCACCATAAGCTTCTCAAGGAAATCGGAAACACTCTGGATCTTAAAGATCCTAGAGAGAATAAAGATGTAGAAAATTAATGATTTGCACCCTTTTCCTAGTTTAAAATTTTTGCAAAGGTTTTTCAATCCCAACCCACATGTTTTGACATGCTGATATAAAATTGTATGCATTCATTTGCAACATTTAAAGAGTGCTTCTACTAATTCTGTTTGCACAACTGATAGTAGAAAATAATAAGCACACACAACAGTTTAAACACAAGTAGTTTGGTCAATTTGACCCTGGAAAAATCCCCACAGCCTCTTAGGGAAAACCAATTTTGAAAGGATGATTTATTTTGTTTATATAGAGATTTTCTAACAACAAAAATATATAGAAGATTCTACTTATCTCTCCCATGAAGAATCCATTCTTCAGTCCCTTTTACATTGGAATTTTGAATTGATAATCGCACAGGTATTTTCTCTCTTGGCAGCGAAAAAATCAAACCAGAAGCAACTCCTTTTGCACAAGGATTTGAATCTATGAACATGTATTATCTCTGCCTTGCAACTCAATATGAAAAACAATTATTACACCCACCTGAAATAAGTGTTTTCTTCCTTAACAACTAACTGTAGCATACTCTAATCCCTAACCCAAAAATCTCATTGTTAACCCATAGAACAAGCCCAAAAAAACAAGACCAAGAATTTCAGAAGCTCGAAAAAGTGGGGTCGAGAATTTCGGATTTAGTATGTTGGTTGTAGGAAGATATGAGTTGAATGAACTCTAACCTCTGACAAAAGAATAGATCTAAACTCACTTTGACCTGTGTGAAAATGACAGTAGTAGCTACAATAAAATTCATGCCTTCCTTAAGTCTTCAACTCAGGTTCCTAGAAGTTAGAACAACTGTAGCCTTAGTTCCTTAGCCTCTGTTGTAAGGTTTCTTCACAAAACTCTCCTCCTTTCTTAAGCTGCTCTTCTCTCCTCTTTTCAATGTACTCATGAGAATAATGAAATGAGCTCCGCCTCCTTTTCTCTCTTTTTGTCCCTTGAGAAAAGATTGGAACCCTGCCCCTAAGATCTAATGGTTGAGATTTAATCTCAAACCATTAGATCAAGGGTGGAGATGATTCCCTTACTTGACCCCTCCTCATGTGGTCTTCTTTTCTATTAATGAGGCTCCCTAATACTTTTTGATGTTTTAGTACCTTCATTTTTTCTCATAAAGTCACTTTAGAATATAAAAGTCACTCTAATGATATAAAATGTACTTAGTACTTTTTCATATAAAGTGACTTTTAAAACACATGTGACTTTAATAACTTAAAGTGCCTAGTACATATCCACATAAAAAGTACATTAGCCCCCTTGATATTAATAAACTCATAATATCAGAAAAAATGTGATTTATGTGTCTCCTTAGGTCAAAAGGAGAAAATCCTAGGAAACACCTCCTTGGTACATTTTTTACACTCCCTTTTACCAAGGAAGGTGTTTCTCACCACTCTCATCTTGTCTCTAAAGAATACGTGTTTGCCCCTTGACAATGACCTGGTTAGAATGTTTGTTATCTGTTCATCGATGGATATATACTCAAGCTTTACAACTCCCCTCTAAACCCAATCTCTGATGAAGTGGCATCTGATCTTTATATGCTTTGATCGGTCATCAAATACTGGATTCTCAGAGAATTTAAAACAACTGTGATTATCACAGTATATGATAGTTAGTCTCAGCCTCTGACCAAATAAACCAATAGCATCTTGCAAAGCCACAATACCTCACAACATGCTTGACTAATTTCCATATACTATGCCTATGCATTGCTCAATGCCTCTGACCTTTGTTTCCTGCTAAACCATGACACAACTACTTAGCCCATTGAGAAACAACGTAGAAGCAGTTATCATCAGATAAGGATTTCCGAAGGTGATATTTGGAATACTGCTTTTAAGACAAAACAAGGTTTGTTTAACTGGTTAGAAACGCCTTTTGGGCTTTGTAATGCACTCACTACTTTCATGAGGGTGATGAATGATGTATTGCGTCCATTTCTTGATGATTTTGTCATAGTCTACTTAGATGATATTTTGATTTTTAGTAATACTCGAGAAAAGCATGTAAAGCAAGTGCAAGATGTTTTGAAAAAATAAAAGTTGTAGTTGAAAATGTCTAAATTTGAATTTGGTAAAACATATTTGGTGTACTTAGGTCATATTATAGGGGGTGGTGAATTGAGAAAAGATCCCTCCAAAGTAGAAGTTATTGTAAAGTGGCCTAATCCTAATAATGTAATAGAAGTTAGAAGTTTCTTGGGAGCAACCCAGTACTGGAGAAAGTTTATTGCTAACTTCTCGTCTATTACAACGCCATTACATGCTTTGACAAGTGTGAAACAAGTCTTTTAGTGGAGAGGAAAACAACAAAAATCCTTTGATGCATTAAAAGAGACGATTGGTACAACACCAGTTCTAGCACTTCCAAATCTTAAACAACCATTTGAAATTCAGACTGATGCAAGTGAATATGTTATGGGAGCAGTGTTGATGCAACATGGTAAGCCAATATGTTATCATTATGAGACTTTTTCTAATGCAGTAATTAATTATCCGACCTATGATAAGGAGTTGTATGCTCTAGTTCAAAGTGTGAAGAAATGGAAACATTATTTGATGGGTAAAGAAACAATTATTCATATTGACCATCAACCTTCGCAATATCTTCAATCACAACCTAAGCTTCAACAAGAAAGACATTTTAGGTGGATGGGATTTTTACAACAATTTCATTTGGTCATTAGGTATAAGAAAGGAATTTATAACAAAGTTGCAGATATGTTATCCAGACCTAGAGTCAATGCATCTGTCATTCTTAAGCATAATTTAGTCATGCATGAAAGTTATATTGAACAATATGCTCAAGATGAAGACGTTAAATATGTCTATGTAGCTTTATGTCAAGGCAATCACATTGAAGAGTTGGATTATCATGTTCATAACAAGTTATTATATCATCTTGGCAAATTGTGTGTTCCACAAGGTGAAAGAGTTAGTGTCATAAGAGAAGCCCACACTTCTCTTATTGTTGGTCACTTTGGTGTATGCAAAACAATTGCTCAACTACAGAGGTATTATATTGGCCTCGCATCAATGAAACTGTGTCAAGATATGTAAGAGGATTTTTTTTATGTGCGCTACCAGTAAGCCAAGTAACAAGAAATTGGGTTTGTATACTCCACTTCCTATTCCTTCTTGTCTTTGGGAAAGCATTCCTATGGATTTTTTAGGAGGATTACCTATGTTTAGAAAAGGTCATGATTATTTATATGTTATGGCGGATCGATTCATAAAAACGTGTGCTTTGATGCCTTGTAAGAAATATCTAACAACTGAACAAGCTGCACAAATGTTCTTTCAGAATGTATGGGTTCACTTTGGGTTACATGCTTCTATTATATCCGATCAAGATTCTCAATTTACCGGGATGTTTTGGTCAAGTTTGTGGGAACTCATGGACACAAAATTAGAAAACAGCACAAAATTTCTTCCACAAACCAACGGTTAGACATCAGTAGTGAATAAGACAATAGTGCATCTAATGTGTGGATATTGTGGTGAGCATCATAAACTTTGGGATGAACATTTGCATTATATCCAGAATGGCTAGAATTGTGTCAAGCATTCATTAACTTAGACATCTCCATTCGAGGATTGTTTCAGACATTTTCCAAAGTCTCCTTTGGACTTTATATTTGGCAACGATATTGCAATGGATGGACATAGTGATGTGGATAAAGCCAAGCAATTCATTGAACAAATCCAATTGGTGCATCAAACAATATAAGGATAGTTGGAAAAGAGTCACGCTGAGTACAAATCTAGGCATGATAAGCATCGAGTTGATCATAATTTTCAAGTGGGAGATCAAGTATGGTTGTATATCAGCAAGGAAATACTACAAGGTGAAGGTAAAAATCTAAAACCAATCATGTATGGTCCTTTCAAGATTATGGAAAAGTTTGGTAATAATGCTTTCTGATTAGATTTGCCACCTTACATGCAATTTTTTGATCCAGGTGGATGTTGGTGGCCACCCACCTATCCCATTTGGACCCCCACAACTGTCTCTTTCAGCTTTTTCAGTTTCCTAAATTGTAGCACAGTTTACTATTTTTAGCAGTTTTTCGGGTCCTGAACTTCCGGAGCCGTTTTGAGGCCCTAAACGACGTTTTTTTGGGAATCTGGGGCATGGACCCATGTTGCCTCCCAAAGTGGTAGTTCTCGGATAGATCTTTCTAACGAGCTATCGTACGCGTCAAACGGAGATCATATGCCAAAGTTACGACCCCGGGAAATTGATGTACCAATTTACCCAAACGGGGCCCACAATTTGGCGTTTCATCTTCTAGAGTTAGGTTTCGGGATGTGAAGGGTTTTCCATTGTTTATCAACAATAAATAGGCCTTCGAGCCTCATTGTAACTCAGTTCGGAACAGTTCAGAGGCATGTAGCCGCACATCTCTTCTCAGAGATAAGCTACCATCGCCCTAGCTGGTTTATTTCCATTTCTGGTTGTAAGCATATTTCGGTTTTTTCCATTAATGAAATGAAGTATTATTTCCGCTGCATCTCTGTATTTATGGTTATCGCATCTCTGTATTTATGGTTATCTCTGTAATCTATTGCGTTCCTGTTTAAATCCGGATCAGTGGTATCAGAGCGATCTGCTTTTTCTCTGTTTTTCTTTGCATGTCCCCAATGAGGTCGGGATATAAGGAGTTAGGGCTTGAACTGGTCGAACCTTTGCAAGACCAGCCTCGCAAATCCCGACGGCCTCCCATGGCAGATGAGAAGAAAGACGAGGGGGCAGGAGATCCTATCAAAATCTTGCTCGAAGAAGCCCTCGAGCGACAACGGAACGCGATGATGGATAGCTTTGCACAGATCCTTCAACGGCTACCCAGAGGCGACGCATCGGCTTCCAACAGCGACTCTGGAAACGCCACACCGTTTAAGGTACAAGTTAATTTTGAAATCCCCATCTTCGAGGGTCAAATAGACGCAGATGTCGTAGATAAATGGTTAAATCTGCTAGATGGGTATTTTTCTGTTCATGAATTTTCAAGTCGGGAAAAGATTGTTTTCGCTCTTCTCAAAGCAGCCCCCCACGTCAAGGACTGGTGGGAAACCTACTGCGAGCAGAAGGATGAAAGTACAGGCTCACTATTTTCAGCCGCACCCACTTGGAATGACTTCCGGGATGCCATCAAGGAGCAGTACTACCCTGTCGGAAGCTATGAGGACAAATACATCAAATGGACCACACTGCGGCAGGGACGAGACCAAGATGTGCCAGAGTTCACAAACATTTTTCATACCCTTCGCACACAGTTGGGTATCAAAGATTCTGAGCTGCATCTGGTACTCAAATACCGTGGCTGCCTGCACAAATACATCCAGGAAGAGATGGTGTTCTTGAACATCTCCTCACTGGGCACAGCATACCGATACGCTGTCAAAATCGAGCAAAAGTTCAAACAAAAGAAGCGAGACTTTGGATCTGTAAATCCGAAGCCCAAAGGACAAAGCCAAGGCGGGGTGACCCAAGACAACCCGTCGAAGCCGCAAGAAAAGAACAACACCACGAAGTCGAAGAAGGACACAGGAAAGTGGTGTGAGTTCCACAAGAGTCCCACTCATAACACAAGTGAGTGTCGGACCAAGCAGTCACTGGTGGCTGAGTTGAAGGCTTCTGAATCAGATGCATGTTCTGATCCTGAGCCAGAACCCGACAAGGGGAATGGCAAAGGGAAGCAGATCATTGATGTAGATCCCAGTGCCACTGTTGCCACCGCCAAGATCCAGAAAGATGAGCCCGAAAATCCAGAGGAAGGGGAGCGTCTTTTCCACTCACAGATGTGGGTGAAGGGTTCGCCGCTACAATTCATTGTCGACAGTGGCAGCCAAAAGAACCTCATTTCAGCAGAGGTCGTGAAGCGGTTGGGCCTACCGACTACACCACACCCACAGCCGTACAGTATCGGGTGGCTTCACGAAGGACGAGATCTGAAAGTTCGCCAGCAATGCCGCCTTCCCTACAGCATCAAGCCCTTCACAGACGAGGTATTGTGTGATGTTACACCTCTGGATGTTTGTGATGTATTATTAGGCCAGCCATACTTGTGGAGGCGACATGCTGTGTATGAGTCAAGACCTCGTGCTGTTATTATTTCTTTGAATGATTCATTATACAGGATACCGGAGGTAGCCCCACCTACCGCCACATCTTTGATCACTACCAAGAAAGGCAGCAAGCTCATATCACAAACCAGGAAATTCATCTGTCTGGTTCACTCCAAAAATAAGGGGAAGATCGTTGCTACATCCATGACCCCTGCAAAGGGTTCCTCCATGCAGCAGCAGCAGCAAAGGGATACGGTCATGACAAAACACAGGAACAACTTCTCCTCACCCACATGGGTACCACACAAGTTTCAGGTGGGCAACAAAGTCTGGTTGCATCGACAGAAAGAACGCCTTACCAGAACCCATCAGAAGCTCAGATCACTCCGACATGGTCCTTACAGCAGTACCAAGGCTATGGGGAACAATGCTTTGGAGCACATCATTCCTCCATTCCTTCGCCTGCACCAAATGTTCAATGTGGACCATCGTCGGCCATGCTTCCCACCATCACTGGACACATCAGAGCTTGCAGGACAAGTTCAGCAGATGGAGGAACTCAACGCAATGGGGACCATTGCTTCCTAAGGGGGGAGGAATGATCCAGGTGGATGTTGGTGGCCACCCACCTATCCCATTTGGACCCCCACAACTGTCTCTTTCAGCTTTTTCAGTTTCCTAAATTGTAGCACAGTTTACTATTTTTAGCAGTTTTTCGGGTCCTGAACTTCCGGAGCCGTTTTGAGGCCCTAAACGACGTTTTTTTGGGAATCTGGGGCAACATGGGTCCATGTTGCCTCCCAAAGTGGTAGTTCTCGGATAGATCTTTCTAACGAGCTATCGTACGCGTCAAACGGAGATCGTATGCCAAAGTTACGACCCCGGGAAATTGATGTACCAATTTACCCAAACGGGGCCCACAATTTGGCGTTTCATCTTCTAGGGTTAGGTTTCGGGATGTGAAGGGTTTTCCATTGTTTCTCAACAATAAATAGGCCTTCGAGCCTCATTGTAACTCAGTTCGGAACAGTTCAGAGGCATGTAGCCGCACATCTCTTCTCAGAGATAAGCTACCATCGCCCTAGCTGGTTTATTTCCATTTCTGGTTGTAAGCATATTTCGGTATTTTCCATTAATGAAATGAAGTATTATTTCCGCTGCATCTCTGTATTTATGGTTATCGCATCTCTGTATTTATGGTTATCTCTGTAATCTATTGCGTTCCTGTTTAAATCCGGATCATTTTTTTTGTTGTGAATGTGGAAAACTTGAGTTTGTATGAGCCTCCTATGATAATTGATCAAGAAGAGAATGTTCAGATTCCATCTATAGAATATTTTTCTCCTGAATACTTAGATGAACTGCAAGAAGATACCATTCTTGATAGGAGAATAAGAACTTCACGCAGAGGCAATGTGGAGTATCTTCATGTGGGGCTCAAAGGTAACAATCCAAGTAAAGCACGGTGGATAGAGATCGGGAAAGTGAGGGAGTTGTACCCTCACTTACTTGCTGAGTAAAAACAAACTTTTGGTGGTCCAAAAGCTTTCAATGGGGAGGAGTGATCCATGGGATATAGAAAATGCTCAAAAATAAAAGTGCTCAAATTCTCCTAAAACTAGCACCTAGTCATATGGCTCGTCACAGTAATTCCAATGACGCTTGAATCGTGTCAATCTGACATTATATGAGCAAGTTATGGCGTTATGAAGTTCTAGGCAAATAGTAAAAAAGTCAACTTGCAGGGTATAGATGTTGGCGTGCCAGTCCGTACGCTAACATGGTAGTCAATGGTTGGTGGTACGGATGGTAAAATGGGCCAATCGCAAAAGTGCACGTGCCGCAGACGTCGGTAGTACGGTATTGAGGTGGCCCAATCATAAGCTGCCACGTGGGCCAATTAGAGGGCACCATGTGGCCCTATGAAAGGTCGCCAAGCGGCCTTGATTTTTATGCCAAAACTTGTTTGTCGAATCGACCTCCATAAGGTTTCAAAACACTGACCTCCCATACACAAAACCAATGTCCAACCAACTGGGCTATGTTATGGCTTATTAAACGATAGGCAGATGTTTTAATTTATTGTCATAATAATTGGAGTTTGGCATTAAAATGCTCGGTTGGTTTTACGCTTGGTTATATGAAATATACATGACCAACGACAAGTTCTACATGCGGAGGTGACATAAACATTAATATGCTTGGTTGTATTTGACTCCATGTGATTGGAGCCATCAGAATAGGTGTGAAGTTTTGGTTCAACAACAACGCGAATAGGTGTTATGCCAAGGGTTATATGGTGGTTGTATGACTAGAGGTAGGGCCGAAGGTTGGTGCTAACTGCCTACGGTCGATCGGCAAATATGACTAGTGCGCGGACCGCTTGATGGTTATAAATTTTTATTTATTTAATATGAACAATAAACAACACAACCACCAACGCATTTAGTTATTCGAACCCATGACCAACGCCATAACAACACCTACACCCAGCCAGTCGGGCTATGAGCCCATATTGTTGAATCTTTTGCAAAACAAATCCTTTTTGTAGAGATGTTTGATAATCATATGTTGTAAGGGGGGTATTTTGCTCATTTTTAAGCCTTATTGAGTGTTGGGAGAGCTTAGATGGGGTTTTTGAGCATTTTGAACAAGATGGAAGTGTTAGTTTTTTAGTTTGAAGCTGGTAAATTGATGTATTAAGCACTTGAGTATTTAATAAAGTTGTCACCACTAGAAGTTCGACCCAGAGACATAGCCCAAGATGGGTGAACTTCGTTATCAAGTTGTGTCTTGTCTATGTTGTGTTTTTATCCTCTTTGTTCTGTAATTTTCTGCAATTTTACTTATGTTTATGTATTTTTGCAATTACGATGTGTTGCACAAAGAGACATAAACTAACTTGCAAATTGTTTAGTAATACCTTCACTTTTGTTTTTTGGATCAAATTTGGTATCAAAGCATGGTTGTGTGAAGGTTTGATAGGATTTGCATGAATCTAAAAAGAAAGGAGCTAAAACCTGTACTTCTCCTAAAAAACGAAGGGGGGCAAAGATCCAATGCTAGACCTTCTAAAGCTTGCATCTCTTATTTCTTGAGAACATGAGTATATTCTTACAAATTTTTGGGATAAGATGATGCAAGAATAAAAAATTTCTAAGATTTGAGAGAAATCGACCCACCGCTAAACCCACGGGAGGCAAGATAGTTTTTGACACCAAATTTTGAGGCTTTCTTGTTTCAAATTTTCCTACTTCTAGTTAAAGGAGGGGAAGAACACATATTATTTTTAGCACTTCTAAACAAGAAGGAGAATAAGAGGGGGGTTTGATTTCCTCCTCATCATCCATTCCAACTTCTTCTCCTTTATTTTCTATAGGAGGGATTTTGTCAGTATCGTCAGATGAATACTTTTCCTCAATAGATGAATTATTATCCTTTGGAGACACTTGATTTAGCAATGTTTGATCAAATTGGGCCTCATCACCCATAAATTCTACCACTAGAGACTTCAAAACTTCATATCTACTACTGAAGAAAGGATGTTGATGAGATTTAGGCTTGTTAGCATGTCGCCTCTTAGTCAATTGCTTCTTGTGTTTCCTTGTAACTAGTTTGAATGCTCCTTGCTCATCATTACAATGAGAAAATGACAAAGGATTAGAAGAAAGCTGAGAAGTTGGAGCCTTGGGACAACTTTTTACAAAGTGCCCATACTCATGACAATAATTACATTTAAGGGAACTTGTTCATAATCTAGGGCCTGAAGATGGGATCAATTTTCCAAGTTAAGTTGAATAACCTCGTGAAGGCCCTTTGAAAAATCCATTTCAACATAAATTATGGCACAAGAGAAGTTATTTTCCTTATCCATGTCACTAGAAATAAACGGGCCCAATTTATATCCTATAGCCTTGAAAATACATTCACCCAAGAAAAGAAGGGGAATATATGACAATCTGATCACTAGTAGAAAATGAGAAGTTAGTGACTAGGTGACTAAAAAAGTTAGTCACTACAATTTTTCCAGATGAAATACTACCAAAAATGAGCAATCTTGAGTGACCCAACTAAAAACGACTAACATAAACGACTAATTTAGTTCCAAGTTAAAATTTATGACTAACTAATAAGTAATACAACTAAAAATGACTAATGTGAATGACTATTTTAGCCTAGGAACAAAAATACGACTACCTAACAAGTGCTACAATAATATGAATCAGTTGTTTATGCTAGTCACTTTAATTTTGTCAATTCAACAAACCTTATGTATACACAACATGTTTGTGTTAGTTAGTGCACCTAATCTCCTAATACTTAATCCCTTAATGCCTAATACCCTAATACCTAAAAACCCTAAGCCCTTAACCTCTCACCACTAAATAACTTATCCCCTAAGTCCTAAACCCCCTACCCTTAAATGACCTAATCTCTAAACACCCTAACACCTAAAGAATTAACCCCTTGACCCCTTAGTTGTAATCCCTAACATCTACACCCTTAAATCCTTAACCACAACCCTTAACACCTTAAACCCTTGACCCCTATCCTCTAAGCCCTTAACTCTAAAACATCTAAAAAATCATTTTTATGTTTTCCATCCCATCGACTCGGGTTCAAGTGCCCGAGGACAGAGCCTGTCATAGTAAGGCTAGAAGGATAGGTGTCCCGTTGGAATCTGGGATCCCGACTCCAGTTTCAGTGGTCTCTATATGTCTCGATCCTAGGTTGAATTATGAGTTCACAATATATTTGGCTTGCGGGTTGTTGCATATATCTGGGGAGGTTGCTAGTTCCCCATCAAAATTTTGTCGTTGTAAAAAAATACTATATTGATGACACATCACTCAAAATATTATAGTGGATTACCATAATGTCAAAGATCGCATATGTCCACAAAAAGCACACATATCAGTCATAAAAATCTTTCAAATAAAAAAATCGAAGCAAATCAGTAATAGTGGGCCTATTTCATTTGCTAGTCACTAATAGTGCACCTATATCCCAAAAACCTCATAGCAAATCATAACAAACATTTCTTACTTGACCTAGTCACTAATGGATTACCATAATGTCAAAGATCTTATATGTCCACAAAAAAGAACACATATCAGTCATATAAAGCTTTCCAATAAAAAAAAATCGAAGCAAATCACTAATAATGGCCCTATTTCATTTGCTAGTCACTAATAGCGCACCTATATTCCAAAAACCTCATAGAAAATCATAGAAAACATTTCATACTGACCTAGTCATTAATACGGGCACTAGCAAAAAAAAAACCTCTTATGGCTTTTTGTGCAATCCTTCCCTGTTTCAAGTTTTTGTTCATGGTCCATTAGTTGAGAAGCAGAAGAAACAAGTAGCTACTTAAGAATTTTGGCAAGAGAAAATCTGTGAGTGCATTGGAGAGTTTTGTTCACAATGAAGAGCAATTGCTGTGGGCTTTACTGGCATGCTATTATTCGGTAACTGGGGCTTATTTTGCTATTATTCAATAATCTCCCTCTTAAAAGGTTTTGTATTAATGCATGAACAAAAAATTGTTCCAATATTAGGTTTTCGCTTAGTCGGGGAGACTACATTGACATTCATTTTTATTTTTCCATTTTCTTCTCATTGGTAGTCGATGCTCTGCTCTCCACTGAGTGAATGTTGTCCTACACCCTTGGCTTCTCTCCTTTCCTTCCTACTGGTTAATGGCTCTTGAATGTGCCCAAGCAAATTCTGATTCCATTTATTTTGTATCTCTGAAATTACATTTTTATTTTGTAGTGCAGAGTTTCCCTATGATTCTTAATTTCTTTAGTTTATTTATGACAGGTTGATTTCCCTTCACTAGGATACTCAACTAGGCATTCATTTTCAGAGTCAATTTTCTATTTGTCTTCGTTCATTTTCACCCTCTTTCCAAATTATTTTTGGAGTTTGGAAGGATGAGGTCAATCACCTGACCCTATTTTTACAAAATTGTTGTCATAAATCCTAATTCTTTTTTCATTTTTCCTTGTATCTAACTCTTCTAATTTCTAGAAAACCAAGAAGTTTGTTGGAGAGAGTACAACCAGGTCAGTGTTTGTCCTCCATACTAATAAATTCAATAAAACTCCATCGCCTTTTCTAATATTCAACTATATATTTGAATTTACTTCTTCTTTACTACTATCTAGAGGACTCTCTAGTCGGTTCTACCAATAATTTCCTATGTCATATCTTCAATCTTGGTCCCCTCACACATATGGTGTTAGAAACTCATGGGCCAGGTAAAATGTGGAATGTTATTTTACCATTTTGGGTTCTTTGTCAATGTGAATCCTTCTTGTTTCATTTCGAATATACCTTTGTTCCCAAGTCTAATCAATTGATTTTAATAGTGTTACAGGTGAAACATGGTATCTTAATCACATGTGATTATCAAAACTATTCTTATATTATTTCTAGTAATTTATTGCAGGTTCGCATTCAATTTTTGGTTGTATAACAAGCTCCTCGCAGGGATTCTTTGGCCTTTATTGCATAGATCTACTACAATTTATCTTTTTAGGGTTCTAGTTCGATCTCTCACTTTGTTGCAGACCTTCTCCTCTCTTCCAGGTTAGGCGTGTCGTAATTAATTCCAGGTTGAGGGGGCAGCCAGATGCACATCCTTTGTTTCTTTTACCTGAGATGTGTTCTATTTCGTTCATGGTTAATCATGGGAACTACCCACTTGTAACTTCGGGTTCCATTATGTCCACCCTTGGGGTGAATAAATGTGTACCTACAGTCGCTTTTGACTGTATAACAATCAAATTATTTTAATATTACTCTATCAATGTTTCTTTTGGACCATTTATTTCTTTATTCGATGTATGGAATTTTCAATAAGACTTCACATAAAATACTTGCTTACTCTAGATTTTTCTTACTCTGTACTATGCTTAGTTATTTATATACTTGGACTCCTCTTGGGGATGTTATGAGCATTTTTTGTCTGATAGTTCTTATTTCATATTAATAATGTAATTATTAATTAACGAAAGTTATTTGTCAACAAATTTCAGTCTTGCTGACTTCAACAAGTTATTCCATTAGGTTAATTTGCTAACTGGATTCCACATACTTATGAAAATGTTGGATTACATAGGAGTCTCCTTATTCTTGGAGTATTTGTTTGTTCAAGTCAATACCATAATTTGTTAGTAAATTCAACGAGTTTTTTTTCTTCTTCTTTATGAGTAAATCATAGGTTCTCACCTGTAACTTATTCTAGAAATTCTTTGTCGATATAATTAAATTTTATGTGTGAGTTCAGAGTACTAGCTTAGACCCTTACTCACCCAAAATTATCCTTACCCAATATAGTTATGTACTAATCTTGTATGTTGTCAGGTTTGAATTCTTTTTGTTGGACGATTAATGAATAATATTTGGAATTTATTCTTTTGTTTACTTGGGAGGTTGTATACAGGGGAAATTTTCAATCCCCTTATCCAAATTTCCCAATTAATATAAGTATTGGGCCGAAGATTGGAATTGTTAACATTTTGTTACTTCACATCATTCAACTTTGTCATAAACAATAAAGAGAGCATAGCTTAAAACTCTTATTTAAATTTCATGTTTCCTGACGAGACTCGACCCCTAATAGTTTTGTTTTAACTTCTACTTATTTCGACCTCACCGCAGGTTATTCACACTACACCAACTGACTATCCTTCCTTCCTCATAAAAGTCTATTTCTTACCTAGTTGGAAGGGTAAATATTAAGGTATTATCATACCAGATTCTCTATAGTCCCAAACTTAACAACCATTTGTTTGTCTCTACGCAACAAACAAAATCTTTAAGAAGAGAATCTGTCAAGTGTCCTACCAGAACTACAACAATTATGAGGAGGGCACAAGCCATATTATATCAGAGTTTAATTTGATATGTTCGAGTCATCTAGACTTCATTCAACTATGTTCACAATATTATATCTTTATAATTTTGACATTTAATTAACCATGTCTCCACTGGGATGATCCAAATACTTCTGCATGTACGACACATGGAATAACAATAATAAATATTTATCTTACTAAATTCATTTGGAAACATAATTTTTTGCTCTATCCGTAACTATTCCTTATATATTGCATAATACAAACAACCCTATTCAAAATTTAGAACAATAATTTAAAACAATCTCATTTTGAAACGATAACACTTATCTAATCAACAAAAAAATATTTAGGAATGATAAAGGGAAATGCACATTCCTCCCAACCAACGAGTTGCCACCAACAACTCTCCTCGAGCTTAGACTTCTTTCCTTCAAGAATCCCCCTTTGTATTCCCTCTGTATTCAGGAATCCCCCTCCGTATTAGATCAAAATTTGGAGTTTGATTTCTCTGCTTCTTAGCCTACCCATAAAAATATTTTCTATCATTTACACATAGTCCAAATTGTGACCATGGTAGGAATTTAAGGAATCCAAAGAATGGAAGATGAATAAAATCTAGACCATGTGAAATAATAATATTTGCATGTTTATCTGTTGTTAATACACCCAACATATGAATACTTAGTTATCATTGTTTTTATCTTGTAAGAGGTATATGGCTACATAAAGAAAAAAGTTTAAATATGTACTTTAGGACCAGTGGTTATAAATTTACAACTAGTTTTGTTTCCATTATTTATAAGATTTGCATAAAATACTAAATTTGGTGCCATCATTGTTTTGTTCTTGATTGGGGTTGTATGTGGTGATGCCTTATAATGTATGCTTTCATTGTTACAAAATGAGCATTCATGCATGCTAATATTTTTATTATTTCTCACAGAAATTGCTCTACAATGTGTGGGCTAAAATTTCAGAACTGCGACATTCTGTTAGCATGAAGCAAGTACGATTGCAACAAGTGAAGCAAGTTGGCATGTTGAGCTCAATTATCTCTGGACAAGTAAGGTCTTTAGTCTATATAATCCAAATATGCCACCAAAATATTATTTGCAAAACCATTAGAGAATTTGTTATTTATTTATTATTTCTTTAATTATAAATTTAAATTCTCATTTTGACACATTCTTATAAAGGTCAGGGTTGAGCATAGGGTATTTTGTTCATGTTTTCCTAGCCATTTCTATGTCTTATCTTCAGTTTTTATGGTTTTGCAAACAATGACAACAATTTTACAAACAATATTGTTACCATTCTTATCCTGTAACGAGATTATATAAAACATCATGTTAAAGAAAACTATTTTATTTTCACATAAACTGACTATATGATGAATATCAAGAGTGGTGCAACGACAATAAAAAAACACTCATCAAACTATTTGCAAACTCAAGGAAGGTATGGAGCACCAAGATCTTATCGCACAATTCCCTCGTAAGGGTTAACTTCTATTAATTCCTCAATCCTTGAGTGTTGCAACTATTGTACAAAGGGTCCCTTATATAAATATAAAATGCCATAACAATCTCTTCAATTATCTCCACAATATCTTCATAACTATCTCCTTTGATCTCTCCATTATCTCCTCAAATCCTTCCATGAATCTCTTAGTAAATCTTCATCCCTATTTTCACTCCTTCCTCTTCATCCCCTGTATACTTATAGAATTATTCTACATCTCATTGTATTATTTATTTATTAATCTTTACAAATTTAGGTTCTTTTATTGGTTTATATTTATTTTCTAAACAACTTAGTAAAATTGGGATAAACCTGGTTTCTGTCGTGGTAGGTGGCTAGGGTGGAGCTAAACCAATTGTATACTATATCAATGGATTACTGGCATAAGCAATATCTCATGAGAAGTGGTTATCAACAGCTAAGAATTGTCGAAGATGATATTTGGAACACGACTTTTAAGACAAAACAATGTTTGTTTGAATGGTTAGTAATGCCTTTTGGGATTTGTAATTCACCTGCTACTTTCATGAGGGTGATGAATAATGTACTGCATCCATTTATTGATGATTTTGTCATAGTCCACTTAGATGATATTTTGATTTATAGTAAGACTTGAGAAGAGCATGTAAAGCATGTAAACAAAGTGCTAAATGTTTTGAAAAAGGAAAAGTTGTATTTGAAAATGTCCAAATGTGAATTTGGCAAAACATCCTTTGGTGTACTTGGGTCATATTGTAGGGGTTGGTGAATTGAGAATAGATCCCTCCAAATTAGAAGTTATTGTAAAATGGCCTATGCCTAATAATGTAATAGAAGTTAGAAGTTTTTTGGGAGCAACTCAATACTGGAGAAAGTTTATTGCTAACTTCTCATTCATTACATCTCCATTACATGCTTTGACAAGTGTGAAACAAGTCTTTCAGTGGGGAGGTAAACAATAGAAAGCCTTCGATGCATTGAAAGAGAGGATTAATACAACACTAGTTCTAGCACTTCCAAATCTCAAACAACCATTTGAAATTCAAACTGATGCAAGTGAATATGCTATGGGAGCAGTGTTGATGCAACATGGTAAGACAATATGTTATCATTATGAGACTTTTTCTAATGCAGTAATTAACTATATGACCTATGATAAGGAGTTGTATGCTCTAGTTCAAATTTCGAAGAAATGGAAACATTATTTGATGGGTAAAGAAACAATTATTCATACTGACCATCAACCTTTGCAATATCTTCAATCGCAAACTAAGCTACAACAAGCAAGGCATTTTAGGTGAATGGGATTTTTACAAAAATTTCATTTGGTCATTACATATAAGAAAGGAATTTATAACAAAGTTGCAGATATGTTATCTAGACCTAGATTCAATGCATCTATCATTCTTAAGCATAATTTAGTCATGCATGAAAGTTATATTGAACAATATGCTCAAGATGAAGACTTTAAAGATGTTTATGCAGCTTTATGTCAAGGCAATCATGTTGAAGAGTTGGATTATCATGTTCATAACAAGTTATTATATCATCTTGGCAAGTTGTGTGTTCCACAGGGTGAAAGAGTTAATGTCATAAGAGAAGCCCACACTTCTCTTATTGCTGGTCACTTTGGTGTAGGCAAAACAATTGCTCAACTGTATAGGTATTATTATTAGCCTCACATGAATGAAATAGTGTCAAGATATGTAAGAGGATGTTTTATGTGTGCTACTAGTAAGTCAAGTATTAGGAAATTGGGTTTGTATACTCCACTTCGTATTCCTTCTCGTCCTTGGGAAAGCATTTTTATGGATTTTGTAGGCGGATTAACTATGTCTAGAAAAGGTCATGATTATTTATATATTGTGGTGGATCGATTCAGAAAAATGTGTGTTTTGATGCCTTGTAAGAACTAGCAATTGTCCCAAAAGGTACAAAGAGAGGCCGATAGGATTATTAAATTGGAATTATTGAATTTTTCTACAAGAGTTAATTCGTTTGTGGAAAAACTCAGCAGTTACAATGAATTCTTACAGTAATGCCACTGCATAGCAATTTGCAGTACCGCTGTTTTTCATGCGACATAGGCAGTGCTAAGGCAACCTTACAAGTGGTAAAGTGGGATACACGAATCTGAACATTTGAGAATATCAAAGATGAGATCCACATGAACTTGCAGAAGGACCTCCCCTGGTCTGCCAGGTGTTATAAGAGTTGCAACTTTGACACTTGTGTGCAACAATGTGAAAATTTACTTAAGAAGAATTTACTTCAAAAGTTACTCCACAGTCATTGCATAAGATCCAAACCTGCTCAAATGACCGACGAGAAAGTGGTGAGGTATTTTCTCTCACGCTACTAATGGGCTCTAAAATATGCCTCCAAATTATACCACATTAACATCAGATAACTTACCATTTTGTTCTTGTAAGCTTGAGGCATTGGAGTCAAAGCAACCTACATGACAAAAAAAAATATCAGAATCCACTCAAGAAACTTAAAAAATCAATTGCCATTGGACGAAAGAAAATTTCAAATATGAGAAATCAAAAATAGCAAAAACACATATAATAAGCTACTCTTTATACAACCCATTGCAAGTTGACTTCAAGATGTTCATCTTGTCGAAAATATCTACCTCTCGGTCAAGTTTCTCCCACAATTTAGACATATCACAAACAGATTTGGAGCACACTGGACAAGCAAATCTGCAAAGGACAAACAAACATGTTAGAATGGCAAGACATTTGAAATAAAATTAAAGCTGCTACAAGCTGTGACCACAGATCGCTGAAGAAGGTACCATCAATGGGCATATCAGTGCAAGTATATCTAGTATTGTGTAATAGTATAGGTAGACTGGAAACAAGAGGTTGTGAGCCAGGGCACAAAACAGGCCACATATGAAACTTACTGAAGTGTACCTACACGATAACGCTTTAGGACGGTATTGCATGTAAAGCCATAGGTGGATAAGAAGGGGATTATTGATCATGTGAATAAAATCTCAATACAGGGATATGACTATTCCAGAATTCTGATAGACATGAGCAAAGCTAACTGATCATTAAGCAAAGTCAACTGATTTTTGATAGACATGAGCAAAGTCAACTATTTGACTTTTATCATATCAAGCATATCAGGTATTCTACTATAACAAGATAGCTTGCCATCACATATATAACAACTACAAGGCAGGACACTGAAACCACTGATGTTGTTTGTATAAGAGCAAGAGAAAAATAACATAAATGCACCCGGTATAGCTAGGTAATCCGAAGCTAGCTTAGAAGTGGGTATTATTGGTCGGCTTTTTTCTTCCTCTGCTTCCCCTCTCTCCATTAGAAACAGTGAGCGTCCATACCGATGAAAATGAATCCATTACTATCTTTCTATGCTTTTGCGTTAGAATATAAAGGTCAGGTGCACTGGTTTCGTCATATCTCTCTACAGTTGGAAAGAACCCGAGTGCTGAAGGCGGTCAATGGACTATATGTGCATTGCGAGGCCGAATTCACAGGCATCAAGCGGTGGAAAGCCAGGAAACACGCCAGATTGACGTGGGACGTTGCCCCCCATGGCGAAGAAGAGGTTGGTCTGTGTGTTGTGGTGTCTTTGTGGTTTTCTCCAGATATTGGGTCAAGGGTTCGAGCTTCTTAGAGACCGGGAAACCCCCAGCTCAACTGAACTGCTCTCACTCACTCTGTGTATGTTGTTTGGATTGGATTGCTAGTGGGTCAAATTTGACTGTGGGAGACGGGTCACTGGCTGTGTGTAGGTTTTCTTCCAGTTATTAGCTCTAGAAGAACTACTCCAAAGGATACACGTCCATCTTCTTATTAACCTGGCCATACATGAAATATTCTGGAGCCAGATACCTGAAATATGATAGCAGCTAGTTTTACGAAGCCTTGATTATAAATGACATTTATTTTCCTAAGGAAAGAGTTGGTGTAAAGAAAGAAATGGATATTTACCCAAATGTACCTACAATATCACTACCTATTGTTGTTTCTCACCCCCTCGAGAATAGATTCACTATGCCTGGGTACTTAGAATATTCGTTTTTTTTACATTGTTATTTCAATGATTTATCTGTATTCTAACAACAGACAACAAAATCCGAAACTTCTACCTATAAGTCTATGTGCAGATGCCGTTGTGGAGCCGAAGCAATTAGCGTGTAGCCACTTCTTTTGTTTGAAATGTGTGCCAAAGGTGAGATAAACAAAGCACTCATTTGCATTATTAAATCAATATATTTTTGAAAGAACATATATAATTGATTCAGGCTGCCATTTCTGTGAATTCTGCTGGTGCAGGTAATTAAATTGTCTGAGGAGTGCCCTATCTGTGTGCAACACAAGGGCAACCAGGTCTTTAAACTTTCTAGAAGGAGAGATTTATAATTTGATTATTACCCTTGGGAAAGAGAGCCAGTCCCACACCAAATGAGTGGTAGTTATACAAAATATACATCATGATACTCAGCTTGGTCCATTTCTCAGATGGCACCGGGTCTAAAATATAAAACAATTTGAAAATGGTGCAAATGCAATCCTTTGTATCTATATGAAGATACAGATAATGTACACAGTGCCCTGGGATGCATCAAGGTTCTGCCCTGGGGCCTGATTTATATTTTGTTTTTTTCGACTGAGATCTGCATCCCCACTGAATTGGGATTTTCAAACTGAGCAGGCAGCCAGGAAATTTGTCTACATATAACTATAGAAAATTCAGAAGATACCAAAAAAAGTATAGTTTACAGGAATAGTGTTGGGTATTTTAACCTAGGGAATAATTATTACCTAGTCTAGTGAACTACTGCTGCTACTACTGCTATTACTTGCAGTTATAGAAAACAACTATAGCCGTGATCAAGTTGTAATTCTTCAGTATAGAAAACAAAAAAGCATAGAAGAATTATGGGCGAGCTCCCTTTCATTGTGGCTCAAAGTATCGTTTGTTATAAGAAGTCTTTGAATAGTACAATGAATGACGAGAAGATTTTTCACATTATGTGTATACAACTTTCATACATTTGGTGCTGATGGTGATTTTTATGTGGATGAATCATATTTGGTGATATATTATTTGTTTGATTGGACTTTGTGGGACACATATATATAGAAATTAGATTCTTCAATTCACAGACCAATTAACACACGTACAGTTATAACATGCTGGGTTGACCTGCAGGAGGCCCGCAGGCACCACAATTTGTAATGCAAGAAAAAGACATTGTTCTGCATGGTTCTCTTTTGAAACTTTCCGTCGTTGGGTTTGCTGCAGAAACTGAATGCGTTAGTAGTTACAAGTATTGTCATGATATTTATCAACAAGTGAGTGTGTGGTGGAAAAGGCATAGTTGAGTTGAGACTTTAGACCTCCCTCTGGCTGTCACAAAACACCCCATGACTAATGCACATTGAGCACCTTTGTTACATGGTTAAAACGATTGGTAAATTAACTGTCATCCACTTTTTGCAGCCACTGGAGGGACAGAATGAATCTCAACATCTCTTCTGCGTACCATCTGGCCCACCTTCCACAAAGCATTCTTACCTTGATGATACCGCACACTGGCACTTCTGATAGAGTGGCCAACTTTGTCCTTGATGACAGACAGGCCCACTCTGGACAGGCATCTTAATGAGGGACCAAGGAGTCGGATGGATGGACCAAGGAGTCGGATGGATGGAGAAAGAGATGCTTGGAAAATAGTTAAACAAGGCGCCAGTACTTTGTATTCATAACTGTCACTCTAGTGAGGCGCTCACAGTATTTTGACAAAAATATGCAACAAATAATTACACACCATTCTGGCAATCCTTTGCTGTAACTTGGTGTAACAAATCTTTTGGCTTTATCAATTCAATCAATTTTGGATTTCCTTTTTAGGCCATAAATCTGTTCAGAGAATTAAAAAACCCCAAGACAATTGAAATCGGCCGGCAGGGAAGGTTTCCAATGCGATTTATCGTCAGATTCGAGGAGATAAGTCGCTTTAAATGTGATAGAGAGAGTTCAATTGGTTGCATTTTTATCTAGTCCTTTTCAGTTTCTCGGTAATTAGAGCTGGGCATGGAAGGATAATGTGGACTTGGCTAACCATGGTGAGAAATGTGTACCTTTCTGGCTCAGGCGTAACAAACTCTTGTGTTTCTGATCAACGCAGTAGGTTTTGGATTTTTTCCAAGTTACAGATCGCTTCAGATACTCTCAAAATCCAGTATAGTTGTGTGTGAACGGGGAATGTTTTCAATGTGGAATGGGAAATTTATGGCCTACAAATCGGTATATAATGAAATATTGTGGAGTAGGTAACATAAATTTTTGGCCACAGATTTAGTTTGCAGGTTGAACAGGACAAAATATATGCAACAGAGCTTCATTTCAGAACATATTTCATGGAAAAACAAACTAAAATGTCCACTGCCTGGAGTTTCTGTTGGGGATTTCACTGGGGAAAAAGTAAACATGCATATATGGGATTTACATAGCCTTGCTTGTTATGAATTTTATGGTCAGTAGACATATCGACTGCCTCATAGCAAAAATAGTATAAGCAAGTTCTGTAGGGCTTTGATGATCATATGTAAATTGCTGTTACTATCTCTTCTGTATTAATAAAAACAGACATTATATCTAATAAATCCAGGCGATGTTAGTGGGTCCATTGGGTCATCGTGCAGCAGTGAGTTGCACAAGGATGACCTAGATTCAAAACCATTCTATCCTAACACAATTTTGACATGAATTGTCCATAGAAAACTCTGACGGAATAATCATCCTTTCACGCCCTCTCTAATCAATAATAATACACTAACGAAGAAGAAAGTTCATGGAAATTTGTGCACTTACATTTTGGAGCCAAATAATCTCCGAGCTCGAAGACGTAGTGTCCATCTTTATCATCTTCACGCCATGGAGGAGAAATACCGCGCTGAACCGCAGGTCCCTTCTGACCACCGAGCGCAGAAGGCGGAGGATGAGGAGGAGGAGCATGCTCTAACCCTAGCCCTGCCGAAGAGGAAAGGATTCGAACCTGGTGTTGGGCATCATGGGCGCCACCATTATAGAGTAGCGTTCGCTGAGTCTACACACAGCCAGCGACCCGTTTCCCACAGTCAAATTTGACCCGCTAGCAATCCAATCCAAACAACATACACAGAGAGAGTGAGAGCAGTTTAGTTGAGTTGGGAAGCTACCATATGCATCTTTCTCCGAAAACACCATATGCATCTTTCTCCGAAAACACAATGCGCCATTACTACTGGAGCTTAAGAATGCATAAGCTTCCGAAGAAAACAGCACGAATTTAGCAGCAGAACCGTCTTCATCAATATCCATGAATACACGACGCAGCTCACTTGCAGAACTCTGCGGTTATGCCCGCTCTTTTCCCGATGCCACGTAGCGTGAGATTGCAGAACTCTGCGGTTATGCCCACTCTGTTCCCGACGCCACGTGTCAGCGTGAGAAACAAAGGGACGACGAAAGTCCCTTTCAAAGGAAGGCCTATAGGATTATTGAAAGGAAGAAACCTCTACAGATAGTCAAGCATATACAAAGCTCACTAGTGACCAAGGAAATAACCACGATGACACAAAACCAAAACCAAACCATTCATATCAATATATTAAGTTTAAAACGCGTTCATACTAAAAACTCAATAGATTATTGGCAACACACTTTTTTTTTTTAACTAAAAAATAAATTATACCGTTTTACATGGTAAATGAAAAGCGGAGAAATTTGTGATTTCCAAATACTAAAACAAACCACTTACAACTTACATTGCTGGTTGACACTACAACTAAAACATTAACTAATTGTAATATGCTTTTCCACATTGTAATTTAATATTTTAAAATAACCAAGCGTTATCTAATCTATTCCTATCTTCAACTTGTAAACTCAATAATTATTTCTAAAATTGTTGTCCACTTATACCATATATAGAACCACCTTAATTAATAATGATAACCCCTCAAGTGAAGGTCAGATCAACAATAGTTAATTTCAAATAAGGAAAATATTATTTACTTAAACCATGAGTGTTGAAAAAGCATTATTTAAATAGATTATATAAACATTAACCATTCCGCAATATCAACATTATTTACTTGCATTATGTCAACATTTACCATTGCGTGTATCTTGGTAACCATAACCAGATGGAAATAAGGTCGGCCCCGTAATATTATTTACTTGGTTTATGTCAACATTTACCATTGCGTGTATCTCAGTAACTATAACCAGATGGAAATAAGGTAGGGCCCGTTGTTGTGTTGTTGTATAGTGCGATTAGAAAGTCAAATTATAATATTCTTAAACCAATATTTATTGTATTCTTATGTGATGTTTAATAAAATACAATTAATTTTGTGATCTATAAATAATTTTGTAACTATTTTTATTTAAACATTAATAATAATAATAATAAATGGGTTTTCCATTGATTAAAACCTCGACTTCCCATCATTTATCATAACCCCCTGTTCAGTATTAATTCTTAGAAGATCACACATGTTTCTTTCATCTGACTTGCAGTGTCTACATTCTCCACATTCTCCAGTAAATAAGGGAAGCACACTGTGACCCTCCTTGAAGTCAGTCACCCCTTCTCCAACACTCTCAACAACTCTGTGTCAAGCAACAGATCTATAGTTAGTGACCAATGCAATGCATTGCATTTTTGCAAAAAGGAAATGAAATGCAAAAAAACAAGGTGATATTGCATTGCCAATTTGGATTACTCCTTTGGCTCATTAATGGAAGGAGATTAATCTACAGGATCATGCAAAATTTGGTAATCGGATGTGCACGTGTATCCTCATGATTTTCTATTTATAAATTTCAGTATTGATTATGCAAGAAAGCAGGATTGGGTTTTGTAATTTGTCAATTACTTTCTTTGGTTGGAGTTTTGATTATAGTTTAAAATTTGGTATTGCCCTAGTGACTGCAACGTGTAACTATGTGATGATACCCGAGCATCTGCGCTCTTCAGTATTGTTCTGCAATAGTTAGAGCTAAGGTTTTCCAGAGATTAAAGTAAGTCTCACTACTCATTTAGAATGGCGATTGAGATTCAACGGCCCAGTTTCAAATGTGGTCTACATTATCAATTTAGTATTTCATAATCGGCATGGCCAAACTGTCTATTTTGATTTTCGCAAATTCAATTTCAAAAAACAGTGTTTGGAAATATTTATTTCAATTGTGGATTGGTTTCATGGTAAACCAAAACAGAAAATCGCTTTCCTTGCACATATATGCTGCCCCGAATTGTTATCATTATCAGTATTATTATCTTCTCCCAACAGCGGCAGAATGACGGATATATGCACAAGAGAAGAACCAAAAAGACAAGTACTCCAAGATATCCACTGAAAAGAAGCCTATAATCACAGAATCATTACTGCAGTAGAGTGTTTACATTGTTACTTTAGCTCTCAGAGGCCTCACGTAAACTCTAGGTGCAAATTTCAATAGTTTTGCACAATCATGTATGATTTAATAAATATTGAGGTTTGCAGCTCAACATCTTTTTTATCTCTCTCAATGCTTAATAGATCCAAGTAAAGGTGAAGCTATGCTAGTTTACAGTTGTTTGAAGTTAGGAAGAAAGGCAAAAAATGTCATCATATTTTGACTATATGGTAATTTAAAAAAAAATGGCATTGGTTCTTTTTCCATTTTTATATTAGTGTTATATACACACACAAAGATCTCCTGCACCCCAGACTGTAAAGCTCCTCACTTCTCTTGACCCAAATACAAAACTCAATTGATTTTTATAAGTCTATAAGTGCATGCTTCAGTCCAAAAATTGGCTCCAAACAGCTCATACAATATAATAATATATGGTTATACAGATCTGTGCAGGTGTCAAGTGAATGAAAGAAAATTTACCACAGATTTGTCCATACTAGGGCACCAGAGGGGTTTTGTACCCAGCAATGTGCATACTGAATATGTGGTTGACACTACAACTAAAACATTAACTAATTGTAATATGCTTTTCCACATTGTAATTTAATATTTTAAAATAACCAAGCGTTATCTAATCTATTCCTATCTTCAACTTGTAAACTCAATAATTATTTCTAAAATTGCTGTCCACTTATACCATATATAGAACCACCTTAATTAATAATGATAACCCCTCAAGTGAAGGTCAGATCAACAATAGTTAATTTCAAATAAGGAAAATATTATTTACTTAAACCATGAGTGTTGAAAAAGCATTATTTAAATAGATTATATAAACATTAACCATTCCGCAATATCAACATTATTTACTTGCATTATGTCAACATTTACCATTGCGTGTATCTCGGTAACCATAACCAGATGGAAATAAGGTCGGCCCCGTAATATTATTTACTTGGTTTATGTCAACATTTACCATTGCGTGTATCTCAGTAACTATAACCAGATGGAAATAAGGTAGGGCCCGTTGTTGTATAGTGCGATTAGAAAGTCAAATTATAATATTCTTAAACCAATACTTATTGTATTCTTATGTGATGTTTAATAAAATACAATTAATTTTGTGATCTATAAATAATTTTGTAACTATTTTTATTTAAACATTAATAATAATAATAATAAATGGGTTTTCCATTGATTAAAACCTCGACTTCCCATCATTTATCATAACCCCCTGTTCAGTATTAATTCTTAGAAGATCACACATGTTTCTTTCATCTGACTTGCAGTGTCTACATTCTCCACATTCTCCAGTAAATAAGGGAAGCACACTGTGACCCTCCTTGAAGTCAGTCACCCCTTCTCCAACACTCTCAACAACTCTGTGTCAAGCAACAGATCTATAGTTAGTGACCAATGCAATGCATTGCATTTTTGCAAAAAGGAAATGAAATGCAAAAAACAAGGTGATATTGCATCGCCAATTTGGATTACTCCTTTGGCTCATTAATGGAAGGAGATTAATCTACAGGATCATGCAAAATTTGGTAATCGGATGTGCACGTGTATCCTCATGATTTTCTATTTATAAATTTCAGTATTGATTATGCAAGAAAGCAGGATTAGGTTTTGTAATTTGTCAATTACTTTCTTTGGTTGGAGTTTTGATTATAGTTTAAAATTTGGTATTGCCCTAGTGACTGCAACGTGTAACTATGTGATGATACCCGAGCATCTGCGCTCTTCAGTATTGTTCTGCAATAGTTAGAGCTAAGGTTTTCCAGAGATTAAAGTAAGTCTCACTACTCATTTAGAATGGCGATTGAGATTCAACGGCCCAGTTTCAAATGTGGTCTACATTATCAATTTAGTATTTCATAATCGGCATGGCCAAACTGTCTATTTTGATTTTCGCAAATTCAATTTCAAAAAACAGTGTTTGGAAATATTTATTTCAATTGTGGATTGGTTTCATGGTAAACCAAAACAGAAAATTGCTTTCCTTGCACATATATGCTGCCCCGAATTGTTATCATTATCAGTATTATTATCTTCTCCCAACAGCGACAGAATGACGGATATATGCACAAGAGAAGAACCAAAAAGACAAGTACTCCAAGATATCCACTGAAAAGAAGCCTATAATCACAGAATCATTACTGCAGTAGAGTGTTTACATTGTTACTTTAGCTCTCAGAGGCCTCAAGTAAACTCTAGGTGCAAATTTCAATAGTTTTGCACAATCATGTATGATTTAATAAATATTGAGGTTTGCAGCTCAACATCTTTTTTATCTCTCTCAATGCTTAATAGATCCAAGTAAAGGTGAAGCTATGCTAGTTTACAGTTGTTTGAAGTTAGGAAGAAAGGCAAAAAATGTCATCATATTTTGACTATATGGTAATTTAAAAAAAAATGGCATTGGTTCTTTTTCCATTTTTATATTAGTGTTATATACACACACAAAGATCTCCTGCACCCCAGACTGTAAAGCTCCTCACTTCTCTTGACCCAAATACAAAACTCAATTGATTTTTATAAGTCTATAAGTGCATGCTTCAGTCCAAAAATTGGCTCCAAACAGCTCATACAATATAATAAAATATGGTTATACAGATCTGTGCAGGTGTCAAGTGAATGAAAGAAAATTTACCACAGATTTGTCCATACTAGGGCACCAGAGGGGTTTTGTACCCAGCAATGTGCATACTGAATATGTGGTTGACACTACAACTAAAACATTAACTAATTGTAATATGCTTTTCCACATTGTAATTTAATATTTTAAAATAACCAAGTGTTATCTAATCTATTCCTATCTTCAACTTGTAAACTCAATAATTATTTCTAAAATTGTTGTCCACTTATACCATATATAGAACCACCTTAATTAATAATGATAACCCCTCAAGTGAAGGTCAGATCAACAATAGTTAATTTCAAATAAGGAAAATATTATTTACTTAAACCATGAGTGTTGAAAAAGCATTATTTAAATAGATTATATAAACATTAACCATTCCGCAATATCAACATTATTTACTTGCACTATGTCAACATTTACCATTGCGTGTATCTCGGTAACCATAACCAGATGGAAATAAGGTCGGCCCCGTAATATTATTTACTTGGTTTATGTCAACATTTACCATTGCGTGTATCTCAGTAACTATAACCAGATGGAAATAAGGTAGGGCCCGTTGTTGTGTTGTTGTATAGTGCGATTAGAAAGTCAAATTATAATATTCTTAAACCAATACTTATTGTATTCTTATGTGATGTTTAATAAAATACAATTAATTTTGTGATCTATAAATAATTTTGTAACTATTTTTATTTAAACATTAATAATAATAATAATAAATGGGTTTTCCATTGATTAAAACCTCGACTTCCCATCATTTATCATAACCCCCTGTTCAGTGTTAATTCTTAGAAGATCACACATGTTTCTTTCATCTGACTTGCAGTGTCTACATTCTCCACATTCTCCAGTAAATAAGGGAAGCACACTGTGACCCTCCTTGAAGTCAGTCACCCCTTCTCCAACACTCTCAACAACTCTGTGTCAAGCAACAGATCTATAGTTAGTGACCAATGCAATGCATTGCATTTTTGCAAAAAGGAAATGAAATGCAAAAAACAAGGTGATATTGCATCGCCAATTTGGATTACTCCTTTGGCTCATTAATGGAAGGAGATTAATCTACAGGATCATGCAAAATTTGGTAATCGGATGTGCACGTGTATCCTCATGATTTTCTATTTATAAATTTCAGTATTGATTATGCAAGAAAGCAGGATTGGGTTTTGTAATTTGTCAATTACTTTCTTTGGTTGGAGTTTTGATTATAGTTTAAAATTTGGTATTGCCCTAGTGACTGCAACGTGTAACTATGTGATGATACCCGAGCATCTGCGCTCTTCAGTATTGTTCTGCAATAGTTAGAGCTAAGGTTTTCCAGAGATTAAAGTAAGTCTCACTACTCATTTAGAATGGCGATTGAGATTCAACGGCCCAGTTTCAAATGTGGTCTACATTATCAATTTAGTATTTCATAATCGGCATGGCCAAACTGTCTATTTTGATTTTCGCAAATTCAATTTCAAAAAACAGTGTTTGGAAATATTTATTTCAATTGTGGATTGGTTTCATGGTAAACCAAAACAGAAAATCGCTTTCCTTGCACATATATGCTGCCCCGAATTGTTATCATTATCAGTATTATTATCTTCTCCCAACAGCGACAGAATGACGGATATATGCACAAGAGAAGAACCAAAAAGACAAGTACTCCAAGATATCCACTGAAAAGAAGCCTATAATCACAGAATCATTACTGCAGTAGAGTGTTTACATTGTTACTTTAGCTCTTAGAGGCCTCAAGTAAACTCTAGGTGCAAATTTCAATAGTTTTGCACAATCATGTATGATTTAATAAATATCGAGGTTTGCAGCTCAACATCTTTTTTATCTCTCTCAATGCTTAATAGATCCAAGTAAAGGTGAAGCTATGCTAGTTTACAGTTGTTTGAAGTTAGGAAGAAAGGCAAAAAATGTCATCATATTTTGACTATATGGTAATTTAAAAAAAAATGGCATTGGTTCTTTTTCCATTTTTATATTAGTGTTATATACACACACAAAGATCTCCTGCACCCCAGACTGTAAAGCTCCTCACTTCTCTTGACCCAAATACAAAACTCAATTGATTTTTATAAGTCTATAAGTGCATGCTTCAGTCCAAAAATTGGCTCCAAACAGCTCATACAATATAATAAAATATGGTTATACAGATCTGTGCAGGTGTCAAGTGAATGAAAGAAAATTTACCACAGATTTGTCCATACTAGGGCACCAGAGGGGTTTTGTACCCAGCAATGTGCATACTGAATATGTGCTCAGAATTATCCCACAACTAAATGTCTGTTCATCCTCAACTCTTTAGGGCCCAACATGTGCCAAAAAGAACAATCTCAAAAGATTGCATGTCAGCCAAAAATAGCTTGACTTAAAATATAACAAGAGAACAGATACAATTGACATTGAAGCATCTCCATCCAAAGACCACAACTGTAGTTGAATCAAGTGTGTTTCTTATAGTGGAGAAAACAAGGGATCTATCATGAATCAAATTGTGTTCTTATAGTAGAGAAAACAAGGGATCTATCTTATTTGTGAAAAGCACTCACCATAATCCCCAACTTTCTGACAGAATTAAGTCTTCTTGTTTCATGACACATGTACACACTTGGCTCACAAAAGTTTGAATGATCCATAGTAATCTATATCTACCAGAAACAATTGCAACATAGCAAAATCATCCTGAACCAACAACTATCACATGCCACGTACCAACACTAATTCTGAAGGGTTAATCCATAATAGTAATACTTTAGGTGAGATCACGTAATTAAAGAAAACCATCTCTAAGCATCTTGAACCCCAATGTCTATAGGTCTCGTGTGAATTCTATGATAGGTGCAACAAAATATATAAGAGTTCAGTTTTGCAACAGTTAATGGAGGTTTTGCAATTTTTATGCAGGTAATGGAGATTTTGCAATTTTTATGCAGGTGTAAGCAAGCCTAATATGATTTCACAAAATTAGACAAGAACAACAAATCGTTTTGCTTATGACTGCTTTCAGATTAACATTTACGAATGCGGTCTCCATTGAGCTATTAAAATAATAATAATAATAATAATAAATAAATAAATCATTATTTTTCCTTTTTTAGTATGAAATTATATTCTGAAAAATTTCATGCAAATTTTGTTAGCTATTAAAGCAACTCCAACTTGGATCCACAGAGTCGAACATCACCGACTCAAGCTGTCTTCCATAGGACACGATACACGAGAGCAAATTCGGATATTTTGCATAGGAAATTGGCAGTCTTAGAATTTGACATCACATTTTTCAAATAAACTATGATGATAACTTCTAGTTTCATTTGGGCAAAATACCAAATGGTATTCAACTGAAAATTAAGGCCATATCACAGGGCTATACACTAACCATCAATTTCTGTAGTGCACTACCTATTTGAGACTTGAGAGAGCAACAACAAAAGAAATGTCTCCCAAAACAAGAAATATGAAAACTTCAAATAAAAAACAGCAAGAAAGCAAAACCATTCTGAGGTTCAGCAAAACATTGACTGATGTAACAAACAAAATATAAATGCACAAGGACGTTCATAAAGAGTTCCTGTCGATGATCAAGGTAACAGTTAACTGGGACAGCGAAGAATTTTACCAAAATCTAACTGACTAAATATTTAATATGAAAGGCTACTAACATGTCATTCACCATGAAAAGCATGACATTGCAGGCACCATCTGCCCAGTGTTAGTCATCAGTTCAAACAGCCAAAATCATCACGTACGTACACATGATATATTATAGACCCCAGTACCATCTGCAGTGCCTGCTACTATCATACCGTTTCAAAGGTTGGCTGATTGATGTTCATTGTGTTCAGTTACATTCCTTATTAGCATCATTAATAATAATATTATATACTTACATCAAGACTAAAACTAAAGCAGCATTCAGATTTAACTCAGCTGTTATTTACACCTAAGTTGATCTTATATCTTGTTACATTAACAGCATTGATTATCTACACCTGCGGCACAACTACAGGCAAAGAAGGCTTTCAAATAGATTAAAAATCAAGCTGAGAATCATTCAAACTTCAACTCAGACATCAATTTACATCATAACCAAAAGTAAAAAGGCTTTTACTAATAGATTCATTTTGAAACGGGGCATTGTCGAACAAATTAACTTTTAATCCATTTTTTTTTCCAGGAAAAGGTGAAAGATAATAATAATCAGACTGAAGACCGCAGCGTAAATACAGTTAAGGAAGCAGCTGATGCAATTAAACCACGAGCTTGTCCATGGATACATAGTTATAACACCACCATCACTCTCTGCATTATCCAACCTGTAAACCAAAAAATATGCTCACAAAAATTATGATTAACTCATGTATAGTGGTGGTGTTGAAAATAAAAGATGAAAACTAATGGTTACTTACTGAAAGTCTATCTTGTACTTTGGATAACGCTTGCAAATGAAATCTACAAACCCTGATAAAGTGGTGCTATGGGCAGAGCAAATGTATCTTTCTCCCACTGTAGGTTGTTCCATCAAAAACAAATGAGCTCTACAAACATCTTCAATATGAACAAAAGATGTCACAATAGACTTCAATAATCCTTGCCATTATGTGTTTCCTGCAATTCAATCATGGCTTTTTATCGTTAATTTGATTTTATTTAAATTTGGAACATACCCATATTTAAAAGATAAATGATATTAAATCTACGGAATGTTTATCGTTAATATGTAAAACCTAATGGTGAGATTGTAACCTCATACCTCATTATTTTCTATTATATAGAACCTGAGGTTGCCGTGCCACATCAATTATTAAAAACAAACCCAAAAAGAGAAAAACAAAACAAAAAAATCAGGCTCGAGTTTGTGAAACCTGTGATGAGGGACATGGTTACATCGACGCTGGAGGGAATTGTCGTTGTTAGCCAAGGACCCACTACTGTGACTGGGACCATACTGACAACTTCCATTTTGTTTTCTTTAGCAAATTGCAGGGCAGGTTGGTCTGCCAGGGTTTTTGACACATAATACATCTGAATGCATTCAATCAATGAAAACTGTAAAACTTCCTACAATGTTCAATTTAAACCAGAAATTCGTGCAATAAACTTACCCAACCAGGGGGTTTATTTTGTCTGATGAGATCTACTGAGCTCCAGCATGATTCATCGATGATTTCCACTAGTTTCTCTGGAAAAGAAGCAGCACTGGCAGATGATGTGTTCACCACACGCCTTACACTTTTGGTTGCTAGGCAGGACTTGAGAACATTCAGAGTTCCTCTCACGGCAGTTTCAATCACCTCTCTCTGTACAAAACAATTCGATTAATATCATATCGTTGTCCCAAAAACATCGGTAACTTACTTCTTTACTGTTTCACTTACCTCTGGATCTTGGGAACCAAAATCTGTAGGAGTTGCAACATGAAAGACGCCGCGGCAGCCATGGATGGCATAGTCAAAGCTCCCTTCCTCGCAGAGATTTGCTCTGAAAAGACGAAGCCTCTCTTGGGCCCCTGAGAGTGAGAGAAGGGATGAGTTCTTTGATGGGTTGTGTGGATCTCTGAGAGTGGCATGCACTGTGTACCCATTCTCCAGCAGAGTCTTTACGAGCCATTAAGCTAATTTTTTTACTTTGAACTTCACCTTATTATAAATTTTGAAAATATTTTAAAATCTAAATAAAACCAATTGTGTGCTTTCTCTTGTTTTTCCTGTTATCTGTAAGAATGACCAAAAAGGTGTGAATGCTAAAAATGTAACAAGTTCAGCCAAACCTTGGAATTAAATAAATTTTCCCATAAAAATTGTCAATATTATTTTTATAATGTATGGATTTTGACCTATTCATATCATCGTTCTATCAGGCGAAAAAAAGAATTCTAAAAGTTGTCCGTTCCAAAACTTCAGATGCAATTCATTTCCCAAAAAACCTTTTACAGCAATACCGATTCTCTTTGTCAACAAGTAAATCACAAATCGGGAATTGCCTAGGTTATATTAGCAAAGAAGAGAGAGGTGCGAGGTTCGAATCTCTTTCCCTCCCCGTTAAAGTGTTTTGTATCTTAGCTTCGTAACTGACACAAATCAATCCAATAACGAAAAACTTGGTAACCAAAATAATTCGGTGACAATTTCGACTAATAATGTGATATCTGAAGGCAAATAATGAAGCATAAAACTTAATTCAAACAGTAAAGAAAACCTGAACACTCGAATTAACTATTCCTCACAATTCATGATAAAAAAATAACATGAAATTGACACAAATATGCAAAGAGCCGGGCAAATAACCTGGTCAATTCTTCTCTTCTGAATTCCAAATTGGGTACCTTTAAACCATCTCAGCCAATATATATCAGTACCACCTCTGTCCCGTGAATTTTCCTCCGCCGCTGAGTTTATAATTTCTCCCGTGTCCGACGATGAAGCTGGGAATAGCAGAAGCGAAAAAAGTAGCAGTAACCCCAGAAATCCTCCGTTAGGCCTGTGGATATTCATTCCCTAAGATGCGCTAATAAAATGTAAATTCGCCAGAAATAAATCAATATGCAGTAAAGATCTGCTCCAACATCAATGCCGAAACGCTTTGACAAATTCCCGTCACTTGCTGTTCTCAATTGAGACACCACAAACAGTGTTTTTCTTCCCGTCTCGACAAAGGGGTGGAATAGAAAAAGGAACTACCCGCTGTCTCCATTGCGCGTATGAACCGTGGACCAGAGGCAAGCAGGCGGAACATTCTTGAAAATGATTGAACTACCTATTTGGACTGCAAATTTTCGTTGAAAAGTCGGTCTATTGACAGAAACGGCAGTTCTGCTAAATGTGGGAAGCCCGTATAAAATATCCATGAATACACGACGCAGCTCACTTGCAGAACCCTGCGGTTATGCCCGCTCTTTTCCCGATGCCACGTAGCGTGAGATTGCAGAACTCTGCGGTTATGCCCACTCTGTTCCCGACGCCACGTGTCAGCGTGAGAAACAAAGGGACGACGAAAGTCCCTTTCAAAGGAAGGCCTATCGGCCTAAATAGGTAACAACTAAACAAACTGTACAAATGTTCTTTCAGAATGTATGGGTTCGCTTTGGGCTACCCAATTCTCTTATATCCAATTGAGATTCTCGATTTATTGGGAAGTTTTGGTCAAGTTTGTGGGAAATCATGGGCACAAAATTGGAAAAGAGCACAACATTTTATCCACAAACAGACGGTTAGACACAAGTAGTGAACAAGTCAGTAGTGCATCTACTACGTGGATATTGTGGTAAGCATCATAAACTTTGGGATGAACATTTTAATTATATCCAGCATGGCTATAATTGTGTCAAGCATTCATTAACTTATACATCTCCATTAAAAGCTTGTTTTGGATATTTGCCAAAGTCTCCTTTGGACTTTATATTTGGCAAGGATATTGCAGTGGATGGACATAGTGATGTGGATAAAGCCAAGTGATTCATTGAACAAATCCAATTGGTGCATCAAACAGTACAAGGATAGTTGGAAAAGAGTCGGGCCAAGTACAAGTTAGGAATGATAAGCATCGAGTTGATCATGATTTTCAAGTGGGAGATAGAGTATGGTTGTATATCAGCAAGGAAAGACTGCAAGGTGAAGGTAAAAAGCTAAAACCAATCAGGTATGGTCCTTTCAAGATTGTGGAAAAGATTGGTAATAATGCTTTCTGATTAGATTTTCCACCTTACATGCAAATTTATTCTGTTGTGAATGTGGAAAACTTGAGGTTGTATGAGCCTCCTATGATCATTGATCAAGAAGAGAATGTTCAGATTCCATCTATAAAATATTTTTCTCCCAAATACTTAGATGAACTGCAAGAAGATACCATTCATGATAGGAGAATAAGAACATCACGTAGAGGCAATGTGGATAATATTCATGTGGGGCTCAAAGGTATCACTCCAACTAAAGCATGGTGGATAGAGATCGGGAAAGTGAGGGAGTTGTACCCTCACTTACTTGCTAGGTAAAAACTAACTTTTAGTGGTCCAAAAGCTTTCAGTGGGGAGGAGTGATCCATGGGATATAGAAAATGCTAAAAAATAAAGTGCTAAAATTCTCTTGAAACTAGCGCTAATTCGTAGAACTCGTCGCGCTGATTCCAATGACGCTTTAATCGCTTCAATCCGACACTGTATGAGCAAGTTATGGCATTATGAAGTTTTAGGCAAATAGTAAAAAAGTCAACTTGTAGGGTTCACTGTGCAGGCCAGTGATGTTGGCGTGTCAATCCATACGCTGAAATGGTAGTCGATGGTTGGTGGTATGAATGGGAAGATGTGCCAATTGCAAAAGGGCACATGGTCTAGATGTCGACAGTACAATATTGAGGTGGCCCAATCATAGGCTGCCACGTGGGCTAATTAGAGGGCACCACATGGCCCTATGAAAGGTCTCCAATTGGCCTCGATTTTTGTGCCAAAATTTGTTGGTTGAATCGACCTCTGCAAGATTTCAAACCAATGACCTCCCATCCACAAAACCAATGTTCGACCAACTGGTCTATGTTATGGCTTATTGAATGATGAGCGAATGTTTTAATTTATTGTCATAATAATTGAAGGTTGGCATTAAAATGCTCGATCGGTTTGACGCTTGGTTACGTGGCACATACGTGACCAACGATAGGTGTTACATGCAGAGGCAACAAAAAAAGTAACAAGCTTGGTTGTATGGGGCTCCACGTGACTGGAGCCATCAGAATAGGTGCGAAGTTATGGTTCAACACCAACGCGAATAGGTGTTACGCCAAGGGTTATATGGCGACCGCATGACTAGAGGCAGGGCCGACGGTTGGTGTTAATTGACAACGGTCAATCGCCAAATATGACTAGTGCACAGACTGCTCAATGGTTATAATTTATTATTTATTTAAGATAAATAAAAAACAAAACAACCATCAACACATTTAGCTATTCGAACCGATGACCGGCGCCATAACAACGCCTACACCTAGCCAGTCGGGCTATGAGCCCATATTGTTGAATCTTTTTCGAAACATAACCTTTTTGTAGAGCAGTTTGATAATTCTATGTTGGAAGAGGGGTATTTTGCTCATTTTTAAGCCTTTTTGAGCTTCGAGAGAGGGTAGATGGGGTTTTTGAGCATTTTGAACAACATGGAAGTGTTAGTTTTTCAATTCGAAGCTGGTAAATTGATGTATTAAGCACTTGAGTATTTTTAATAAAGTTATCACCGCTGGAAGTTGGACTCGGAGACATAGCCCAAGATGGGTGAACTCTGTTATGAAGTTGTGTCTTGTCTATGCTGTGCTTTTATCCTCTTTGTTCTGTAAGTTTCTGCAATTTTACTTACGTTTATGTATTTTTGCAATTACGATGTATTGCACAAAGAGACATAAAATAGCTTTAAAATTGTTCAATAATACCTTCACTTTTTCTTTTTGGATCAAATTTGGCATCAAAGCATGGTTGTATGAAGGTTTGACAAGATTTGCATGAATCTAAAAAGAAAGGAGCTAAAACCCGTACTTCGCCTAAAAAGGAAGGGGGGCAAAGATCCAATGCTATACCTTCTAAAGCTTGCACCTATTGTTTCTTGAGAACATGAGTAGATTCTTACAAATTGCTGGCATAAGATGATGCAAGAACAAAACATTTCTAAGATTTGAGAGAAATCGACCCACTGTTAGACCCACGGGAGGCAAGAGAGTTTTAGACACCAGATTTTGGGGCTTTCTTGTTTCGATATTTCCTACTTCTAGTTAAAGGAGGGGAAGAATGCATATTATTTTTTAGCACATCTAAACAGGAAGGAGAAGAAGAGGGAGGTTTGATTTCCTCCTCATCCTCCTTTCCAACTTCTTCTTCTTTCTTTTCTATAAGAAGGATTTTGTTAGTATCCTCGGATGAAGATTTTTCCTCAATAAATGAATTAATATCCTTTGGAGACACTTGATTTAGGAATGTTTGATCAAATTGAGCCTCATCACCCATAAATTCTGCCACTCGATATTTCAAAACTTCATATCTACTACCGAAGGAAGGATGTTGATGAGATTCAGGCATGTTGGCATGTCGCCTCTCAGTCAATTGCTTCTTGGGTTTCCTTGTAACTAGTTTAAATTCTCCTTGCTCATCATTACTATGAGAAAATGATAAAGGATTAGAAGAAAGTTGAGAAGTTGGAGCCTTGGGACAACTTTTTACAAAATGCCATACTCACAATAATAATTACATTTAAAGGAACTTGTTCATAATCTAGGGTATGAAGATGGGATCAATTGTCCAAGTTAAGCTGAATAACTTGAGGAAGGCCCTTTAAAAATTCCATTTCAACATAAATTATGGAACAAGAGAAGCTATTCTCCTTATCCATGTCACTAGAAATAAATCGATCCAATTTATATCCTATACCCTTGAAAATACATTCACCTTAGAAAAGAAGGGGAATATATGACAATCTGATCCACACTGGTGTAGAAGAAATTTCCATCATGGGGTTGAAATCTAGAGACTAGTGGGTGAGAAACATTCCTCTAGTGTCCATGAAAAAATGTATAGATTTGTAGATCTGATGTTTATCCTCCTTGTTTTAAAAAATAAAAGAATAATAATTGCTTCCATGATAGAAAATACCTGTGAGCTCATGATTTACCCAATTAACAAATACCCATTCCAAAATACAATTGTTCTTAGGGAAAAGGCCAATGAACCCTCTTTCTTTCAATATAATCACATTCTTCTTCACAGAGGAGAAAATTCCCAAATCACGAGAGGGAATTGATTTCGCCTTTTGAACAAATCTACTTCTGAGATGCATTGAAAAAACAATGATCTCAACCACTCAAGAACTAGAGAAACACCACTAGATCATAGTCTGGCAACAGGAAAGACCCCAATGAGTTGGGAACACATGGAACAAGAAAATAATTGCCAAGTTGATAGCAAACCGAGCTAGCTTAAAATCAAGACAAACATTGATTCAATGGCAAAAAACTCCAAAGCTATCATGAAGACTGAAAAAATCCACACTTACCCACAAATGAAACTCCAATGTACAACAAAAATGATCAACACAAAGGGGAGGAAAAACAACTGCTAGAAAACCCTAGAGTCTCACTATCAGGTCTTCAATTCCATTACTTCCCTAAGATAGTTGACACACTTATTTATAAGAGGAAAAATATGCTTAAATTTTATGTGAATCTAATTAAACTCTCTTTGTTAAGTGGTTCACTTTATATATATATATTCTTTTTGCTTGTAAGTTAGACATCTTTGTATTACAAAAAAAAGTACGAAGATTACATGTTTTGAGGGATTTGGCTAGGCAGATACAAGATTGCACTAGAAGCAAAAGAGGTTGGTTATCACAAAATTGTGGCAGGTGGGACCACCTGCTCTTGTGAAGAAAACTAGGTGACCACCTGAATAGTTTAGATCATCAAAAAAATAGTAAAGGGCAGAAGCCTCAAAATGACTTGAGTCGCAATGGAAGCCTAAGCAATGTTAAGTGCTACTTGTTGGGGTTATCCTTCCCATACTTGAGCTCAGGAGGATCTTCCCATTGCACTAGCATTGGTCTATAGTAGTCATCATCATCAAGTGGTGGGTGCCCAACTAGTGGATGGTGCATTACTGGCAAAGAGTGCCCATCTAATGGTTGGTGCATTGTAGGTGGAGGATGGGTGATGCTGCTTGGGAAATTGGTATGAGCTTCCTTACTACGAGATGTTCCAGGATTCACAAGATTGTTCTCCATGGTATTGCACTGCTGCCGAGGCCTAGATGAGGATTGGCCCTCAATGCAACACATATGCTGCCTATAGGGTCTAATATCTTGCAAGGTAGAATCCACACAACTTTGTGAAAAGGAGTTGTTTGCAGATGAAGAAGTATGTTGGAGTTGAAGCCCTAGAGCACTAGCGATGGTTCACAACACAACTTGGGCACGAAAAATGTGAAAGTCTAGGTCCCAAGCATGTCCCTCCAACACCATAGTAGCATCTTCTTGGTCTATGATGTGGTGACCCAACAAATTGTAAGAGGGACTATGCTTTATCACTGATGATGCCCATCTCTTGGGCCTCTAGGTTTGTAACTAGGCACTGATAATGACGGGGGATGCTATCATCAAATTGTTCAGTGGCCTAGCTGTGCCAAGTAGGGAGAGGCAACTTGCCTTTGCCTTTGCTTCCTCGATGAGGTCTGACACACTCGCTCACCATAACAAATGCGAAGGGATGCTATAACCAATGTTTCTACCTTTTATTGCCCATGCTTCTAACATTCTTAACATTCTCTACAGGCAAACCATTACTAGCATCAAGTGGACATGTGTACCAGAACCTGATAAGCCATAAATGTTGAGTTGAGAGGAATTTGCCACCATCACGATCTCTTGGATTATGGAAAAACAAGGGACAGGCATGAGGCAATGTTGTTCCCTCAAAACAAATGCTTTGAACACATTAATCATGAGGGCAATTAATGCATCTCTCTACCATCTAGACACCCTAATTCGAGGTTTAATAAATAAAATTTTAACCAACATATAAAAATCTTAAAAATAATTAATCCATATTTTTTTTTATTAAATATTTATTTTCACTAATATATGATCTTAAATACAAAATAATAAATAAAATATGAAAGAATTAGAACGAACATTATGTGTATTTAAGCATTATCTCGTATTCGCATTGATCCCCATCGTCGCTGAGATTGAATGAAAACTCGGTAGGTATGGCAATTCCTCTCTCGGCTTTGATGAAATCTTGGTAATTGGCTGGTTTTACAGAGTTCTAGCCTACGCCACCATGACTTATAGAATCCGTCATTGATGGCGCCTGCGCAAAGGCTCTCGGGAATGCCAAGGCAGGTTTTGAGTTTATACAGAGGATTCTTGCGAGCAGCCGGATCCAAAGATTTCCTCGAGCGATGCAGAGTAGAGCAATTTGTATCGGCAGAGTTCAGAAAAATTGCAAAGTCCGCAGGTAAAAGAGATTTCACCTACATCGAGTATTTGCTCTGTAGAGGCAACAAGCATTTTGAGCTCTTGAAGACCGCCACTGTAGATTTATCGGTTGTTGAGGTCAGATGATTTTTGTTTTATATTTTCTCGGTGATTGCATTTGATTTGCAGTAAACTGCAGCTGGTCTAGGGTTTTCAGGGTTTTGGATTTGGGGTTCCTCAGAGAGAAAGTTGTATTGGTATGGCGGGTTCCGAGGGGCAGATCAAGGTTCTCGTTAAAATCCGATTCTGCATGACGTATTTAACCCTAACCCTAACCTCTGGTCTTTATGTATGCCTATATATCCGAAGCCCTAATCTTAGGCCATGATGGTTGTCAATAACCCTAAACCGCAATTTTAGGCCATGATGGTTGTCAATAACCCCAAACCGTAATTTTAGGCCGTGATGTATATCAAATTTCGTTCATTTTAATCAAGATTGAATGTGAAACTCATTGGCCCTAAACATACCGGAAGTTAATAAAATTGCCCTAGGGGCGATTTGAATTTTTATTATTGTCTGAAGTGGGCATTGCCCTGGACATCTTTGAAGGCTCGTTTATCCTTTTAAATATGCAGAGGATAACTACAAAGCTATAACATATTTATGCTATAACATATTTATTTATTTATTCAGCAGGGTTCTTTTATTTTGTTCCTATGAATTCTTTTTGTAATTGGTCATCCTGTTTGGCTTTTGTTGAAAATTGAAACTTTAGGTGTACAAAAGCACAAATATTTTTATATCTGAGGGAGTGCCCTTGTTTTCAAGGGGTTCGCAAAACGTCATTTGTCGATGTAAATTTGATATTGTTAATCAGCGATAAAGGAAATTGAAAATGATAATGTTCTTGAATTTATCCCTCTGATAATCATGCACAACATTGACTCCATAATATTTTATTTCGGTGGCTAGAACTTGTGGAATATATCTTTCTACTTTATTTTTATTAACTCAATGAGAATGCTGATCCGCGACTGTTGCATTATCTACTCTTCATATATTTAGCATTCAAATACCAAGCTTGCTATCTTCAGAAGAGGCATTTAGTTCAAGGAAACCCAATTGATTTATGAGCTCAGTTTCTTCAACAGAGCTTAACCATATGCCATATTTTTCCTTCTAATCCATAAACAAAATAATCATCAAGCTTATAGTGGTCAATTCAAGCACTTATAGTGGTCAATTCAAGCACTTTTAGTGCTTAGACCTTGCGGGTATAGATGTTGCCACTTTCGTGCTGCCAATAGAGCTAACTACTGCATCAGTGACCTTGATGGCTTACAGATGTTGTGCATGTCTTAGGTGAATTTGGCATAATAGATAACCATCTGTTGCGACACCTAAGCCAAAGGTAGGCCACTTTCTTATTGCGAAAACAATTCAATTCGTGGAGTTACCTCCTGGCCTGACATGGTATCAAAGCCAACTCCCAAATTAGCTTTTTTTGCTGTAACTCTTGCCATTGTCCTCATTTTTCCTGCCACTCTCTGTCAGATCTGAGTCTGCCACCCCTCTGCTACTCAAACATGTCAACATTCCTCACGGAAAATCATCGAACTTGTAGCTTGGCCGCACCACTTGCCAACCCTTACTCGCGAGTTAAGTACGCATATCCCAATCGAGATCCTTGGCATAACTCTGTCGTCGAACCCCTAGCTCTACTCTGCACATTGGCCACTATTTCCAAAGTTGAGCCCTTTTCAATTTGGCGTTTCCTTGCTCTCTATTGTGATAACTTCTGCATGTGGTTGAGCCATTTTCTGAGCAAGCCATTAGAGCACCAACGCTCCTCTCTTGTGGCTTGCTCTCATTGTGGCATTGAGCCATTGTTTGAGCCAATTCAAGGCATCGAACCCGCAACTATAGGCCGTTTTTCATAAGCTTTGTGACACTCTCATTCCTTGTGGCCAAGCTCTTCATACCAATTGCTTAGTTATCAATTAAGCCCTTCTCAACAATGCAACTTGACTTACAGGTTGGCTCTTGGTCAATGAAGTGAAAGCCAATTGGCTCGCCTTTCTCTAAGTTGACTTGCGGGTACATCTTTAGCAACAATATTTCATTTCTACAGGATCATGTAGAGGAAGATCATGCATCAGGTGCAACTACTGGAATCGTTTTGATTCTAAGAAAAATTCCAAAAAAATGTGAGGAAGTGTGTAAATATTACCGAGACCTGGCGCAATGGAAACATGCTATCTCCTCCTTGAAGACCGATATGTTTTTAAAATTCGTTGAAGCTTTTGGTTGGCACATATATGAAGTGCGTGAGTGTATATGCTTTGGTTTTTCAAGAGCGTGAAGTTTGAATGGAGTATGTTGGTATTATGTATGTAGTATATGAATGGTGAGTGGTGTATATATGAGTCTTTTTTTAAAGAAACCATGGTGTATAATAGATAAGAAGCATATATATTTTCAAGGCCGTGGGCATGAATAGTTGGTATGTCACATGAGAGTAGGTTGAAATATGTTGAGTTCCTTGGTATGAAAGTATGATACTATGTATAGTATGCCATATAAATTATAATATGATGGAGATATATTATTGTATTTTTGAATACATCAACCTTTTGTTGCAACTATTCAAATTATTTCGAGGTCAATTCAAATCATATGATGCATTCACTCATATCCATTGTGGGAGTTTTTCTCACTAGCAAGGAGAACTATCCTGAGTGGCCCCAAAAGATAAAACACTCCCTCATTTTTAATGAGTTGTGGAAAGGGGTTTGTGAAGGTGTAGGAGACAATGCACCTGAAAAGCCCACTTCACACAAGGAGCTTGCCATTTGGGAAAACAAGAACAACAAGGCCTATGCCTTTATTACAACATTAATAATGAAGAGGTGAGTCACCATATTTCTCCATTTTCAAATGCCTTTGAAGCCTTAAAGAAGTTGAATAAATTGTATGACTCACTCTTTGGAACTTGAAGTTGTTCATTTGATGATTAAGTTGTTCAGTCTTGAGTTGAAAAATGATGACCCTCTTGCACATCAAAATTAAGATCCATTATGCATGACATAAAAGCCACTGGTGTTGAAATAGATATTCCTCTCATAGCTTATGTCAAGGCACTATATCCCACCTATTCACATTATCTTGAGTCATTGCAAGCAAGCGACAACCTTAAGGAAATTAACTTTGAATCCCTTGAGAAGAAGTTTGTTGAGAGAGAGAAGGATTTTGGGAGGAAGACAACTCCTCATTCTACTGAAGAAGCTGTATGCCTTGCACAAAAGGAGAAGAATCACGCACAAGATTTCTCTAGAGGAAGAGGTGGTCGAAAAGGAAGAGGAAGGAGGAATTTTAAAGGCAGGGTGGGCAGATAGTTCCAAGGAGAAAAATTTGATCTTCATTGCATATGATGCAATAGAGATGGACATGATGCATCCACATGTAAGTTGCCTTGGGACAGAATTGAGCAAGAAATAAATGAAGGAAAAGGTAAAACACTTGACAAAGGGAAAGGTAAAGTACCTGAATTCGCTCATGTTGTTGTGGCACATTGCAACATTGGAGTAATTGAAGACTTGTATAATGTTTCACGTGCTTCATGGAAAGATGATTGGTTGCTTGATTCAGGATCAACTTGCCACATGACTTTTAAGAGTGATTTCTTTGAAGAATTCACTGACAATGTTGATGGAGCAATATACTTTGCATACAAGTCAAAGCTCAAGCCATTAGGGCTTGGTACCATCAGGCTTAAGTTGCCTGGTCTTCTAGACTTTCTTTTACATGATGTTCTATACCTCCCGGAGTTGAGGAGAAACTTGTTGTCTTTGGTCCACATCCACTAGCAAGGACACTCCATTCATATATTTGATGGCAAGGTTTAGGTCAAAAAACATCAAATCACTCACTTGTCATGACGTGGATAGAAGAAGAAAGACTTCTGACGCTGCAAGGAACCTCTGCCTGTGCACAAAACTTCTCATATAATTCTCACTATGATGAAGGTACATTTCCATCAAGTCTTTTATGGCATGCTAGATTTGGATACTTGAACTATGACAACCTTCGTTTGTTGAAGAAAAATGGTGTTACTGGTTTGCCTACAATTCTTAGGAAACTTAAGCAATGTGATGCTCGTACTTTAGGAAAGCACAACACACAGTGTTTTCATGATTCTCATTCTAGAGCAAATAGAAAACTTGAAGTCATTCATTCCGATTTATGTGGCCCAATGCCTGTTCCTTTTGCAAATAGTAATAAATTTATGATGACATTTATTGATGACTACACCAAAATGTGTTGGGTTTATTTATTGAAGAACAAATCTGAAGCTTTGGAAACATTCAAGAACTTTCATGCATGGATTGAAAATGATGCACAATCCAATATTGGCTCTATTCGCACTGATAATGGAAAATAATGCACTTCAAATGAAATTGAAAACTATCTTCGCCAGAATGGGAACAAACATCAAACAACCATGCCTTATAATCCCCAACAAAACGGAGTAGCTGAAAGAATGAACAAGACAATATTAAATATGGTACATTCCATGATGTTTTTCAAGAATGCTAAAACTGATGTTTTGGGCTTATGCAGTTCTACGTGCTGTGTATATAAGGAAATGTTGTATGTCCCATTCTTTCGGTGAGGCATATCAGGGTTTTTGGTTGCACCTGTTATGCCTTGATAGTAGATACCTAAAGAACAGAGAAATAAACTTGGTGCAAGGAATCACAAGTGTATCTTCTTGGGGTACTCAGATACTTCCAAAGCATACTGTCTCTATGATGAAGTTAATAAGAATTTTATAATATCTAGAGATGTGATTTTTCTTGAATCTTCCAAGACTGACAATTTTGTTGAGCGACAACTTGATTACTTGGATAGATTTGGACATGCAAAGACTTTTCAAGAATTTGATAATGAGATTCCATATCTTGAAGTTGAGTTGTTTGATAGTACTTCATTGGACACGCCATTAATTCAAGCCCTGGCTGTGTAATGCAAAGTGGATCCTCGAATCTGATCTCTTCAAGCTAGAAATGGTTCGTCTCCCTCTGGTTCTTCTAATGTTGCCTCTGCCTGTTCGAAAATCCGAAAGGCAGAAAGATTTTCTTTATCTTGATAATGACTTGTGATATTCTTATGTTCTTATCAACTTTTCTTATATTCTTCTTTTATGTTAGTTCATCAAGCAATTATCAAAACCATAGCACGAAGATCAAAGACCCCAGATGTAGGTGGACAGCCAGGGAAAAACCCCTATCTAGGGGAAAACCCAGTCAACAACTCTTCCTTCACTAGATTCACGAGATAATCCAAGACTCTTGACCTAGACTTAGACTTCCTCCAATCACCAAGTCAACCCTTTCCTTCTTTTGCAGATGATGACCCTTCAACTACAACTTCGACTTCAATCTTGCAACAACAAAACTTTGATCTAGTAGCAACAACAGATCTTCGACCTAGAGGTAGTAGCAAAAATTCGACCTTGATGCAACCGTAACTTTGACCTTGATGAAGCAGTAACTTCAACCTTGATGCAACAACGACTTCGACCTTGATGTAGCAACAACTTCGATCTTGATGCAGTAGCTACTTTGAACTCTTTTGCAGCAGAACTTCGACCACAGTAGTAGCCTAGTACCTTCGTATGGGAGAGAGAGATAACCCAAAATTTCAGCCTTGTCCTTCTCTTGCAATTCTTCTTCTCTTGGAACTTTGCACTTTTTCTACTCCTCCTTGTGTATTGAACTTGTGTGATTGATACTCCAAATGAATCGAGTTGGACTTCTAATATATAGCCTTTTTTGTGGCTTGAATTTCCCTAATGTAGGTTGACTTGATCAGGTAAGGGTCGACTTGGTGTGGAGTTGACAACTGACTTGTTTGACTCAATAAAAATTTCTTTTTACATGATTCAAAAGCCCAAGAAGGGTCTCATAAAATGGACAATGACTCTAATGACTCAATATAAAACCTAGATGTCCTCAATGGGAACTTTGACCTAAAAACATGATGACCCAAGCATGAAACCCATGCTTTAATAAGTCACAATAATAATAATAAAAACTCTTTTTCTTTCTTTTGATAAATTCATTCATTATGACTCAAATACAATTATGAAGACTGAACCTAGTTACATTCTTCAACACTCCCTCTTAACTAGGGAGGTATTCATACACACATATACAAGTACATGGAAGATCTCAAAACACTTGAACCATGAAGAGTTTAGGCACTCTCGGTGCCACAGACTAGATTCCTGACTAGGGCAACCTATCCATGTGGGACTAAGATGGACTAAATCTTTTAGCCAGTCTAGATACCATCAGACTTACTTTCTAACCATCAACCTAGGGAAATAGGTGTGTAATGCAAGGTCAAAGCTCTATGACCAACGCCACCCTCCCTACTTCGGGAACTAGACATAAACACACAGGCGGACCAGATGTCCTCCTAGGCATTACACAATGCCTCAACTCTCTCGATTATTCAAATCGATTACAAATCTCTCCCGATCAAACAGATCGGTAACCTCAAGCATGCTTCAAAAGCTTTGAGAGATTTACTTGTACAAACACAACCCCGTTCAGTAACAACTTTTCAAATACACATAAGTAAACACAAACCTTCGGGGTCTTTAAACATCTTGATGTTGTTTCACAATTCATCACAGTAGGACTTAGAGGCTTCTCCGAAGTTTTCTCAATCATACAACTCCCTTTCCTACTTAACATACAACAACATATTCTACAACCGGATCCTGCTTTTCTTCTTTCAACAACAACTCAATATACATTCTCCAATTTCTTCTTCAAGGTATCCATCATGACTATAATATGCCCTCCCTCTCAACCTTGGGAGTTATACCCTTTCTTTTGTCCAGGCTCCCTCTCAACTTATGGAGATCAACTACTTTCTATGACATCGGAGAATCTTTCATGGCGTCATCCTTCTTATTAGAGTCATCTTGATCATCATCATTCATATAACTTCATCATGCTTATCAATCAAATTAAATTTACTTACGAATATCTTCAACATCTTGAAGATTATGTACCTGCACAACTTAGACAGCAAATATGACCAAATACATATATAGAAGCATGAAGTTAACTATATTAGAATCATACATTAGACTTTAGACATCGAATAATCAACAAGACACTATACTTCTATACTTCAACTTCTTGCTCGGGTTTTGGTTACAAACCCTAGATCGCATCAGTAACTCAATCAAGATATTAGTCTCATTATATCTAAGGTCTCAATATTACTTTCAAAGATATGGCAGATTCTTCTAAGACATATTGCAAACCCTAGAAGCAAATCAAACAAGTGCATTCTAAACTAACAATTTTAGAATGCAAACCCTAGATTCCATAGTAAGCCTTGGATATCAATAATCAAAACCAATCACATCACAATCTAAGGTTTAAAGTTTAAACAATATGGCCAACCTTTTTGTAAACCCTAGATTTTATCATCACAGTCATATCCTAGAATATCAAACTTCTACTAGGGTTTAGTTACAAACCCTAGAACAATGAGCATCAACAGTTAGGTTAGGACATATCTGTAGGATTTCATAATCATGCACAAGCATATCACAACAACATATATTAGGCAAACCAAAGGCACAAATATCAATACATTAAAGTTAGACATACAACAATTTTGATCCGGCTAGGGTTTCAATCAGACGGACAAACATACATCTAGGGTTTCAATCCTAGGATCTTATTATAGATATCATAAGGGTTTTGGTCATAAACCCTAATTTACCAAAAACCTTAAAGGTTTATGATTTCAATACACAAAGATTACCATCCAACCCTAAAGGACTAGGGTTTCCATAATAATTCCAAAACTCTAAACATGACATAATCAAAACCCCAAACATCAAAAGAATAGAATTTTCTAGATTTCATCAATAACCCTATGCAGACTAGGGTTTTCACATTAGCATCGACATACCCTTAGGTTAGGGTTTTGTAGAGAACTTCTTAGGGTTCCACAAAATAATGAATGATTTTAATGAGGGTAGATTTATCTAATGATTAATTGCCCTATCAAGAATCATTATGATTTGAAGGAGCTAGACACAATGATGTGTTTTTTCAATGGAAAAAAGCTTAATTTTATTAGTGAAAACAAAATTACATGTTGCATTTGCTGAGAATACATTGCATCATCAAGTCTATGACTGATGATAATCATAAACAAACAAAAATCAAACTTAATATACATTGAGGAGAAAAGTTAGGTTTTTATCCCTTTCTTTTTCTCTACCTTCGCCATTCCCTAAGAGATGGCGCCAAAGAGACAAATGCAAGTTGATTTCCAGCTTTAGGTCTTGCATTGTCCTTGTCTGAATCTGAATTGTCTGATGAATGTATACGCTTGCATCCATTGCTTCTGGTATGTTTGCTGGTTGTACCAGATCGTTCTGTGATTCAGTAGGGCCTTGTGTGGATATCACCCGTGTTTCTGGTACCTATGTTTTCTGATTGTTTCCCATGTGTGTGGGTTCCTCCCCAGCTTCGTCCTCCTCCTCTTCTGGCTCAGGTGGGGGGAATTGCCAGCCTTTGGTCTGTTTCCCATTCTTCTTCTTTCTTTTGGTGTCTTTCTTGGCTTTCGGGCACATATTTTGAAGATGCCCTGTTTGCCTGCAGTTTCTACATCTAAAAGCTGTGTTCTCATAATCTAAAAGCTATGTCCAATTCCGTTGTTTGTGGATGAGTTGTATGCGATCCGGTAAGCCTTTGCTGAGATCTACTTCCACACATATACGTGCGTATGTGTAGATCCTTTCCTCCAATCTTTGGGTATCTGTCTTTATATATTTCCCAATGATGTTTCCAATACCTGCTAGAACACGTTCGTCCCAGAAATGGAGAGGGAGGTTGTGCAGCCGGACCCAAACCGACATACTAGAAACAACCATGGTGTTTGCATCAAATTTAGGGAACCAAGGTGTGATGAAAAAACCTGTCGATCCCCAGAACCATGGGCCATCCTGTAGGATGATGTCTCTTGCTTCCGATGATGGGAACTTTACAATAAAGAAACCTTTGGAGCAAAGGTGTATTTCACAATGTAATGACCAGTTGGTCAAAACCCAATGATATAGCTCAACTGGTTTTGGCCAGAAACAGTTGAAACGACATATAATGGCTTGTGATTCAAATGTAGCACAATGCTCATCTATTTCTGGGCTGTCTATAGTTAGTTCTGGAGTGAAGTTCAGTTGCTCCACTATGTACGGGTTAGGGGTAGCACCTACAAGTTTTGTTGGTTTAGAAGCTATGCTTTTTCCCCCTTTAAGGATGTTTTTGAAGGAGAGACCTCCATTATTATGCCTCTGTTTTGTTTTTGTGCTCTTCGAAGTATTATTTCCATAACCTCCTCCTGCATTATTAATTTTACTGGAGGCTGCAACACCCCCTCGTAGTCTCAGAGTTAGGATTATGGAGGATGCTGATAGTATATGGTAATCCTGCCATGAATGGTTATCCTGTAATGTTCTGCCCCCAAATATTAGATTCTACATATGAGTACGGTATCTGACATTATGCGAGATGATGTGTTTCAGCTGAATCACACTGTTTGTATTATTTACCCAGATTAGTAAAGAAATGCCAACCAGAGTTTTTAAAAATATTTGGAAGCAAAGAGGATTTACCAGGTTCCGGAAGACAAGGTCTCTTTTGTTTTCGAGGGGCTACACTGATACAAATATCCCATTTCGCACAGTACTCTGTGTGGCGTGGTAGATGGCGTAGGTCGAGACATGGGCCACCTCATCCGAGCCACATCGCAACTCTTGTGCCGGTACAGACTCAGGAGTGAAGTTCAGTTGCTCCACTATGTACGGGTTAGGGGTAGCACCTACAGGTTTTGTTGGTTCAGAAGCTGTGCTTTTTCCCCTTGAAGGATGTTCTTGAAGGAGAGACCTCCATTATTATGCTTCTGTTTTGTTTCTATGCTCTTCGAAGTATTATTTCCATAACCTCCTCCTGCATTATTAATTTTACTGGAGGTTGCAGCACCCCCTCTTAGTCTCGAATTTAGTATTATGGAGGATGCTGATAATATATGATAATCCTGCAATGAATGGTTATCCTGTAATGTTCTGCCCCCAAATATAAGATTCTGCATGAGCAGGGTATCCGACATTATGCGAGATGATGTGTTTCAGCTGAATCACGCTTTTAGTCTCAGATTTAGTATTATGGAGGATGCTGATAGTATATGATAATCCTGCAATGAATGGTTATCTTGTAATGTTCTGCCCCCAAATATAAGATTCTGCATGAGCAGGGTATCCAACATTATGCGAGATGAATGTGTTTCAGCTGAATCACATTGTCTGTATTATTTACCTAGATTAGTAAAGAAATGCCAGCCGGGGTTTTTAAAAATATTTGAAAGCGAAGAGGATTTACCAGGTTTCGAAAGACAAGGTCCCTTTTGTTTTCGAGGGGTTGCACTGATACAGATATCCCATTTCGCACAGTACTCTGTTTGGCGTGGTAGATGGCGCAGGTCGAGACATGGGCCACCCCATCCGAGCCACATCGCAACTCTTGTGCCGGTACAGACTCAGGAGATAGGTTGATGGAGTATAGATCCAGTCGCAGAGTGCCTTTTTCCTGTATTCCTTCAAATCCAATAAAAACTGAGCCCAGAGTACCTAGTACAGATGTTTTCCCATCTAAATCTGTGTCATAGGGCTGGTTTAGTCGTGTAAGATATCTCGCCTCCTCCTTATTGCCTAATAATCTGTCTGTCTTCATCTCTGTGTGGCTCGAAGGTTGTCCTCTCGAGTATTCAGTGCCAGGAGCATTACAAAGACCGTGTAAGGGTTCCGAGGCACAGAGGGCCTCCGAGACCCAGTCCTCTGGTGAAATTGTTGCTGCCCCCTTCCATAGAGACAGTAAATACAACCGCACTAGATTTATCCATGCTGCCCTATTCAATTGATCCACATGGGAAAAGCCATCTCCGGTGGTCTTAAGGAGTAAGAGGAAACACATACGACAGACCGGGTTCGACCTTGTTGCCCCTTGGCTGTAGTCCGCCACATGGAAAATGGCTCCATTTCTTGTACATTCCAGTTCCCCTGCGAACCAATGTCCGGGTTGTTCACGCCGGTTTGGTGTTTCAGTATGTTCCCACCTAAATGCCAGAGTCCTCCAGTGACCATGTTTCTCAGATCCTTGGGTGCCATTCAAGCCATCTGAGAGGCAGTTCTTGGCGGTCGATCCAAACCCCGCTTGTCCACACAGAGAAACCCTAGCTCCGTTTACCTCCATTTTTTCTCCAATTATTTGATTCAGACACAATGATGTTAGTAATGTAGAAAAAATTATTAAAAGGAATGAATATACCTTTATCATGAAGAGAACAAAGCTAATGGTCTAAGATATACCTTAGAGTTGTTTTCTTGACAAACCTTGTAGGACATCAATTCCAATAGAACTTCTATCATGCTTTGTCTTGTGAGGTCTTCTCCAAAACCCTTGAGCATATCAACAAGTTTTTCCTAAACAAGAAAAATACAAAAATAAATGTTATTAGCATCTTAATACAAATACATCTAGATAAGAAAAGGGAAACCAAATATAAAAAGATAATACAAGCAGGAAGATACTTATCTTTTGAAAAGTGGTGAGGGCTCCCTCTTAGTCCAACCTTGAGGGATACCTATAACTTCAACAAAAAAGTGTTTTTTTCTTTCTTTTCAAAACATGCTAAACCTATAAATACTAGAAACCAAAGTATAAAAGGAAAACAATTGAAAACTTAGAGTAGAAGGATATGTAAAGAATAGAGTCCTTAAGAGTCCTTAGAAAATAGGTCTTTGAGTTCAAATCCTTCCATCTTGTTCTTCTTTGGTGAACCTTCAACAAAGTTTGTTTGATCTCAACATTCCTAGGATTGTCAAGACAATAATTTCTATAGTGACCCATCTTATGACAATTGTAGCATTCTATCTTGGATAGGTCTATCTTCCTTCCTTGGTCCTTTGGACTTCTTGAAGGTTCCTTATTCTCCTTTCAATAGATCTCCAGGTCGCCTTTTTCCTTCTTCTTCACCTTAACTCTAATACCATGTTAGAAAATCAGAAAGGCAAAAGTATTTTCTTTATCTTGATAATTACTTGTGATATTCTTATGTTCTAATTAACTTTTCTTGTATTCTTCTTTTATGTTAGTTTATCAAGCAATTATCAAAACCATAACACGAAGATCAAAGACACCAGATGTAGGCAAACAACCAGGCTTAAACCCCTATCTAGGGGAAAACCCAATCGACAACTCTTCCTTCAATAGTTTCACGAGATAATCCAAGACCCTTGACCTAGACTCAAACTTCCTCCAATCACCAAGTCAACCCTTTCCTTCTTTTGCAGATGATGACCCTTCAACAACAACTTCGCCTTCAATCTTTCAGCAACAAAACTTCGACCTAGTAGCAGTAGCAAATCTTCGACCTAGAGGCAGTAGTAGAATTTTGACCTTGATACAACAGTAACTTTGACCTTGATGCAACAGTAACTTCAAGCTTGATGCAACAACAACTTCGAGCTTGATGCAGCAATAACTTCGATCTTGATGCAACAACTACTTCGACCTATTTAGCAACAAAACTTCAACCTCTTTTGCAGTAGAACTTCGACCCCAGTGGTAGCCTAGTACCTTCGTATGAGAGAGAGATAACCCAAGATTTCGACCTTGTCCTTCTCCTCCAATTCTTCTTCTCTTGGAACTTCACACTTTTTCTCCTCCTTGTGTATTGAACTTGTGTGATTGATACTCTAAATGAATCGAACTACACTTCTATATATAGCCTTTTCTGTGGGTCGAATTGCCCTAATGTAGGCTGACTTGATCAGGTAAGGGCCGACGTGATGTGGAAGTGACAAATGACTTATTTGACTCAATCATTTTTTTTTACATGATTCAAAAACCCAAGAAGGGTCTCATAAAATGGACAATGGCTCTAATGACTCAATATAAAACTTATAAGTCCTTAATGGGGACTTTGACTTAAAAACATGATGACCCAAGCATGAAACCCATGCTTTAATAAGTCATAATACTAATAATAATTTTTTTCTTTTCTTTCTTTTGATAAATACATTTCATTATGACTCAAATACAATTCTGAAGACCGAACCTAGTTACATTCTTCAACATTGCCTCATCCCCCACACATCACAATACCCCTTGGTGTACATTTCATAAGACCAACTCACATGCTTTTGCAAATTGTCGAGTTCTAAAAAATCTACGCCCTAACAAGACTCTTTTTACAGACGTTGAGCAACCAAATGCCACTACCCCACTTGCAGTTGTTTCTCTCGACAATCCTTCCGAAGTGGACCCCTCTCTCATCCTCATGATTGCTAATGTAACAAACACCTCTGTTGTGCCTCTGTTTTCCCATAATTGTCAAATCAAACATGAGTTGGCCACTCTTATTCTCAACAATGGGAGTCAAAAGAATCTTGTGGCACAAGACTTTGTTTAACGCCTTTGGCTTCCCACCACTCCACACCCACACTCATATCAGCTTGGTTGGGTCCAAAATGACGGTCCTCGTCTTACCATCTCCCAATGATGTGTTGTAACCTTTGCTATTGGACCTTTCGGTGATACTGTGGTATGTGATGTTTCTCTTCTCGATTGTGCCGATTTATTATTGGGCATTCCATACCAACAGGCCTAACATGTTGTTTATCATGCTAAAGATCACCAATACCACTTGCAGCACGATGGGTGCACCTATGTGCTCACATCCTGAGCTAGAACATCAACCCAACCTTCTACTGGCAAAGCTCCCATTAAGAGAGTCAATTTAAACCAATGTGTTTCTTTGTGCTTTGGTTCACCCTGTTGCTTCCTTACACAATACCCCATCATATCGCCTCGCTCCTCGAGAGGCAGCTGAGATAGAACGCCAAATTGAACAATTGTTGACATTCAGAGATATTTAGCCTTCATCCTTGCCATGTGCATCTCCAACTTTTATTATTCCCAAATGGATACTTTTGAATGGCGCCTCGTGACAGACTATCGGACAATTAATAAAGCCACTGTTAAAAACCGCTACCCCCTACCCTGCATTGAGGATTTGTTGGACCACTTACACGGGGCTTGTTTCTTCACAAAGATGGATTTGACTGCAGACTACCATCAAGTTCGCATGCATGCAGTTGACACATGGAAAACTGCTTTCAAAACAAAGTTTGGGCTATTTGAATGGTTGGTCATGCCATTTGCACTGACCAATGCACCAACCACCATTATGAGATTCATTAATGATGTTTTCAGGGCACACTTGGGTAAGTTTGTGGTCATTTACCTTGATGATATTTTGGTATTCAGTAAATCTTGGGAAGACCATATTCAACATGTTCACAACATACTTGAGTTATTGCGAGCACATCAACTTCAGGTCAAAGAGAAGAAATCCTGTTTTGGACAAACATCAATTCAATATTTGGGATTTATTATTGAAAGCACATGGGTTCGCCCAGATCCCTCTCGGGTACAGGCTTTGGCGCAATGGCCAACACCTTCCAATGCACATGACCTCAAGAGCTTCATGTGAGGTATTAATTTCTACAGAAAATTTGTCTCTCATTTCTCACAGCTGGCTCGCCCTTTGCACCAGTTGTCTAATCAAGCAAAGTTTATTTGGGATGCCGAATCTGAGCGACAATTTGCTCAACTTAAGAATGCATTATGCTTTGCCTTTGTTTTTCATTTGCTAGATATGAATCAACCATTTGAGATGGAAATTGATGCCTCTCAGTTCGCCATAGGGGCTATTCTTAAACAGGGAGGCCACCCTATGGCATACCATTCTGAGGCGCTTGCTGGTACAACACATATGACAAGGAATTCTACAATTTAGTGCAAGCTTTGAAGCAGTGGCACCATTACATTCTTGGCAAAGAGACCATCCTCCATACAGATCATCATCCACTGATCTTCATCAACTCACAACGCAAGATTCAAGAGCAACACCATCTAAAGTGGGCTGCTTACATTCAACAATTCCATCTGGTGATTAAATTTAAGAAGGGGACAACTAATAAAATGGCTGATTTGTTAAGTCGACCACCTACTCAGGTCCTACACATTCTAGAGGTGTGTTGTGCTGCATATGATGCTTGGAAAGATATGTATGCAACAGATCCGGTCTTTGGTGAGATATGGGAAGCTCAACAACAACCTACAGTCATAAACCAAACTCCTTTTCTTGATTATACCATTCATGATGGTTGGTTGTATAAACTTAACCAACTGTGTTCCACAATTTGATGATCGTCTCCTTCTCATCCGTGAAGCACATGCCTCTTCATGTGGAGGGCATTTTGGCACAACCAAGACCATTCTCAATCTTCAACGCCACTTCTATTGGTCCGCCTTACCCAAGCAAGTGGAAAAATTCATTCGTGCATGTTCTCTCTGTTCACAAAGCAAGCCCTCAAACTGTAAGCATGGTTTGTATCAGCCATTACTAGTTCCCTCTCATCCTTGGGAATCCATTTCCATGGAATTTTTAAGTGGCCTTCCTACTACTTTCCGCAAACATGATGCTATTTGGGTAGTGGTCTATCGTTTCTCCCAGATGACTATTTTTCTTCCTTACCATAAGACTACCTCTGCTGCTTAGACCGCAGATCTCTTCTTCAAACATGTGTGGCCACTCTTTGGTTTGCCGAGTAGCATTATTTTTGGCGTACTCTTTGGTCTTTATTGGGTTGCCAACTTCGTTTCTCCACTGCCTTTCACCCACAAACTGATGGACAAACTGAAGTTGTCAATCACACTTTGGTTCACTCCCTTCACAGTTATTTTTCCAAAAACAACTAGTGGGATACACATTTGCACATCATTCAACATAGTTACAATCGGGACACACACTCCTCATCTAGTTTTCCGCCTTTTGAGGTTTGTTTTGGGTTTTAGCCAAGTGCGCCCTTTGAGATGCTACTGACTGTCACCCCTTCTGGGTCTGCACATCAACAATAGAAACACAAATCAGCTCAACATTTCATACACTCCATATCTCAACGCCAAACTCAAGTAAATGCTCCTTTGCAAGCAACCCAAGATCGCGCCAAACAGAGGCATGACAAGCAGCGAACACCCTTGTCCTTTCAACCTGGAGATTGTGTATGGCTCTTGTTGGACAAGCAACACTTCAAGGGCCAACACCATAAGCTGCACCATCTGTGATATGTGGCCCATATACTTTTTTGGAATGCATTGGAGAAAATGCATATCGCTTGGACTTGCCTTCCCAGCTTGGCGTCTACGATGTGCTTAATGTTAATAATCTCAAGCTCTTTGAACCACCTCTCCTTGAGGAATCTGTTACAGTTTGTCATCCGGTGGATAATATTCCAGATTTTCAGACTCCTCTGCTCAAAGATACAATTCTTGACTCCAAGAAAAGGAATACACGCCAGCAAGCATACTTATCATATATGGTTGGTCATAAGCGACACACCAACGTAGGAAAAATGGATGACTGTAGAAACATTGCAACACACTTTCCCCCATTTGGTGGAGGAAGCAGAGACACTTCCTTCTCTAAACAGGGAGGAATTGGGCAACCAAGAAAGACACACAATTTAGAAACCTCTAACTGATTGGGAAATGAAGAAAAAACACACTCCTTCCTTGGAAACATCTAAGAGTAGAAAAGACAGAAACATCTAAAAAACTAGGAAAGAAGGAAACATACCATTGTATTTACTTTATCTAATGATGTATTTGATTTTTATGCAATATCTTTTGTAATTACAAATTAAAAATAAGGAGAATGTTTGCATTGCTTATAAAATGCTCAACTCTCCCTCATAATAAATGGTGGCATTGTTTCCAGAGCTGCTGTGTTATTCTCTTTTCGTGAATCTATATTGTTATGTGATTCTCTGAATAAGTTGTTAGATCTGCAGGTAGATCAAGATCTTCTTGAAAAATAAAATATGAATGCAATATGAGTTGCAAATTGTGAAAGAGATCAACTTTTGTTTGGACTACATATTGTTCCTACTCTAATGCTCTTTGATTGGATTGTCGTTGAATCCTAGTGGGGATAGGCACAAACAAGGTCCTTTGTTGATCAAATTGTGGATGTGATATGGATTGGATCATTATATTATTTGTCATCCATTTTGATGCTTTAAGAGTGGAAAAATTGGAGGACTCAACTTACATGATTATTTTATCAATGGGTCCTAGTTTGGTGAATTGGGGTTTTTAACCTTTGGGAGTCAATTTGAGGCTATTGACGAAGTTTTTTGGGGTCCAAAATCTTTCGCTTTTGCCAAACCCCTTGGGGTTGTTCTAACTTCTACACTCATATACCTTTCCAATGGCGCAATAAAGGCTTCAACTCGGGTCCGTATGCAAACCACATCAACCCCATTACTCATGGAAGAGGGGCAATACTCTAGAAGGGCCAATATTGTGACTCTAGTTAATAGTTGAACGAGTCAAACTTAACCACTAGTTGGCTATTGAGCTATGTTATAATTAGACCACTAGGAAGAAAAGGGGTTCCATTCTATTCAAGTGCATTTTGTTCCATAGATGAGCAAAGTAGCTGAGAGTGAATAAAGGAGAGAAAACAAAGAGGGTTTGTTTTAGTATCTTAGTCTGGATCTTGTAGGTACAGTAGTGGTTGTTGTTTTTTGTGGATTACAATTTCCTTTCCTAGCAGATAATGCTTCCACTTTTTGACAACTAGTATGAGAGCATAGAGATCCTTGTCGTAGGTAGGGTAGTTGAGAACCTCCCCATGAAATACTATAGAATGGAAGCATACGAGCCTTCCTCCACATGTCAAGATTGCTTCCATAGCATACCCACTCTCATTTATCTCCACCTTGAAGGCTGCTGTAAGTTTAGTGGTAAGCTCCATGAAGTGTCTAGTTATAATATGAATGATCAATTGTTGTGGTATTCCGTTAGAAGTCACAACAAATATAATAAAATTATACTGAGAATCTGAAATCTATACTCTGAGGGTTAATTTTTCCTTACATTGCTAGATTTATTAAATTACTGTTGTTTTGCTTATGCATGCTATATATAAAATGTGGAAAATAGAGAAAAGGTAAAAATACAATCACTCATAAACCATAGTAACACCAAGATATGATTTGGGAAACCCTTACGAGAGAAAAATCAATTGGAAGGTGAGACTACTTTGCTCACTCTTTGTCCTTTCAGCTACTTTGCTCATCTATGGAACAAAATGCTCTAGTGGCGTGGTTATAATGTAGCTGTGATCTTTGATGTGGGTGGCCTTGAAAGTATGTTAGCCAACTTGTTTGTGCTGCTCTCCTTATACTTGATCACTAAATGAAATTGCTGTAAAAACCCCATCCACTTGTAATACTTGGTTTGTTGCAACTTACTGTGGGCTTGCAAGTACTGTAGTGGTTGGTGAATTGTGTGGATTGCTATCTCCTTTTCCATCAGATAATGTTTCCACTTTTTGATAGCATGTACCAGGGCATAGAGGTCCTTGTCATAAGTAGGGTAGTTGAGAACCACCCCATGAAATATTTCATAATGATAGCATACAAGCCTTCCACCTTGCATCAACATTGCTCCCATAACATACCCACTCGCATTTGTCTCCACTTTGAAGCTCTATTACAAGCTAGATAATGCCATAATTGATACTTGACTAATTTCCCGTTGAACTCCTCAAAGGCTGTCTGCTAACCCTTTCCCCATTGGAAGCTCTTACCACTCACTGTTATGGTGTGGAGTGGTTGCTATTGTTGAAAACGAGGCTATGAATTTCCTCATGTATTGTTTTGCTGCAATGAAACTTTTGACCTATTAAATATTGGTAAGCACCAACCACTTCATGATGGCCTCCATCTTGGTAGGATCTTTCTTCAATTCTTCTTCACCAATCGCATATATTAAAAACACCAAAACTATTGTGCAAACACACATTTCTTGAGCTTTACTAGTGGCTAATACTTCCTCAATGTCTCTAGCAGTTACATCAAATGTTAAATGTGCTCCTCCCATGTAGCACAATATACCAATATATCATCCAAATAAACAATAACAAATGAATTTATAAAAGGGAACAATATGTCATTCTTAATCTCATGAACGTAGCTGGTGCATTGCATAGGCCGAATGACATGACTAACACTCATAAAAAGCCTTCTTTGGTTTTGATGGTAGCCTTCCAACGATCTTCCCTGACTCGAACATGGTGATACACTGACTTTAAGTCCAACTTGGGGAAGTATTTTGCTTCCTACAACTGGTCCCACAAATCATCTATCCTTGGTAGGGGGATACCTTTTCTTGAGTGTAGGTTTGTTTAACTCCTTGCATTCAATACACATCCGCCAAGCCTCATCCTTCTTTGGCACAATTATGATGGGTAACCCACATGGTGAGGTACTTGGTTGAATGACACTTTGTTCTAGTAGTTGCTACAACTGCTTCTTCACCTCATTTGCTTCTATAATGGATTGGCTGTACAACCCAATGTTTGGCAACGAAGAGTCTGATAATAGCTAGATATTGTTCTCCACTTCCCTTTTGGGTGGTAGCCCTTCAAGTTTGTGGGACACACGCTTGCATGCCTGTAGAAACTCTTTCATTTGCTGTTTTTGTTCCTTAGTGCACCCATCTAGTGATGACTTGGCTCCCATTGACTCTTCTACAAATTGATTTTCTTTTAGATATAACAAAGTATACTTCTTGCTAGAACAAATCGGTTTCTCACCCTAGTTGGCACTTACTAATGAGATCTTTGACTTGCCCTTGTGGGCATTGATGATGAAGGAATTTTTGTCCTTCATGAGGCAGTATTAGTTGGCTCTCTACATGAAGATCGCATCCTGCATGTACTTGGAGGGACTCCCAAACATAACTACACATACATTACGTGGAAATACATCCAACTTTACTTCATCAATAAAATCAACACTAGTATCAAATTTGATTCTACACTATTTGGTTACCTTTATCTCTGGCTCCTTGTTGACCCATCCTAATGGTTGTGGGCTAGGATGGTCATGAACCTTTAGTCCAAGTTTCTTGACTTGATCTGTTGCTATGAAATTAGCTTGTGATCCTGAATTGAGCATAACATCAATTTTTGTTTTCTTGACTTGTATTTTCTTTTGTTATTTTTTTTTTGTCGAGTGGTTCACGAACATTGGGTGGCTGTTACATCCACGGAAAATCTGGGCTAATCAACCTCGAAGGGAATCAAGCCCCTCGGCCAGACTAGCAGGGCCTAACCCCAAGGGTGTCGAGGAGAATTGACCCTGTGACCTCCCGATTGGCGAGGTACTTAACAACGGGGACTCGACGAATTGAGCTAACCCTTGGGGCTTTTTGACCTGTATCTTTATATGGAAGAGTCTAGTCATTTCCTTCTCTTCTTGTTATTGAAGGCTACTAAGATCACCCTCTTCTGCACGGATGTACACAAAATATTCTTATCCACGTCTGATATGCTTTCCACTTGGTTGCTCAAATTAGTGGCCATGAAATTTTTCTTCTTAGTATATTTCTTTTGGTTTTTCGAGTTGAGCTCTAGATGTAATTTCCAACATTTCTCCTTTGTGTGACCATCAATGTTACAGTGGGTGCAATGGTTGCTAGAATTGTTGCATTAGTGTGTTGTGGCTGCTAGCTTTTTGCCCTTCCCTCTTTCCCACTTCTTCCATTATTTGGAGGCTTCCTGGTGTTATTTCTGCTACCCATTTGATTGCCCTTTATGCCACTTGGGGTTTTCCCTTCCTGTTTTGACTGTCATGATTTAAGTGGATGTCGTGTTAGTGCCATTACTCATGGAAAAGGGGCTAGCCACGTGATCATAACGAAGAAGACTTTAGAAGGGTCAATATTGTAATTCTAGTTAAGATTTGAAGGAGTGAAACTTAAGCACTTGTTGGCTATCGAGCTATGCTATAATTAGGGCACTAGGAGGATAAGAGGTTCCATTCTATTTGAGTGCATTTTGTTCCATAGATGAGTAGAGTAGCCGAGAGTGGATAGAGAGAGAGCACATAAAGAGGATTTATGTTCTTTGTAGTCCACAAGCCACTAGTCTCACTCCTTTGTACATGCATCCATTTCCATTCAAAGAATGAGAGAGCAGAGTGGCCTCACCTTCCAACTCGGTTTTCTCCAATAAGGGTTTCTTAGATCATATCTTTGTGTTATTATGATTTGTGACTGATTGTATTTTTACCTGTTCTCTATTGTCCACGTTTTATATATTGCATGCATAAGCAAAAAACAATAACTTAATAAATCTAGGAATCTAAGGAAAAATTAACCTGCATAGGTATAAATTTATCATATCTGTTTTGACAAACTGTCAAGTGGAATATCCATGGTAGTTTACCGATCAACATGACTGATTTGTTCTTCTTCTTGTTGTATTTTATCATCTTTCATGGAAAAATCCAAGGAAATCACTACTAAACTTGGCTTTTCAACTTCACCTTCTTGGAACTCTTCATATGGCTCGAGTTTTGCAACCATTAGTTCATGATTATCAAGTATGAGTCACTTTTATTCTCTTTATCATTGCAAGTTTGATAAGATGGAAGGTTTTCATCATCATATTCTTCCACAACAACAAGAAGTTGTTGCAAATGTTTGGCGGCCTTCGTGAATTTTTGTACTCTTCAGGTGATTAAGAAAGCTTTTTCTAAATTTGTTGGTTTTTGACTCCAAAAGAGGGTACAAAACATTGAATGACAAGCAAAAGTATAATCCACCATAATGATTTTTGGTCAGGATGTAGGGGGTTCTTATCATATCTATTGATGAATTTGACATGATACTCAGTTTCACCTTTTCTCTTCTTAATGTGAGAAAACTCCAAACTTTATCCCACACGAATTGTATGTATTCAACATCCATGATCAATCATGATCTTCCTACAATGGAGTTACCAATGGATGTTGTTAGGTGGTGATCCATCCTTGTGTACTGGTTCACTAAAGCCCAAAACAATGCCTTATGTATGATCAAATCATGAGAATTTCCTCTTGTTAGCCAATATGATATGATCCTACATCAAATGGAGTTGCAAGATGAGTAAAAATAAAATATAGCAATTACAGAAAACAAATGTCATTAGAATAGTTGAAGATTGACGTTGGTTCCTCATGAGAATTTCCTCTTGTTAGCCAATATGTAGATGGAGTCACTAGACGAGTAAAAATAAAATATAGCAAATAAAAAAAAATCACCAATGTTATTAGAATAACTGAAGATTGACGTTGGTTCCTTGCAACAATGCCAAATTGTTAGCACACAAATTTGCACCACGTTAAAATGTTGACTCCAATATTTGTAGCACAAAAGTAAAGTGGTAACTAATAGGCAAATCATCCCAAAGGTCACTAGTTGATTGCCTTTCCATTTGGATTGGTTTTTCCAATCTTGGGGGGGTGTCCCTTGCTTGTCATGCATTGAAAATTATCTAAAAATCTGCAAAGTAGCATAAGAAGTCAACACATAATATGGATCCTTGACATGCAATCAGACAACTAAGGATAAAAATGGTTGGTTAATTAGAAATAAATGTGACAATTTTAATTAGTAAACAACAAAATATGAAAGAAAGGAAAAAAGAAATGTGCTCTAAATGACTAATAAAATGAAAGTAGAGGAGATACTATCTATATCACCGTATAATAGTGTTGCACATATTGTGATAATATCAGAATTATCATGATATTATAGTCGAAAGAGCCTCTGTCGATACTATCACCAGAAAAAATCGCGATAATTAGCCTAATTTAATTTATTGCGAGACGATGAGAAATTATTGGCCTATTACAAAAGAACGTGAATATAAGTTGTGATTTGGGTTTTTCCAAGGCCATTTTCGTTTTTTCTTATGTTAAGATTGAGTTTTGAGGGTTGTGTGAGTCTTGTGACCATTTTTCATCAAGCAAACAAGGGAAAATCCATAGTTTTCTTTGCTATCAAAAGAGCATTTTTGGAGTGGAGATTTACTCCAGTATACCATATCCATTTATGTAAAAAATATTTCCTTCCTTTTCCTTCTTTTCCAAGATTAGTATATGCTATAAATTTAGAGTTTGTCCCTTCTTACCCTCTTTTGAATTTCCACATTTGTTTTGTGTGGTAGGTCCAAAACTTTAAAATTTAATCAGAGCACTACAAAATGGGGAAACCATTGGATCAAATGTGGGAGTATAGTAAGCCATGTGAGGATGACAATAGAACAAAGATGAGGTGTAAGCTCTGTGGAATGGAAATGTTTGGCATAATCACTCGCTTGAAATACCACCTTGCCAAAATCCCAGGGCATGATGTGGATATTTTCCCTATAGCCTACCCAGATGTTGTCCTTATTGCAAAGAACTCAATTCTCAATACTACTAGAAAGAGAGATTAGAGGGAAGAATTAAGGAATTTCATGGGAACCACAAGCATCTTAAGGGCTAGGGAAACCTAATCCTTGGCCACGCCTTCTCAGTGTAGTATTATTATCAGATTATTGTTATAGTCAATGTTGTTAAAAGCACGAGCGGGATTAAATCGGCGCCGGGAATAAAGCTGAAAAAATCGGAAAAAGCGGGAAAAAAGCGGAAAAAAGCGGGAAAAAAGCGTTTGGTACAAAAATATTCATTTTTTTTCATTTTTTTTTTCAATTTTTTTAATATCTAAACCATCTACAACATAAAATAAATACATTGACACATAAATATGATAAAAAAACTAATATATAAGATGTTTAATATCATTTCTAGCGCTAAAATCACACATAACATTGAATCATGTCATCATGTCATAATGTCATATACAATAAAATGAAAGTCTAATGACCAAAAAAAAATCCAAATTTTCATTATAAAATGACCAAAAAAAATCCAAATTTTCATTATAAAATGACCAAAAAAAATCCAAATTTTCATTAAAAAACTCGCTGCCCCGCGCCCCCGAGCTTTTTTGCAAAAAAGCGGGCTTTTTTCGAAAAAAGCGGCAAAATTTTTTTTAGGCGCTTTTTTCCCATAAAAAGCGCGATTAAATCGGCTTAGGGAAAAAAGCGCGATTTAATCGCGCTTTTAACAACACTGGTTATAGTATCTTCATGAGATACGTTTAGATTTTTTTAATGTGATTTTGTATTAAGTTTTAACTATTTTCTTGTTAGAACTTATGACCAAGGAGTCAAGAAAAAATGACAAATATTGTATTTCAGACTTTCGTATCTACATCTTATACATTTTATATTGTAGTTTTATTTTTATGTTTGTGTGACAATGTGTTTGTTTGATGTTGATGTTTGCTTTAAAAGAATAAAAATTTGAAAAAATGTTGGGATTCATGACAAATATCATATTTCAGTATCTACTATCAACGATTGATGTACCACTTGACATCTTATACATTTTATATTGTAGTTTTATTTTCATATTTGTGTGACTATGTTTGTTTGATGTTGATGTTGCTTTAAAAGAATAAAAATTTGAAAAACAATAATTATTTTTTGTATTTTTTTCAAGTTTCTTGATAGTTTCCGATATTTTCCCCGATATTATCGATAATGTAAAATTTACACTGATGGTAGTAAATTGCTGATAATGATAAATGTAACATTGCCATATAGAACATGAAATATTGTGTCCATGAGTGATAAAGCTAGAAGAAAAGCATGGTCAAACTTTGACTTTGTATTTGTCAAAAGATTGTTTACTCATCGAGACAAGGTACAAGATAAATAACGATAAAAGTGCCATACATGAAATATAAATAGAGAGAGGAAGAAAAAAATGATGGAAAAGAGGCTCAACTAATTACTCTCAAGAAAACTCTGCTAAAGAATGGTCATTTAAACTCACTTTATAGAATTCCTCGTAAAGGAGATGCATCTCTCATGCAATACGCCTTGGTAACTTGTTTTGAAGTGGGTGGAAGTTGAGAAGTTTGCATGTGTCTAAACCATGCACCTTATTAGAAGTGACAAGGAGTGGAGTGAACTCAAACAAGCCCAGGTTCAACTCTCCCATGCGCCTTGAGTGAAGTGGAGTGAAGAGAGGTGACCTCATGCATTTTCTTCTACGAAGTTGAATTGAGAGAGAGAGAGAGGTCCATATGTTCTAGTTCAACTCCCCATGTGCTTTGAGTGGAATAAGCCATGCACTTTTTCCGCTATATTAAGGATAACTCAACAAGGTAGCCTCATCCATGCTCATGCACATTGAACTGAACTGTAGTGAAGTGAACTAAACTAGAGTGAGGTTGAGTCAACTCCAGTCCTTAAGAGGAGGCAGAATGGAGATCCAGTTTCTCATTGTTGAAGGGCTATGGAACATTCTCTGCAAGGATTCGAATCCTTGGGAACCCATCATCGACTTAGCGTGTACAGGTCTGGAAAACTTCCAAATGAAATTTTCTTGAGAAGTCTTGGAGACTGTGCTTTGCAAAGTTGTTAAGGCCTACTACACTCCCAGTATAGCTTGAAACACACCCTCAAATTTCATACATTCCACATATGTTTTGATCGTCTTCACTCCCACTTTGGCCTCTACTTGAAAGAAGACAAATATCTGTTGAGAAGGATTGTTGCGCTTGGCTTTATTAATAACAAGATATTCCTCCTTTGGGTCTTTTCCGAACTTATTGAGGAACTACTCTTGGTCATGTTGATATCGAAATCACTCTCGAGATAATCTCTGTCATTGAGCATATGAAGAATGGTTCGTTGGATTCTAAAGAGCTTGTTTGTCTGCTCATCCAAAACCATGGTGAGTTGCTCTGCCTCTGCTTAATTCCTTCACGAGTTGCTTTCAAAGCGTAGGAGTTGTCTGTCTTGAAAACATAAGCCCTTTTGCCTATGCTATCTTATATATGTTACCAAAAACAAAAGCTGGAGCCTCTTACACCTCACTAGCAATCTGACAACCTTTCAATCATTTGACTTTGACCATGGTTGGTCCTTGCTTTGACATCAATGACAACATCTCAACTATCGCTCCCTTTGTCATTGATGGCAATACTCTTATCATTTCTCCCCCTTTTGTTCTTGTCTTCCCCGTTGGCATCAATTGCAAATGGGGTGCTTCACCTAACAATGTCTTTCCCATTGGTTGCATATTTACAACACTTCTTGACTTGTGCTCCCCTTGTCTGTATTATCTCCCTCATTTCAATCACTATAACCTTCTTGAGCTCCCTCTGTGTGTATTATCTCCCTCATTTCAATCACTATAACCTTCTTGAGCTTCCCCTGGGCATATGCTTCGGTTTTTTTTCTTTGGTTGTCAATGGTCATGCTAGGGTCATCAACATTATCAACATCACTTATCTTGAAATCCTTTTTATCTCCCTATAGTTTTAGGCAACAAAAGTCAAATAAAGCCCACATTTGTTTTAGGTTGTTTTGAATAGGTGTGCTACTGACAATAATACGTGCTAGGAATCTCTCAAAGGTTTTCGACACATTGAGTATTGGGATTTTTGATGATGTGCCTTTCATCCAAGATCATGTAACAATATATTCACTTGTATATCCGTCTCTTCCATGATAATCCCCTCTAATTAATTTTCAATTAATTTGAGCAACATCATCTTCTTCCTCAACAATAACTATTTCTTTAATTATAGATTCCATTCCTTCTGCTATGTCATCAACGACCCTTTTTGTCAATAGTCCAAGATGGTCACATAACTTTTTCAATACAGTTAGAGCAGCTAGAGTTGAACCATCAACTAACAATTGAGCCATTTCACTCTTAAGAAATGTTGAGTACAATTGTTGTTGTCATGTTACCGATTTAAGCTATATAATTATATCATTGTTTTTGCTAGTTTCTGATGAGCAGAATCCCTAGATCGTGGGAAGACTTCACTTTTGAGATGACACAAAAAGTACGATTGAATTAATGCTTTCAATTCCTGTGTAGCTTTGAAACCAATCCATATTTGTTCAAAGACGTTTGTTGTTTTTTCAGAGTAGGTTGAAAATCCTTAATAGCCTTGATCTCAAATGAGTTCGTAGCAATCGATTTTGTAATCAAGATACCCATTGAACTAATAAGCAAGGGGTAACTTATGGCAATGAAATCATGATTATTTTGAAATGATAGAATGGATGCCACGACAAGAGCAATACAAGAAGCTTCAACATAGGATCCAAACAAATCTGAGCTCATGCCAATGTTAAATGACATTGATGAACTTCCTTAATTTAGACTTTGATCCTGAACATGCAAAGCTAACTCATGGTTTTTTGTCTTTGGCTCTACTTGTTTTCTTCTCCAAATTTGGTGGAATTTTTAGATAATCTCTGTTCTTTGATTTGCTTAGGAACCCACTTCATGCCACTTCTACAGTCCCGTGCTATATGACCAAAATTGTGACATTGATAACATTCTATATTGAGCTTGAAAAATGGAGTAGTTGAGTTGTAATTTCTACTATCATTACCATTAGCAACTCTATCTTGTCTGACTGCAAACTTACTTTTAGGATTTTAATGATAACCTTTATAACCATTGCCATAGTGCGCTCTACAATTTCTTGCCTTGTGACCGAAATTAGTGCATGGATAACAATAACCAGAAAATATCCCTAGGTACTTGGATGAGTAGCATTCTCTTGACGATCTCTTGAAGTTGTTCTACCTTGGAGGAGGCTTAGACTTTTGCAGATCCTTACTACTGCTTGCATTGAGAGCATTTGCATAGCTTCTTGGTGGAGTGGTTCTTTCAAATTCATCTTGATTTCTTTTCCCACTTTCACTGTGACTGGAGCGTTGAAGGATATAACTTTCAGGTTTTACCTTGATTTTGATTTTAGGTGACTTAGGGCCTTCATCATCTTTGCATGAAGCCTCACCTATATAGCCAAGACTTGATTTGTCAAATGGTGACCTTTGGCAACTGAGGTTGTTATCTAACACTTGTGTGCTCTTCAAATTCTTGCATAGCTTGTTAACTTCATTTCTCAATGTTATAATTTCTTCTTCAAGCCTCTTCTTCTTTCTTCATCAACTGGATCTTCATCACTTCTTTTTCTCTCTTTGTTTCTTCTAGCTGAATTTTCAAGGGGATGACTTCTTCTCCATGTCTCCTTACTTATTGATCAAATTTTACTTCAAGCTTGTTCAAATCCTCAGATCTTTGCTTAAGATGGTTTGTCAGAATTTCTTCCTTCTTTTCTGCTTCCTCTAATTGGAGTATCGGGAGGATAACTTCTTCCTTTGTACTATCAAGGTCATGATTATTTTCTTCAACATGTTGCGTCTGCTCCTAAAGTTATTTATTATCTTTTCTCAATCTATTTATTTCTTCTAGAGCAGCGACAAGCTCTACTTTAGCCTTTGATTTAGTGTCTTCTTCATCTTCATAGTCTCTTATGCTTTTGGTGTTTTCATCTATCTCCTTTGATTCTTAATTATTTCTTTTGTTCTTGTTCCACATACTTTGGTTTTGGCTCAACATACATGAAGACAAATTCTCCATAAAGCTTTTGTAGTTTTTCCCAGAGGTTTTTGGCTGAAGAACATTGACCCACCTTGATTTTTATGGAATTTGATAGGCCATTCAAGATGGCTTTTAATGCTTTCATGCTGTTTTCCCTTGACGCTTTTGCAACTACATCCGTTGATGGAGTTTTTGAGGCTGTGTACTTTGTAAGCATTGAATCCTAGACATCATATCTTAGAGCCATCAAATAAAACTACATTCTTTTGCTCCATGACGCATACTTTGTTCCATCGAACAAGGGAGCTTTGCCAACCTGATTGACTTTTGATTTCATGACTGAGGAGGAGATATCTTCAAAGGGTTTGGAGGTTTTCCTTCTTGACTTTTCCATTTGTGTTTCTAGGATCTACCTTCTAGCTATTAAGCTATGCTTGAAGGAACCAACTTTGATACCAATTGTTGAAAATACTGGGGGGTGAACCAATATTTCTTTCAATTGTTTATTAGCCAGTTAAGATTTTCCTTATTTAGAAGCATAATATATGCGAAAACAAAAAGTAGTTTTATTATTGAAAACAATAGTAAGGATTCCAATCCTCTTTTACAAAATCAGGCTCGAACCTTTTCAAATAATTTTATTTTACAAGGCACCAACCTTGTATAAGGACACCAATCCTTTGAAGCAAATCCAAGCTCCAACTTGGTTTATATGAGGACAGTAATCCTCTTAAGCTAATTCAAGCACCAACCTGATCTATATGAGGACACCAATCCTCTTAGGCTCCAACCTTTCCTAAAGCACTTCAAGTTCAAATACAACTTAATCACTAGTTAAACAAATAAATCAAGGTACTGCTTCACGATGTCTTCTAGAATTGCTTCAATATGGTTTCAATCACTGATCCAAAATCTCTTCAATTGCTGCTCCAAAACCTCTTCAATAACTACTCAAAAGATTCTTCAAGGTTAGCTTTAAGTCTGCTTCAAAATTGTCTTCAAGTCTGTTCAAAGAATGTCTTCCAGTCTGTTCCAAAAATATATCGAAGGGCTGCTTTTAAAAACTGCTTCTAACCTAACTTCTCTTGGCCCATTAACTTTGGCAATTCAATGACACATGCACATTCAACAACTTCAGCACCAACATGCTTCATAAAATCATGGTTGTAAATAAGGCGCCCCCAGTAGCAACATTCACATATACTCAACCATACAAGGCATGTAGCAAATCTCAATTCTTCTTGTATGCTCACATCAATGATTAATACTCAGTGTAGATCACAATTGATTCAAGGGGCAATGATCAATTTTCAAATTTCTCATCACCGTTCTCAGATTAAACATATATAACACTGCGACCTTTGTACTAGAACAAACAAAAAGCAAAAAAAAATCGTTTACAATCTTCAGATCACATATTACTTTATCAACCTTGAATACAACACCATTTGACAATTGTCCCTTGACTCTTCTTCAGTGGCAAGGCCTTCTTTTTCAAGTTCAGAGCTATATCTCCTTTTTAATCTATGAGTTAATTCCTCTCCAATCTTGTGAATTAATTATCTTATTTATACTAGCCGAGAGGGCCCTTTGTGGTTGGCTTGTGCATTTGATTTGGGGACAACTTGCAAATGCAAGTTTAATCCTCTCCATTTCCCTCTTGTATTTGTTCTTCTTCTTCTTTGTTTGGTTGAGGGAAGTCTCCTTAAGAGGAGGCATAATGGAGATTCGATTTCTCATTGTTGGAGGGCTTTCAAACATTCTCCTGCTGCAAGGATTCAAATCCTTGGGAACCCATCATCGACATAGTGTGTACAGGTCTGGAAAACTTCCAAATGAAATTTTCTTGAGAACTCCTGGAGACTTTGCCTTGCAAAAGGTGTCAAGGCTTGTTGCACCACCAATATAGCTTGAAACACACCCTTAGATTTCATCCATTCCACATATGTTTTGATGGTCTTCACTCCTACTTTGGCCTCCACCAGAAAGAAGACAAATATCTGTTCAAAAGGATTATTGCGCCTGGCTTTGTTTATAACAAGTTCTTCCTTCTTTGGGTCTTTTCCGAACTTATCGAGGAATCGCTATTTGGTCGTGTTGATCTCAAAGTCACCCGCGAGATAATTTCTGTTAGTGAGCATCTGAAGAAGGGTTCTTTGGATTCAAAAGAGCTTGTTTGTTTGCTCATCCAACGCCATGGTGAGCTGCTATGCCCTTTTGCTTAATTCCTTCGCGAGTTACTTTCAAAGCATAGGAATTGTCTGTCTTGAAACCATAAACCCTTTTGTGATTACTGGAAATGGAGAACCTCTTGCACTCAAAATATAATGTAGACTTATAAAAATTTGCAAAACAAATAAACCTAATGTTCAACCTTTGGATGGGGAGATCAATGATAAATCTGAAATCAACCAAGAATGGGTTACATCTAGAATACAAGCTAGAGCCTCTTACATCTCACTATCAATTTGTCAACCTTCCAATCATCAGTGTTTGACCATGGCTGGCCCTTGCTTTGACATCAATGACAACATATCACGGTTGCCATTACACCAAAACCTGCAGTTGTTAGTAAACAAACACATTGCTAGAGTTAATGGATCCTCATGAGGTGGTTAAGCACATGTCATGAAACACATGGGGAGCGCTGGATTATCCAATGCCCAACAATCTCCCCCACAATGCGAGATCAGTGTGTTTTGAACTCGAGACCTTTGACTCTAATACCACTAGTTGTGAATCGCGATTGTCATTAGACCAAAACCCACATTTTTTCGTCAATGATCACATCGCTAGAGATAAGGATCCACGAGAGGTGGTTAGTCCATGTCATGAAACACAGGGAGCATTGGTTCATCCAATGTCCAACAATCTCCCTCTAGTGCGAACCGGGTGTGTATCAAACTCGTGAACTACGCTTTGATACCACTTGTTGGAATCATGATTTCCGTTACACCAAAACCCGCAGGTGTTAGTAAATGGATGCATTGCCAGAGTTAACGGATCCTCGAGAGGCGGTTAAGCACATGTCACAGAACATATAGGGAGCACTAGATAATATAATGCTCAACAGATCCTTGCCAAATCTAGCACACCTAAAAATGAGCATTGCTAAAAATTGAAAATGTTTGCATGTCAATGAAGTTAGGCTCATTGAATTTGATTTTTTGCAAGGAATTTGGATATGTGCTTAGAATCTCCACGCGAGCCTCAGAATCTCAACTACTAAAAATAGCAATGTCTCACTTGTCGTGCAGAAATAGCTCCTTCAGAATCATGAGCTCACACTTTTGACGTTAAAGCCTTTGAACTCTGGCTGCAAAAAATAGTAGTGCCCTCCAGAACTGATGAAAGTGGCCGTGAAATGTCTTTGACTATGAAATGGGCTGAAATCATTGAAAAATCCCAGTGTTGCACACATCGCGATTTAATCGCGATAAAATCGGAAAATCGCGATTTTTTCAAAATGCCGATTCAAATCGCGATTTTTATCCAAAAAATCGGCGGAATTTTTTTTTAACGATTTTTATCGAAAAAATCGCGATTTTTTCGAAAAAATCGCGATTTTTAAGGAAAAAATCGCGGGAGGCGCGGGCAGCGGGGGTTTTATATGTAAAATCGATTTTTTGTTTATTCATTCAGCAGTCCGCCGCGGAGGAGAAGGAGGAGAAGGAGAAGAAGGGAGGGAGAGGGTTGCCGTCGCTTGTGGGAGCCGATTTTAGGAGGAATCCAAGCCAAGATCGCGAATTTGTCCATAAACCAGGTATGTAGATTAATTTTTTTTTGTTTTGGTTCTCTAAAAACTTTGTTTTTCATTGTTTTTAAAGAATTTTTAGAAATTTTTCATTGATTTGGGATGGGTTATTTGTTATGACTATGAGAACCAATTTTTGATTTTTATTTTCTCATTTTCTTTAAACATTGTTTATTTTTTTTGATTTTTCATTGTTTTTTGGGTTTAGAAATTCAAATTGGGATTTTGGAAATAATTAGCTTGTAATTTTGCAAATGCTAAATTGTAATTTGTATTTACTATTTACTATTATCATTTATGTAATCCTAAATTCCTATTTCCTAATCCTTATTTTTCCATAGGTTTGCAAATTCAAAATTCAAAAACAAACATGCCAAGGAAATTGGATCCTTTCTGGGAATATGGTGACCCTAAAACTCCGAATGATAGACAAAACTTGATTTGCAAGTTGTGTGGAAAGGAAATATTCGGGGGGGTGTACAGGTTGAAGTTCCACCTTGCACAAATCCCTGGACGTGATGTGGGGCCCTGTCTAAAGACAAATGCTGAAATTATCCAAAAAGCCATGAGAGCATTGGGAGAATTAGAGCACACTAGAGACGCCAAAGAAGAACTCAAAAGGCAACTAAGAAGGTCAGTTGAAGGAAGTGGGCCAAGTGGCACAGGTTCTACTGCAGCGTCAGTCAATCCGTTTGCTGCATCATCATATTTTGTTCCTCGAACCACACCTGGTTCACAACCAACTATCGGTTCAATGATGAAAAGAACTGAAAAAGAAAAAGCTGACAAGTTGATGACAAAATTTCTCCTCTGGAGTGATATTCCTTTCAGCATTATAAGGAATAATCCATTTTTCCAACCTACTCTTGATGCTGTTGCCAGTGTTGGCCCGGGGTACAAACTCCCTTCTCTTCATGATTTCAGAGGCCGGCTTCTTCAAGATGAAAAGCGTGACTGCACCCAAAGATTGGAGGATTTTAGGGCATCATGGGCACAAACAGGATGCACTGTTATGTCAGATGGTTGGACTGACCAAAAGGGAGAACCCTTATAAACTTCTTGGTTAGTTGTCCCTTGGGGACTATGTTTATCAAATCTGTTGATGCAACTCATCAAATCAAAGATGCAAAAAATTTATGTGATTTGCTGGATGTGTTTATTTTGGAGGTGGGTGCAGAAAATGTTGTCCAAGTCATAACGGACAACGCTGCAAATTATGTTGCTGCTGGTAGATTGCTTATGGACAGGCATCCTACTTTATTTTGGACACCTTGTGCTGCCCATTGTATTGATTTGATGTTAGAGGACATAGGGAAAATTCCCTTTGTCAAAGAGGCTGTTGACTCATCAAAAACCATCACAAAATTTATTTACAATCACACATCTGTGCTTAGCTTGATGAGAAAATGCACCAACAACAAAGAGTTGGTGCGCCCCGCCATTACACGGTTTGCGACGAGTTTCATATCTCTTCAATCCCTCTTGAATTCTATGTGGGATTTGAAGAGAATGTTTGTTTCAGAGGAGTGGCGTTCTTCGCCAATGAGCCGCAAACCAGAAGGAGAGGCCGTCTGCAGACTTGTTTCATACCAAGAAGACTTCTGGGCGGGAGTGCAGGAGGTGTGCGCTGTCACAGAACCTTTGGTAAAGGTTCTTCGGTTGGTAGATGGTGAGAAGCCCGCAATGGGCTATTTGTATGAAGCCATGGATAGGGCCAAAGAAGCCATTCGGTCCTACTATGATGACAAGGGAGATGATGGGTTCCAGAGACAACTCCTTCTATGGAAGGTCATTGATGAGCGATGGAACAACACACTCCATCGTCCCATTCATGCTGCTGGCCTTTTCCTGAACCCTGCATTTTCTTATGCATGTGGGTTTAATTTTGATGTTGAGGTCGTGGAAGGATTATTAACTTGTGTCCAGAAGATGGTGAAAACTCCAGAAGAACGTATGGAGGTCTCTAGACAAATTGAGCAATATAAGTTGTCAGGTGGCACATTTGGCTTTGAGATGGCTATCAATGATAGGACGGTTAAAATCCCAGGTATTTTTTAGTTTGTAGTATGTACTTTGTAACTTTGTTTCAAATTTCATTGTTTCTTCAAATTCCATTTTTTTCTTATGTTTATTTAAAATTTTCTTTGTAATTTTGTTGTAGACGCATGGTGGAAGATGTATGGTGGCAGAGTACCCCTTTTGCAAAATCTTGCCGTGCGCATCCTCAGCCAAACATGCAGCTCCTCGGGATGTGAGCGCAATTGGAGTGTATTTGAAAAAATACACAACAAGAAGCGCAATAGGTTAACACTTAAACATTTAAAATATTGCAAATTTCCAAATAAATTTTTGAATTCATTAAAGTTTTAAACAATATTTTTTTTATAATATTAATTATTAATTTATTATTTCATGAACTTTGTACAGGTTGGAGTCCCATAGACTTAATGACATGGTCTATGTCTACTACAATCTTCGATTGTGGGTGAAACAACTAGAGAAGACACCTGATACGGAAGCCATCTCATTGGATGGGATTGACACCACTGCTGAATGGAGGGTTGAGACCGAGAGGCCTCTCATGGATCCCACTGAGGATTGGTTAGTGCAGGATGAGGGGGAGGAGGAGGGGGAGGAGGAGGAGGAGGAGGAGGAGGAGGAGGAGCAGGAGCAGGAGCAGGAGCAGGAGGAGGAGGAGTTGGAGGAGCAGGAGGAGGAGGTGACACCGCCTACCCGGGCTACCCGGGCTACCACTACCACCAGTAGAGGACGTGGTCTCCGTCCACCTCAGCCTCTTGTAGCTGCTACTACTAGTTCTTCAGCTTCTAGAGCACGTCAGACTCCACTGCCATTTCCACCACCACAGGCACCAGCTTCTACATCTAGAGGGAAAGAGAAAGCTGTGCCATATTCTCGCAAGAGGGGCAGAGGAAATCAATAGGATTAGACTTTCATTTTATTGTATATGACATTATGACATGATGAGATACATTATCATATTTTTTGTTGATATTTTGAGGCTGAGTTGGACTTGGGACTCAGGACTTACTATTCAGGACATGATTCAATGTTATGTGTGATTTTAGCGCTAGAAATGATATTGAACATCTTATATATTAGTTTTTTTATCATATTTATGTGTCAATGTATTTATTTTATGTTGTAGATGGTTTAGATATTAAAAAAATTGAAAAAAAATGAAAAAAAATGAATATTTTTGTGCCAAACGATTTTTTCCGATTTTTTCCCGATTTTTTCCCGATTTTAACGATTTTTCCGATTTTTTCCCGGCGCCGATTAAATCCCGATCGCGATGTGTGCAACATTGATTAAAATCCTTCTTCTGATCTCTATGAAAGTTGGCTCGGACCTGTGTTGAAGCAGCAAACTCTGAAAATCGACTCTGAATGCCAGCTGAATGAGAGCTGGATCTTAACCCTCTAGTTTGCAAGAAGCAAATCTGAGGGTTAACAAGGCCCACAGGATTTTTGTGTTGATCTCCAAGCACACCTTGGTATTCATGATATTAGCATCAATATTATGAAACTTAATGAGCCATCACACTTGGACAAAGAGGTGCATGTGTCTCACTGGGAAAGGTACCATTCCAGAGTTCTATTAATCAGTTTGAGAAGATATTTTTGATAGGAAGCAAGCACAACAATTTATTTGGCTGGTCAAAAAACAACTCTACCATATCAAGCTAAATGGATTTCCCATTTTGCGTTTGAAAAAAGATTTACTGATATTTAACAGAACTTATTAAGAAGGAAATGAGTAAATGATACCTCAATAGGCTACATGAACTCAGAAAGGGGATGTGACCTGAGATGCCCATCCTTCACCTGGGGAAAGGACATGCAGTGAACCCAATCCAATTCAGGGGATGTTCCTATTTTATAGGCTAATTAATTCGCTTAAAATTGTGGTATGATTGGTTTTGTGGCTTCTCTGTAGATTGTCACATTCCCAGTACCCATTCCTGGAAGAAAATAATGTTGTCTTCACAACAACCGCTAACATCCTGCTGTATTTTGTCGGATGGACTTGAGAAAAACTGCATTATTTCTCTAATCTCCAGTTAAAATAGTTTATTGTGGACTATAGCCCTTGATGTGTGTGTCCTCAAATTATAGAATAAAACAAAAATGAAAAATCTAAGTCAATAAAAGGTCAATGGTTTATTTGCTCAATCCTTTACACTCTTTGGGACATACATAACTTGAAAATAAAGCCTTCATTGGGCACCTATCCAATAGGAAATCAACAAATTCATACATATCTATTTTTTTTAAAATTAATTTATCAATGGGGGAAGTCGGTAACTAGAACATACAATCATTGCTGCCTCCAAGATCACATAGTGCTGCTGCCTAGAAAAACCCCCCTGGCCTGTTATGATAGCACACAAACCGTACTGAGCAAGGTTACCCGTTATTCCAACCAGGGGGGTGGCATTAGCACCATGAATCCCAACCACTAAGGCTACTCCTGACTGGCTGTATCAGATCTGAGTTAAAAAAGGTCAATGCTTTATTTTCTTAACCCTAAACCTTGTTTGGAACATGTATAATTTGAAAATAGAGCCCAACAATCAATTTTTCCACCATGGAGATGAAAAATGCAGCAACATTGTTCGTCATTTGGTGAGTAGTGAAAACCGCTTTTGGTTCTCAATTTGGAGCTTGGGGTGCTTATTTGCAGTTGCAAGAACTGGTTTTTTTCTGTTCTGGCTCCTTCTTGCTGTGTACAGTATGCAGTGGACACCATTTTCTTTCTGTTTCCATCCATTTTTTGCCGTGTAGGCTTCATCGTCTTGCTGTGGACAGTGACTGTATACAGTGGGTATCTGCATTTTGGTACGTGGGCACCATTTTGCTGCCATGGGCTTCAATTTTTATTTTTGGGCAGTTTTCTGTTGTATGTACCATATTCTCGTAACCTACAATGATTTAATGTTACACACACCATTGTCTTGTTGTTGACAATCATTTCACCGAAGAAATAAGCTCACAGAATTTCACCCACTTCCCCAGAGTCCTAGATGGAGGTTGGTATCAACCAGCAGCTCGAATGAGCAGATGGTAACCTCAGAGGACTTGGCTGGGAATGGATCCTGTGATCTCATGTCAGACTGCATCTTTGGCAGATGTTGTCAAACCAACCAAGCTAACATGTGTGCATGCATACACAAAAACACCCGCTCTTGGCATGCTCTATTTTTCAGGGTTTGTACGCAGTTATCGCAAATTTGATGTGTTTGTGTGTGTTTTGATGCACCCATGAGCTTTGGTCAACTGAGATTCATTGCACCCTTAAGTTTAAAATATTGATGTACATAGTACATACCTGGACTTGGCATAGCCTATTTTGGAGATTTGTATTGGGTACCCCATCTCTAGAAATGTCTAGTGCCCGGGTACTATAAATGTTCCCATACAAGAGTTTCTATGCAACTTTAATGTGCATGCGTGTGTTTTGATCCACCCATGAACCCGGGGTACTAGACTTCTCTAATAGCCTGGGTACTAGAATGTCCCCATACAAGAGACTCCATTCAACTTTGATGTGGATGTTTGTGTTTTGATGCAACCATGAACCTGGGCAACTCAATGTAATGCATAAGTACCAAGTGTACAATAATGTCTAGTACCCGGGTACTATAAATGTTCCCATACAAGAGTCTCCATGCAACTTTGATGTGCATTGGCATAGCCTATTTTGGAGATTTGTACCGGGTACCCCATCCCTAGAAATGTCTAGGACCCGGGTACTATAAATGTTCCCATACAAGAGTTTCCATGCAACTTTGATGTGCATGCGTGTGTTTTGATGCACCCATGAACCTGGGGTACTAGACTTCTCTAATAGCCTGGGTAGTAGAATGTCCCCATACAAGAGACTCCATTCAACTTTGATGTGGATGTTTGTGTTTTGATGCACCCATGAACCTGGGCAACTCAATGTAATGCATAAGTACCAAGTGTACAATAATGTCTAGTACCTGGGTACTATAAATGTTCCCATACAAGAGTCTCCATGCAACTTTGATGTGCATGGGTGTGTTTTGATGCACCCATGAACCTGGGGTACTAGACTTCTCTAATACCTTGGGTACCTGAATGTCCCCATAAAAGAGACTTCATTCAACTTTGATGTGGATGTTTGTGTTTTGATGCACCCATGAACCTGGGCAACTCAATGTAATGCATAAGTACCAAGTGTACAATATTGATGTGTTTTATTTGTAGCACATGCAGACATGTGCATGAAAGTTACCTGACTTGGAGTCAGGAAGAACTTGGTGAGGCAGAAGAGTTGAGAGTTTAACTCAGATCTGGAAAAACTCTGCAAAAGCTCGGGAGAAACTTAACAAAGGACACAAATAGTACGGAACACACATAAACAACTATAAATAAGTACACAAGCACAAAATACTGGATTGGAAGAAACTTGGGAAAGCAATTGGGGAGGATAGTTTAACTCGTGAGTCTAACTCTTTTCCAGCCCAATCCAAGTTGAACTCACGAGTCAGTGAGTTTAACTCGTGATCCCTGTGAGAATGATGTGCACACTTAGAGAGCAAGTCAAGTCATGTATTTGGTGCAATCAACTCTTAGAACAATTAAACAGTTTCTGAAAGATTGAACTCAGGTGATAAAATGTTTGTGGAAGTTTGCAGTCTCTCCTTCAAATGCAGAGCTATGAGTGATGTGTATAAATCCCATGAACATCAACCTGTTCAGGAGTTCTGGTCTTTGACAAGGTCATATTAAATCTTGATTCAGGTGAGGCCTATTGGGCGTAACATTCTAAAATTTATGAACTGGAGAGCTGAAAGTTAATAGTAATAGCTAACTGTACTTTGGAGTTTAATTGAAAAAAGTGTGGTATTTAATGACATAAAACAACTGGTTGTTATGGTTGTGCTTAAATATATTGCTCAACTTGCTATGTTAAGTTGTAATGTGGCTTGTCCACGTCAATTCATTTATTTGGTATGGTGAGGTATCAGAACAATAAGCAGTTCCTGAAAAAATTGAACTTGGGAGAAAAAAGTTTGTGGAAGTGCACAAGCACTTTCTCCTTCAAATTCAGCGCTATAAGTGACTTGTATATATTGCAAGAATGGCAAGCCGTCCAAGCAGAACTCTTTTTCAATTTCTAAGGATTTGGTATTTATTAGTCCTTTAAAAATGAAGTCTAACATTTGATCAATGGTAATGCTCTCCAATCTAAGTAGAATTTCTTCCAAAATTTTCTGTAATTTGATGTTTTCTTTTCCCCAAGATGTAGAATAGTGGTGATGGTGTTTTATTAAGGCACTCCTTGTGTTAAGGTCACGGGTTTGAAACCCCGTGGGTACAAGTAATTCAGCCATTCAAGGGTTGGTCTGGCCCAGGCTGGGTGCAATCCCCAGGGGATTTTGATGGCTTAGATACCCTTGGGTCGTGGTTTCTCAGTCAAAGGCTAGTCCTGCAAGTCACAGACAAATTAGCAAACCAAAAAATATCATGGTTATAATCTCTCTCTCTATATATATATATGTGTGTGTGTGTGTGTAGATATCTTTGTATAAATGTATAAAAATATATCGAACATACACCATGCCATAAAGAAAAAGGCATCCATACACATGCACTTCCTACTTCTGTTGAACTGCAGTTAAATATATTGACCATATGGTTATATATTAACCATGTTGACCTTAACTATAGCTAAAAGTTGATCATGATTGAGTGAAACTGATTGCTGTTAAAAGTTGTATATAATCTTTGACAGAAAAAGATCATGATGAACTGCAGTTAAATTTCACGGACATAAATTAAATCTAACACATTATTTTGGCATCCAGGTTGATAAATTGACTATCTTATGCCATGGTAATTACTTTCCGGACTTAACAAGATCTGTGTCTGAAGTCTGAACTCTCTAGAATGCATTCGTAAGAATTTTACCTAGAAAATATATTGTAGGAAGAAGACGACCTTTGTTATCTTAGTGGGAATGCTCATGCTGATAAGGGTTGGTCTTCTTTTCCTCAGGTTTTTAAATGTTTCTCATGAGGAACATGCATGCACTTTTGGGCATGAATTTCTGCCTTCCTCTCTTCTTGAACTTGCAAATCTTCCTTGATGGCATCAACCTCACCTAATCCCTGTCAAAATTGTTGGAGGCCTGCTGAAAAAGAGTGGAACATAACTAACTCTTGAAGTTCCTGAAAAGATACTGCTTGAACGTTATAACAAAATGCATAAGATCTTTAACATGAGTACATCAATATACATACCTTAGGGAGGTTCATAACAGTGAAATATTCAGAGTTCAACTGTTTGCCTCTTGAGAATATAAATGATCAACTCTTGATCATAGGAATTTAGATAGCTATTTCATATAAATGATGTGAACTAATAAACGGGTTTTGGAAGATGGACAACCCTAGGGCAATGCTGTTTCTTCTTAAAGCATGTGCAGCTCAAGGGCAATGCTTTGTAAAAGCTTTAACTATCTAAATTTTGTTCATAATAATAATAGTAATAGTTAAGTTATTAACTTAACTAAGGGTTTATTCGTGTGAATAACTAAATATGTAACCCAACTTATTCTGGCAAGTTGTGACATGGTTTGTGCAACATCAAACTATTCAGTCTGTATGGTACAACTCTTAGAACAACAAAAAGATCCTGAAAGATAGAATTCAGGTGAAAGGAAATTTAGGGATCTGCAAAGTTTTTTTCTCATTGAAAACCAGATCTATGAGTAGAATGAATCCAAGAACAATGCATCCAAGCAGAATTCTTGACCAATTTTTGAAGATTGGCTACTTATTCGAGTCCTTCCTGTTTGAAAACGCAGTCTAAAATTTGAGAATATTCTGCAACCTGAGCAGAACAGTTTCAATTTTTTTTGGTAATTTGGTGGTTTCCTTTTGTGAGTATTATGTGTTGGTATAGGCACATATTCCTATATGTATGCCTCGGTGCATGTTGAAATATATAAAGAGAATAGATATATACACCTTGTTACAAAGAAATCTGAAAATGGTATGGGTATATGTACTTGTATATATCCCTGCTCTTGATCACAGTTAATTTCAGGCTAAAATTGACCATACATTACTGTTGTTAGAAATCGACTGCAATTGAACATAGTTAAGTTCCATTTCTATCTATTTTAAATTCAAACTATGATTGTGGTATCCCAACAGATAATTCATAGGAGTGAGAAAGGATTGAATGGAAGCAAGCAGTAAATTCCAAATCTGCAGTAAAGAGAAAGAAAAGCAGCGCCAGCTAGAGAGAAAAATAACCCAAGAGCAGCATGAGATAAAGAGAAATAACCCTATCACAAGAGAGGGCAACATTTTATGGTGCCCATTGGCCAAATCACTTTTATAAAGAATGATCACAAGATTTGTGAAATCACAAATGAGAGCTATGTATATATGCACAACTCAAGAGTGTGGTGTTTTACCCAAGAGGGATTATGAACCAACTAAGTCAGCCTTAACCAAACCTAAAAATTAATCATGAATATTGACTAGTTTGGTCTTAGCCATGTTGAAATATTAGTAGTTTGAAAGGTATTTCTTGTTGTAAAAGCCCTCGAGGCAAATTCTAGTTTGCTTAATGGGCTTTGCATCCAACTTGGGGGTTTTGGACCCAAAGTGAGTGGGCTTTGAACCCAAGGAAAACATTTATAATCCTAATTTAATTATTGTCGGCTTAAGGTGTCAAGTTGGCTTAGGTCAGCCAGCAAGGCCAAGAGACACTCCTTTGGAAAGTATAAATACAAGGCAATGGGGCAAAAGGAGCATTCTTCTTATAAGGATTAAAGCTAAAAGTGGCTTAACCATGGCAACAAAAGGAGCCACAACTGAAGATAGATTTCTGGACAAGGTCCAATTTGCTTAAGGTTCTGTTGGTTAGGAATGGCTAGACAAAAGTTTTGTGTAGACTGTTGGCAACTTGAAGTGAGGCCGCAACGAAGGAATAGGCTGCAGGTCTAAACAAACCCGCCATAGCACGCAAGGAGGAGGGTCGCAGGGCTTTTGTAGCAACTTGCTAGGCTTAGGGAAGCATCCACTAGTTTAAGGTAAAAATAGGAGGCTACAACAGAAAAAGAGTTGATTAAGGCTGCTATAGCAGAGAGTAGGGTTGGTTGAAGGGTAAAGGAGTAGGCAATATGCTATTAAAGGGGCCGAAGGCCTAATAGAGTTGGCATAGGGCACAAGAAAGATACAACAAGAGGACCATGGGCTAAAAGATCATGCCCAGGTAAGCTGATTTGTGTTTGAGTAATCTAATGTGGGTTGGTAAAAGCCCTAGTTTGCTACAACTAAGTATTTAGAGTGTTGTAGGTGTCTTTATGAGGGAAGGAAAGGCATAGAGGACAAAGTCTTAGCCCTAGGGTATTGGTCAAAAGGACTTGACATTGTATTTGGCATTGTATTGTGATATAAAGGGCCGTTATCTTTGGTAGAAGAGCCCCATGAGTTTTCTTATCAATGGAATTGTAAGAAACAAGTTTTGGGCATAATTGATAGTATAAAATGTTTAAAGTTAGAAACTGCTAGTGTGTTTATGCTTCCTAGCCAAGGCATAAACCATAACTAGGGTGCATGGATTTCTAAAATGGTGTCAGAACTACTTCAAAGAGCAGTTGGATTTGAGATGCGCACATGTGTCAGCTCTGAGAGGGAGTTGTGAAGTTGTTGCAGGAAGTAACATTGGTGCCAAGAGAGTTGGCTAGGTATGCCTTTTAAGACATGGAGTAAAATGTTCAGACAAGGAGCTATGGATTATTGTAGCTTCGGGTGGTGAAATGGGAGTTATGGTGGAGAACTCAGTGCACAACATTATGTTGAGTGGTGGGATGCCAATACTGTTGATGGACTTCCGTTGACTTGTCAAAGTAAGTTGCGACAACCCAATGGCCTTGGTAGGGAGTGCTTTGGCATGGACGGGGTAGCTTCATATGGATTGCAGTTTGATGAGTTCTGTGAGATAATATCTTCATTGGGTTGTAGAGTTGCAGATTTGATGGTCGAGCCATGTGCATATGAGGTGTTTGACCCAAGAGGATGAGAAAACTTGCAGAGTCGAGGTGTGGTGGGCTAGAGTGGACTAGGCCATGTGTTCAACCACAACTTGACACTGACCTTGAAAGGACACACGTTTAGTTGCAACACATGCATAAGTTTTCATGAGGTTACTTTCTTGGAGGGAAAAGTAGAGTGTGCTAAAGGATGGTTGTGTAGGCTTAGAGGGAGTTTGGCTTTAGGATACTACAGGATTTAGGGGGATAGTCAGTAACCTAGTGGAAGTCTAACCTTCAGGTTCAACTAAGAGAGGAATGTTTGAGGCCATGCAAGGAAAGTCATGGTGCGTGCAAGGAAAGTTGTAGACCATGCAAGGAAGTTATGGTGCACGCAAGCAAATTTCATAGTACATTCAAGGAAGTCATGGACCATGTTAGGAAAGTCATGATCATGTAAGAAAAGTCATGGCCATGCAAGCAAAAGTCATGGCACATGTAAGGAAATTCATGGAGTTGGAGATTTCTAGGAAGTAGTCATGGAGCTGAAGATTTCTAGCAACAAGGAAAGTCATGGTTTGGATGGCCATGCAAGATGCTTTGAAGCGGGAGGCTTCTAGGAGCACGATGTCTTGAAAGATCTAGGTCTTTCAAAAGGACGTGGTTTCAGATTAGATTTAGAGACAGGTTGAAATACCTTCCTCATTAAGAGGGAGTGTTGAAATTTTGGTAGTTCGAAAGGTATTCCATGTTGGAAAAGCCCTTTGAGGCTTTTGGGTTTGGTTAATGGGCCTTGCATCTAACATTGGGGTTTTGGACACAAAGTGAGTGGGCTTTGAACCCAAGGAAAATGCTTATTATTCTAATATAATTATTGTCGGCTTAAGTTGTCAAGTCGGCTCAGGTTGGCTAGCAAGGACAAGAGACACAACCCTTGGAAAAGTATAAATACAATGGTAAGGAGACAAAAGGAGCATTTTTCTTGTGAAGATCAAGGCTAAAAGTGACTTAACCAAGGCAACAAAAGGAGTTGCAACTAAAGAAGGAAAGATTTGTGGACAAGGCCGAGTTTGCTTAAGGTTTTGCTGGTTGGGAAGGGTTGGACAGAAGTTTTTGTGTAGACCACTAGCAACTTGAAGTGAGGCTGTGGCCAAGGAATAGGTCGCAAGCCTAAACATACCAGCGATAGCAAGCGGGAAGGGCAGTAGGAAGGCTGTAGGAGGGGTGCAAGGTTGTTGTAGCAACTTGCTAGGCTTAGGGAGACATTTGCTAGCGTATGCAATGTAAGAACAGAGAGGTTGAGGGAAAAAAAGAGCTAATTAATGCTATTGTAGTAGCGAGCAGGGATGGATGAAGGGTAAATGAGCAAGCGATAGGCTAGTAAAGGGGCCGAAGGCCTAAAGGAGCTGGCATAGGGCCCAAGAAAGCAATAAGAGGACTATGGGCTAAAGGTCCCTGCCGAGGTAAGTTGATTTGTGTTTGAGTAATCCAATCTGTGTTGGTAAAAGCGCTAGTTTGCTACAACTTAGTATTTGAGAGTTGTAGGTGTCTCTGTAAGGGCAGGAAAGGCTTAGAGGACAAAGCACCAACCCTAGGGTATTGGTCAAAAGGACTTAACATTGTATTTGGCATTATACTGGGATATAAAGGGCCACTATCCTTGGTACGAGAGCCCCATGAGTTTTCTTATTAATGGAATTGTAAGAAACAAGTTTTGGGCATATAATATTGTGTACTATCATTGATCTAATTGTTGGTATATTCCGCTATGCAAAGTTGTATAAAGTTAGGCACTGCTAGTGTGTTTATGTTTCCTAGCTAAGGCATATACCAGACCTAGGGTGCATGGATTTCTAACAAGCCTATCCTAATACATAAAATAATTATTAAAATCCTATGTCAACCTTGGTTGAGTGAAACTATACCATTCTCAACAACCTCCCATTAAATTGAAGAGTGGGTTGTAGAGAAAAATGATGAAATAAAAACGAAAGTGGATTTATGGAAACTCAACTCAATATAGGGTTGAGCATGGATGAAATAGAAACAAGAGTGGGTTTATGGATACCTGATCTGAAATAGTGTTGGTCATGGCTTAAATATAAATGAGAGGGGGATATGGATAGCCAATTCAATATACAAATGAGAGTGGGCTGATGGATACCTAAATCAACACAAGTGAGAGTGGGTTTATGGATACCTGGTTCAATATAAATGAGCGGGTTGATGGATACCTAACTCAAACAAGTGAGAGTGGGTTTATTGATACCTAGTTCAATAAAAACGATAGTGGGTTTATGAATCCCTATCTCAATATAAGGTTAGCCTTAGATGAAAATGGCAATGGGTTTAGAAATATCTAGCCCAATATAGGCCAATTTTAATTGAAAATGAAGGTTATCCCATTAGGGTAATTTGAGTAAAAAAAGGGGCGTCAACAAAAATGTACAATTAAAATTGACTTTAAAAGAACCTCTAGGATTCAAGAAGATGATGTCAACCATAAGGGTAAATATTTTTGTAGGGAAAGGAAGAAAAATACTTTTCTTAATCATATTTTTGGTTTATCTCCGTGTAAGCGCTTGTTTCTTTCCCTTTGATAATTCATAACTCTTATTTTATTATTTTTATTGGGAGGCTCATTTTAGATCTCAAATTTTAGCTATGGAGAGAAGAAATTCACAAGATACATTTCTTTTTAAAATTGAATACAAGCCAAATAGAGAAGCCATTGCATATAGTCCCCCCTTGAATGCCATATTTCCAAATTAGTATGATTCCGCGAGTTGGCAAAGGTGGCCTCTAGTAGAGGTTTTGTGAAGAGATGTTAGCAAGTTGGTTTGTCAAAGGCTAAAAAGCTTGGCACAAGCTATCCTCGAGAATGAAGTTATTGAATGTAGATGTGTAGGGCCAAATAGGATGGGATTGAAATGATTCATCAACATTGCATTACCCAACGACTATAGGAGTAACATCATAATGTGGAAGAGAAAGATCCAATGAAACATGTTGGTTTAGTGAAGGTTCATAGACTAGCACACATAATGTAGTGCATCCAGATTAGACTAACATCATATAGAGAAAGTTCCATTGGAACATGTCGAGAATCATTTGTGGGCAAAACATATATAGGAAGTAGTGGAAAATACCTTGGTGGACTATGAATAGGAAGTTAGGAACTTCATTAAAGAGATCATTTGGAACATCAATCCTCTTGTGACAAGAAGGATCATATAAACTATGGTAGAACATGGACCCATTTACTTGATTAAAAAATGTAGAAATATAAAATTGGTGGGAGTCATATCTTGAACATCAAGAGGAAGATGTTACTACATGTGCATTCGTAAACTCTTTCTCCAAATAAAGGTAGTTATTTGATCTGCCCAAATATCATAATTAGCTCATTATAATGAGTGAAACATCCATTGCAAGTGAATAGGTTCAATAAAGAAGCTTTCCTCCATGTGCATCTACAAAATCTTGCTCCAAAGAAAGGTATTTGATCTGCCCAAATATCATAATTATCATCCTTAGGATGAGTGAAACATCCCTGCATGACAGTAGGTTCAACAAAGAAGCCTTCATAAAGTCTTCAAAAGTTTTGCCTTTATAAACCCAAGAGAAAGAGAGGTATCAACTTCCTTTAAAAAATATGCAATGTGCCTTGAGGAAGGGTTTATACCCTAGGAAATTCTAGAAAAAATGCACTAGCCTTGAAGATGTTGATTTTTTGTAGCATCAGGAGGTATTCTTGTATGCGAAAAGGCCTTCCAAGTTGGGCAAAGAAAATTATACAAAATGAAAATGAAAATTATTATTTTGGGCTTCATGTAGGCCCCAAAAGTGAAGTCCACCCCACAAGTGAAGGGGTGTGACTTTTGGTCAAAAGTCAAGTGAAGGGGTGTGACTTTTGGTCAAAAGTCACCCCATCTAACTAATATCCTCCACTTTGACCAATTTAGACACACAACATTAGTTTTATTCTTCTGCTCACGTGCGAAGTCAAGGGGGGCGAATTTGATACTTTGATTTTTTGACCAAGTATAGAAGTTGTTATTTGACCTCAATTTGACTGAATCTGATCTGCTTCATCTGACCAAGAATTAGGTTGCTGTTTGACCTAGATTGATCAAGATTGACCGCCGAAAGGAGGTTTTTGACTTTAGGAAATTCTGACTTTGACTGCAGTTAACTGCAGGCCCTTTGATGTCTGAACTTGACCTTGGTCGAATTTCAGATTGTTGACCAACATTGACTCTTGGTATTTTTGGAGGTTTGACCATCTAGGACTAACTAGTATTTGACCAGGTTTGATTGGTATCTTTGACCTGGATTTTGGCACAAATTCCTAGAATATTTTGAATTGTAAATATTGCTGAAGAATAAATTTCTCTTAAGAAAAGTTTGCTGGGTTTTTACCAAGGTTGGGTTTCCTTAGGATAAATTTGTTGTCTCTTTGTTGCTTGGCTATATCTTTATGATCCTAGTGTTATAATTGTATTATTGTTGAGATTTTTTATATACAATTGCTTGATGATACATGCGACAAAAAATTAACCTAATAAAAAATCATTGGAAAGTAATTATCATAAGCGTAGTCTAAAAAAACCACAAATTAGCCTGAAAAATAATGGAAATTTCGACAAGATTATGATAAATTCAATAGAAAGTTTTGAAAATCTGGGTTACAACTGTCAAAATTTAGGATTTTGGGTGCCCTAGGGGTTGTTGATGGCGCTGAATCCATTTCCACCATGAAAAAAATGTTTCAAACACTAGCATTTTGAATTTTTGAATTTTTTTTAGTCGGATTTCGGCAAGAATCCGCCGTTGGGCGAGTTTGTGGCGTCGGTTACAACACCATTATGATATTAGAAGATTAGTTTCTCTTACAGAAAGTCAACATGGTATTAGAGCTTTGGTGAAAGAGCAACCATCAAAGTAACTTGAAGAAGCCAAGTTTGGGAAAGTCTGTTGTTAGCCAAATGTTCTCAAGCCCTATATGGAAGAGAAATTACAGAACAAAGGGTGAACTTTACTGAATGTCTAAGCCTGATTATAGAGATCGGTTTGTGATGTATTCTAAAGGACATTTTAAGGGCTGATTAATGCACCTCCAATAACAGAACTTAAGAGCCAAGAAGGCATTCTAAGATGGCAGAAAGCATTTTCGAGGCATGAGTGCTTTTTAAGGACAACTTGCTACCTGAAATGGTCTAATTCAAGTCTGGGGATTTTTTTTTTGTTTTTGTTTTAATGATATGAGTTTCGAGATCATGCTTTAGATGATGACACCTTTTTCAAGCATGTCATGTGATATGGTAAATTTGATTATTTGAAATTTGGATCAAAGGGAAGTTGTTATTTTGATTCAAGGAAGTTACTCCTGAGCCAGAGGGAGTTGAGGAGAAAGGCTCCTTCAACCTTCTTTTAAAGCAAGAGTTCGAGCTAGTTGTTACCCCTTTCTTCTAATAGGGGTACCTTACCAAAATTTCTTTCAACAAAGCCTCTAGTTAACTGACATTGCAAAGTATGGACATTAGTGCAAAAGAGGAAGTGACAAGAATGGGGGATATGGCATAAGATCTATTTTCAAAGCTAAGATACAAACTATCAATGGATTAAGCTGTGATCACAACCAAGATTAGGCACTGAAAGAATGTTGGAATTTGGGCAATGGAGGAAAGAATAATGTTGTGACTGTTGTCCTTTGAAGACTGTTTCTGGCTAAGGAATTGTGCCAAAGCATCTGGATGAGGGGTTTGTTTTAAGGGTGGTTGCTTAGGGTTTCAAATCCTTGATTTAAGTAATTAAACCCCCTTCTTTCTAAAGCCTGATCAAAGCGCTAGCATCCAACCATAACAACATAATAGTTTGAAAGATTTGGATAGAAGATATTAGAGGACATCAGATAACATATATTTACCCATATTGATGATTGATATTATCTAATAAGAACATAAAGTGTGAAGAAAATCCTTCAACAATTCAACTACAATACAAATTGCGACTATACAAAAGGCAACAATCTCAATATGCAGAGGGATTAATATAAACAGATCGTCTATTTAGTGAATTGAGTGATGAATATAACTTTGCTAGTTGATTTAAGGGAGGACGATTTTCAACCTATCCTCTCCTATAGATCCACATAGCTTCAAAATGCATGAAAAAAATATAATGACACATGAAACAATATTTTCATACGCTGAAACTAATACTGTTTGATTAAAATTTCAAATATTGAGGTTTTTACAAAAATACCAACGTATTTTAGCCCAAAAGTGAACCCTTCTTAGGAAAGAAACTTTATCAAAATAAACAACTTATGAACTGTTTGCAAGAAATCTGGAAATGCTTGAAGATTCTCTGCCTTGTAATTTGGAGTTGATTTGTTGACTACTCACTTTGTGCCTCAAAATCCGCCCTTTGGAATGACTACTCACATAGTCCGCCCTTTGGAATGTTGTTTTGTAGTTAAGAAACTCATGGAAGAACTCCAACAAGTTTATCTCAATCTGTACCAGTTGGATTTGTAAAAGAGATAAGCTTTTTGTAAGCCTCAACTTATGAAAAGTAGGCATTACCGCAAAAGAGATTTAATTTCACAATTTAAGAGAAAGTCATAATTCTTTCAAACTAGCCAATTTTGACTCATCATTCCCATAATTGTTTAGTAGCTTCTGGTATTCTTTTTTGGGCACAAGCCTTCTTTCAGAATTCCAGAATGATGGTAAACCTTTTAGTTGTACATTATTGAATCTTTTATTGAATTTACCAATCTCAATTTACACTATCCCACACTTTTTTCCGAAGAAATAGAGTTCGTAATTTCTATTAAAAAGATAATAACAGAGATTACATGTTGTTGATGCCGAAGCATATGCTGTAATGTGGTATAATCCACAGATCAGAGGATTTCAAAATACCATCCTGTAATGTCCCAAAAATGGTAGATACTGTGCTCAGTATCCAAATCACAAAGTACCGGAATTAAAACAGAGTTCATGTAGCAGTAAATAAAACAGGTATTTGAGGCATAAACATCCTCATGCAGTAAAAGATAGACTTAGAGCCGAAATAGTGCATAGCTGATATATACAATAAATAAACATGTAGATCAAAAACTTTCTAAGTATCGGGGGGGTCCCCCTGTTGCAGGCCGTCGATGTATGGGCGGTGGTAGTAACTGTGTATGCCTTCTGGAGTGTACTCATCAATCTGCCAGTCTCCTATGTGACGATCCGCCGCTTCTTTCGAGAGCCGGTCAGCAAGCGCATTTCTTTCCCTTCCAAAGGCCCTGCAAAGGGCGTGCTGGAGACGGAGACCAATGCGCAACCTTGACAAAATGTTCTGCTTCCCATTTTCTCCTTCCATAGCCCGCTGCGCGCTCCTTATCCTTCCTCCTTTGCTTTCGTGCGGCCCTCACCCCACTAGGACTGACCTTGTTTGCAAAGTACTCGTAAATCTCAGACTGCAACCTATCTGGAAGGCTTCCCGGTGGCGAACAGGATCCATTCTCCAACGCCGCACTTTTTTTCTTCGAAAAATCTGAATAGCTATTACTTCTACCCAGCAATAACTCCTGTGCCTGATGGTTCTTCACCCAGCGCCGATCCTGATTCTCCTCGACAACAATGTGAGAATTCCCAACAAAGCTCAAGTTCACCGACATCAAGCCGGCCGGAACACAATCCTCCAAACCCATATCTTCGAACGGGTTCTTAACTTTGTCCACCCGGAACCCACTGCACATGTTTTCTTCCTTCTTCCCCTCTGAAAAACCAGATCCACCATCAACACCACCACCCAAACCAGAAAATGACTGAAAGCCACCATCATCAATACCTGTAAACAACCCAGACCCGCCTTCAATTCCCTTTCCCTTACCAAACCCTGAATCCGGAAGCCAATCAGGGTTAATAAAACTCAAACTCTTGCCCTCTCCCGACACCCCCGTCCACAAAAATGGAACCTTGCAGACCTCATAACTACCAACCCTAACTGGCATTATCCTGGAAGCAACAATACAGCAAGTCCCCCAATCAAAAGCAACAAGCGGGCCATTGCCCGCGTGCCCGACTCCTCGCCAAAAGCCAACCAAATTATCCCACTGTTCTAATATGTTATACAACAATCTGTATTTAATTTTCCCGCTCCCCCATCTCCCGATGTCCGTTGAGGGCCCCCAGCGCCTCTGGCAGACTGCGAGCCAAACCCTGCGATCATCTGAGCAGAGATCGCGTAACCGCCTGTTCAGGCAACGGCATGCCGAGATCTCATCGGGCGAAAGGAATGAGAGAATGCACACAACTGCATCCTCCGATATGTTATCGAGGGTTGTAAAAGTAGAAGAATTAGAATCATCTGAGACTTTTTCTTCTGAACTAGGGGGAGAAATTGGTATTTTCTTGACAGGGGTTTTCGGCTTCTGGGGTCGTGGGATTGATCCGCCGCAGTCGACATTGGTAGATCTTTTAGGAATTCTGCCAACGTACATTCTAGGCGAGTCTGAGTCGTCCTACTCCATTTTTCTGCTAAAAAAGATGGAATCGTCTGTAAAGCGGTTTCGTCTGTAAAGTAATTTTGAATGGCTCACACTATCCCACACTTGTCTCTCACTTGCAATGTTTTTCTTGGTTAAAACCTTCTAAGCCTCCATGATTACAACTGTTCTGTCATTGATTCCCATCTCTTTCAGCTGTAACTTGTTCTTAAATTACAGAATTTAATGATTCTGTTAGTTAATGCTGGTTTGTTCCCCATTTGGTTTTCAATCTGATCTACTGTTGTATTGGCAAGGTTTAATATTTCCATTTCTTCTGCAATGATCTCAATTGATTTCTAAATTTGAGAGTTCAAATCCATGATTTCTATCCATATGCTTCTTCTGCATTGAATCAAAGGCCGAGTGTCGATTATCTGTTTATTGTACTAGCCAACTTGCTTTTGTGAAGTAGTACTCTTTTGAAGTTCATTAACTATAAAATTATTCTTTTTGGATTCTTCCTAACTCTGATTTAACATTTTCTTTAAATTGTCATTTTCTTGATCCTTCAACGTCAATGATGATAACTTTTTTGCTAACTTTTTTGAAGAATCCTCTTCCAGATTGCTAGCTTGAGATATAAGGATAGCTAGACTTGTCTGCCCTGTCCTCTCCTTTAATAATTGTTCAACTTGTAGCTAGACTTGTCTGCCCTGTCCTCTCCTTTAATAATTACAGTAGAGGATATTCTTTCTCTCTTGAACTCAATGGCTAGTTTCTATACTGTTTTTTGCAGATTTGTCACATTGATAGTTGAATTGGTTAGGGTACTGTATAACATTTCCCTTGTTTGTATATGAAGATCAATTTGATTAATAGGATGAACTTGCTTTAAATCAAAATAAAATGTGGGAGTTTTGTAATCTTCTGCAACTTTAGCTTTTTGGACTTTTGGCTCTAAGAATGCCAATTGGAACTTTCCTTTTTCATGATCTAAGGTTGATAACAATCTATTCTTTGTAAAATATCCTTGTTTCCAGAACTCACTATAAGTAATGGCTTTAAGACTATCATTCTTCTTTTTGATTTTCATAAATTGAGCAAAGATATCTTGACTAGGACTTGTAGATGATGCTGACTGTTCTTACTCTGATGATAGATGTTCCAAAGTGAAGACAAGTTCACTTGATGTGACCATTTCTTTGGTTGAAACAACTTCTTTTGAAAGTGCATCTGAAACTGAAACTTCAACTTCTTAGCAATTCAGAACTATGTTTCCTATGACTCTGAACATGATTGTTGAACATTCATGATTGGTGTTTTTAGTGCCTTCTCCTTTTGTTATGGAGTGGCCAATACATTAGCTTTGATACACTGTTGTATCTCTTCTTTCTTTGATGTATTCACTAATGTGCCTTGTTCCCAATTTTCTTGATTTGCAACTTTTCTACTAAAGGCTTTGGGAAATGAATATAAGGCGATGACCATTGCTCCACTCCTAAAGCTGAAATCTTGCCTAGAGGGTCACATGCCATTTTTCTCCTCTGAGCAATTTCATTTCTTGTAGCATAAGTTCTACATCAACACTTTCTGTTCTAGTGTTCACCACAAAAGGCCCAACTTAAGCTTTCAACATGAACAATGTAGGGTGTTTTCTAGGCAAAAAATGTATTTGATCATTGTTCAAACTCTGCCTGAGGAACTCTAATGGAAAAATCTTTATAGGAAGAACACTTGCAATCTATATGGAGTCATTTCACACCCATATAACTTGATTTCTGTAAAATTTTCATATAAATAACAATCTCTCGCTTTAACATCTCTGATGGGTTGCAAGAATGTTTTAATCTCTAGGAAAACTCTTGGAAATGTTGTACCACTTAAAAGGGTGAAAATCACTGACAAAAATTGATTAACGAAATTAAAAAAAGCAACTCTTCAGAATGTCTTCTCACTATAGAAGTCCAATAAATAATTGGCAATTCATGTCCCTATGAATCTTGCTTCTATAGGAAAAGACGAGGAAATCCTTCTTTCTGAAAATACAACACTAAGTATACCAATAAAGATTGGTACCGAAATGACCTATTAAGGTTAAATTTTGATAATTGATCATTGATGACATCAGAGATATATTGGCAATGATTGAAAATGCCAGAGAATTTCTTTGTCAGAAAAATTGAGTGTATAAACCCTAAAGTAACCTTGTCGATTGATTAATCATCATCATACCCGACAACAGATCATTGATATGATTCACCTTGAGACTTCAGGGAGTATAGTAGAAGAGTAAGGTGGATTATTTTGAGGAATATCAACTTCACTTAGTAAAAATGACTCTAACAGAGAATTTCTTTGTTCAGGGGTTAATAGTTGAAAGAGATCTTATAGAACTTGGGTGGACAGAGGTTGAGTTTTACTAGGCATAACAACATTAAGCATTTTGGAAATGGACTCAAGAGTAATTTGAAACAATTGACTCACATCTTTGGCTATAATAGGTTGTTGACTATGCAAATAACATTCAAAGCACCAACTAGTTTGGGAAAATGATAAGTTTGTGGGACGACGTATTGAGCTAATAAACACTCCCATACTGCGAATTCATCTATTTGATCTTGATGTCGCTGAAACACCCAATTTCTTATTTCAAATAAGACAAACTCACCTTTGGTATCATTGATGTTTGCATCTTTATCAATTAATGGAAATTCGTTTAAATTCACAAAGGTTTCAAGGAAGGGTCTTGGCTCAGGTCGAGCTTTAACCACCTTTACTTTCCTTCGATACATTTTACCAATTAAAACGTTGAGAAGAAGAGAAACAATTACTTGGAAAATATAAATTTAGTTGAGTCTTTATTCATTGCTGTTGCTCACTGTCAGTAAGCTTGCGATAATTGTGTAGTAATTACTGATAACCTTCCTTTTAGCTTTGACCTTTGAAGTCTTAATTGTAGACACACAGTGACAAATAATTTGAAGAATTGGTCCAACTGGCTTCCAATGTGGGTCCCTTTGCCGAGTTAGTGTGACACATGGTTGATTTGACTTCAAACCATGGCAGAATGTAAGGGGTGTGTCAGTTTTGAAAAGCATGAGGGGGGGGGGGGTTAGTATTTATGAGTGGACGCCACGTACCTCGAGAGTTGTGTCATTAAAACCAAAAATTGTGCAGTCCCTTGCATTAAACTCGATACGATAAGGGGGGTCTGCTATCAGATCGTGACCGTCCTTTCTTGAAACAACATCAATGCCCTTGATAATAACAAGCGCTTTATCAAAGCACTTTATTCAACCTTTAATCAACAAACTTTATAATAGCGTTATATTTTAAAATTATTTGATTTTCATACTTTTCTATTAAAGGCTTTGGGAATATAAATTGATGACCCTTGTTCCACTCTTAAAATTGAAATCTTGCCTAGAGGGTCATAATGCCATTTTTCTCCTTTGAGCAATTTCATTTCTTGTATGATAAGTTGAACATCAACACTTGCTGTTCTAGTGTTCACCACAAATGGCCCAACTTCAACTTTCAACTTGAACAATGTAGGGCATTTTCTAGGCAAAAAATGTATTTGTTCAACGTTCAAACTCTGCTCAATGAACTCTAATGCAAAATCGTTATAGGAAGAAAAACTTGCAATCTATATGGAGACAATTCACAGACATGTAACTTGCTCTTTGTAAGATTTTGATATAAATACTAATCTCCCACTTTAACATCTTTGTTGAGTTGCAAGAATGTTTTAATCTCTGGGAAAACTCTTGGAGGTGTTGTACCATTTAGAAGGGTGAAAACTACCGACAAAAATTGATTATCAAATTTTGAAAAAGAAAATTCTTCAAAATGTCTTCTCACTATAGAGGTCCAATAAATAACTAGCAATTCATGTCCCTATGAATCTTTCTTTTGTAGGGAAAAAGATGAGGAAATCGTTCTAAATGAAAACACAAAAATAAGTATATGAATATCGATTGATACCTAAATGACTTATGAAGGTTAAATTTTGATAATTGATCATTGATGACATGAGACAAATATTGGCAATAATTGAAAATGATAAAAGGATTTCTTTGATGGGGAAATGATTCGCCTTGAGATTTCAGGGAATATATCGGAAGAGTAGGGTGGATTGTTTTGAGGAATATCAACTCCGCTAGATAAAAATGAATATGAGAATTTCTTTGTTCATAGGTTAATTGCTAAAAGAGATCTCGTGGAACTTGGGTGGCTAGAGGTTGAGTTTGACTAGGCATAACAACGTCAAGCATTTTGGAAATGGACTTGGGAGTAATTTGAAACAACTGACACCCATCTTTAGCTAGAATAGCCTGTTGAATATGCAAATAATGTTTAGAGCACCAACTAACTAGTTCGGGAAAATGATAAGTTTGTGGGACAACAAACTGAGCTAATAAAGATTCACATACTGCAAATTCATCTCTTTGATCTTGATGTCACTGAAATGCCCAATTTCTTATTTCAAATAAGTCAAACTCACATTTGGTATCAATTACGTTTGCATCTTTGTCAATTAACAACAATTTGTCTAAATTCACAGAGGCTTCAAGCAAGGGTTTTGGTTCAGGTTTAGCTTTAATCACCTTTCCTTTCCTTCGATACATTTTACCATTTAAAATGTTGAGAAGAAGAGAAAGAATTACCTATAAAATATAAATTTAGTCGAGTTTTTATTCACTGTTGTTGCTTGTTGTCTGTAAGCTTGCCAACTTTGGCATTTCCCAGGCTCGTAACTGTGCAACAATTATTGATAATCTTCGTTTTAGCTTTGAACTTCAGAGTTTTAATTGTAGATACACGACAACAAATAATTAGGAGAATTAGTTCCATTTTGGGTCCATCCGCTGAGTTAGCATAACACATGGTTGTTTTGACTTCAAACCATGGCAGAATAACGTTTGGGGGGGCGGGAATGGTGGGGAAAACCACGAGTGGGGGGTCTGCAATTTACAAGTGGATGCCACGTACCTCGAGAGTTGTGTCATAAAAACCATGAATCACAGACCCTGCCCCCCCGTGCATTAAACTCCCAACGATCAGGGTGTTTGCTACTTGATTGTGATCATCCATTCTTGAAACAACATCAACACCCTTGATAATAACAAAGCACTTTATCATAGTGCTTATTCAACCTTTAATCAACAAATTTGTAACAATGTTATATTTTAAAATTATTTATAGTAGTGCTTCAAATTAAAAAGTTATAATATCATAACTTTACATATTTTGAAATTTTTTTTGACAAGAAAATGTTACAACAATGACAACAAATAACTTGAATATTTTGAAAATTTTTTGACAAGAAAATGTTACAACAATGACAACAAATAACTTGAATAGGAAAAAATATGACCTACACCCAAACATTGCCCCAACAATTTGTATGAGCCTTAAAAGGACAACATGAAAGGTTTGTGCACTACTAGTAGCCTCACTCAACTTGTTCAAGTGAAGGTAGCAAGGAATATTGGCATCAAGAGGATGGTATTGTAGGTTCAAATTGTAGTTCTACCTCAAACATTTAACATGCTTGGAAACACTCCTAACATTATATCAAGCCACTTTGGTGATATGACAGATTGTAAACATAATTAAATGTTAGAATCATTCGCTGGTCCAGAGGGAGATGGATCTTTGTTGATATGTACAAAGTAAAAAATGTCATCGAAGAAATTTTGAAAAGAGAATATTTTTATGACAATTTTGGGTTCAACCTCGAAGAGGCTAGGTTGTCGCTAGAGGCTAAGGATATTTTAGATCAATCAAAGGTTAGGTTCTAGAGGAGTTAAGATAAAGGCACATCCATAAGAAGATTTGGAGACTGCATCTTGTATTGAAGTCTTGAATAAGAAAGTACTAGGGTTTGTGTCATGCATGACTTAATGAAGAAACCCTAGCCCTTACAAATCATCCATTAACAATTGATGCTGAGTATGAGGGTGATTTTCCACCTTAGGAGAAGATGAAATAATCCAAGTTTGATGAGATATCAGATGTACTTTGTTGATTTTAGCAAGGAAGCAAGGATCAAGAGGGAGTTGACAATTCCATTCAACTCTCAGTAGTTGACTCGAAAGGTACATTGTGAAGGCTGCCAAGGCAATAATTCTAGCAACATCGGGAAGAACAAAACAAAGTTTGTAACAAGAGGGTTCTCCCAATAAGAGGGAGCAACTTCAATAGGACTTACAACTTCAACATAAGGACTTCCTTGCATGATGGAGGGAGCAACAGTGGCAAGAGGATTTGCTTCCATGGCAGACGAAGTTTGGCTTGAAAGATTGAAATGAAGGATTTTGGCTAGGTCATAAAGGACTTTGACTAGAAAGACGAATGACCCATGATAGTGGTAGGGGCAATGATTGAAATGAAGGATTTTGGCTAGGTCATAAAGGACTTTGACCAGAAAGATGAATGGCCCAAGATAATGGCAGGGGCATTTATAGAAACATTCACCTCTGATTCCAGGAGGACTTGGCTAGGTTGACCAGAGGTGAATGTGTTAGGGAAATTATAAGATTGGACATATCTTCTCCTTAGAATTTAGGAGGACTTGGCTATGTTAACTAAAGGGGATATATGTAATTCACCTTTAGAGTTAGAATGACTTGGCTATGTCATAAGGGACTTTGACTAGAAAAGTGAATGGTCCAAAGGCAAATTTTGTCTCAAGAAGCTAGAAAAATTTGGATGCCTAGGCCAGGTCTTGACCAAGGAGATTGATACATTGCTTAAGGAGCCATAAAGAATTTCAGCCAACGCTGGATATATGAGGAGTTACAGTGCCCACTCCAAGATGGAGTTATTTTATAGACACACATTAGCATGACAAGCTCATGAACTTTTCTTAAGGAGAAATTTTAGCAAGGGAAATTTGTTGTGGAGAATACCTCCCTTGCTAAGAGGGAGCACTGAATTTTTGTAGTGTCAGGCAGTATTCCTGTTTGCCAAAAGGCCTTCCAACTTAGCTAAAGAAAATTGTACAAAATGAAAATGAAAATTATTATTTTGGGCTTCATGTAAGCCCCAAAAGTCAAGTCGGTCCCACAAGTAAGGGATGTGAATTTTGGTCAAAAGTCACCCCATCTAACTAATGTAAATACGACATGACCTCCTCCACTTTGACCAATTTAAAGACAACATTTCTTCCATTCTTCCGCTCACATGTCGAAGTCAAGGAGGATGAATTGGATTGTTTGATCAATTATAGAAGTTGTTGTTTGACATCAGTTTGATCGGATTTGATCTGCTTCACTTTGATTGAGAATTAGGCTATTGTTTGACCTAGATTTTGACTAAGATTGATCACTGAAAGGAGATTGTTTTGACCATAGGAAATTCAGACTTCGACTGTAGGAAATTCAGACTTTGATTGCAGTTGATCATAAACCCTTTGATTGTAGGTTTGATCATGACCTCAAGCTGAATGCCAGATTATTGACTAGCATTGATTGGTTTTTTTGGAGGTTTGACAAGCTTGGACTAGCTGGGATTTGACTAGTTTTGACTAGTATTACTTGGTTTTTGGCAGAGATTCCTAGAATATTTTTGAGTTGTAAATATTGTTGAAGAATAAATTTCTCCTAAGAAGGAAAATTTGTTGGGTTTTTATGAAGGTTGGGTGCAACACATTATGACCGCAGATCTAATCATAAGTGGATAACACATGTAAATCATGAGCAATATATAATCATAAATGCATGTGAACCATAAGAGCACAACACATCAACAAGTCAACATACACATCATCACTTAGTGACATCGAATATTAGGTGGAAAACCCAACTGGGAAAAACCACCATTATTGCTGTCTCTATCTTCTTATTAATATTTAGAAAATCTTCTTTTACATCTTACAATGGCCACAATCAATGTGTAGGCCCATGCCCACTAGATGCCACCACTTCCAATTTTTTCTGTAACTAGCATTGGAAGGAAGCCACCACTCCTTGACCAAATACTTTGGCCAACACGGAAAGGATGCTACCACTCCCTCTCACTGAAGGCTCCAACCCTCAAACTTTTGTGAACCTCATTTCATAATATTTCACACTGGGTCCACTTGCAACAAATTCAAATCTTGTAGGCTGCGTTTCATCCAATTTTCAGACTAGACCCACACTAACATTCTCGCTCAATACATCAATACATTTGCAATACATCTCTGTCACAAATTCAACCAATAATATACCTAACAATCTCTCCCTCTCTGACAAGATCAATCACAACACAAAACTAAGCCCTCCCAACAACAAGCATTACGCAACATAACTCTACAACAACTCTCTTTACAACACCATCAAATTAACTAGAACAATAACATGCATATAAACCCTCTCACTTAGCCATGACACTTTAAAAGACTTAGCTATAGAGATATGAATCAATACAAAACACAAGATTGAGCTCTCAAACTCAACCAACAACATCTCTGTCTCTCACACTGAACTATGCATCACACTCATGTTGGTACACAAAATCAACTAATATAAACTCTTCCTCTTTGTCATCAACTGGTGCAAGCTACTTTTGACTCCAATCACTCTACCTTTCTATCATTCGATCTTCAAAATATACTATAGGAAGGTATCCTCTGTTCTAGATCTAATCCATCACACTTCTCTCGAGCTATTCATTGATCTCTGTTTCTATGGAACATGTATGTAAGCTCTATTTTTTAAATCATTGCCAACACCATACTCTGATCTCCTTCTGTTCGTATCTCAAGCTACACACATCAACAATTATTCAACCAATCATCGCACTTTGTCCCATAATGCACACACAACACCATTGTATAATCACGTCTAAAAGTTGATCTCTTCCATAACCCCCAACTACGAGGCAAATTGCTCCATACACATTGATAAATCAAAAACTTGGCATATGGAATCCCCGACTCAATAAAAATTACTCCTATGCGGAAGATATAATCTTTTTGTTCCTTTGTCATTTGCACAAGTAAAATGAAATACACTCGGTGCAATACCAGATTACCACGTAGGCATATTCAACTGTGGTGCCCAACACCACAATGATTGACCCAATCACACCTATAAGACAATGCACACTAGATGAGACAAACTTGCTATAGAATCAGATTGCCACCAATTTGCAGAGTACTTGTGCCGAAACAATTCAAAGAAACTTGAATAAAATGAGTGTTGGTGCAATGTAGTCAAAATGTTCAACCTCCAAAAATGCACACCCCTACTACTCGATTACACACTATACTTAATAGTCTTCGGAGGATTAATTAGATCACATCAGTTCATGGTTATCATGGGCAAGAGCCAATGGCAATATTTGATGGTATTTCAAGCTGACCTCGAAATGCATTTAAATGACCAAACTTAGACCATATTGTTTCATCGAAAAATATATAGCCATTGTGGCCCATACTTAAATAAATGGACCAAAGCAATGTGCAAGTTCTTGGACCATTTTCATATATTATCATTGGGTAATGTGCAACCCCTTGGACCATTTATTATCAATGTATTTATACTTTCTTGGATCGGTTCAAGTAACAATCGTGTTTACATTTTCAACAACAAACCATGGCTTTAATAATAATTGTGTTTATACCATGAAGGATTGAGTCAAGCGATTGATCAATGGAGAGGTTAACCATGAGCTAACAAATATTAAACTTATTCAATACAACGATTTAAAATGAACAAATCAACAATATTTTGCCAGCCACATCATTACAGGAGACAACCCTGCAACCTTGCCACAACAACAATGCGCCCTTAGCCACAAGCAACAATCATCATCATCATCAAGAGTTGGCATCGTTATCAAGAGTTGACATCAATGCATTATGCCAACATGATCCTATTGTTATTATTGCATTATTGTTAAGATTGTCTATGTATAATTACTTAATGATACATGTGATTTAAGTTAACCTGATCAAACAATCATTGGAAGTAATTATTAGATTAGAAGATCAATTTCTCTTATAGAAAATAAACTTAATATTGGTTTCAACTCTAGGAAACCTTTGAAAAAGAGATGATCAAAAACCCTAGTTCATATTCATAGTTAAGTGATGCCATTGGCGAAAATTCCTCTTATCAGTTTTTGAAGTGAGCCCTTGAAATATGGTATTAAAACCCTAGGGAATCATTAAAATGGATTATTCGAAAACCCTGGTATTTCAACCCGTAGGTGATGCTTATAGCTAAATTTTTTTGAACCATGTACTGAATTGAGTAAATGAGATAATATGAAACCATGATTCTATGGTCACAAAAAATAGTGATGCCACTAGACAAAATGTTGTTTTGATCAACTGCTGAAAATATGTAGTAAAAGCTTATTTGAAACCTTGATTCCATAGTCACAAAATCAATGATGCCACTAGTGAAATAGAGCTATTGAAATTCCGCTGTAAAAAGATGCTTTGAAACCTTGGTTCCACAGTGACAAAATCAATGATGCCATCAGACAAATAGCCTTAGATCAATTGTAGAATTAAGGGAGGTTCACATCTGCGTTGATACTAGTGGAGATTCATGAGAGAGAGGATTGAATGGAACCAACCAGAAAAACCTAGTTGTTCAATAAAGAGAATGAAAAACAACACTAGGCCACTAAGAGAGGCACAAACCTAGAGAAAAAAATTAATCAAAGTGCAGTGCACTAGAGAGAAATAATCCAATCACAAGAGCACACCACTTTATGGTAATTATAAGCCAAATCACTTTTATAAATAATGAATTAATGATAACAAGATACATGAAATTACAAATGGGAGTTGTGTATACACACAACTCAAGAGTAGGGCATTTTTCCCAAGAAGGGTTATGGGTCGACATTGACTATGTCAACATTAACCAAACCTAGAAATGCGATAAATGAATGTTGACTATGTTGTCCTTAGCCAATCCTAGAAACATAGACAATAATGATTACAAAATTATCTCCGTGTTGGTTGAAAATGAAGCTTACACCATTCTCAAGATATAAATTAAGCATAGTATTGTGGCAATTATTTTCCATGGGTTTGTATGACTATATATGTGTGTTTGAGCATAGTCTTGCTGTTGTTTTTTTAGGGCACAACTAGAACAATATATTTTTCAATAGGTAGCTACTTCTAATGTTTAGTTTTGACAATATTTATCCATTATTTATAGCATCATCAAGCAATTACATAAGAAAATTACAACTAACATGAAATGATTAGTAACAAGAGACAAAAATTAGGCTTGAGGCTAGGGAAAAACCCACAAAGGGGAAAACTCAACACTGTTTTCCTTATGAGAGAGAATCCAATCACAATGTCCATAAAAATATCCAGAGACTAAATGATAATCAAGATAACTAACCTAAACAATATCAAGAAACAAGCCTCAACACTCTTTTCTCTTCTAGCTTGTAGAAAACATATATATTGATCCAAAAATGAATTGCCCAATTGAGGAGCAATTGGTACACACACACACACACACAATCATCACAGGGGGTCGAATGAGTGCCTCCAAGGGGCCTAACCTACCTGACTTTTAGTGGAGTTGACTTGTCATCTTTTGGGAGACATAAATCTAATTTTAAATTTCCAATTTCGTCATAATGAAAATATCGACCATGGCTACCAACACTCCCTCTTAGTTAGGGAGTTACTTTTCACTCTCTCTCAAGATCAACCTCTTTGACCATTCCATAGGTCTCCCAACCCGCAAGCTAAGGGAGAGATCATCAATGTTAACATAAGGAAAGCTGATAGCTTCAAACCAAACAACATTGTTCATGAGGCCATAACACAGTCCAATCTCTCACAAGGATGACTCATCCTCCTTGACCAAATCATAGATCTCACTGAACATCCAAGTAAGGGATCACACCATCAATCTTCCTGACCATACCACATGTCTCACAACGGGAGGGATGAAAATACCATCAATCTCCTCACAAATGGAGAGATGAAAATAATACACCATCAATCTCATTTTAGGGAGAGATGAAGACAATACACCATCAATCTCCTCTCAGGAGAGATGAAAATAATATACCATGAATCTCCTCTTAGGGGAGATGAAAATAGTACACCTTCAATCTCCTCTTAGGGAGAGATGAAATTTGTACCTTATGACTGTAAGCCTCAGAACCAAATTTCCCGACCACATAGGTCTTATAGTAACCCGATGATGCTATCAAACTAATGCTCCTTCTCAAAGGATCCTCAACCATTCCTGGTTTCTTACATAATCATCAACCTGCTCAAAAGAAGAAAAACAACCATGGTGGATTTTAGCACTTGTTTCAGTAACAACATCCAGCGATTCATCCAACTTTAACCAGAGCTTTGTATAGAAGCAAGCATCAACAACCTATTAGTGCTCTTTCTTAGCTTAACATGCCAAATCAACACATTAGCAACGAAGTCTTGCAACTTCTTAAACAAGTATCCATGGACTCATAGTTCATCATGCCACATTTTCAACAAGTATTTTATCAGGTTCATGCAATACTTTTGATCAACTCCCTCTTACACTGAAGAGGTTCTCAGCATTTGTCAGAAACATATCACGAACACATGGCAAAGGAGATCAGGAACTCATCTTTAGTAGATCAACATATTCCTTTAAGACTTCAAGCCATCTTCATATTGAACTTCATAGGTCAAAACATGCTTCAATCAGGCATATCTTGTCTACTCCCTCTGAATCCAGAGCTCATCCAATCACGAGTCATCTTGTCACTTCGTTTTTCCATCCATTTTCAATGGTTGCCACACCTTGAAAATCTTCAATATGTACCTGCAATCATCACTAGGAGAACAAGGAAGAACAAATATGACCAAACAAGATATACAAAGACAAGAGACTCATAATGAAATAATAATAGAAACAAATAATAAAAGACTTATCTCTTCAGAGTGTGTCAACTCCTCCTTAATCTTAACCTTCTTGCAACCAATCAACCTTGTCCACATCAACAAGATCATGGATGCCAGTCATCAAGCGAACAACCCATGTCATCAAGAAGATAAATTTGTTCAGTTCATCCAAGATTCATCATCAAATGACTCCACATCATCATCGTCATCATCATCAAAGGAATCTATCTCTACAAGGAGTCAAAGCACATCATCAAGGAATCCAATCTTGTTCATGTCAACAAGGAATCTATATCATCATCAGTGAGACAACTTCATCAACATTATCAGAGAGCCAATCTTGTACATATTTTCAAAGAGTTGAACTTGTCCAAGTCATCATCAAAAGACTCCATATCATCAAGAAGTTTATGTCATCAACATCAAGCATCATCATCATCAGAGAGTAAGCATCAAGAAGTCCAAATCACCATTAAGGAGTCCAATCACATCATCCACATCATCAATGAGTCATACATCATTGTCAGCGAGGAGTACACATTGTCAACATCATAGAGTATGCATCATTCAACAAGGAGTCATATATCAATATTATTAGAAGAATCCAAATCATCCATGACATTAAGGAGTCCACATTAACAACAACTAGGAGTTCACATCATCAACAACAAGAAATATACATCAAGAATTATATATGAACATTAAAGTGTTCGAGCTTCTTCTATTAATGAGACATAATGGTCTATACTATCAAGGCGATACACTTTTCCATGTCATCATTAGAGTCAACTTCATCAAGGACAAATCATCAAGAGGCTCATATTATCCATGTCATCATCAACAAGGAATTAGGGTTAGGTCCATTAGTCTTAGATTTTTCCATTCCAAACCTAACCTAGGGTTTTACAAATCATAAACAGTCCAATGTTAATATTAATAAAAAAACAAAAAAGGAATACACGACACTTATCTTTTAAGATCAAGACAACTCCCTATTGGTCTTCAGTTCTTTTGGAATCCAACCCGCAAATTAGTCTCAACATCAAGATGGTAGATCTTTCTAGGGTTCTTTTATTTAATCAATCCACATGCACATGGCATTCATTTCTAACCCTTATTGAATTGAAAGGGTTCCAAACCCTAATAACCTTTTAGGATTAGACAAGGGTTATTTTGATTTTGATATCAACATCCTTACATCATAGGGATTCACAAAACCTAGGGATTTTCATGATCAAACCCTTACTAGGGTTTTGCAGATCCAAGTTATTCCAAGAAATTAATCATTAGAGATCACAATATCATCTTTCAGGTATACAACATTTCAAAAGAACATTCACACCAATATGTCTTGCTATTCAAGTCTAGGGAACTTTGTACAACTGGATGTATACATGTCTCCTTTCATATTGTAGATCCATCATTATATGTCATTGTCTTTTTGCATTCTTAATGTCGATGGTCAATTCTATTTGGTAGAGGTAGAGCTTATCTTTTGACATTGCTTTAGCAATTCATTTCTCCATTCAGAATTTGGGCCTATAATCCAATATTCATATCTTTCCATGACTTCTCTTTCAAGAGCTTCTTGTACAGTTGCAACATTTATGGCAAGAGATCATTCCATTCAATCAGTTATGGTGGGAGATATGTAATCAACACCTTTCATTAGGATTAGAGTGATGAGACACAACTATAAGGGACTCGTTCCTCATTATCCTAGATAGAGCTAGGAACACAATTCATATCATCATCATAAACATAATGTCGAATTCCTTTTGTCTTGCATACTTATATGTTAGTCACAACTTCTCAGAATTACAAAGAGAGTTCATCTCTTTTGTCATGTATTATGAACAAAGATCTCTATTAGGGAAATAGATCAATCTAGGAGTGCTAAAGACTTGGTTATTGTCACAATTCTAGGCTTATACATCACACAATACCCTTTCAAACTTAACATCTGTAAGAGGTGTTCTAGATAACAACACTATCAAAAGAGAAAGATCACTAGCACTGCTATCATGGCTACTGTCATATAGAGGTATCTGCTACCCTAATTCACTGTCTTCTCCAAAGGTTGTAGTTTCTTGAGGTCACATATGAGCCACAATAAAATACCATAGGTGATTTACACAAGCCACAAAGAAATCACAAAATGCGAGCTATACCACAGAGTCTATAGGATATGAGACTGAGCCATAAATCACAAGTATAGTCCATTGATATATAATGCTCACTATAGAGGCGAACCACACAATTGGATAGAGTATGAGCTATTGTGAACCATAGAGATAGAATTATGAAGGCACATAAACAATGTAAAATGATGCCATTATGTAAGTAAGGAGAGCCACAATGTGAACCTCAGAGCGAGCCACACAAGTTAGTATAAGTCACATGGTAGGAGCTCCGAGCATGTGTAATGTATGTTATAGAAAGCAAACCATATTGTAATATGTATGCCATAATGTGAGCCACACTGTATGACCAAATTACAGAGGCACAAAGACATCTGAATTTGTTGAGCCACAAATCCTCAAACATAAATGCGAGCCTCAGAAAAGCAAGTCATTGAGTGAAGTGCGAGCTGTCACATATGCGAGCTATACTGGGTATGAATGTGAGCCACCAAAGGCCATTGTTTGTGGGCCATCACAGAGAAATTCAAACCATTGTAATAACTCGCATCATACCTCAGAAATCATCATATAAGATTATTGAATTCTCTTCACCGCTCAACGAACCTGCACTCTGATAACATGTTGTTTTTCTAGGGCACAACTAAAACAATATTTTCTTCAACAGGCAACTACTTCTAATGATTAGTTTTGACAATATTTATCTATTATTCATAGCATCTTCAAGTAGTTACGCAAAAGAAAATTACAACTATCAAACATGAAATGAGCAGTAAAATCCACATTGAGACAATAAACAAGAGACACAAAAATTAGGCTTGAGGCCACGACAAAACCCACAAAGGGTAAAACCCAAAAATGCTTTCCTTATGAGAGAGAATCCGATTTCCATTAAAATATCTAGAAACAGAATGACAATCAAGAAACAAGCCTCCACATTTTCCACAAATTTCACCCTCTCTTCTCTTCCAGCTTGTATAAAACAAATACATTGATCCAAAAATGAATTTTTCCAAATGAGGAGAAATTGACACACACACACACACACACACCTAGTCATCAGAGGGGGTCGAATGGGTGCCTCGAAGGGGCCTGACCGATTTGACTTTTAGTGGAGCCGACTTGTCATCTTTTAGGAGGCATAAAAATAATTTTAAATTTCCAATTTCGTCATAATGAAAATACTGACGATGGCTACCATATTTTTCAACGCTTACTATGTAAACTAACATGATTTGAACAAAATCTGTTGCGTGAGGATGCTGCTAGAAAATAAGTATATTACAAGGAAAGATGATCTGACTTATAACAATAGGAAATTGGATAATTGATTTATGGAAGTGAAGTGAATCGACAAATGAGATTTGAAAGGTGGACAAGAGGAAGGGTGTTGTTTTCTTTTAAAGCGAATTCATACCTCAAATCATAATTAAGGTCAAATTAACCGATCTCTAGGCATCTAAATTTTATGAAATAGATCTTACAGTAGTAGAATAGTTGGATCTTAAGGACATTTTGGCTATTGTGATTTGTTCTTGTGGGTCCTGTTCCCTCAAAATCTAGTAGGTCTTGTGAGATGCCTCACAAGACAAAAGTAGGGCGAAAACCCGACGAGGTGGATGCCATTGTCACCTTAGCACTCCACCTGCTGCTCTTTAGTGAAATTTCACCACATGGGAGGCTTCCTAGTATAGGTGACCTAAATGGTATTCTAGGTCAAAGGATCCAAGGTGACACTTCTTTAAAAAATAATGAGAGGGGGGTGAATCAATATTTCTCTTCAATTAGTTAATTTTAATAAATATATAGAGCATTGTTATTAGTATTAGATAAACATAAAGCAATCATCAACACCGTTCAACAATGCACAACAATAAAGACAGTACACAAGATTTTTTGGTGGAAACCCTTTTGAGGGAAAAACCACCGAACGCTTCTTAATATTTTTCTTCAATATTTTACATCAATTAAGAAGCTCCAACTTTCAAGAATTTCAGCGCCTACTGAAGGAGGCTCCAACCCCCCTGGTTTATAGGCTCCAACACTCTGTGTACAAGCTTTCACTAGAAGGACGTTCCAACGCCCTACGCAGGCTCCAACTTTCCCTAGCACCACCTTGCGACCCTGAAGTGTTCTCAGACTCTAACATGAAAGGGACTCCACTCTCTTGCCTTTCCCCACCCTATTCAACAAACTACCACTTTCCCTGAAGGCTCCAACCTTCAGCTTGTACGATTTAACCCTGTACAAAAATTACATGCATACGAATTCTAAAGAAACAAAAAATAAACATTGGCTAGAGCATAAAACATATATACATAGATATTTTCCCCTAGATCCCAAAACTGGGACTAGTAGATTGATTTTTCATTATATTCCTTTCTATGTCACAATACATATATATACATGCCAAAGCATCTATAAACCCCAATCCATTAACCCTGGATTAGAACATAACCATAGTTCCCTTGATCGGATCTACAAAATACCACTGGTAGAAAACCATCATGCCCAAAACCATGTGCGAAATCCAGGCACAAAACCATAGGTAGGTTTGCCCACCTAATATAGGGTCCAAGTTTTTTTCCCCCGTACCTTGTGCAGGCACGCTACTGCCCCCTTGCAAATCCCCCGACAGGGGGGGCTGCCGCCCCCTTGTGACACACCCAACACAACTCACCATGGTGGACCATGTTCCACAGTTTTCAGACTGGATCCACATGTCTAAAATACAAGATCATCAACAACAATGCCAATTATTCTTTGCCCAAAGGATCAAACCCTAGATCAACATATGCATGCTTCTATAACAATATTTCTGCTCAAGTATGTACATTAAATCCATGCTTACTTGTCATCAATCATCCAACGATACTATAAACCCTATCTTATCAATTCAACATCATACTCGCCAAAACAATGTGAAAACACAGAGGCAACAATACCACCATATTCCAACATTCTATCAATCAACACACATCAAACCTCAACAATGTCAATTATTCACACACCTTTGTTATACTCATCAATGAAATCTCTCTTACGCTCATAATCTTAACAACTTAGTATCTCAATAGTCAAATGGTCAACTACACAAGCTAGCAATATTAGTTATGTTCTCTGCAACTTGAACAATACAACATGAAACCTTTATAAACATCAATACAAGACACTCTTTCTCATGTCATCAAGGCCTTAATGGAAACAATAGCTCTGTTCATTTTTATGCTAAATTGCTATCGTGATTGGTAACTTTTCCCATCAATATTGTAGTATCAGTTACAAGGATATACAAAACAACAATGATATGTTATGTTCATGTGAATTACGCTGTCAATTGAATCCTTGTTATGTATGGACAGTGAGGTTGATCGATGACTATTGTACAAACCCTTGTAAGCATATATCTCACTGATATGTACAATTGTTTTAATGCCTTAGTTGATGTATTTAGAAAATGGTGTAACAAGATGTTGATGTATATTGTGGATGCACAATCCTTTCATTGAATAGTCTTGAAGATGTGTGCTGTTGTCTTTAAATGATGAAGACACTAATGCATCAGAGAATACTTTTGCAAAACATATTGTTGCCTTCAAAGTTTGCCTTTATGACACCCAAGGATTGAATACAATATAATAATTTAGATATGGTATGTAAACCTTAGCCCTTAGATCTGTATTCCGTGAACAATCTTTGCTCAAGTGTCAAATATGATATATTCAAGGTAGGTTGAATACAAGAATGCTTCAAATTTGAGTAGACTTATTTTATGCAGAAGCAATCATAGATCTTGGCTTGAAGTATGCTTCAAGGAGCATTTACACTTGTTTACACAATTGGAGCATGCTCAAAATTTTGGATCTAATGTCCATCACAATGATAGGGGCTAGTAGGAGGCTAGGTGATTTAGCTATGAAAGTTTTTGTTGCAAACATTCTCCATAAACCAACTTTGATCAAATAAGGATCTCTAATGCATGCTTGATTTCTAATAGTTAGGGCACAATGAATTTCACAACACTTCGAATGCAAACTAAATATAATCTTTCCACAATAGATAATGGTACTAGAATAGACTTTTGAAGGGTTTCCCAGGTGCTTTTCACAACTATCTTCTCAAATGAACAACCCAAGCGTATTTGTTATGCGAGTGCACCAACATTTATTCCTGAGAAAATGAAAAGCTACAATGATGCACAAATCAAAACCACCTTCAAAACATATTAAATAACCCCAACGAAAACCTTAGATAAGATAAGCCCATGTTTCTTCAAACAGATTGATGTAGAAGGATCAAAACTTTTAGGGTCCGCAACAATGAATTTGATCCGATTTTGTAGCACAAAGTTGTGCCCTTAGGGGGCTGAAAATTTTAGGAGTGCTTGCCCTATGAATGAGAAATAGAAACAAGACTAGGCCTCCATAGAAGTAGGGTTAACGCCTCCTTCAAAACTGCTCCAAGACAAGGCAAAACTTGAAATAACTAGCTCTTGTCATTCCAACGAGTAGCCCAAATCATCAACAAATTGCATCACAGGAAATGGGGGAAGATCCCTTTGCAATAAGAGTGAAAAACTAAAGAGAACTTCAGAAGTTGTTTGCCCAAAAGCCATAGCCCAAGATAGAACCATGCTCCACAAGGCCGCAGACTTCCTCAAATTTATAGTTGCATGCGAGTTGCAATTGGAGGTCTAATTGGCCTAATATATATACTAGCTTGTGAGGTGTTTTAGGAGGGAAAATATTCAAATTTTATTTGGAAGCAAAACCCCTTTCATAAATATAGGCCGACTTGGTTTAAATTTAGAATCCTTCCATAAAGGGTTTTTCCATAATAATATTTGATTTTAATTCTAAATAAAATCTTTTTTGATTCTCATGACTTGAATAATGTTCTAGCTAATGATAAGTTGCCACCTCATCTCCTTTTGGGGATTTTGATCATAAGAAGGTCACATTTAACTTTGATGGGGCATATCTCTCAAACCTTGAGGAATCTCGTGACAAGCCATATACCTTTAGAAGCGAAACGACGAGGACTATCCAATGATGAAGATCTCTAGAGTAAATCCACTAATCTTCTTCCTCAAAAACTTCAACAGGTTTCTGGGGATTCCTTCAGGGCTTCTTGTATATTGGAGTTTTCAACTGATGTGATCCATGATATATATTAAAAGCATTCAAGAAATGACGTCGGCGTTGATGAAAACATCATTCAAGAACGTAAGTAGGCTTGATCAAGGTACTCATGCTAAGAACAAGGCTCAATTCTTTGTCAGGGAATAATGTACTTATGAAGACACGTATAAGGAGAAACTTGTAGCCTAGGGTTAACAATGACATAATTAGGAATACAAGAAGGAAAAAGTTTGCTTCGAAGCTATGATCAACAATAAGAGGGACAAACCTTCAAACGACCCTAAGTAGAAGCCTTAATGCAAAATTAGGGTTTTGTAAGCTTAGAATTTCCTAGGGTTGATGAAGTCAACCTTAGGGAAGCACTTTCAACCATGCAAATTGCTAGATTTTGATGTTTTAAGGCTCAACAAGGTGAAACAACTTTAAATTAGTTGAATGTCCAAGCCTTAGTTGAATTTGGCCTGTAAACCTAACCCTAATAGCTTGTCTTGAAGGGTTGAAATTCTAGGAGAGAGAATTTTTGTTTTTTTTATGAATTTTGATCACCAAGATGGATGTCAGTGCTTTCTATCTACTTGGGTGAAGGAGTCTTAGGGATTTTTACCATGAAAATATCAAAATCTTGAAGGGAGTAACAAGGAAAACCCTAGGTTTTCACTTGCTAACCCTAACTATCACTTTATGAGGGGATAATTTTTACTAAAGAAAATCTCTCTAGGAGGTTCTCTAAGGAAGTTCAAGGATACAAAATTAAAGCATGCAAAGTTTACCAGACATTTCATATAAATATGAACATTTAGACATGGAACATATAAACCCTAACAATATATATTACATTTAATAATCATGAATGATATTTTACAAAAAGGATTTCCAAGAACAAGCCTTCATTATCCCAAAATGATGTCTCCACAACAAGCACTAGTCTCCAATAGCCTAAAATCCACAAAAGATCACATCTATACAAAGTAGCGAGGTACAAATAGCTAGGCCAAGTTCTTTAAGGAAGGCTGAGTTTTCCACAAGCGATGATGAACAAAATCAGAGAGGTGATCCTCTATTTATATGAGGTTTGCCTATTCTAATTTCTAACTAAAATCCCCTATGCAAGTTTGATTTTAGAGTGGACAAAAAGTAAAATTGGGTTACAAGCCAATGCACTAGCTTTAAAACAAAATATGCCAAGGAAAAGTCCACGTGTGGGATGTAGACCTAAAAGGGTGATGATGTCATGCCCTTTTTGGGCTCCAAATGCTCCATGAAGTCAAAATGAAGGCTGAAAATGTCTTTAGTCATCATGATCATTCCCATTTGAGGAAAATCCCCACATCAATCATCAAGGTAGCTACAGGGGTCCAAAATCCGTATGTGCGTGCTATGTCATCTCCATGGGTGTCAAGTGAGCAACATGGTGCCTTCTTTCTCTAGTGTTTGGGCTCCATTAGGTGCCACAAACCCTCCTCAATCATCCTATGGATGACCATATCATATGGGCCCTTGATCATGGCATGTCCATCAACTAGTTTCAAGGCCAACCTAGGGGCATGCTGGGTCAAGTGGTACATGATCGAGTATCCTCGATGCTAGGTAAGAGAAACCCAATGTTTTGGCTCTTCGAGGTGCTCAATGATGTATTTCAGCTACTTAAGTCATTAAAAGGGAAAACGTTTTGCCAAAAGTGGGCAACATTGCATCTGCAAAGTTATCATTCTCTTTGGAATGTAATGTATGGATTGGGCATCCTATGGAGTAGGGTGCCCTCAAGGCTTATTTTTCTCTAGACCACTTGGAAAAACCAACTCAAACTCAATTGAAAGCAGTTGTTCATTAGAAGCTGAGATCATAAATACATCTAAGTGGACCATACTTAAGTGTTAAGGGCATATTCATACTTCAAATTGAGATCACATTTAAATATCTAACTAGACCAAGTCTCACAAGGGTGTTCCCCACGTTTGTAGGGGTGGATAAGTAGTCAACTCTATTAGGTGCTTCCAGCCCCCAAGAGGAGTTGGCATTTCCAAGGTCAATCTTTCAATCAATAGGTGTTGGTATAAGAAAGTGGCAGTGGAGGGGATAATTTTCATGGCCAAGTGGCATGGTCAAGGGACCAACTAGTGGGAATCCACATCATGAGTGTATATATGTAGTGGAGGGAGCAATCATGGATGCATGAGTTACTTTGCTCGACTTGCTTTTTTCACCCCTTTGGTGCATCTTTAACCCTAACAACTTCTCATGAAAGGCCAAAATTTTAGGAGAGAAAATTATATTATTTTTGAGTTTTGATCACCAATATGGATGCCAGTGCCTTTTAGATACTTGGGTGATGGAGTCTTAGGAATTTTGACCATGGAAATATCAAATCCTTGAAGGGAGTAGAGGGGGCAGAGGCAGGGGAACTAGGTTTTCACTCGCTACTCGTAACTATCACTTTATGAGGGGATGATACTTTAACCTTAGCAATACTCATTACATGCAAAAATCATTAAAGGTATCTGCCAAAATGTACTCATAAAATATCCAAGAAAAAATCTCCTTTATCCCAAAATGATGTCTCCGCAACAAGACGAGTCTCCAATAGCCAAAAATCCACAAAAGATCACATCTTCACAAAGTAGTGAAGTACAAATAACTAGGCCCAGTTCTCTAGGAGAGGCTGAATTTTCTAGAAGTGATGTTGAACAGAATGAGAGAGGTGATCCTCTATTTATATGAGGTCCACCTCTTCTAATTTCTAACTAAAAGCCCCTACACAAGTTTAATTTTTGAGTGGAAAAAAGTGAAATTCGGTTACAAGCCAATGCACTAGCTTTACAACATAAATATGCCAAGACAAACTCTCATGTGAGTCATAGACCTAAAAAAGTGATGATGGCATGCCATTTGAGGGCTCCAAATGCTCTATCAAGGCAATGCCAAGGCTCAAAATGTCTTCAAGCATCATGATCATCCTGCATTTGAGTAAAATACCCAAATCATGCATCAAGGTAGCTCCAAGGGTCCAAATATAGCTATAGGTGCCACATATAATCTCCATGGGTGTCAGGTTAGCAATGTGGTGCCTCCTCTCTCCATTGTTAGTGATCCATTAGGCGCAACAAGCCCTCAATCATCCCTAAGGATGATCATCCTCATATGGGCCTTGGATCATGGCATTCCCATCAAGTGGTGTTAAGGCCAACTTGGGGGCATGTTGGGTCCATTGGTACATCATCGATAATCTTCTATGCTAGGCAAGAGAAACCCAATGTTCTGGCTCCTCGAGGTGCTCTTGGATGTATATCAACTACTCAATTCATCAACAGACCAAAGTCTCTGCTAAAAGGGGGAAACACTACAACTACAAAATCATCATGCTCTCTGGAATGTAATGTATGGATTCATCATCATGTGGAGTAGGGTGCCCTCAAGGCCTCTCCTTGGACCACCTAGCAAAACTAACTCAAACTCAATTGAAAGAAACCATTCATTAGAAACTAAGATCATAAATGCATTTAAGTGGACTATGCTCAAATGTTAAGGGCATATTCATGCTTCAAATTGAGATGACCCTTAAATATCTAACTAGACTAAGTCTTGTAAAGGTGTTCCCCACTATAGTGGTTAAGTAGTCAACCCTATTAGGTGCTTCCGACCCACAAGGGTAGGTGAAATTTTGAAGGTTAATCCTTTAATCAATAGGTGTTGGCATAAGTAAGTGGCAATGGAGGGGATAAATTTCATGGCTAAGTGGCATGGTCAATTGGGGCCAACGACAGATGTAATGGAGGAAACAATGCATGCGTTACCCTACTCGACCCACTTTTTCCTCTAAAATGAAATAAAGGCTCTAGTGGGCCTTTTATTTCTTTTTGATAATGCTTTGTATTTTGGTGCACAACTTAAGGATCAAATCTCGCTCTTTATGATATAACATTTAATTACCCCTCAATATCAAGCAATTTATTGATCAATATGGTTGGGACATGCAAATGTTCCTTTTGATGAGATGGAGCATCAAGTGCTCAGGAACTCAGTGATTGTTAATGAGAAGGGTAGAGCTCATTTTAGGTTTTTTCTCACATGCTAACTTATGTCTCGACCACATTTTACATTTCAATCTTCTTTTTCTTTCATTGTGGCCATATTATGCTTTTACATTCTTTTCGCTGCAATAACTTCTAGGTCATTGTTTTCTGGCCCTACCAAGGATGTGGATAAGAGAGTGCTAAATCCTAATGAACCGGTAACATTTGAACTTAAAGTATGGAAATGATATAAAGGGCTAATAATGTGACTTGGAAAGTGTTAAAGGATGGTAAAAGGGAGAATAAACACACTATTTCAATCCAAGTCTTCCACATAGTGCCCCTCCTATAATCCTAAGGCCTTATGGGAGGTCCCACTGGACCTAAGGCTAAAGATTAACCCCTCGAGTAAGGTGAGAGAAGAAACTTACACTCAATATCAATCAATCATCTAAATTACCCAATTGCACAATGATCAAAGTACATGTTGAGTGGTAGTCTATCTTTAACCCCTTTGGTAAGGTGAGAGAATAATCTAACAATCAATATCAATCAATCACCCAGATTATGCTTTTATCCATACTAAATGCCCAAAACATTAAGTAAATGCACACGATTGCACTATAATCAAAGTATTTGTTGAGTGGTATCTCACCTTCATTCAATAGAATTGCTATATGGTGAGAGGTTTCATGAGATGGTGGAGTTATCATACAATCATAATCAAGTAGTGTGTAGGGTTGTTGGCTAGAAGTTTGTCCAAAATAGGAGAAACAATTTTTTCCTTTGAGGTTACCCATTTTGGTGGGTAACATGGCCTTAAATAATTTATTACTTGATTATGGCAAGTTGTGAAGTGGCTTTTGCACAACATCAATTTATTGATTTGGTATGGTACAATAACTCTTAAGGCAGAAAAAAGTTCTTAAAAGATTGAACGTTGGTAAAAGTGTCTGTGAAGTGCACATTAACAAGTCATTTTTGCTTCAAAATCAAATCTTTAAGTTAATATAATAAACCCCTAAGAACAAAAATCCATCTAAGGAAAAACTCGACTGTTAGGGTATTGCTACTTGAACACATCTTATTTTCTTGAAAATGTATGACATTTGAGAATGATCTCCAATTTAAATGAAATCTCTTTGAGCAATTGTATTGAAATTTTCCGAAAATTTTGTTTTACCCTGTGATTGTGTTCTAAAATGTTATTAGCCTAGATATCGATTTGGACGAATATCCACCTATTCAGTGGAATCTATGTACAAACGCCATAAATTTTCTTTTATTGTTTCTATGATTGAGCTACACATGGGGCAATAATCTCAACTCTGCATTATAACTTCAAATGTAAACTGTATATGTTACATTCAAATTGTAAATTGCATTTTTTTCTTAGTTAATATATGAATTTGTTGAATTATTTTGAAGATAAAACATTTCATTAAAAATTAACTAAACTAGTTCTCAACATCGTAATACATAATATTAAAACATAAATTAACTATTTTATAGTTATTACTCACACACACATTAAATAGATAATTTGTTGTAAGTTAGAAAAAATTCATTATACTATCTTGGTATTTCAAGTGTATGTTAAGATGGTTAGTGTCCTCTGAGGGTGTGTGAAGCTTCAAATTTTGGACCTATTTTGGGTATATGATCAATGCGAGGATTTGTGACATATTTGATTTGTTTGTAAGCAGATGGGGCGGAATAAATGAAATAAATGAGGAGGATAGAAAATGCCATGCATGCTATAGAACAAACCTGCACTACGATCCATCATTGTGTTTAGTGATTCCCATTTTAAATAACGAGGATGAATTTTTGAAATATATATTGTCCTCTAGCTGTGGTAGTACATTCTAGCATGATATTGACTAATATATGTCATTGTAGAACACAAATTGAGGATGATCTTGTGCCGCAATCAATAGAGAGGCCTCTGGAAGTTATTGGATTGATTTAGTTGTTTCAACACTTTTTTATGACGAGGAATCATGTCTGTGCATGTTAGAGAAGGGAGAAAAGACCTATATTTGTTAAAGACCAAGTAGTGTTGTCATTGTTTCCAAGTGGCATGATTGTTTTATTGCCAAGTGGCACAATATCTACTGACAAGTGGTGCCATGATATGTTGCCAAATGGCACCATGATGTGCTATCAAGTCGCTGTATGATATGTTGCCAAGTGGCTCCATGATATGTTTCGAAATGGCTCCATGATTCGTTGCGAAATGGTGCCATTGATTTTTCGCCAAATCACAACATTGATCTATTGCCAATTGGTGCAACTGATATAGTTGCTTATGGTCGACAACTAGCTTTCCTAGGGCCCTCAGATCTTGACCACTCGATTGGTCACAAGTGGCGGGACCTAGGCCCTTGGATATGGGTGTTGAATGGGCGATAAGTGGCCGTCTCAGGCCCTCAAATCTGGTCGCTGGATGGGTGACAAGTGGTGGGCCTAGGAGCCTTAGATTTAGGTGCTCGATGTTTGACAAGTGGCATGCCGAGGTCCCTCGGATCTGGGTGTTGAATCAATTACAAGTGGCTTGCCCAAGTCACTTGGATATGGATGTTGAATTGATGAAAAGTGGCCTTCCCAAGTCCTCATAGTAGGGCGCTAAATTGACGACAAGTGGCTTGCCCATGCTCCTCTGGTTTTGGCCCTCTATGGGTTCAGGCTCGTCAGATCTATGCGTTAGATGGGTGAGATGAGGCAGGGTAAGGACCCTTGGATTCGTGCATTGGATGGGCAACAAGTCGTGGGGCCACTCCCCTATGTTTAGGTCGCTGGATGTGTGACAAGTGGCCTCCCAAGTCCTTGTGATTGATGGATGACAATTGGCAAGCTCAAGGCCCTCAAATCTAGGTTATTTTGGATGCCAAGTGGCAGGCTGAGGTCCCTCCGATATGGGCTCTCAATGGAGGACAAGTGGCAGGGTAAGGTCCCTTCGATCAGGGCACTAGATGTGTGACAAGTGGCTTGCCTAGTTCCCATCTATTTGGGAGATCGATTGATGATAAGTGGCTTGCTTAGGACCCTCTGATTTGTGCACTTGATGGATGACTAGTGGCTTGCCCAGGGCCCTTCGATTTGGGCGCTCGATGCATGATAAGTGGTTTGTCCAAGGCCTTCGGGTCTGGGCTCTCTTTAGATGACAAGTGGCAGGTTGAGGCCCCTCAGATATGTTTTCTAGATGGATGACAAGTGGCAGGTTGAGGGCCCTCTTATCTGGGCTCCCATGGAGGACAAGTGGTAGGCTTAGGTCCCTTCAATTAGGCCACTGGATGTGTGACAAGTGGCTTGGCCAAACCCCTACAATATTGGTGCTCGATGGATGATAAGTGGCCCACCCAGGTCCCTCTAATTTGGGTGCTCAATAGATGATAAGTACTCTGCCCAGGTCTGTCGGTTATGGGTGTTCAATGGATGACAAGTGGCTTACCCAAGGTTGTCGGATCAGGGTGCTGCATGGGCAACAAGTGGTGGGTTAAGGGTCCTCAGATCTAGACGTTGCATGGGAAAAAAGTGGCATGCCCAGGGCCCTCAGGTTTACCCTCTTGATGTGACAAGTGGGGGGCTTAGGACCGTCAGATTTGGGCTCTAGATGGATGAAAAGTGGCGAGATGAAGGCCCTTGGATTTGGTCTCTCATGGAGGACAAGTTGTAGGCTCAAGTCCCTCCAATCGGGAAATTGGATTTTCCCTATTGATGGGTGAAGAGTAGCGGGATTAGGGCCCTCAAATCTGGGCACTCGATGGAAGTGGCGAGTTCAGGGCCCTAAGATCTAGGATTTGGATGGAGGACAAGTGGTAGGCTCAGGTCCCTTAGAACTGGGTGCTCGTTGGTTGACAGTGGCGGGTGCAGGTCCCTTGGATCAGGGCGCTGCACGTGCGACAAGTGGTCTTCCCATGGCCCTTTGATGTGTTGGCAGGCTCAGGCTCGTTAAATTTGTGTGCTAAATGAGTGACAAAATGCTTGCTCAAGGTTCACGGATTTGCGTGCTCGATGGTAGACAAGTGGCCCGCTTAGTGCCCTCAGATTTGGGCGTTGCATGGGAAACAAGTGGCGGGTTAAGGGCCCTTAGATCTGGGCATTGCATGGGAAACAAGTGGCGGGATCAGGGCCCTTGGATATGCCCTATTGATGGATGCCATGTGGCGGGCTCAAGGCCCTCAGATCTGCCTTCTTGATGGGTGCCAAGTGGTGGGCTCAATGCCCTCAGATCTGCCCTCTGTATTGGCAACAATTGGTGGGTTCAGGCTCATCGGATTTGCAACGCTTGATGGGCGAAAAGTGGTGGGTGTAGGTCCCTTGGATCATGCCATTGCATGGGAAATAAGTGGTCTAATGAAACCTTCAGATGCATTGGCACGTTGACAAGTGGAGGGCTTAGTTTAGTTGGATCGACATGTTGGATGAGTGACAAATGGCTTGCGCAAGGTCCTCGTATCTGGGCATCGACAAGTGGACCGCCTAGTTCATGTGGATTTGGGTGCTACATGGGAAACAAGTGGCTTGTTCAGGGCCCTCAAATCTTCCCTCTTGATGGGTCAAAAGCGGTAGGCTCAGGGTCCTTGGATATGTGATTGTATTTTTTGACGTATAAGTTATACAACGTGTAAGTTATTAGGTGGTTAAGTGATGTTCCCTTTCAAAAAATAACTTATCTAATAGACAAGTGACGTAACTTATCCGATAACTTATTCCACAAAAAGGAACATCACTTATCCTAGAACTTATCCTTAACTGGCAACTTATCCCTAAAAAATAACTTATATTTTGAAAAGGAACATTACTTATCTAATAAATTATCCTTAACTAATAATCTATCTGCTAATAACTTATCCCTAACAAATAAATTATCATTGATAAATTATCCCTAACAGATAACTTATCCCTAACTTATATCCAATAACTTATCCTTAATAGATAACTTATTTGTTGATAACTTATCGCTAATAGATAACTTGTCATGGGCAACTTAACAAATAAATTGCTGAAAATAAACATTACTTATCCACCCAATAACTTATTAGCATAACTTTTCCGCCGAAAAGGAACATCACTTATCTTCCTAATAACTTATGTGTCGAAAAGGAAACTTCTTATTTGACTATAACTTATTTTCCGGAAAGGAACATCACTTATCTGCCACATAACTTATACACTGAAAAGGAACATCACTTGTCCATCGAATAACTTATCTGACGGTTGACAAGGAATGTCACTTCTTGCTTTGGAGCATCTATAAAGCTCCATTCTAGCGTGCAATTCAATCATAGTTTCCTCTTAAACTTTGAAGGAACTACAAAAATCTATCTTCCTACTTACGAAAACTCTATTGCTCGTCTCTAGTTTGTAGCACCTTTTCCTTCAAGGTATGGCTTCTTTTCTTTAACTGGTCCACTTTTTCTTGTCAAATGTTGAGCTTTTAGATGGCTACAAAAGGGCAAAGGAAATGTGTTTATTGTTTTCCGTACACTGTTGTATGTTGCATTTAATCTTTATTGCTTGCAAATTTGCGTATTGTAGCATGGGACCTCTAATCTTATAATCCAATCTAAATTCAAATTAAACATGATTTAATTGAGGGTTTGATATCACTTCTAGGAAAACTAGACTTTTCAAGCTCGAAAGCAATGGCTTTCCACATTGTTAAAAACACTCGCATGGGCGCTAAGAGAGTGATCAGTTTAACTTTTGAATCCTTCTGGGATGGCAAGAGCTCTACTACTGATCTCGAGGCCATGGCCAAGGCACTAAAGGCTTTCCTTTGGAAGTAGATGGTAGCTACCAGAGTTAAATTGATTCCCAACAATGTCTTCTTGTATTAGAATCCGATTCTGGACACCACTATCATGCCTGGAGTTGTTCCTCCCAAGTATGGCTTTGTTGGTAGGGATATTGGCTTTGACATTTACTTTTTCATGGCCCGAGGAAATGCCATGGTCCCTACAATGGAGATGACCAAGTGGTTTGACACTAACTAGCAAGTTCGATCTTGATGAACTTGACCTTTCTGTGAGGATTGCTAAGTCTAGTTATTGGGCATTAGGCCAGGATCTAAGCAGATTGTGTTTTTGGTTGGTTCAAGGCCCTCGGTTCTGGACGCTGGATGGGCAACAAGTGGCTTGCCTAGGTCCTTGGATCTGGATGATGGGTGGATGGCATGTGGTTGGTTCAAGGCCTTTAGATCTGGACGCTGGATGAGTGACAAGTGGCTTGCCTGGCCCCCTTTTTTTTCCGTTTATAGTTGACAAGTGGCGAGCTCAAGGCCCTTGGATTTGGGCTCTCGATGGGCGACACTTGGCGGGAGTAGACCCCTTGGATTTGCATGTTGGATGGGAAACAAGTGGCAGGCTTCAACGCCTTGGATTTGTGAACTACAGTGGTAGGGTCATGCCCCTTTGATTAGGACGTTGGATGTGTGACAAGTGGTACGCTGAGGGCCCTTCAATATGAGGGCTTGATCGATGATAAGTGGTGGGCTCAGGGACCTCGGATATGGGCTTTCTTGGATGACAAGCGACATGCTATGGGCCCTTGGAGCCCTCTTGAATGAGAAGTGGTGAGTTGAGGGCCCTCAGATATGGGCTCTAGATGGATGAAAAGTGGCGGGTCGAGGGCCCTCAGATATGGACTCTAGATAGATGAAAAGTGGCCGGTTGAGGGCCCTTAGAGGCTCTAGATGGATGACAAGTGACATGTTCATGCTCAGGTCATTGGATGTGTGACAAGTGGTATGATGAGGGCTCTCAAATCTGTGTGCTAGATTGATGACAAGTTGATGACAAGTGGTGAGTTGAGGGCCCTGTGATATGGGTACTAGATGGATGAAAAGTGGCGGGCCCCCAGAGGTTCTAGATGGATGACAAGTGACATGGTCATGTCCCTTCGATTTGGGCTCTCGATCGAGGACATGTGGCAAGCTCAAGTCCCTCTGATTAGGCAACTAGGTGAGTGACAAATGGCCTACCAGGGCCCTTTGATCTTGGTGCTTGATGAATGATAAATGGCTTGTTCTAGTCTCATTGATCTAAGCGCTCAATGGATGACAAGTGGCCTGCGTAGGCCCCTTCGTTTTGGGCACTTGATGGATGAAAAGTGCCTTGCTCGGGCCCTCCAAACTGTGCGCTTGATGAATGACAAGTGGCTTACCTAAGGTCCCTCTGATTTGGGTGATGGATGACAAGTGGCTTGCCCAGGTCCCTCCGATATGGGTGCTCAATGGATGAGAAGTGGCTTGCCTAAGCTGTTGGATTTGGTTGCTCGATGGATGACAAGTTGCTTGCCCAGCGCTGTTGGATTTGGGTGCTTGATGGATGACAAGTGGCTTGCCCAGCGCTGTTGGATTTGGGTGCTCGATAGATGACAAGTGGCCAATTCACATCCCTTGGATTTGAGTGCTCGATGATGACAAGTTGCTTGCCCAGCGCTGTTGGATTTGGGTGCTTAATGGATGACAAGTGGCTTGCCCAGGTCTGTTGGATCTGGGTGCTCGATAGATAACAAGTGGTGGGCTTAGGGCCTCAGATCTAGGCACTCGATGGATGACAAGTGGTGGGTTTAGGGCCCTTAGATTTGTCGGTTCGATTGTTGACAAGTACCCTGCTTAGTGCCTTCGGATCTGCGTGTTTAATGGGCAACAAGTGCCCTGTTCGGCACCCTTGGATTTGGGTGCTTGATGGTGGACAAGTGGCCAGCGCAGGGCCTTAAACCCTAGGTGCTCGATGGTGAACAAGTGGCTTGGCTAAGTCCGTCAGATCTAGGTGCCGAGTTGGTTTAGGGCCCTTGGATTTGGACATTAATGAGTGACAAGTGGCTTCCCTGGCCCATTTGATTTTGGTCCTAAGTCACTGACAAGTGGCAGGCTCTGGGCCGTCGGATCTAAGGAAATATGGACCGTCGGATCTACCCAGACCTGGACCGTCAGATCTAAGGAAATATGGGCCGTCGGATCTAGGAAGATCTAGACCGTCGGATCTCGGGCGATCAGAGCCGTCGGATTTCAACAGATCAGAGCCGTCGGATTCAGCAGATCTGGGCCGTCGAATCTCTCCAAATCTTGACCGTCGGCTCTCGCTAAATCTAGACCGTCAGATCTGGTCGAGGCGTATGTAAAACCGTGCGACATTGCAGTAGCGTGTGGCGCATCTCAAATCTGTTCCAGCTCGTGAGGGCGCATTTCAGATCGATTCCGGTGGGTGCTGGTCAGCGCAACCAGATAAGCATGTGATTCATCGCAAATATCAGATGGGCATAATTTTTTGACTGAGAAACGAATTTATGGGCTACTATGTATCCTGCTCTGAAAAAAACTGAGGGGAGGGAGCGTCTCAACACTTTCCATACCCTCGGCGGGGCAGAACGGGCGCCCACGTACAAAAATAGAGGATATTAGTTTTATTGCGCATCTATACAACAATTCAATACCCATTTGCCATTCACACGTGCATTGTTACCACTTCGAAATTAAAATTAAAAGTAAGATTTTAATATTAAGATTAATTATATAAATTATCTTTTTATTTTAATATTAACATTATTATATGTTGCTTCAATCAACCTTTTTCTTTTTATTTTGATTATTTCTTCTTTTTATTTTAATACTAATACTAAGATTAATTTTGATTAATCAATAATAATTATTATTGTAAAAATTTTGAAATTAAAAATGTTAATAGTTTATAAATTTTTTAAAATTAAAAGTAAAAATGAATATGTATTAGGTGGAAGGACGGGTTGAGATATGCATGTATCATTAAGTCCGTCATAATTCCTACATATTTTGTGATTTTATGAAAAACTTGTTTCTTCAAATACCAATTTTATATATTTTATTATAATTATACAAATTATATGTTGTTGTCATTCATCATTAAGTTCGTCATAATTCCTACATATTTTATGATTTTATGAAACTTGTTTCTTCAAATATCAATTTTATAAATTTTACTATAATTATATATTGTTGTTTCAATATACTTTTTTATTATCAATATCAATTTTATAAATTTTATTATAATTATATATTGTTGTTTCAATATACTTTTTTCATTATCAATTTTATTATAATTTATAGGTTTGTTTCAATTTTTTAATTTTTAATTTATTTATTTTTTTAAATAATAACAAATAGTAATGATTTACTAACTCCTAGTGTTATTCACTCCTAGTGCTTTCTCAAGAATGGAGTTCCATCCAAAATGGAAACAAATAGTAATGATTTACTAACTCCTAGTGTTACTCACTCCTAGTGCTTTCTCAAGAATGGATTTCCATCCAAAATGGAAACAAATAGTAATGTTTGTAGTGAGTTGTTTTGAATGTAAGATATATTGTTAGTGTATGTCTCATATTATTATGTTAAATTAAATTATTTAGACATAATATTTAAATTGTTTAGACATAATATTTAGGGTTTGTAGGTGGAAATGATTTACAAGGCAAGAAATCTCCTTGACAAACTACCATTGTTGACACAACCTAGGTGTTTCTCTTACCACACCATAGGGTTTGCAGGTGAAACAATGAGATTACTCAGAATGAAGTTATAATGTATGGGTTTTAGTTTTCATTTTATGACAAGTTGCAAGGGCAACATGTACATATTCACACACTCATGGATCATATAGATGTTTATTGATTTATCACATCATATGGTCACAACCTTAATGGCGATCTTGCAATAGAGGAAATAAATTGTGTTGTGAATCCACCATCTAACCATATTACAAAATGTAGATTATAGGATTGGTATAAGCCAATACTAGGGAGAAATGGAATTCATGCACATGGAACATTTGCAATTCAACAATTCACAGTTTCAATATTTTGATTTATATAAAAAAAAAAACCATATAATACTCAAAAATCAATATTTTGATTTATATAAAAAAATTAAAACCATATAATACTCAAAAATCATACTTTTGGTATTCATCTATTCAAAACATCATAATTTTGATACTAGTCTATTTCACACAATTAGTTTCAGTAATGTCATCATTTGATACATTTCAATTAGGAATAAATTTTAATTTTTCAATTTATGATTAAATTTTGAAATCATCTATTTCACACAATTATTTTTAGTAATGTCATCATTTGATTATATCAAACATTTTTCAATTAGAAATAAATTTTAATTTTTCAATTTATGATTAAATTTTGAAATGTGTTTATAACTTGAATATGTTGATTACACAATATTAATATGCATACTTACTATTAAAACATTAACTTAAAGTGGAAGATTAAAGTGGAAGATGTTGTGAAGAAGCAATTTTATGCTTATTTCTAAACCACTTCTTTAAAATTCAAAGTTGGGTTGGAAAGAGGATCAACTAACCACATAGCGCTGATTAGGTCAAAGAATAGATATTTGGAGACTCTTTGATTGTTATTAAATGGTTTAGTGAGATTAACAAATGTCACACTCATGGATTGTTGCCTATTCTTGAGGAAATTTTGAGTTTAAAGCTTTTTTGTTGTTGTTGTTCAAATTTCATGTGCTCATATCTACAAGGAAATGAATGGAAACCACTTGTGAGGAAGCAATTTTATACTTATTTGAAAACCACTTCTTTAAAATTCAAAGTTGGGTTGGAAGGAGGGTCAGCTCATCACATAGTTTGATTAGTTTCAAACCACTTCTTTAAAATTCAAAGTTGGGTTGGAAGGAGGGTCAGCTCACCACATAGTTTGATTAGTTTCAAATTGTTATTGTTGTTTGCTATCGAAAAGGAAATTTTGAGTTTAAAGCTTTTTTTGTTGTTGTTCAAATTTCATGTGCTCATATCTACAAGGAAATGAATGGAAGATGTTGTGAGGAAGCAATTTTATACTTATTTGAAAACCACTTCTTTAAAATTCAAAGTTGGGTTGGAAGGAGGATCAACTCACCACATAGTTTGATTAGTTTCAAACTGTTATTGTTGTTTGCTATCGAAAAGGATGTTAAAAGACTAGATATTTGGAGAATCTTTGATTGTTATTAAGTGGTTTAATGAGATTAACAAATGTCACACTGGAGAATTTTCTTTGATTGTTATTAAATGGCTTAATGAGATCAAAAAATGTTACACTCCTAGATTCTTGCCTATTCTTGAGGAAATTTTGAGGTTAAAGTTTTTTTTTTTTTTTTTTTTTTTTTTTTTTTCTTGGGTTCAAATTTCATGTGCACATAAATTGCTTTTCAAACTTTAGAGGAAATTTTGAGGTTAAAGTTTTTTTTTGGGTTCAAATTTTATGTGCACACAAATTGTTTATCAAACTCTAGAGGAAATTTTGAGGTTAAAGTTTTTTTTACTATGTTCAAATTTCATGTGCACACAAATTGCTTATCAAACTTCTTGATATTATTAGCTTTTTGGTTACATTCTCATTTAAATTTTGATGTTCCAAATAGATAGACTTTGATGATGTATCATTTGTAAGATGATATGTATTTATTTTGTGGACCTTTTTATATGATGGGACATACAACCCAATTCTTGTTTTGTGAATGGGTGACTTTTATACTTATTTAAAATATGGAAAGAATGAAAAGAGAAATTATACATTTCATAAATATTTATAATATTTTAAATTTGGAGGATTAAAAATTAATCTCCCCCACTTGATGATTAAAGTCAGATTGTTGATATTAAGCCAACCCACAAATATATCAAAACCATTATAATAATGCTCATCATGTTACTAGTAAAGATTTGAATTTGGATAGAGAAAATTACAAACCTCAATTAACATATAAAAATGATTAAACTTTAAAATTAGACATTTCAATTAACCAAATTAAGATATACAAATTATTAAACATTCAAACCAAATTATTAAACATTCAAACTTACTTTATTGGTGTGGGTTTGTTTAAAATGACTTTTATTATCCATTATCTTTTTAAATTAAATCTTGTGGGTTTAAAATGTTTTTTATTATCCATTCATTTTTTAAATTAAATCTTGTGGGTTTAAAATGACTTTTATTATCTATTTATAAATTTAAACTTTCAAACTTGTGGGGTTGTTTAAAATGGCTTTTATTGAAATGTTAAATTAAATTTATAGAAAAGGAAACATGATACTAATCAGGATCATATAAATAACTTAACATAATACCATGTAAGAAATGTTAAATTAAATTTATGGATCTATTCAGAATTTTTAAATTTTAAACTCTGTAAGAAAAGAGTTCTAAAAAAACTTTAAATTAAATTTATATAAAAGGAAACCTGATATTATTCAGTATCAAATAACTTTGAATTTTTAAATTATTTGAATTTTTAAAATCTTTTTATTAAATTTATATAAAAGGAAACATGATATTATTCAGTATCAAATAATTTTGAACTTTTAAAGTCTAAGAGACATGATACGATTCTTAAATAGTTTAAACCTTTAAACTTGAAAAAGACATAATACGATTCTGGAATATTTAAACTTTTCAAATTTGAAAAGAGACATATACAATCAAATAATTTTGAAAAAAGAGATATGATACGATTTTGAATAATTTAAAGTTTAAACCTTTAAACTTGAAAAAAGACATAATACGATTTTTGAATATTTAAACTTTTCAAATTTGAAAAGAGACATATACAATCAAATAATTTTGAAAAAAAAAAAAAGAGATATGATACGATTTTGAATAATTTAAACCTTTAAACTTGAAAGAGCCATATACAATTCAAATAACTTTGAAGTTTATGATGATTTTATAAACATTAAAAAAAGAGATATGATACGATTTTGAATAATTTAAACCTTTAAACTTGAAAGAGCCATATACAATTCAAATAACTTTGAAGTTTATGATGATTTTATAAACATAACTATGATGATTTTATAAACTGTTATGTTTATGATGATTTTATAAACTTTTAAATTTTATGAATTTATAAAATTTATGAATTTTATGGTTTTATGAATTTTTAAACTTTATATGATTTTATAAAATATGATGATTTTATAACTTTGAAGTTTATGGTAATTTTATAAACTTTTAAATTTTATGATGATTTTATGAATTTTTAACTTTGAAGTTTATAAAATATGAATTACCATAAACTTTTAAATTTTATGATGGTTTTATGAAGTTTATGGTAATTTTATAAACTTTTAAATTTTATGATGATTTTATGAATTTTTAACTTTGAAGTTTATAAAATATGAATTACCATAAACTTTTAAATTTTATGATGGTTTTATGAATTTTTAACTTTGAAGTTTATAAAATATGATGATTTATATGATGATTTTATAACTTTGAAGTTTATGGTAATTTTATAAACTTTTAAATTTTATGATGATTTTAAGAATTTTTAACTTTGAAGTTTATAAAATATGATGATTTATATGATGATTTTATAACTTTGAAGTTTATGGTAATTTTATAAACTTTTAAATTTTATGATGATTTTTAAATTTTATGAATTTTTAACTTTGAAGTTTATGACGATTTTATGATGATTTTATGAATTTTTAATTTTGAGGTTTATGATGATTTTATGAATTTTTAATTTTGAGGTTTATGACGATTTTATAAACTTTGAAGTTTATGATAGTTTTATAAACTTAGGATGATTTTTAACTTTGAGGTTTATGACGATTTTATAAACTTTGAAGTTTATGATAATTTTATAAACTTAGGATGATTTTATGAATTTTTAAATTTTATGATTTTATAAAATATGGTGATTATATATATATATATATAGAATTTTTGGACAAAGTCGTAAGAAAAATGATTGAATTTCCCAAACAATTTTGTTAGACATAGGTATTTTATAAGTTGTAAAAGTTATTTTTTAATTAAATAAATAAAAATAGTAATAATGTTTTATATATATATATATATATATATATATATATATATATATATAATTGAATTTTTGGACAAGTGGTAAGAAAAATGATTGAATTTCCAAACCAATTTTGATAGACATAGGTATTTTATAAGTTATGAAAATTATTGATTGAATTTCCAAACCAATTTTGATAGACATGGGTATTTTATAAGTTATGAAAATTATTGATTGAATTTCCAAACCAATTTTGATAGACATAGGTATTTTATAAGTTATGAAAATTATTTTTTAATTAGATAAAGAATTTGTAAAAACTATTCATTACACCATGGAAAAAAACATTATGTAAAACAAGTTTGCAATCCCTTATTTACCTTAAAAAAACTATTTTAAATCAAGTTTTGAAAACTATTTTAAATCAAAGTTATTTTTTAATTAGATAAAGAATTTGTAAAAACTATTAATTACACCTTAGTAAAATCCAACTTTATTGAAAAGTTTAAATTCATGAATATTTGGAATATGAAGTAGGTAGATGGATATGAATAAGGATCATGAGGAAGTCTTCGATTTATCTATAACTAGAACCAATTTATCCATAACTAAAACCGAAAATACTTCAAAATTATGTCCAGATATCTATGAAATATGAAACTTGATATTCATGACATTTCTCTCATTGATCATTATCTCTTTTCTTCAGACGCACATCTGTATATGTATTTTCGGACAATTCGCACCATTATGGTCAAAGGTCCATTCGATTCCTTGATTTCATTTATGAACTAGTTTAACCACTGAAAGGTTCTCGGGTCAATCCATGGAGGAAGAACTTCAAGAGCAAATATGTATTTTCGGACAATTCGCACCATTATGGTCAAAGGTCCATTCGATTCCTTGATTTCATTTATGAACTAGTTTAACCACTGAAAGGTTCTCGGGTCAATCCATGGAGGAAGAACTTCAAGAGCAAAGATTGGGTTGCGTCATACATAAAGAACATTATACAATGAGAGTATATCTAGCACCCCAATAACGGATGACTTTTTGTAGGATATTTTTGTAAAAATTGATTGTTTACGTTCGGTCCATGTCGAGCAGAAGAATTTGTAAAAACTAAAAACTATTAATTACACCACGGAATCCCTTATTTACCTTTAAAAAAAACTATTTAAATCAAGTTTTGAAACAACTATTTTAAATCAAATTTATTTTTTAATTAGATAAAGAATTTGTAAAAACTATTCATTACACCAGGGAAAAAACATTATACACTAGGGAAAAAACATTATGTAGAACAAGTTTACAAGCCCTTATTTACCTTAAAAGAAAATTATTTTAAATCAAGTTTTGAAAAATACATTATGTAGAACAAGTTTGCAATCCCTTATTTACCTAAAAAAAAAACCATTTTAAATCAAGTTTTGAAACAACTATTTTAGATCAAAGTTATTTTTAATTAGATAAAGAATTTGCAAAACTATTTATTACACCAGGGAAAAAACATTATGAGGTAGGGAAAAAACATTATGAGGGAAAACATTAGATAGAACAAGTTTGTAATCCCTTATTTACCTTAAAAAAGGTATTTTAAATCAAGTTTTGAAACAACTATTTTAAATCAATTTTCTACTATTTTAAATCAAGTTTTGAAACAAATATTTTGTATCAAATTTTCCACTATTTTAAATCAAGTTTTGAAACAAAATATTTTAAATCAAGTTTTGAAACAAAATCAAATTTTCCAGTTCTAAAAACTTAAAAAAAACCATTAAACTTAAAAAAACCACTATTTTAAATCAAGTTTTGAAACAAATATTTTAAATCAAATTTTCCAGCTTCTAAAAACTTAAAAAAAAACCTCAGAGGGAATAAAATCCCAAGAAAATGAAAATGAAAATTGATAATTATAAAATTTATATTTACTTTTTTCCATATATTTAGATGAGTAATAATAAAAAATCTAAGCATTAATTCATAATTATATAATTTGGGTTTGCTTTTCTATATATTCAGATGAGCAATAAAAAACTATCTAAATCTCATTATATAAAACAAGTTTGCAATCCCTCTTTACTTAAAAAAAACCTTTTAAATCAAGTTTTGAAACAACTATTTTAAGTAACCTTTTAAATCAAGTTTTGAAACAACTATTTTAAGTAACCTTTTAAATCAAGTTTTGAAACAACTATTTTAAGTTTTGAAACAATTATTTTAAATCAAATTAAAACAAGTTTGCAATCCCTCTTTACTTAAAAAAAAACCTTTTAAATCAAGTTTTGAAACAACTATTTTAAGTAACCTTTGATTTTAAATCAAGTTTTGAAACAACTATTTTAAGTAACCTTTTAAATCAAGTTTTGAAACAACTATTTTAAGTTTTGAAACAATTATTTTAAATCAAATTCAAGTTTTGAAACAACTATTTTAAGTTTTGAAACAATTATTTTAAATCAAATTTTCCAGTTTAGAAACTTTCCTTTTAAATCAAGTTTTGAAACAACTATTTAAATAAGTTTTGAAACAATTAATTTAAATCAAATTTTCAGTTAAAAGGTTTTGAAACAACTATTTTAAGTTTTGAATAATTATTTTAAATCAAATTTTCCAGTTTAGAAACTTTCCTTTTAAATCAAGTTTTGAAACAACTATTTAAACAAGTTTTGAAACAACTATTTAAATAAGTTTTGAAACAATTAATTTAAATCAAATTTTCAGTTAAAAGGTTTTGAAACAACTATTTTAAGTTTTGAAACAATTATTTTAAATCAAATTTTCCAGTTTAGAAACTTTCCTTTTAAATCAAGTTTTGAAACAACTATTTAAATAAGTTTTGAAACAATTATTTTGAAACAATTAATTTAAATCAAATTTTCAGTTAAAAGGTTTTGAAACAACTATTTTAAGTTTTGAAACAATTATTTTAAATCAAATTTTCCAGTTTAGAAACTTTCCTTTTAAATCAAGTTTTGAAACAACTATTTAAATAAGTTTTGAAACAATTATTTTGAAACAATTAATTTAAATCAAATTTTCAGTTTAAAAACTTGTATGAATATTTTATACTGGTGAAAAAACCAAAAAATCAACCCATTTTATACTTGTAAAAAAGCAAAAAAATAAAAATAAAATAAAAAAATAAAAAAATAAATAAAGGACAAAGAAAGCAACCCCGGAAATAAAATCTCAAAAAAAAATGAAAATAATCAATATCAATTATATGAGTTGAAACCGGCCCAGAGGTTTGATACGAAAATCTACGAACCAATAAAGTAAATCTACAGTAAATTAGCCTTCTTTTCTTTCATTTCCATTTGAATTTTCTGCATCTATTAACACATCTAGGTGCTTGCCTAGCTAGTTAGATCCTTCGATCTATATCTATGCCTATTTGGATCAATTCATCATAGCAAAGCACATGAAAGGAGAAGGAAAGGAAGCCTACACCAGCGTCAATGTCAATGAAAGCTCTTGGCTAAGTATAGGCAAATTGACCGGCTTAAAGGTTTTAAAGGCTTCGTCAGGGTGTTTGTATTCATCAGTGAAAAATGACAAAGAGCATTCTCTTGACGTTCACCGGTTTGGGCTTCGTCTGATTCAGCTCTATGCCAAGCTAATTATATGAGTGGAAAGCATTAATTCATAATTATAAAATTTGGGTTTGCTTTTCCATATATTTAGATGAGTAATAAGGAATCTCTCTAAATCCTATCAGGAAAGGACATTATGTTCTATGTTTCATTAATTAAAATTGTGTTAAATCTCTTAAAACATCCATCAACTAAAAGGTGACTGAGCAACCGACATTATTTCCATTAATCAATGTTTCATCTTAATTAAGATTGTGTTAAATCTGTTACAACATCCATCAACTAAAAGGCGACTGAACAAAGCGACTGAACAAAGGACATTATTTCCATTTGGAACGTGCCAAAAAAGCAACACTCGGCACACTCCAAAAACAAAGTTGTGTATCCTATAAAGGAGGGGCACACTCCAAAAACAAAGTTGTGTATCCTATAAAGGAGGGCTTGACAAGTGAATAATTAATGTTTCATCTTAATTAAAATTGTGTTAAATCTCTTAGAACATCCATTAACTAAAAGGCCACTGAGCAAAGGGCATTGGAGCGTGCACTCGCACACTCCAAAAACAAAGTTGTGTATGCTATAAAGCAGGCTTGACAAGTGAATAATTAATGTTTCATCTTAATTAAGATTGTGTTAAATCTCTTAGAACATCCATCAACTAAATGGCGACTGAGCAAAGGACATTATTTCCATTTGGAGCGTGCCAAAAACAACACTCGACACACTCCAAAAACAAAGTTGTTGGAGCGTGCCAAAAACAACACTCGACACACTCCAAAAACAAAGTTGTGTATGCTATAAAGCAGGGCTTGACAAGTGAAAAGAAAAAAACCATTTTCATTTGAAATGTGTCATGCTATAAAACAAGGTTACAAGGTCATTCTGTCATGCTATAAAACACAGTTATTAGCATATAGATGGTGCTATAAAACACAGTTATTAGCATATAGATGGTATCAAGAGTTTTTAAAATTTTGACATTATTTCCATTTGGAGTGTGTGGCATGCTATAAAGTTTTAAAATTTTGACATTATTTCCATTTGGAGTGTGGCATGCTATAAAACAAGGTTTAACAATAGCAGACATGGGATGGTATCGAAACTTAAAGTACTTAAAATTGGAACAGCTTTTAAATTTTAAATCAACTAAAATTCATGCATTTGTCAAGGGCTAAGCGTAAGTCTTGTGAATAAGATAAAACCTCCATTGGCATTGGCATAGGAATAAATAAAACTTTCTTATTAAAGTGACATGGAAAATCGAAATATTACAAGACACATGGAAAAATCGAAATATTACAGGACACATGGAAAATATAAAACCTCCAATGGCATTGGAACAGCTTTTAAATTTTAAATCAACTAAAATTCATGCATTTGTCAAGGGCTAAGCGTAAGTCTTGTGAATAAGATAAAACCTCCATTGGCATTGGCATAAATAAAACTTTCTTATTAAAGCGACATGGAAAATCGAAATATTACAAGACACATGGAAAAATCGAAATATTACAGGACACATGGAAAATATAAAACCTCCAATGGCATTGGCATAAATGAAGCTTCCTATTAAAGCGACATGGAAATCGAAATATTACAGGACACATGGAAAAGATAAAACCTCCAATGGCATTAGCATAAATGAAACTTCCTATTAAAGCGAAATGGAAAAGTCGAAATATTACAAGGCACAAGGAAAAATCTCTCAAATACAAAAGTCCATGCAATACAAAACACAAATACAAGAGTCCATCGTATACAAAACACAAAGGCTACAGCAATGACAAATATGAGGACACATACACAAATACAAGAGTCCATCATATACAAAACACAGGTTACAGCAATGAAAAATATAAGGACATATACACAAATACAATGAAATATATGAGCAATGACAAATATGAGGACACATACACAAATACAAGAGTCCATCATATACAAAACACAGGTTACAGCAATGAAAAATATAAGGACATATACACAAATACAATGAAATATATGAGCATTATCCCATCAACTGAAAGACTTTCCATAGATATGTGGCAATATGATTAAACAATAGAGTCATCAAACAAGAGAGTTGGTTGAGTCAATTGCAATATGATTAAAGAAAAGAGTCATCAAACAAGAGAGTTGGTTGAGTCAATTGCAGAAGCAATATGTTTAAACAATAGTCATCGAAGACTTTCGATAGATATGTGTCAATATGATTAAACAATACACAAAGGCTACATACAAAACACAAATACAAGAGTCCATCATATACAAAACACAAAGGCTCCAGCAATGAAAAGTATGAGCATTATTCCATCAACTGAAAGACTTCCCATAGATATGTGCCAATATAATTAAACAAGAGAGTTGGTTGAGTCAATTGCAGAAGCAATATTGTTTAAACAACAGTCATCAAACAAAATAAAGTTCGCTGAGTCCATTGCAGAAACTCATGCATAATTAATGTTTCCTCGATTGCATTACTTCAATTTCAGTTCTTGCATTCAACCCAAAAATGCTAAAATGCTGATTCAGTTAATAAATAATATAATATTCCCGCAGGCAGCACAACTCCTACAGTTCAAGTACAGTTCAAGATCATATGATATCATGAAGACCTATAGCTTCCCGATCTATTGACTTCTTTCGAGTGCTGGGCTGATCATATGTCTCCTGTACCTCGTGCTGCTTTTATCACTAGCGGGTTGGTGGGCTGATGGGAGTGGTTTCTTTTTGCAGATATAGTAGTCTGAAATGAAATAGACAATGACAAAGCTTCCTCGTAAACCAGGTTGGTCCGAATGCACATGAACATATGAAAAAAACTCATGAAGACCTATAGCTTCCCGACCTATTGACTTCTTTCGAGTGCTGGGCTGATCATATGTCTCCTGTACCTCGTGCTGCTTTTATCACTAGCGGGTTGGTGGGCTGATGGGAGTGGTTTCCTTTTGCAGATATAGTAGTCTGAAATGAAATAGACAATGACAAAGCTTCCTCGTAAACCAGGTTGGTCCGAATGCACATGAACATATGAAAAAAACTCATGTGGTTCAAAAAAGGGTTTCAAAAACTGAGAAACGCTCGGAAAGAACATTCATGAAGTATGCTCCAATGTCAGACTTCAAATTTTTACACGACCTAGAAAGGATATACTGACCAGGATTGCACCTAGATACTCATTGAGAAACGCTCGGAAAGAACATTCATGAATTATGCTCCAATGTCAGACTTTAAATTTTTACACGACCTAGAAAGGATATACTGACCAGGATTGCACCTAAATACTCATTTAGGTATAATTTACAATTGATTAACATCTACAGTGCTGAACAATATCTGATGAAAATTACAATCTTGATAGAATGCCTCAACAACTGAACACAAGTGAGGCATTTCATTGACAAGACGCTACCATTATTCATGGTATTCTTGTAAATAAAGGGTCGATAGACACGAAGTGTACTTCAAATTGTTCTTATGTTTCCATTGAACTACCTTTGGCTCCGAACCTTTGGTTACTTAATGTTGGATTTGATCCGACAGTTCCATTATCTGGGGTAGTCCAACACCCCATTTCCCTTCTTACTCTGAAGGCTCAATAACATGAACTCCTCCATCTCTTATTCTAAGAGAAAATTGATTCGGTTCGGATGGATGTGATGCAATGACTAGAGGATAGGCATTACTACTGCATAAATAACCAAACAATAAATTAAATTATAATATGCCTTGTCAAAAGGCAAATCTGAAAAATAGATGTATCAACCATGACAGAATGAAGGAGCTCATTTACCTGTTCATTCCCGATGGTAATTGAATAATATGCAGAGGGTACAATGCAACAGTGAACCCTCAAGCTTTCTGCAACAAACACTCCAACTGCACCATCACAAAAGCTCGCATAAACTAAGACGCTGTCACATGAGTATATAGCACTTTGAAATAGGAATAATATGCAGAGGGTACAATGCGACAGTGAAGCCTCAAGCTTTCTGCAACAAACACTCCAACTGCACCATCACAGAAGCTCGCATAAACTAAGACGCTGTCACATGAGTATATAGCACTTTGAAATAGGAACAAATAGGGAATCATGAAGAGACCACTGCAATGCAACCATGTAACAAGGTCATCCAAACACTCCAACTGCACCATCACAGAAGCTCGCATAAACTAAGACGCTGTCACATGAGTATATAGCACTTTGAAATAGGAACAAATAGGGAATCATGAAGAGACCACTGCAATGCAACCATGTAACAAGGTCATCCAATCAGATAAATAAGGTAAGTGACAATATATAACTGTCTATGTTTGAATTCAACACCGCTTACAAGTAATTACATAGCAATTGCTTACAATAAGGTCATCCAATCAGATACATAAGGTAAGTGACAATATATAACTGTCTATGTTTGAATTCAACACCGCTTACAAGTAATTACATAGCAATTGCTTACAAGTAATTACATAGCGCAAGCGCTCCAACTTGGAAGCATTATATATAGCAAGTTGGCTCTCATGCACAACCAACAAACAAGTAATTACATAGCAATTGCTTACAAGTAATTACATAGCGCAAGCGCTCCAACTTGGAAGCATTATATATAGCAAGTTGGCTCTCATGCACAACCAACAAATGAATTTGATCTTATGAAACTGTACTCTTGTATCCCCCACTGGTACAATTTTTGACTAATGAATTTGATCTTATGAAACTGTACTCTTGTATCCCCCACTGGTACAATTTTTGACTTGTGCTTGTCCCACCATCTATGCCCCAGAGACATAACTGCCAAAAGATGTTGTAAGTACATGAACATTTCTACTCGGTAAATTTATGTGAACTTTAAAGTGAACATCCCGGAGTCACACTACAGATAATAATAAGAGAAACCATATACCAACACATTCAAAACATGTGAAAAAGTCAGCCCTGTGATTTTCTTTCGGTGGCCTTTGAGCTTTGTTTTTACCTATAAAAATTGAGCATGCCACTTAGGTCATTTTTTATAAAACGGCACAATAAAGAAAAAATATAAGAATTTTAAATTCAAAGATATATTCACAGGCAGCACCTCATCAACTCGAACATTGTATATTTGAATTCATGAATCCTCCATGCCAATTGGAATTGGAATGATGTTATTGTGCTGGTGCTGAGGGTGGACAGCCAAAAATGTGGCTAAGTTGTCATGATCTGCAATGAATCACTAATTAGTATCCCATGAAACCAGTCATTTAGATAAATTGGGAGCCTTTGAGTTCTTAGCCTATAGCGAGGAACATTACACAAGAACCTTGAGTGATCCTGAAGTGAACCCCGTTACCTTCATAATTTGAAAGTTAAAGGTGAGACATTAGATAATAAACCCTAAGCAGACCAAAGTATCAAAACTGAAATTATATATATCATCGGAAACATTGAAATGAAACTGCTCTTTAGATAAAAGGCACTCTTACCTTAGATGTCATCATATTGAATAAGGAGACCTTGCCACCGGAAGTAGACATCACATAAGAATCATTTTCAGTAAGCTATATACAAGCAGCGGCTTCTTCTGGATTTGTATTGCCAATGTCATTATTCATAACAATCCCACTAGCTGGTTCCCTCTGGTGGAATACTCGCTGTAGACGGCGGAACAAAGTACTAACTCTTAGTTAATCGTCAATCATTACTACATAAAATACAGCTGCAAATTATATATCCAAAATTATAATAAACAAATAAATAAATAAAACAAGCTAAAATAGAAAGGAAACAAACAACAACTACTAAAGAACCCCACCTTTCCCGTCAACAAACAACAACTACTAAAGAACCCCACCTTTCCGGATGGATTCCTGTCACTCCGAGCTAAAACAACAACACCGGAATAGGTGTATATCAGTTTTACCACCTGCAAGAAATATCACATTACTTGTTTGGATCAATATGGACAGAATTTGTAGCACATAAAATTGTATATGGAGAGCATTGGATGTCAGAGCTAAAACAACAACACCGGAATAGGTGTATATCAGTTTTACCACCTGGAAGAAATATCACATTACTTGTTAGGATCAATATCGACAGAATTTGTAGCACATAAAATTGCAATGTCAGCTTTTTTTTTTTAGTGGAAGGACGATTGCATACCTTGCTCGCATGCATTGTCAGGCAACCTGAGAGACCTACACTGACCCGAATCAGTGATCTCAGTGAATTTCCAGTTCTTTTGTCCGTGACCTCATCTAGAAGCCTTGGTTTAATATCTGGGGTCCAACTGCTGTCTATACTACTCTGCACACATGTTGTGTGCAGTGTCAGATAATTGTTAGAACTCATTGATCATATCATCCCATTCCTATTAAAGATATGCCAAAATAATGGCTAATAGAGCATTTGAAAGGGGAAAAGAACAAAATCCTACGCTACATGGAAAGTTGAAAGCAACAATATCCAGACTCTTGGAGTGAAAGTTTAGAAAATGATAAGATATATGTAACCGACTAAACTGAATATGGGTAGACAAATACGCTAGATTCTAAAGAAACAATTCTAGGAGAAAGCTCTTACAAAATAGGTCATTTGACAATGCAGGTGGAAGTCTGTCTGAACGTTCTATAGCACTGCTAAGGGAACCAGGAGCAGTGACTGCAGGAGGCATGACATTCACAATTGAAGTTTGCATAGTAAAAATGATCTAGTTAGAGTTTAAACTTTGCCAACTTTGTCATTAATTAGTAGTTCGTGTACATAGTAAATGCACATGGAAGAAGCAATTTACCTTTGTTTCCATTGTCTCTGGTGGCACCCTCGTTCCCTCAAAGGATCTACTCTTCAGCATGGGAATTAAGCGAAATCCCTCTACGTTGGCTAAGATCTTTATGCCATTGTCATTCGTTGTGACTGCCAACAGGGAACCACCATCTTGACTGAAACGAAGGCGAGGATTAGCTTGGAGCTTTTGGGAAATAAAGCAAAGATTTTGCATTGAGATATGATTAAGAAAACTTAAATAATGTGTTAGATTTTTTTATTTTATTTTATTTTATTTTGAAAATCAATCTCTCTCAAACTCTGAAAATAAAGCATCCTCACCTCATCTTCAAAAATAACTTCTTACCGAACTACCCTCAACATCAAGAGGATATTGGTGTTATCCATGTCCCAAAACTTTATTTGAAATTCAACATCAAATGCCAAGAATCTATTCTTGGTTGTATCAAATTGCACAACACATAATGAATGCTTCCTAAAACTAGAATAGGTCCGCTTGATTGTTCCCTCACTTTCGTTCCACTAAACGAGGTATGAATCACCAACTTTACTTGTTCCACAGGGAAAGAGCCTAATAAAAAATACAAATGATTATATACTTCAGATAAAATGCAAATGGTTATATACTCCATAAAGGATAGTCTTGACAGAGCAAATATAGAAAATTGGATAAAGTAAAACTCAGATCCACATGAAGAGACTTTACAAACCAAACACCATTCTAAGTTAACATTTTACCTTGTTCCATCAGAGCACTATAAGCCATTGTAGTGCACCAGAGCCCTGGATCATTATAGTCCACCCTAGATCCCCCAAGATCACACAACCAGGCTTTGATCTTTCCATCAAATATAGAAAATTGGATAAAGTAAAACTCAGATCCACATGAAGAGACTTTACAAACCAAACACCATTCTAAGTTAACATTTTACCTTGTTCCATCAGCACTATAAGCCATTGTAGTGCACCAGAGGCCTGGATCATTATAGTCCACCCTAGATCCCCCAAGATCACACAACCAGGCTTTGATATTTCCATCAATAGCTGTAGAAAATATAAATTGCATACGAACAAAGAATCATAATTCATCTATCTTTAGTGCAATAAAGTATTTGTCATATGCCCAAAAATTAACAGGAAGCCAAACATCAAACAAAAATATAATATGCAATGTAACTTCAAAACAACTAGAATTTAATATTACTCAACTACAATACACATAAATTTTTCAGGTCTCAAGGAACAAAGTACCTGAATATTTTCTCACTGGTGAGGACAAACAGAACATATAGCTGCTTCATGACCTTCAAATGTGCACTGCTTTCGACCAGTTACTGCATCCCACACATACAGTCACAAACAATTTTTTTTTCTTTCTTTTTAAATTTTCATATACAAATAAGTAAGCGACAAATAACAAATATTAGAATGAATCTTGACACATGATAAAGCGTATTACCTTGATGGTCTTATCATCCCCTCATGTAATTATGAAGAGCTGGTAGGTAGGGTGTGAAAAAGCAATATCATTCACACCACCAACATGTGCGTCAATCTGTTTAAATTATATCAATGTTAATAAATATACTTTCAATACAAACTTAATTTTACAGACCTACAAGAATGTACAGGTTGGCCATGCAAGCAAACCTCTAGATGTTGTCTAGAATCGCCACAAAATAAGAATATATATGTGAACTATATGCTTGGAAAATGCAACTCCTATAACACAAATGCAGGCATTATATTAGAATGAATCTTGACACATGATAAAGCGTATTACCTTGATGGTCTTATCATCCCCTCATGTAATTATGAAGAGTTGGTAGGTAGGGTGTGAAAAAGCAATATCCTTCACACCACCAACATGCGTGTCAACCTGTTTAAATTATATCAATGTTAATAAATATGCTTTCAATACAAACTTAATTTTACAGACCTACAAGAATGTACAGGTTGGCCATGCAAGCAAACCTCTAGCTGTTGTCTCAAATCAAACCTCTAAATGTTGTCTCAAATCGCCACAAAATAAGAATATATATGTGAATTATATGCTTGGAAAATGCAACTCCTATAACACAAATGCAGGCATGTCAGTATCTGAATAGAGGGAGTAGCACACCATTTTATTGGTGTGCAACCAAAAAAAGAGACTAGAGGCATTTGTAGATGGCATTATAACAAATCACTCACATTGTTGTATAAAGAAGGAAATGATATCAAAACATCTCAAGGAAATGATATCAAAACATCTTATTAATGAATATAGAGTATAGATTAAGTTACCAAGGACTCCGATTTGGGCTAGAGGCATTTGTAGATGGCATTATAACAAATCACTCACATTGTTGTATAAAGAAGGAAATGATATCAAAACATCTTATTAATGAATATAGAGTATAGATTAAGTTACCAGGGACTCTGATTTGGGCTAAAATACAACAATTCATTGATACAACTGGATTTTTCACAAGGGCAGCGTAAGGCCAGTGCTTTTGATCAAATATCAAAACATCTTATTAATGAATATAGAGTATAGATTACCAAGGACTCCGATTTGGGCTAAAATACAACAATTCATTGATACAACTGGATTGCTATTGATCAAATATCAAAACATCTTATTAATGAATATAGAGTATAGATTAAGTTACCAAAGACTCCGATTTGGGCTAAAATACAACAATTCATTGATACAACTGGTTTTGTCACAAGAGCAGCTTAAGGCTAGTGCTATTGATCAACTCAAGTAAAGACTCTAAAATCTTTTCATGATCCATTCATACATGTACATTTTCCTAATTTTAATTAGGGAACTACTTTATGAAAAAATCATTTACCTGCATGGGAATCGAACAAGCAAAAATTTCCCAACCCTTAAAGGTCCAAATTTGAACCACTAGTCAGTGTGAACATATTTATAAAGATAAAAGATACATCTTCCAAATTAACTGAATTTATTTAAATTATTTGAACCACATATTTATAAAGATAAAAGGTACTCCTTCCAAATTAACTTAAGGAATTTATTTAAATAAAGAATTGTATTGAAAGGAATTAGAAATCACAGGCTAGTGCTATTGATCAACTCAAGTAAAGACTCTAAAATCTTTTCATGATCCATTCATACATGTACATTTTTCTAATTTTAATTAGGGAACTACTTTATGAAAAAATCATTTACCTGCATGGGAATCGAACAAGCAAAAATTTCCCAACCCTTAAAGGTCCAAATTTGAACCACTAGTCAGTGTGAACATATTTATAAAGATAAAAGATACATCTTCCAAATTAACTGAATTTATTTAAATTATTTGAACCACATATTTATAAAGATAAAAGGTACTCCTTCCAAATTAACTTAAGGAATTTATTTAAATAAAGAATTGTATTGAAAGGAATTAGAAATCGCCTTAGAATTGTTCGCTGCCAGAGGATGGAAACCCATGCTCATAACATTTGAACCCTGATTTAGAGTTCTTGCCTCGCTCGAAAATGAAGAGGGCAATATGTAACAATGCCAACTAATAACAATGCTATACCTAAAAACATTAAACATTCCCAGCTACTCAAAGATGCAAGGCCTTGTTAATTTTCCTTGATCATATAATATTTACTCAAGTGGCCCAAGGTTATAATGTTGAGGTCAATTAGCAAATTACATTGTATTATCAGGAGATGGAAAGTATCAATTAATTTTCTTTGATCATATAATATTTACTCAAGTGGCCCAAGGTTATAATGTTGAGGTCAATTAGCAAATTACACTAGATGCTCAAACTTAATTGCTTAGGGCATCTGAGCACTCATAACAAGACACATAACAAGACACAGGAAATAAATTGACTAGTTTGGATGATCATGGCCACCGTGAAGGATTATGGCTTTCATCCAAGATGTTTTCTATGTATCACATAGAACGAAATATCTTCGAGCACCTTTAACTTTGATAAGGGTATTTGTTAATTTTACCATTAGCTCTTTTTTCTTTCTTTTTTTATCTTGTTATTCTGTATTAAAAGTTTTTCTTTGGTTCTACATGAATAAAAGGCCACTTCCCACCTAGATGGACAAAAGGAGGGAGAGGATGCAGCAAAATGTAGATGGACAAAAGGAGGGAAAGGATGAAGCAAAATGTTGAAAGAGAATTGGGATCTTCCCAAGACTGCAATTGCAAGACCAGTACTGGTAATTTGGCAAGTACAAGCCCATCATTGTTTTGAGAAAAACCAACATTCAACATTTAATTTAAACTTGAGAAAGGGAAAAAGCAAATCTGGCTATAAGTTTCCCAGTATTTTGGTTTCATTTTTGAATGAGGCTATAATTGTGAAAGCTTTCAAGGAGGGGTTGCCAAAAAATAGATCATTTCTGTTTGAAGTCCGTGGCATCAAGTATGTCCAATATGTATGTTAGATTTGATATGTTGTAACAAAAATTGTCATGGTTATGCGTAAACTGAGCCTCTCACAAGTTCTGGTGGACTACTATCCAATTGCAAGTCGGTTGAGAACCAAGGGATACGATAGGCACCATAGAGAGATTCTCACAATCTGATCCATCTGAAGGAAAGGCCCTAAACATTCACATGCTTTTTTCAAAAAAATCAGGATTGCTAAATTCCAAATCAAGGCTTTGGATGGACTTGGTCTTGATGTTAATTAAACAATCATAAGCTGCTCAATGGATTTGCACTAGATGTATTTTGAGCAGAGCAATCCACAAGGGAAGATGTTACAGCCAAGGAGATCAAAGCATTGCTGCTGCAAACTGCAGACAATCAAGATGGATTGTAGTAAATATAACTTACTACACACCAACAAATGCGCTTTAGTTGTTTCATTGTTTCAGTCACTGTTTAGACCAGAACACATTGAATTCAACAAATGCCTTTAATTATTTCAGTCAGAATTTAGACAATAACACATTAAATTCCCATGGTGGGAGCCCGGGGGAGAGGCCTTTTGAAATAGAAAATCAAGCAATTTTACTCTAAGAACTTGTGACAAGGGTTATCCATTGAATTCCCATGTTGGGAGCCCTCTCTCCCAGAGAGAGACCTTTTGAAATAGAAAATCAAGCAGTTTTACTCTAAGAACTTGTGACAAGGGTTAGCTAAGATACTCTTGAAGCTATCCACATATCAAATTGTTTAGAGTAATTCAATACAGTCATGTCATAGTAATTTGAATGAATAATCTTCCGTGTACTCGTGTGAAGGCCAACATTTTTGGTTGTTTGTTTAGAGATTCATAGTGAGAAGACGTTTTGTTATTGCAGTGCCTGCCAAACCCAACTTTATGACTATCACTAATGCTTATGGTTGCGGATGGTTCTTGATACCTTCTAGGTGATCTCAAGGCTTCTTCAATTGCTCAATACTTCTAGGTGATCTTTGGGATTTTTAAATTGCCTGTCATATGTCAAGGGGGAAGGGTTACTAGTTTCAAGCTAGAACTTTTGGGAAAAACATCTGTTGCTTCAACAACTTCTTATTTAGATAGCAGATTTATGTACATAACCTCGAGCTATGGAGATTTATAACTTATTAAATTGCATCTGTAGCTAGTTGTTTCAAGCTCACATGTAGATGTTTTCGAAAGACATGTAAATATCAATCTTATAACGAACTTCCGTATTTTAGATATGTAAATATAAAGCTTCAACAACTTCTTATTTAGATGGCGGATTTATGTACATAACGCCGAACTAAGGAGATTTATAACTTGTTAAATTGCATCAATAGCTAGTCGTTTCAAGCTCACATTAGAAGTTTTGGAAATGTATGTAAATATCAATCTTATAATGAACTTCTGTATTTTAGATGAAAGTCAAGCATAAGGTCAAGTTGTTCCCTATTTTGGAGCATTTAAAGAGGGTTTTCTCTTACAGTCTGCCATCATGAGCACGCATCAACAAAGCTATTGGGCAAAAAGGAGATTTGGTCATATTTGATAAGTACCCACTATAATTGTAGTCACAATATTCTTCAAGTTCTTTTGGCCACTGAAGGGGTAATATTGTCTATCTGGGAATTGGAGAAACATTTGGTCATTGAGATTGATATAAATCCCATTGGTGATGATCCTTTGTGGATTGGATGGGCATATATTTAACTTTATATTTAATATGAGCAGAGGGAAATTATCTCTTAAGAAAGAAATTCCGTTGGGTATGAAAGCTATTAGTCTTCACACTTTTTGGTCTAGGAATTCAATGCATATTTTTGCAATGTCACATAGGAGTGATAGGCTGACAACTCTATACAATAGCTTTGCCAATCATGGTAGCTTACAATTTGTTGTGTCTGATGAAAACAAAAGGTCCATGGAGCAATGTGCAAGTTGGGTGGTGATTTCAACAATATTTGGAGCCTACAACAAGATTATGCCACCTATGCATGTGAGGAGAATCACTACTTTCCTTATGTTTGTGGGCATTATAGCTCTCGTACACCTTGCTAACCTTGCTAGTTACCAATCAGCCAAAATGAATCTCATAAAATAGGACTTTGGCGCATAGTTTTGGTCAATGAGTTGCACCTTGCTAACTTTGTGTTGTAGCGGCTACAACCACCCTCCAAAATTTTGCCTTAGCTTCGTTTTGGAACCTCCCTACCAACCATCCTTAGCAACATGTCTTGCACTGTCAAGTACATAGGCTTTAGCAGAGTTTCATTGGCTTGCCAGCCTGTGCATGTCAACTTGTGTGTCTCCCATCACAGGCTGCCATTCCGGACTTAGGTAATTTTCTGGCTGAGATGTTCACTCAGAAAATTGCGCAATTCTGGAGGGGGGACCAGCCTTCCCTCCAAAAATTGCGCAATCCTTGCTGGGCTGCCTGCTGAGCTCCAGAATTGCACAATCCAGCCAGGCAACCCTCCCTCAGAAAATTGCCCAATCTAGCCCGACATAGGGCTTCAACCCAGAAATTGCGCAATTTTGGGAGGCAGTGACCTGCTGACCCAAAAATTGCGCAATGCCTCAGGGACAGCCAGCCCTGCTCAGCCCAAAAATTGCACAAATCCCTTTCCCAGGCTTGCAGACTGCTGCATGTGCCTTCAGGTGGACCGGTTCCCTCCGAGACTGTGCAATCATGATTTGCATGAATGGGTTGCTTTTTCCCGAAATAGTAAAAAGCAAAATGCAAAAGGCATCCCTAAATTTTAGGGATCTATTTTTAGCAGCTGGAGGTTACATGCAAAGATCGTTTTAGAAGCTTCCCTCCAAGTGTCATTTTTTCCTAAATTTGTGGCATGCGCATCATAACCTTGATCTTATCGAAACTCATTTTCTGGATGCTACAGAGCTCATTCCTCACATCAATCTTGCAGTTCTGACATCCCACATCGCATCTAGGAGTCTTCGGCACATTCAACTCAACTTTTTCAAGGTAAGTCTACTTTTCATGTCTTGTGCTGCGTTTTTTTCGTTTTTTGTATTTCGTTTTGTGTAAGTGTTGTCTGCTTGATTTCAAAGAACGCTTCCTGTCGTTTTAATGTATATTAGCTTGTAGAAGCACCGTTTCAGTTTTTGTTTGCATCTCATTGTTTGCATGACACTGTTTTGCACGGACAGTCGCCGTTGCGGCGACTCGTTTCACACACATGCATGCACTCCTGTTTTTTGAATCCTGCATTCATTGTTTGCATGCATGATCATTCACTCTTGCTTACATTCAGTCTCGCCATGCATCCAAACATTTTCATGTTTTCAGTCGTCCGTCAGAGAGTCTGGGTTGCCTTGGCCCAGACCTTGCCTTGCCCAACAACAACGCACATTTTTGAGAATGAAGGATTTGCGTTTCTCCCAGAAAATGCTCAAATCTGGCCCACACTGGCCTCCAGGCTTGCATTGCACAATTTTGGGAGGCAATGCCTTGCTGGCCCCAGAAATTGCGCAATGCAGTTTGCTGGTTTGCATGTCACTACTGACTGAAATTGTGCATTGCGCAATTTCAGTTCTCAGCAGGCCAGGCTGGACTGTGCATTGCGCAGTTCTAGCAGTCAGTCAGCCTCTTAACAGCCCGGACTGTGCCTTGCGCAGTTTTGGCAGACAGTTTCCAAGCTTCCCGGTGGAAATTGCACAATCTTCACAATCAATCATATAGGTATGTTGCAAGTCAGTCCTCAAGTTTGTTTTGGTTTTCAACTAAAGGATTGCTTGCCATGAGTGTTGCTATGTCTCCAAGTATCACAGGTGTTCGTCTGTCTCCAGTAGTACAAGCACAATGGCCTCTTAGAGAGCAGGGTCAAAGGACACCGTTGAGAGCGCAATCGGAGATGTAGTTGAGCGAGTGTTTATGAGCTTGCCTATCTATGAAGACACCAAGCTGCTCATAGACAATGATATCAAGATGAAATGGCAACAACATCGCAGAGAGAAGCACCATCAGCAGCAGTAGAGAGTAGCAGACTTGCGCGCGACAAAGGCAAGAGGAAGGTTGTTGACAACGCAGTGGTGGGGCAAAGCTGCAAGTTCAAAGCAGATCCAATTGTGATGAAAGCAGCTTTGGATATTGAAGCTAAGAGGTGACAACGCGACAAGAGGATCGCACAAAGGAAAAGAGACAAAGAAAGGATGGAGGAAACAAAGGAGGAGTTGCAGGAGTTGAAGCGACAACTCAGGGAAGAACAAGAGTTGCACAGAGCAAAGAAGGAAGCACAGTAGGAACAGATCCAGCAGGAGGCGCAACACGCACAGACTGATGAAACTGCGCCCATACAAGATATAGACCCATCCCAGCAGCTGGCACAGAGCAGACAGGGTGAGCAGTGTTGTCGATTGCATGCACGGGTGTTCAAGAGCGTGGATGTCATTGTGCGCACGCATGCGATCCCATCCGTTGGCACACTCACCGAGGCGAAGACAAAGAACCAAGTCTAACTGGAGCTCGACATGTACTTCAACGAGTTGATGCGCATAGCCACCAACACACACTTGGAGATCAATGCAAATAATATGCATCGGTGTGTTGCTGGCCCGACCGCACTCAAGACTATGATGCGCATGTTATCAGACGAGTTGGACAGAGGATCCAAATCAGTGTACCCGGATGCAACGGAGGCAAGAGTTCATTTTCAGTAGGATGTCACCATTGAGCATGCAGACACCATCACGGACTACCAAGCTTGGCATCAATTCGCCACCGTCGATCATCACGAGGATGTCGAAGAGTTGGTCTTCCCACAGTTGTCTGAGTCTTAGTGATAGCTTGCATGGCTTTCTCAAGCTTATTTTGTCTCACATGGGTACATGTGCAGATTGTAATGTAACATCTTGTAAAAGTGAAAGACCAAGTGTCGATGGTCGAATGTAACAATCATGTAGTAGTTGAAGAGTCATGAGGGTAGGTGAAGAGTCACAAAGGGGAATGTCAAGGGTCACCTCGTCGTTTGCTATTTATAGAACCTCATAATGGTACAAGCTTTTGGGAGCCAAGCTTCCAATAGGTGTATCTTAGAGAAAGCTTGGAGTGTATTGTAACGAGCCTTGGCTTCTCCACAGTGCAGAGCTAGTATATCTCTTTGGAGGAGCAGGCGACAGTGACTGTAACGTTCCGTTGTCGGGACTAGTAGTTGGACATGGTTGTGTGTATGATTGGAACTTTCACTTTCTTAATATAACAGAGCCAACACATTTCATGCATATGTTGTTATTGTATTTCAGCTATCTTGGTTACTCTAATGATATATGTAGTTGTTTGCTTACGCATGTATGTATGGACTCTTTCTATATATGTATGTATGAATCTTATTGAGATGTGTTGTTGGTTTAACCATCACTTTGGATCGTTGGCTAACCTGCTTTCTAGCTTGTGATGTATCTTTGCTCGTGTGTTCCCTTTCAAGCTATGTGTTTCCACAAATTTCTAAGGGGCACACTCATTCCCCATTTTGTGCCTTTGTGTTAGAACCCTTCATACACCTTCCTTGGTTTGCTGTGTTGGTCACACCCTTGCTACCAACAGGGGCATCTTGCTTGCCTCTGCGCGCAACTACGGTCAAGGCAATATCGTACGACCTACTGCTGGGACTCCTACACCAAACAGTCTGAGGTCTAGTTGGGACTTCTTACTAGGGAGATCCCCTGACATGTTGGCGAGTCCAACACCATCAACACCTTGCTAGTTACCAAATCAAACAAAATGAATCTCATAAAATACGACTTTGGCGCATAGTTTTGGTCAATGAGTTGCCATACAAGAAAGAAAATTGTTATCTTCTAAACAAGTTTTTCCCGTCGCTAATGTTGCTTATACAAACTCTGGGTTGGTGATTTTTTTTGTTGGATATTGTTTTTAGCTTAAAGAACTCCAATACAAAGGTGGTCTTCTCATACCTATTGTAGCTTCTTTCTCTGTTCCTTCCACGACTATAAAAATCATTATGTTTTTGGCTGCAACATCATGTTTACGTCTACACAACATACAATTAAAGCGGTTGTAGTGATATAGAAAAATGTTTTGGATTTAAATGATTTCACTGCAGACATAAGAAAAGATCTCAAATAGGTCTTTGGGAGAAAAGTATCATTGAAGCTTCCCATCATATATTAGATCGATTCCAACAATGGAAGTGCAAAGTTAAGTGAAATGTGCTTCAACATCATCCTTACGTCTACGTAACACAAAATTAAAGGGGTTATAGTGATATAGAAAAATGTTTTGGATTTAAATGATTTCATTGCAAACATCAGAAACGATCTCAAAGAGGTCTTAGGGAGTAAAGTATCATTGAAGCTTCTCATCATATATTAGATCGATTTTAGCAATGGAAGTGCAAAGTTAAATGAAATATGCATCTACGGGACTTAATATCTACTGATGAAGGAGTCATCACTGTCAGACCACCTATGCTTGGGTTTGTGTGAGTTTGCACCACAAAAGGGTTTGCCCTTTTGTGGACAAAGAACCCAAGCATTAGGATTTTGTACCCAAGGTGTGGGTGTGAAATCAAGAAAAGGAATTAAGGAATTATTATTTATTCATTATTGCAAGTGGAGAACCCTTAGAGGAGCAAGGGTGACCTAAGGCTATGATGAAGGGTCTTAATCAAATGAAGGAACTAATTTTCCTTAAGTTAGTTGGGGTTTGTCTAGAAACTTCAAGTCGGCCTAGGCTTGAAAAGACACCATCATTTGAGGGAAAATTCTACCCTCGTGAGAAAACTATAAGAAGGGGAGTTGTGAAACTCATTTGATTATCCAATGAGTGCAATTCTTCTCAAGTGAGAACTGATCCAAAGAAGCTGCATACCTCAGGAAGCCGATCTAGATAAAGAGCAAGAAGAAGGGTTTTGTGTTTGTCTTTTGTGTCATGCTCTTGTTCGGGTTCAAGGAGGACGTTGGTTGAGTTTAGTGAGGATTTTAGTGGGCAAGTTTGTGCATCCAAGTAGTGGAAGAGACTTGTGGAAAAGGGCTGAAAGTTCTGGGCTAACAACATTGGTACTTTTGTGATCTAGCCGCAGAGTCTTGTACCTTATTAGAGGGCCAAAACACCTAGAATAAGGTTGTTTTGGTATGCCGTGAGGATTGGAGGAAAGTTGGAGTAATGCCACATGCCATAGAGAACCAATGCCACAAGTACAAGGCTGGAAGAAGGGTATCACAGGTCTGAGATAACCCTAGATTTGAGGCCACAAAGATCTGTAGCAAGCCCTAGGATATCAGCCAAGAAAATGACCAGAACCATGGTTGCTTGGAGGCTAAGTGGTAGCGTCCTCAAGGAGATAGATTGCTAAGGTTGGGGGGTTGTCCATGAGGTTTTGGACAACAAATTTAATATGCTGTAATTAGGGCTTCTTCCTGTTCAGAGAGTCATCCTATGGTCTGTCCAAATCTTAGTGAAAGAATAGCCCAAATCTGTGATGAAAGGAAAGGGTCGAGACCTTAGAAAGGGAGGCAGATGCCTCTTTGTTGTGGGTAGAAGTTTGAGATGGAAGGAGAATGACAAGGGTGATGTAGAAAAGGAAGAGAGGAGGTCTGTTCAAAGGTTTGTACAACAGTTGTAATTAGCCCTAAGAACAAGGATATAGAACGCATCTTATCACTATCGGTGGGTTGTTTGGAATAGCCCTAGATCTGGACAATTTAAGGAGACAAATTGCAGAAGAAAAGGAAGTCTTGGAAGCCCTAGATTAGTCATGGTGTTGACTGTGTATGGGTAATTTTAGAATCCCTTTAGAATGCATCTTTTCAATGTTGGTGGGCTGTTTGGAAAAGCCCTAGATCTGGACAATTTAAGGAGACAAATTGCAGAATAAAGGGCAACCTTGGAAGTCCTAGATTAGTCATAGTCATGGCGTTAACTGTGTATGGGTAATTTTCGAAGCGCTAGGGGTTGAACGTTGAAGGATGAAAGGGCAACCAAGAGGACTAGATTTGGTGTGACCTAGCAGTAACATTTTGGAGCATCCATGATGTTGACAAGTGGGTAGCTTAGAAGACCTCACGTACATTGTTCATGAAAGGAATCAATGGGCTATTAGGAGGCAGAGTGATGGAGCCCCAGTTCAGCTTATGAAAGGAGCCATAGGGTTGACAAGAGGTCATATTGAGAAGACCCAAGGAGCAAACTTCTTAATGGAGCTAGAAGGTTGTTAGTGGAAATATCCGTGAGCCGTTGTGATCATTGATAGTGGAAGCTGAAGATGCAAGTGCAGTGATCAACAGATTGGGAGGCAAGAGGACCTGCGAGATGTGTTCAAGGTACGTGGACTGAAAGGGCTATAGTGTGTGTTGTCAACAAGTAGGTGAAGTGTACTTTGTTTAGGGTAGAATGGTCGTGATAACAGTTGACACCAAGCCCTAGTTGTGTCCTTATATCAAGGTTGTATGTAAGGGCCATGATCCCTAGTACGGGAGCCCTAACATTGTTGTATTATAGTTTGTAATATAACAAGTAGAGGGTTTAAAAAGTTAAAAATTGTCATGTGCACTAGTTGATTCACTTATGTATGTTAATTCGTTGTGCAAAGTAGAAGTGTTGTCACATTTGAGTGTCTTTGTGTTCGTGATTTTAAACTCGAACAAAAGTCTTGAGTGTCGTGGAAAAATCAACAAGCTTACGCTTGAATTAACCATACACATACCTGCCCTAACTTGGCTAATATTATAGTAGCAACAATCATGAAAAATAAGCACTAAAGATGTGAACCTAAGTATAACTTTTCTATTTCTTTCATATCAAAGTTTTAGGAAAAATTCTTGAATCTCACACACATGAACAAGATCATACTACCTCTAAACCATTACAAAAGGATAAATCGTTGTACAAAAAAAAATATTTTAGCTTATTAAAGGACAATAGTATTTTGTAGGAGAAAAATATGGTTCACCCATCCTCTGTGCCAAGTTTCTAGAATTTCTAGTGTATCTTAACCACTTGATCTTTGTAGATTATACAATTGTAGTCGTTCACTACATAAACAAGATCATTATAGTTGATTATGAGAGCATAGATAACACATAATAAATTGAATAACAAACAAATGGACCCAGCAATTAACAAAACATACCTTTAAGTGAAATGCATTGCATATACGTATGTTAACTCACCTTCAATTATGAACAATAACCTCCATTTTCTTTGGCTGCTTCCTTTATTTCTTTCTTTGTCTTCTTCCTTCATTTCATTTTCCACACCCAACAAATGTAACCAAGACCAAACTACAAAAAACGTGAAAAAAGGAAAACGAGTACAACACACCCAACAATTGAAAAAAAAAAAAAAAAACGAAGGAAAATAAGTACAAATCAAAGCATGGCCATGCTCAAACTCAGAAAACAAAACATGCAAACAAGAAAAAAATAAAAATTGCAAATATCCCCTTTGCACATCATCTCTCCTACAATGTGCTCTCCTCTGCTGAAAGGGAAAAAATTGGGTTGAATAAGGTTAAAATATACACACAATTAGTAATGGAAACATATTTCAAAACCAATAATTATTCATAATAGAAAACACACCTCCCCTAGAGTTTGTTTTATAACGATGGACACTCTCTTTTGTATTCCACTTGTTCGAGCTCATCAAAACAAGCCATCTACAACAGATACAAAATAAGATATTAGAATTGTTATATAAGTTAAACTAAAGAGTCGAATGCAATAATTAATCGTAATAAGACATATTTAAAAACGAAAAATTATTCATAATAGAAAACACATCTCCCTAGAGTTTGTTTGATAAAGATGGACATTTTCTTTTGTATTCCACTTGTTCGAGCTCATCAAAATAAGCCATCTACAACAGATACAAAATAAGATATTAGAATCGATGTATAAGTTAAACTAAAGAGTCGAACACAATAATTAATCATAATAAGAAACACATTTTTGTGCTATATATATATATAGATATAAACTAGATGTACTTCTACGAGTAATACAAACAATGTTTTCATAAGATGTAATTTTTTGGGAAAAGGAATTCAAGTATATCTAAACATATTGAACACCCAAAATCCCAGGGTCCACAAGGCAGTAGTGTTGTATGTTAGCACGATGGTTGATTGGTTTAAGGGTCAATATGCTTGTCTGCTAGACCTTGTCTAATTGGTTGAAGGCATATTGTGTGGGAGTGTGCATGTGATGTTGAGCAAGAAAACATACGTTGCACCATCCTAGACACTGCAACTACAGTCACTCACTGCACAAAGTAATATTATATATGAGATCACAAATAAACCACGAGAGAAAATGAATAAGAAATATACAAAGCGACAAATTAATCACACGTACCTGGCCCTTGGCTAATGTTATAGCAGCCTCAACCATGAACAATAAGCCCTGAAATTGTGAACCTCAATATAATATTTCCCTTTATTATGTATCAAAGTTCTTGGAAAATCTCAAAGCTCACACCCATTAAAAAGATCATACTACCCTGAAGCCATGACAAAAGGATAAATCGATTCGCAAAAAAAATAAAAAAATCAAATCGACTAAAGGACAATATTCTTATGTAGGAAAAAATATGGTTGACCAATCTCCTAAGCTGCGTTGGTACAATGTCGGTATCTTCACCTTGACCTTCATAGACTATACACAATTTTGGTTGCTCTCTACTCCTAAGCTGCGTTGGTACAATGTCGGTATCTTCACCTTGACCTTCATAGACTATACACAATTTTGGTTGCTCACTACACAAAGTAGATTGATATAATTGAATGTGAGACCACATATAAAACATATAATAAATTAAAAAGCAAGCAAATGGATTCACAAATGAGCAAAACATAATTGTGAAAGAATTGCATTGCATATAGTTAAGGTGATTCACCTTCATTTGTGAATGATAACCTCCATTTTATCTCTTTGAGTTTCTCTCCTCGCTGCGTTCCTTTCCTATTACACATCCAATAAACAAAATAAGACCAAACTAAAAGAAATGAGAAAAAAATGTAAAACAAAGCTAAACGTGTACAACAAAAAGTATGACTATGCTCAAACTCAACAAAAACAAAACATGTAGACAATAACAAACAAAAAATTGCAAACTTCCCCTTTGCAGATTATCTCTACTGCGATGTCATCTCCTCGGCTGAAAGGAAAAAAAGTGGGGTGAATAACATTAAAATCCAAACATAGATAGTAATGGTAAGCATATTTCAAAACTAATAAGTATTCATAATAGCAAACACACCTCCTCTAGAGTTTCTTATATAAAGAAGAACACTCCATTTTGTATTCCACTTACTCGTGCTCGCGAGAACAATACATCTACAACAAATACATAATAAGATATTAAAATCAATATACAATTTAAACTGGAGAATTGAATGCAATAATTAATGATAATATGAAACATACTTGTCTTTGAATTTTGTTATATAAAGGGGGATAATAATCCATTTTGTATTTCATGTATCCATAATTTTGATGGATTGTAGTAAACATAAGCTACACACCAACAAATGAACTTTAATTGTTTTAGTCAGACTAGAACACATTGAATTCAACAAATGCCTTTAATTATTTAGTCAGAATTTAGGCTACAATACATTGAATTCCCATGGTGAGAGCCCTCTCTCCATTGAATTCCCATGGTGGGAGCCCTCTCTCCAGAGAGAGGGCTTTTGAAATAGAAAATCAAGCAGACTTACTCTACGAACTTGTGAAAAGGGTTAGCTAAGACAACCTTGAAGCTATCCACATATCAAATTGTTTAGAGTAATTCAATATAGTCATGTCATAGTAATTTGAATGAATAATCTTCTGTGTACTCGTGTGAAGGCCAACATTTTGGTTGTTTGTTTTAGAGATTCATAGTGAGGAGACGATTTGTTATTGCAGTGCCTACCAAACCCAATTTTATGACTATCACTAATGCTTATGGTTTGCGGCTGGTTCTTGATACCTTCTGGTTGATCTCAGGGATTCTTCAATTGTTCGTTAATTCTAGGAGATCTCAGGGATTCTTCAATTGTTCGTTAATTCTAGGAGATCTCAGGGATTTTTCAATTGCCTGTCATATGTCGAGGGGAAAGGGTTACTAGTTTCAAGCTAGAACTTCTGGGAAAAACATATGTTGCTTCAACAAATTCTTATTTAGATAGCGGATTTGTGTACATAAGGTCAAGCTATGGAGATTTATAACTTATTAAATTGCATCAGTAGCTATTCATTGCAGACTCACATGTAGAAGTTTTGGAAAGATATGTAAATATCGATCTTATAACGAAATTCTGTATTTTAGATGAAAGTCAAGCATAAGGTCAAGTTGTTCCTTGTTTTGGAGCATTTAAAGAGGGTTTTCTTACAGTCTGCAGTCACGAGCACGCATCAACAAAGCTATTGCATAAAAAGGAGATTTGGTCATATTTGATAGTACCACCTGGATTTTCTATATTTGTAGTCACAAAGTTCTTCAAGTTCTTTTGGCCATTGAAGGGGTAATATTGTCTATCTGCAAATTGGAGAAACATTTGGTCATTGAGTTTGATATAAATCCCATTGTTGATGATCCTAGGTGGATTGGATGGGCATATATTTAACTTAAAATTTAATATGAGCAGAGGGAAATTATCTGATAAGAAAGAAATTCCGTTCGGTATGAAAGAAATTACTTTTTGCACTTTTCGGCAATGAATTCAATGCATATTTTTGCAATGTCACATAGGAATGATAGGCTAACAACTATATACAATAGCTTTGCCAATCATGGTAGCTTACAGTTTGTTGTGTCTAATGAAAACAAAAGGGCCATGGAGCAGCGCGCAGGCTAGGTGGTGATTTCAATGATATTTGGAGCCTACGACAAGATTAGGCCACCCATAAGTGTGAGGAGAATCACTGTAGAATTCATTGGTTTCCTTATGTCTGTGGGCAATATAGCTCTCGTACACCTTGCTAACCTTGCTAGTTACCAAATCAGACAAAATGAATCTCATAAAATAGGACTTTGGCGCATAGTTTTGGTCAATGAGTTGCCATACAAGAAAACTGTTATCTTCTTCACAAGTTTTTCCTGACACTAATGTCGCTTATACAAACTCTGGGTTGGTGATTATTTTTTGTAGGAGATTGTTTTTAGCTTAAAGAACTCCAATACAAAGGTGGTCTTCTCAAACCTATCGTGACTTCTTTCTATGTTCGTTACACGACTAGAAAAATCATTTTGTTTTATATTTGTATGTAGACATTGAGCTCCAATCTCGTCCATTCTGCTAGCAAGCATAAGCGATTGAACCACCCAACATCGTATAAAGCCGCACAGTTGTTTGGCTACAACATCGTGTTTATGTCTACACAACAAAAAATTAAAGGGGTTTCGGTGATATAGAAAAATGTTTTGGATTTAAATGATTTCACTGCAGGGATCGGAAACAATCTCAAAGATTTTTTTGGGAGAAAAAGTATCATTGGAGCTTCTCAGCATATCTCAAATCGATTCCAGTAATGAAAGTGCAATGTTCTTCTACAAGTCTGGATCTCTACTGATGAAGGAGTCATCACTGTCAGACCACCTATGCTTGGGTTTGTGTGAGTTTGCACCACAAAAGGGTTTGCCCTTTTTTGGGCAAAGAACCTATTGGGATTTTTACCCAAGGTGTGGGTGTGAAATTAAGAAAAGGAATTATTATTTATTCATTGTTGCAAGTGGAGAACCCTTAGAGGAGCAAGGGTGACCTAAGGCTAGATAAAGAGCAAGGAGGGTTTTGTGTTTGTCTTTCTGTCTCATGCTCTGGTTTATGTTCAAGGAGGATGCTGGATGAGTTTTGTGAGGGTTTCAGTGGGCAGGTCTGTGCATCAAAGTACTAGAAGAGACTTCTGCAAAAAGGAACAAAAGTTCTGGGCTAATAGAAGTGGTACTTTTGTGATCTAGCCGCAGAGTCATGTACCTTATTACACGGCCAAAACACCTAGAGTAAGGTTGTTTTGGAATGTTGTGAGGATTGGAGGAAAGCTGGAGTAACGTTGCATGCCTTAGAGGACCAATGCAACAAGTAGAGGGCTGGAAGAAGGGTATCACAGGTCTGAGGTAACCCTAGATTTGGGGCCGCAGAGATTTGTCGCAAGGCATAGGATATCAGTTAATAAAATGACTAGAACCATGGTTACTTGGAGGCTAAGTGGTAGCATCCTCAAGGAGATAGATTGCTAAGGTTGGAGGGTTGTCCATGAGGTTTGGACAATAAATTTGATGTCGTAGTTAGGGATTCTTCTTATGCACAGAGCCATCCTATGGTCTGACCAAATCTCAATTAAAGAATAGCCCAAATTTGTGATGAATGAAGAGGGTCGAGACCCTAGAAAGGGAGGCAAATGACTCTTTGTTGTGGATAGAAGTTGAGATGGAAGGACAACGACAAGGGTGATGTAGAAAAGGAAAAGAGAAGGTTTGTTCAAAGGTTTGAACAACAGTTGTAATTAGCCCTAAGAACAGGGATATAGAATGCATCTTATCACTATCAGTGGGTTGTTTGGAATAGCCCTAGATCTGGACAATTTAAAGAGATAAATTGCAGAAGAAAGGGCAGTCTTGGAAGCCCTAGATTAGTCATGGTGTTGACTGTGTATGGGTAATTTTCGAATCCCTTTAGAATGCATCTGATCAATGTTGGTGGGTTATTTGGAATAGCCCTAGATTTGGACAACTTAAGGACACAAATTGCAGAATAAAGGGCAGTCTTGGAAGTCCTAGATTAGTCACGGTGTTAACTGTGTGTGGGTAATTTTGGAAGCCCTAAGGGTTGAGCTTTGAAGGATGAAAGGGAAGCTGAGAGGGCTAGATCTGGTGTGACCTAGGAGTAAAATTCTGGAGCATCCAGGATGATGACAAGTGGGTAGTCTAGAAGACTTCTAGTACAGTGCTCATGAAAGGAATCAATGGGCTGTTAGGAGGCAAAGTGATGAAGCCCTAGTTCAGCTTATGAAAGGAGCCATATGGTTGACAAGAGGGCATATGCAGAAGACCCAAGGAGCAAACTTCTTAATGGAGCTAGAAGGTTGCTAGTGGGCATATCTGTGAGCCCGATTTCAGTGACACAAAAGGAGTTGTGTTCATTGATAGTGGCAGCTGAATATACAAGTGCAGTGATCAATAGATTGGGAGGGAAGAGACCCGCAAGATGTGTTCAAGGTACGTGCACTGAAAGGGATATAGTGCGCGTTGTCAACAAGTAGGTCAAGTGTACTTTGATTAGGGTAGATTGGTGGTCATAGCAGTTGACACAAAGCCTTAGTTGCGCCATTATATCAGGGTCGTATGTAAGGGCCATGATCCCTACTACAGAAGCCCTAACACTGTTGAAGGTCGCTAGTGGGCATATCCGTGAGCCCAATTTCAGTGACACAAAAGGAGTTGTGTTCATTGATAATGGCAGTTGAATATACAAGTGCAGTGATCAACAGATTGGGAGGGAAGAGACCCGCAAGATGTGTTCAAGGTACGTGCACTGAAAGGGATATAGTGCGCGTTGTCAACAAGTAGGTCAAGTGTACTTTGATTAGGGTAGATTGGTGGTCATAGCAGTTGACACAAAGCCTTAGTTGTGCCATTATATCAGGGTTGTATGTAAGGGCCATGATCCCTACTACAGAGGCCCTAAGACTGTTGAAGGTTGCTAGTGGGCATATCCGTGAGCCCGATTTCAGTGACACAAAAGGAGTTGTGTTCATTGATAGTGGCAGTTGAATATACAAGTGCAGTGATCAACAGATTGGGAGGGAAGAGACCCGCAAGATGTGTTCAAGGTACGTGCACTGAAAGGGATATAGTGCGCGTTGTCAACAAGTAGGTCAAGTGTACTTTGATTAGGGTAGATTGGTGGTCATAGCAGTTGGCACAAAGCCTTAGTTGTGCCATTATATCAGGGTTGTATGTAAGGGCCATGATCCCTACTACAAAAGCCCTAAGACTGTTGTATTATAGTTTGTAATATAACAAGTATAGGGTTTAAAAGGTTAAAAACTGTCATGTGCACTAGTTGATTCACTGATGTATGTTATTTCGTTGTGCAAAGTAGAAGTGTTGTCGCATTTGAGTGTCTTTGTGTTCGTGATTTTAGACTCGAACTAGATTCTTGAGTGTCGTTGAAAAATAAACAAGCTTACACTTGAATTACATACACTTGCCCTCCCTTGGCTAATATCATAGTAAAAATAAGCAGTAAAGATGTGAACATAAGTATTAAACTTTTTTATTTCTTTCATATCAAAGTTTTAGGAAAAATTCTTGAATCTTACACACATGAACAAGATCATACACCTTGAAACCATTACAAAAGGATAAATTGTTGTGCAAATAACAAATATTTCAGTGTATTAAAGGAAAAAATTATTTTGTAGGAGAAAAGTATGGCTCACCCATCCTTTGTGCCAAGTTTGTAGAATTTCTATTGTATCTTCACCACTTGACCTTTGTAGATTATACAATTGTAGTCATTCACTACATAAAGAAAATCATTATAGTTGATTATGAGAGCATAGATAACAAATAATAAATTGAATAACAAGCAAGTGGAGGCGCAAATTAGCAAAAGATAATTTTAAGTGAAATTCACTGCATATAGGTAGGTTAACTCACCTTCATATATGAGATAATGAATAAACCACATGAGAAAATGAATAACAAATATACAAAGCGACAAATCAATCATACACATATTTGTTCACCCTTGGCTAATGTTATAGCAACAACAACCATGAAAAATAAGTCTTCAAATCGTGAATCTACATATAACATTTCCCTTTATTTTGTATCAAAGTTCTTGGAAAATCTCAAACCTCACACCCATTAAAAAGAGCATACTACCCTGAAGCCATGACAAAAGGATAAAACGATTCGCAAAAAACACATATATTAGTCGATTAAAGGACAATATGCTTATGTAGGAAAAAAAATATGGCTCACCAATTGTCCAAGCTGCGTTGGTACAATGTTTAGGGCATCTTCACCTTGAACTTCATTGACTATACAATTGTTGGTACAATGTTTAGGGCATCTTCACCTTGACCTTCATAGACTATACAATTGTGGTCGCTCACTACACAAAGCAGATCGATATAGTTGAGTGTGAGACCACATATAAAACATATAATAAATTGAAAAGCAAGCAAATGGATTCACAAATGAACGAAAGATAATTGTGAGTGAAATGCATTGCATATAGTTAAGGTGATTCACCTTCATTTATGAATGATAACCTCCATCTTATATCTTTGATTTTCTCTCCTTGCTGCCTTCCTTTCCTATTGCACATCCAATAAACAAAACCAAGACCAAACTACAAGAAATGAGAAAAAAATGTAAAACAAAGCTAAACGAGTACAACAAAAAGCATGACTATGCTCAAACTCAACAAAAACAAAACATGTAGACAATAACAAACAAAAAATTGCAAACTTCCCCTTTGCACATTATCTCTACTGCAGTGTCCTCTCCTCAGCTGAAAGGAAAAAAAGTGGGGTGAATAACATTAAAATACAAACATAGATAGTAATGGTAAGCATATTTCAAAACCAATAATTATTCATAATAGCAAACACACCTCCTTTAGAGTTTGTTATATAACAATAAACACTCCATTTTGTATTCCACTTACTCGTGCTCACCAGAACAAGACATCTACAACAAATACATAATAAGATATTAAAATCAATATACAATTTAAACTGGAGAATTGAATGCAATAATTAATCATAATATGAAACATACTTGTCTTTGAGTTCTGTTATATAAAGGGGGGTAATCCATTTTCTATTTCATGTATCCATAATTTTGATGGATTGTAGTAAATATAACTTACTAAACACCAACAAATGCATCTACAATAAATACATAATAACATGTTAAAATCAATATACAATTTAAACTGGAGAATTGAATGCAATAATTAATCATAATATGAAACATACTTGTCTTTGAGTTTTGTTATATAAAGGGGGTAATCCATTTTGTATTTCATGTATCCATAATTTTGATGGATTGTAGTAAATATAACTTACTAAACACCAACAAATGCACTTTAATTGTTTCAGTCAGTATTTAGACCGGAACACAATGAATTCAACAAATGCCTTTAATTATTTTAGTCAAAATTTAGACCACAACACCTTGAATTCCCATGGTGGGAGCTCTTTCTCCAGAGAGAGCTTTTGAAATAAAAAATCAAGCAGACTTACTCTAAGAACTTGTGACAAGTGTTAGCTAAGATAGCCTTGAAGCTATCCACATATCAAATTGTTTAAAGCAATTCAATATAGTCATGTCATAGTAATTTGAATGAATAATCTTTTGCGTACTTGTGTGAAGGCCAACATTTTGGCTTTTTGTTTTAGAGATTCATAGTGAGGAGACGATTTGTTATTGCAGTGCCTGACAAACCCAATTCTATGACTATCACTAATGCTTATGGGTTGTGGATGGCTCATGATACCATCTAGGTGATCTCAAGGATTTTTCAATTGCCTGTCATATGTCAAGGGGAAAGGGTTACTAGTTTCAAGCTAGAACTTCTGGGAAAAACATATGTTGTTTCAACAACTTCTTATTTAGATAGCGGATTTGTGTACATAAGGTCGAGCTATGGAGATTTTTAGTTTTCTTATTTAGATAGTGGATTTGTGTACATAAGGTCGAGCTATGGAGAGTTTTAGTTTATTAAATTGCATCAGTAGCTAGTTGTTTCAAGCTCACATGTAGAAGTTTTGGAAAATTATGTAAATATTGATCTTATAACTAACTTCTGTATTTTAGATGAAAGTCAAGCATAAGGTCAAGTTGTTCCTTGTTTTGGAGCATTTAAAGAGGGTTTTCTGTTACAGTCTGCAATCATGAGCATGCATAAACAAAGCTACTGTGCAAAAAGGAGATTTGGTCATATTTGATAGTACCAATTGGACTTTCTATAATTGTAGTCACAATGTTCTTCAGGTTCTTTTGGCCATTGAAGGGGTAATATTTTCTATCTGCAAATTGGAGAAACAAATGGTCATTTAATTTGATATAAATCCCATTGGTGATGATCCTATGTGGATTGGATGGGCATATATTTAACTTTATATTTATTATAAGTAAAGGAAAATTATCTGATAAGAAAGAAATTTTGTTGGGTATGAAAGAAATCAGTGTTCGCACTTTTCGGCCTAGGAATTCAACGCATATTTTTGTAGTGTCACATAGGAGTGACAGGCTGACAACTATGTACAATAGCTTTGACAATCATGGTAACTTACTGTTTGTTGTGTCTGATGGAAACAAAAAGGGCCATGGAGCAGTGCGCAGGCTAGCTGGTGATTTCAACGATATTTGGAGCCTAAATCAAGAATAGGCCACCGAAAAGTGTCAGGAGAATCACTACAGAAAACATTGGTTTCCTTATGTTTTTGGGCAATACAACTCTCGTACACCTTGCTAACCTTGCTAGTTACCAAATTAGACAAAATGAATCTCATAAAATAGGACTTTGGCACATAGTTTTTCTCAATGAGTTGCCATACAAGAAACTTGTTATCTTCTTCACAAGCTTTACCCAATGCTAATGTCACATATACAAACTCTAGGCTGGTGATTATATTTCATTGGAGATTGTTTTAAGCTTAAAGAACTCCAATACAAAGGTGGTCTTCTCATACCTATCGTGACTTCTTTCTTTGTTCGTTCCATGACTATAAAAATCATTCTGTTTTATATTTGTATGTAGACATTGACCTGCAATCTCTTCCATTGTGCTAGCAGACATAAGCGATTGAAACACCCAACGATGTATAAAGTCGCACAGTTATTTGACTACAACATCATGTTTACGTCTACACAACAAGAAATTAAAGGGGTTGCGGTGATATAGAAAAATGTTTTGGATATAAATGATTTCACTGCAGACATCAGAGACGATCTCAAAGATTTCTCTAGCATAAAAAGTATCATTGAAGCTTCCTAGCATATCTCAAAACGATTCCAGCAATGAAAGTGCAAAGTTAAGTGAAATGTGCTTCTACAAGACTGGATCTCCACTGATGAAGGAGTCATCACTGTCAGACCACCTATCCTTGGGTTTGTGTGAGTTTGCACCACAAAATGGTTTGCCCTTTTGTGAGAAAAGAACCCAAGCATTGGGATTTTGTACATAAGGTGTGGGTGTGAAATCAAGAAAAGGAATTATTATTTATTCATTGTTGCAAGTGGAGAACCCTTAGAGGAGGAAGGGTGACCTAAGGCTACAATGAAGCGTCTTGATCAAATGAAGAATTTAATTTTCCTTAAGTTAGTTGGGGTTTGTCTAGAAGGCCTAGGCTTGGAAAGACACCATTTGAGGCTACCATCGTGAGAAAACTATAAGAAGGGAAGTTGTGAAATTCATTTTATTATCCAACAAGTGCAATTCTTCTCAAGTGAGGACTGATCCAAGGAGGTCGCATACCTCAGGACGCTGAGCTAGATAAGGAGCAAGAAGAAGGGTTTGGTGTTTGCCTTTTTTTCTCATGCTTTGGTTCAGATTCAAGGACGATGTTGGCTGAGTTTGGTGAGGGTTTCAGTTGGCAAGTCTGTGCATCCAAGTAGTGGAAGAGACTTGTGGAAAAGGGTCGAAAGCTCTGGGCTAATAGCAGTGGTACTTCTGTGATCTAGAGGCGAAGTCTTATACCTTATTAGAGGGCCAAAACACCTAGAATAAGTTTGTTTTGGTATGCCGTGAGGATTGGAGGAAAGCTGGAGTAATGCTGCATGCCTTAGAGGACCAATGCAACAAGAAGATATATTGCTAAGGTTGGGGGGTTGTCCATGAGGTTTTGGACAACAATTTTAATATACCGTAATTAGGGCTTCTTCCTATGTAGAGAGCCATCCTCTACTATGTCCAAATCTCAGGAAAAGAATAGCCCAGATCTAGATGAATGAAGAGGGTCGAGACCCTAAAAATGGAGGCAATGACTCTTTTTTGTGGGTAAAAGTTTGATATGGAAGGACAACGACAAGGGTGATGTAGTAATGGAAAAGAGAATGCTTGTTCAAAGGTTTGAACAACAATTGTAATTAGCCCTAAGAACAGGGATATAGAACGCATCTTATCACTGTTAGTGGGTTGTTTGGAATAGCCCTAGATCTAAACAATTTAAGGAGACAAATTGCAGAAGAAAGGGCAATCTTGGAAGCCCTAGGTTAGTCAAGGTGTCAACTGTGTATGGGTAATTTTGGAATCCCTTTAGAATGCATCTTATCATTGTTGGTGGGTTGTTTGCAATAGCCCCAGATCTGGACAATTTAAGAACACAAATTGTAAGGGCACTCTTGGAAGTCCTAGATTCGTCATTGTGTTAACTATGTATGGGTAATTTTGGAAGCCCTAAGAATTGAGCTTTGAAGGATGAAAGGGCAGTCGAGAGGGCTAGATCTGGTGTGACCTAGGAGTATCATTTTGGAGCATATATGACGTTGACAAGTGGGTAGTCTAGAAGACCTCAAGTATAGTCTTCATGAAAGGAATCAATGGGTTGTTAGGAGGCAGGGTGAGGGAGCCCTAGTTCAACTTATGAAAGGAGCCATATGGTTGACAAGAGGGCATATACAGAAGCCCCAAGGAGCAAACTTCTTAATGGAGCTACAAGGTTGCTAGTGGGCATATCTGGGAGCCAAATTTCTTAATGGAGTCAGATGTGTTCAAGTTATGTGGACTGAAAGGAATATAGAGTGTGTTGTCAACAAGTAAGTCAAGTGTACTTTGTTTAGGGTAGATTGGTGGTCATAGCAGTTGACTCCAAGCCCTAGTTTTGTCTTTATATCAAGGTTGTATGTAAGGGCCATGATCCCTAGTATGGAGCCCTAAGACTGTTGTATTATAGTTTGTAATATAACAAGTAGAGGGTTTTAAAAGTTAAAAATTGTCATGTGCACTAGTTGATTCACTGACGTATGTTATTTCGTTGTGCAAAGTAGTAGAAGTGTTGTTGCATTTGAGTGTCTTTGTGTTCGTGATTTTAGACTCGAACTAGATTCTTGAGTGTCGTGGACAAATCAACAAGCTTACACTTGAATTAACCATACATATACCTGCCCTCCCTTGGTTAATATTATAATAGCACCAATCATGAAAAATAAGCAGTAAAGATGTGAACATAAGTATTAAACTTTTTTATTTCTTTCATATCAAAGTTTTACGAAAAATTCTTGAATCTCACAGATATGAACAAGATCATACTACCTCAAAACCATTACAAAAGGATAAAAATCGTTGTGCAAAAAGAAAATATTTCAGTGTATTAAAAGACAATAGTATTTTGTAGGAGAAAAGTATGGCTCACCCATCCTTTGTGCCAAGTTTGTAGAATTTCTAGTGTATCTTCACCACTTGACCTTTGTAGATTATACAATTGTAGTCGTTCACTACATATAGAAGATCATTATAGTTGATTATGAGAGCATAGAAAACACATAATAAATTGAATAACAAACAAGTGGAGCATCAAATTAGCAAAAGATATTTTTAGGTGAAATGCATTGCATATAGGTATGTTAACTCACCTTCATTTATGAACAATAAGGTCCATTTTCTCAGTCAGCTTCATTCATTTCTTTCTCTGTCTTCATTCATTTCTTTCTCTGTCTGCATCATTCATTTCCTTTTCCACACCCAACAAATGAAACCAATACCAAACTACAAAAAACATGAAAAAAAGGAAAACAAGCACAACATACCCAACAAATGAAACCAAGACCAAACTACAAAAAATGAACAAAAAACCAAAAACAAAACAAAGGAAAATAAGTACATCTCAAAGCATGGCCATGCTCAAACTCAAAAAACAAAACATGTAAAAAAGAAAAAAGAAAAATTGCAAATATCCCCTTTGCACATCATCTCTCCTACAATGTGCTCTCCTTTGCTGAAAGGAAAAAAAGTGGGTTGCATAAGGTTAAAATATATACACAATTAATAATGGTAAACATATTTCATAACCAATAATTATTCATAATAGAAAACACACCTTCCCCAGAGTTTGTTCTATAACAATGGACACTCTCCTTTGTATTCCACTTGTTCGTGCTCATCAAAACAAACCATCTACAACAAATACAAAATAAGATATTAGAATCGTTATATAAGCTAAACTACAGAGTCGAACGCAATAATTAATTGTAATAAGAAACACACCTTTCTTTAAGACTGCTATATAAATTAGATGTACTTCTAGTACGAGTAATACAAACAATGTTTTGATAAGATGAAAAAATTTCAGAAAAGGAATCTAAGCATATCTAAACATATTAAACACGCAAAATCCCAGGGTTCACAAGGCAGTAATGTTGTACGTTAGCATGATGGTTGATTGGTTGTCAGTATGTTTGTCTGCTCGACCTTACCCAACTCCTCTACAAGGCATGTTGTGTGGGGGTGTGCATGTGATGTGGAGCAAGAAAACATATGCTGCACCATCCTAGACACTGCAACTATAGTCACTCCCTGCACAAAGTAATATTATATATGATATCACAAATAAACCACGCGAGAAAATGAATAACAAATATACAGAGCGACAAATTAATCATAAACATACTTGTTAGCCCTTAGCTAATGTTATAGCAACAACAACCATGAAAAATAAACCCTGAAATTGTGAACCTCAATATAACATTTCATTTTATTATGTATCAAATTTCTTGGAAAATCTCAAACCTCACACCCATTAAAAAGAGAAAACTACCCTGAATCCATGACAAAAGGATAAATCGATTCACATAAACACATATTTCAGTCAATTAAAGGACTTATCCGCAAAAAACACATATTTCAGTCGATTAAAGGACAATATTCTTATGTAGGAAAAAAATATGGCTCACCAATTGTTCAAGATGCATTGGTACAATGTCTAGGGTATCTTCACCTTGACCTCCATAGACTATACAATTGTGGTTGCTCACTACACAAAGAAGATCGATATAGTTGAGTGTGAGACCACATATAAAACATATAATAAATTGAAAAACAAGCAAATGGATTCATAAATGAACGAAAAATAATTGTGAGTGAAATGCTTTGCATATAGTTAAGGTGATTCACCTTCATTTATGAATGATAACCTCCATCTCATGTCATTGATTTTGATTTTCTCTCCTTGTTGCCTTCCTTTCCTTTTGCTAAACGAGTAAATAGTAGCAGCAATCATGAAAAATAACCAGTAAAGATGTGAACATAAGTATTAAACATTTTTTATTTATTTCATATCAAACTTTTAGGAAAAATTCTTGAATCTCACACACATGAACAAGATCATACTACCTCGAAACCATTACAAAAGGATAAATCGTTGTGCAAAAAGAAAATATTTCGATGTATTAAAGGACAATAGTATTTTGTAGGAGAAAAGTATGGCTCACTCATCCTTTGTGCCAAGTTTGTAGAATTTCTACTTTATCTTCACCACTTGACTTTTGTAGATTATACAATTGTGGTCGTTCCCTACATAAAGAAGATTATTATAGTTGATAATGAGAGCATAGATAACACATAAAAAATAAAAAATTGAATAACGAACAAGTGGAGCCGCAAATTAGCAAAAAAATACTTTTAAATGAAATGCACTGCATATAGGTATGTTAGTTCACCTTTATTTATGAACAATAAGGTCCATTTTCTTTGTCTGTTTCCTTCATTTCTTTCTCTAGTTGCTTCCTTCATTTCCTTTTCCACACCCAACAAATGAAACCAAAACCAAACTATAAAAAAAGATTTAAAAAAAAACAAAAAACAAAGAAAAATAAGTACAACTCAAAACATGGCCATGCTCAAACTCAGAAAACAAAACATGCAAACAAGAAAAAATAAAAATTACAAATATCCCCTTTGCACATCATCTCTCATACAATTGAATAAATTTAAAATATACACACAATTAGTAATGGTAAACATATTTCAAAACCAATAATTATTCATAATAGAAAACGCACCTCCCCTAGAGTTTGTTTTATAACGATGGACACTCTTCTTTGTATTGCACTTGTTCGTACTCATGAAAACAAGCCATCTACAACAAATACAAAATAAGATATTAGAATCGTTATGCAATTTAAACTAAAGAGTCAAACGCAATAATTAATCGTAATAAGAAACACACCTTTCTTTAAGACTGTTATATAAAAGGGGAGAGCCCATTTTGTAGCATATATTCATGCTCAATGGAGCAAGCCATTTGCACTAGATATACAATAAAATATTAGATTTCTAATAGAATTTAAACAAGAGAGTTTAAAGGTATGAACTTGTCATGCAACTTAGTTCGAGTCCAATTATATTATGTGCTATATCTAAAAAAAATATAAATTTTATAAACTAGATGTACTTCTACTACGAGTAATACAAACAATGTTTGCAGTAGCGTTGTCGTTAGCACGATTGTTGATTGGTTGAAGAGTTAGTATGTTTGTCTGCTCGACCTTACCCACCTCCTCTTCAAGGCACGTTGTGTGGGGGTGTGCATGTGGTGTGGAGCAAGAAAACATACGTTGCACCATCCAAAACACTGCAACAATAGTCAATATTATCTATGAGATCACAAATAAACCACATCAGAAAATGGATAACAAATATATACAGCGACAAATCAATCATACACATATATGTTCGCCCTTGGCTAATGTTATAGCAGCAACAACCATGAAAAATAAGCCCTTAAATTGTGAACCTAAATATAACATTTCCCTTTATTATGTATCAAAGTTCTTGGAAAATCTCAAACCTCACACCCATTAACAAGAGCATACTACCCTGAAGCCATGACAAAAGGATAAATCAGTTTGCAAAAAACACATATTTCAGTCGATTAAAGGACGATATTCTTATGTAGGAAAAAAATATGGCTCACCAATTGTCCAAGCAGCATTGGTACAATGTCTAGGGTATCTTCACCTTGACCTTCACAGACTATACAATTGCAGTCGCACACTACATAAAGGAGATCGATATAGTTGAGTGTGAGATCATATATAAAACATCTAATAAATTGGAAAGCAAGCAAATGGCTTCACAAATGACCGAAAGATAATTGTGAGTGAAATGCATTTCATATAGTCAAGGAAATTCACCTTCATTTAAGAATGATAACCTCCATCTTATGTCTTTGACCAAACTACAAGAAATGAGAAAAAAATGTAAAACAAAGCTAAACAAGTACAACAAAAAGCATGATTATGCTCAAACTCAACAAAAACAAAACATGTAGACAATAACAAACAAAAAATTGCAAACTTCCCCTTTGAACACTATCTCTACTGCGGTGTCCTCTCCTCAGCTGAAAGGAAAAAAAGTAGAGTGAATAACATTAAAATTCAAACATAGATAGTAATGGTAAGCATATTTCAAAACCAATAATTATTCATAATACCAAACACACCTCCTCTAGAGTTTGCTATATAATGATAAACACTCCATTTTGTATTCCACTTATTCATGCTCACCAGAGCAAGACATCTACAACAAATACATAATAAGATGTTAAAATCAATATACAATTTAAACTGGAGAATTGAATGCAATAATTAATCATAATATGAAACATACTTGTCTTTGAGATTTGTAATTATTCATAATACCAAACACACCTCCTCTAGAGTTTGTTATATAATGATAAACACTCCATTTTGTATTCCACTTACTCGTGCTCACCAGAACAAGACATCTACAACAAATACATAATAAGATGTTAAAATCAATATACAATTTACACTGGAGAATTGAATGCAATAATTAATCATAATATGAAACATACTTGTCTTTGAGATTTGTTATATAAAGGGGGATAATCCACTTTCTTTTTCATGTATCCATGATTTTGACGAATTGTAGTAAATAACAAATACATAATAAGATGTTAAAATCAATATACAATTTAAACTGGAGAATTGAATGCAATAATTAATCATAATATGAAACATACTTGTCTTAAGATTTGTTATATAAAGGGGGATAATCCATTTTCATTTTTCATGTATCCATGATTTTGACGGATTGTAGTAAATATAACTTACTACACACCAACAAATGCGCTTTAATTGTTTCAGATAGTATTTAGACCAGAACACATTCAATTCAACAAATGCCTTTAATTATTTTAGTCGGAATTTAGACCATAACACATTGAATTCCCATGGTGGGAGCCCTCTCTCCAGAGAGAGCTTTATAAATAGAAATCAAGTAGACTTACTCTAAGAACTTGTGACAAGGGTTAGCTAAGATAGCATTGAAGCTATCCAGATATCAAATTGTTTAGAGTAATTCAATATAGTCATGTCATAGTAATTTGAATGAATAATCTTTTGCGTACTCATGTGAAGGCCAACATTTTGGCTTTTTGTTTTAGAGGTTCATAGTGAGGAGACGATTTGTTATTGCAATGCCTTCCAAACCCAATTCTATGACTATCACTAATGCTTGCGGCTTGTGGATGGCTCTTGATACGTTCTAGATGATCTTAGGGATTTTTCAATTGCCTGTCATATGTCAAGGGGAAAGGGTTACTAGTTTCAAGCTAGAACTTCTGGGAAAAGCATTTGTTGCTTCAACAACTTCTTATTTAGATAGTGAATTTGTGTACATAAGGTCAAGCTATGGAGATTTGTAGCTTATTAAATTGCATCAGTAGCTAGTCGTTTCAATCTCACATGTAGAAGTTTTGGAAAGATATGTAAATATTGATCTTATAACGAACTTCTATATTTTATATGAAACTCAAGCATAAGGTCAAGTTATTCCCTGATTTGGAGCATTTAAAGAGGGTTTTCTCTTACCGTCTGCAGTGATGAGCATGCATCAACATAGCTACTGCGCAAAAAGGAGATTTGATCATATTTGGTAGTAACCACTAGATTTTCTATAATTGTAGTCACAATGTTCTTGAGGTTCTTTAGGCCACTTAAGGGGTTATGTTGTCTATCTAGAAATTGGAGAAACATTGGTCATTTAGTTTGATATAAATCCTATTGATGATGATCCTATGTGGATTGGATGGGCATATATTTAACTTTATAACTAATATGAGTAGAGGGAAATTATCTGATAAGAAAGAAATTTCGTTGCGTATGAAAGCAATCAGTCTCCACACTTTTCGACCTAGGAATTCAACGCATATTTTTGCGGTGTCACATAGGAGTGGCAGGCTTACAACTATATACAATAGCTTTGCCAATCATGGTAACTTACAGTTTGTTGTGTCTGATGGAAACAAAAGGGCCAAGGAGCAGTGTGCGAGCTGGGTGGTGATTTCAACAATATTTGGAGCCTACAACAAGATTTGGCCACCCATAAGTGTGAGGAGGATCATTGCAAAAAACATTGGCTTCCTTATGTTTGTGGGCAATACAGCTCTCGTACACCTTGCTAACCTTGCTAGTTACCAAATCAGACAAAATGAATCTCATAAAATAGGACTTTGGCGCATAGTTTTGGTCAATGAGTTGCCATACAAGAAAATTGTTATCTTCTTCACAAGTTTTTCCCGACGCTAATGTCGCTTATACAAACTCTGGGTTGGTGATTATTTTTTGTTGGAGATTGTTTTTAGCTTAAAGAACTCCAATACAAAGGTGGTCTTCTCATACCTATCATGACTTCTTTCTTTGTTCGTTCCACGACTATAAAAATCATTCTGTTTTATATTTGTATGCAAACATTGACCTCCAATCTCTTCCATTCTGCTAGCAAGCATAAGCGATTGAACACCCAACGATATATAAAGCCGCACAATTGTTTGGCTACAAGATCATGTTTAAGTCTACACAACACAAAATTAAAGGGGTTGCGGTGATATAGAAAAATGTTTTGGATTTAAATGATTTCACTGCAGACATCAGAGACGATCTCAAAGAGTTCTCTAGCATAAAAGGTATCATTGAAGCTTCTCAACGTATCTCAAAATGATTCCAGCAATGAAAGTGCAAAGTTAAGTGAAATGTGCTTCTACAGGACTGGATCTTTACTGATGAAGGAGTCATCATTGTCATACCACCTATCCTTGGGTTTGTGTCAGTTTGCACCACAAAAGGTTTTGCCCTTTTGTGGGAAAAGAACCCAAGCATTGGGATTTTGTACCGAAGGTGTGGGTGTGAAATCAAGAAAAGGAATTATTATTTATTCATTGTTGAAAGTGGAGAACCCTTAGAGGAGCAAGGGTGACCTAAGGCTACAATGAAGGGTCTTGATCAAATGAAGAAATTAATTTTCCTTTAGTTAGTTAGGGTTTGTCTAGAAACTTCAAGTCGCCCTAGAATTGGAAAGATACCATTTGAGGGCAAAGTCTAAAATCATGAGAAAACTAGAAGAAGGGAAGTTGTGATACTCATTTTTTTATCCAACAAGTGCAATTCTTCTCAAGTGAGAACTTATCCAATGAGGTCACATACCTCAGGAAGCCGAGCTATATAAAGGGCAAGAAGAAGGGTTTCATGTTTGCCTTTTTGTCTCATGCTCTGGTTCAGGTTCAAGGAGGATGTTGGTTGAGTTTGGTGAGGGTTTTAGTGGGCAAGTCTGTGCATCCAAGTAGTGGAAGAAACTAGTGGAAAAGGGTCGAAATTTCTGGGCTAATAGCAGTGGCACTTATGTGATCTAGCCATAGAGTCTTGTACCTTATTAGAGGGCAAAAACACCTAGAATAAGGTTGTTTTGGTATGCTGTGAGGATTTGAGGAAAGTTGTAGTAACGCCGCATGCCTTAGAGGACCAATGCAACAAGTACAGGGCAGGAAGAAGGGTACCGCATGTGTTAGGTAACCCTAGATTTGGGGCCGCAAAGATCTGTAGCAAGGCCTAGGATATCAGATAAGAAAATGACCAGAACCATGGTTGCTTGGAGGCTAAGTGGTAGCGTCCTCCAGGAGATAGATTGCTAAGGTTGGAGGGTTGTCCATGAGGTTTTGGACAACAGCTTTGATATGCCACAGTTAGGGCTTCTTCCTATGCAGAGAGCCATCCTATCGTCTATCGAAACCTCAGTGAAAGAATAACCCACATTTGTGATGAATGAAGAGGGTCGAGACCCTAGAAAGGGAGCCAGATGACTCTTTGTTGTGGGTAGAAGTTTGAGATGGAATGACAGCGACAAGGGTGATGTAGTAAAGGAAAAGAGAAGGTTTGTTCAAAGGTTTGAACAACAGTTGTAATTAGCCCTAAGAACAGGGATATAGTTTTGAGAAATCTAAGGCATCATGAAGTAGGAGATTTCTCTTAATTAGTAACTGCTTGTGAATGACTTTTACTTCATTAGATTAGGATCTTCTGGTTGCTTAAGTTATTAGTGTTCTTCTTCATCAAAGAGTTACTAATGCATGAACATAAATAGACAACAGACACAAAATGTAGGCTATTAGCCAGGGCCAAAACCTCTCACTCTATGAGAGGAAAACCCGCACAAATTCTTCTTATAGAGATTCCAATTAACGAATACCAAGACCAAGACCTTTGACCTAGTAGCCTCTCCAAAACAAGGACACAAGTTCTCTTGACAAGTCAACCTTCTTGTTGACTCCTCTTCCACTTCGATCTTTTGAGCATTGAGACATTGTCACCACCGAGTTCTTATCGAGATATCTTGTGAGACCTCCTCGCTGTCATCATCAACGAACTGTGGTTGTACCGAACTATTATGTCCTCAAGATTGTATTTCTGAATCGAGACAAAGAGACCCTTTATTGTGAGATAGTACTGAGTTTGTCTCTGCCATCTCGTATCCTAGACCTCGCTCCTACACCGAAACAATCTCTGTATTATTTATCCAAGACTTACCTCATATGAAATTCCAGAGTGATCTCTGAACTTCTTCACTGTGATTAGCCCAGAAGAGATCCTCGTTGTCCCTTACTTATCTATTTGAGTTCCAACCGCACTGTAGCCTTCTATACCGAACTATGGCACTGAAAATTACACCAGAAATGTTCATACGAATCTCAGAGTGTAATCTGAACTTGTCTCTTCATTAGGCCACCCGAAATCCGAACTTGTCTTTGTCACTGTTACCCGAAAGAACCAAAGATATGTCTGAACGGACTGTTGAAATGCAAAGTGCCTTCACCCATATATATAGTGGTTGCCTTCTATAAATAAGTCGACCTGTGATCTTGAACCGGTGTGTCTCCAAATAAGTGAGCTGACGCGAGATTGTTATTTCATTTTGAAGTCGACATGAAGAGGAGGACTTGTGCTTGTCGTCGGAGGGCTATCTGACGATCTTATTGACTCATATACATTCTTCATACATGACATTAACTCTATACGACTTTTATGACAAATCCTAAAGGCTCTAAATGGGAGCCATCTAAAATAAAATCTCTTGCTCATGAAACCCATGAAGCAAGCAATAATAAATTTATTTTCTTATTTTCATCATTTAAAAAAATCATAATTACATGTCATTATGAAGATTGAACCTAGTTACACTTGTCAACACTCCCTCTTAACTAGGGAGGTATTCATAATGGTACTTGGTCATTCTCAATCTGAAGAATTTCTCATAAGAAGAATCAAATTGGTAACCCATTTGTTTAGCATCATATCAACCAGCATTATTACATAGCAAGGCCTTGACTAACAACTCTATCTCTCCACAAGATCTGAGCTCAATGCTAGCGAGACCAATGATTTATAGACACCCTCATCATTGTCTCTCTCGAAACATACCCCACCCGGGTTCACAGGGTGTATTCCATGAGGACTATTCTTATCTTGGACTCCCCAGCCCTCAGAGAATATCGGTCCTCTACGACTACTCTTATCTTGGATGCCCTATCTCATCCTCAAAGAGTATCAGATGCCAAATGATTACCCAATCCTCCATTTTGTCTTCCCATGTGAAGACCAGAATAATGTGCCTATCTCTCCCTCTCAATTAGGGAGGACATATCAATTCCAATAAAGGAATGTACTCATTCCTACAGAAGAAATGTACCTAATCTCCCTCTTGGCTTAGGAATTTCCAAGTTTCTTCCAAGTAAGAAACTTGTTTCCAGGCTCCCTCTTAATTAAGGACCTATAGCAGCTCCTTAGGTGGAGATAATGGGACAACCAACTACTTGAAGAGCTCCTTCCTTTGAAGTCATGAATTTCTTTGTCAAGGAGTCTTCATCTCTTGGGACTTCTTCATAGGGCACAAATCATCCATCACTTTCATTCATGAGTTAGTGATGTTATCATTCCTTTCATCAGAAAGTGATCTATCAGTCTACATTTGGCCTTGCTTCATGTTATGTTTCCTTCATCATGCTTTCTTCTTCGGAAAGATCTTACATCCTTCTACATGGTTATCTTGGAAGACATCCACGGTTCTTCCCTTTGGCAACCCTGCATAAGCCCATCCAGATACTAGTTCATAAATAAGAAATGAACACTTAAATCATAATTACCTTTGTGATGGTCTTTCATCATGACATCTTCCTGTAGGCATCAACATCCAACGTACATGTTGACACATCTCCTAAAGATATGTATTGTCAAGGGTCTCCATCTTTTCCAGACTTCCATCAGAGTCTTCATATCTTTCTGGGAGATATCATAGTCAAATCTTCTTGGTCTTCCGGATGTTGATTGCCTTTACCATGGTTGCATATGTTATGATCTCTTCCTTCCTTTCTTCACACATTTCATTCCCAGGAGATTCCAATCAGAGTTCCTCAATTGTAGTCAATCATGTCATACTTCATATGAGGACATATTATGTTGATTTCACCTAGTGTCACTCATGCCTTCCGACATTCTTTCATAAGAGAAGATTCCTTTCCTTTGATCATGCTTCTCAAAATAGAGCAGTGATCTAAGTTATACAACATGACTTTATAATATCGAATACAAGCATACATACCTCATTTACCTTTAGGTCATCTAGGCTTCTTTCAGCAGCTTCCTTGATTGAAAATATATTCAACCCCTTGATCTGCTTCATCTCCTACGTCATCATACCATCATCCCATGAATTCCACAAGTTGGAGTTCCTGATGAAACACTTGTTTCCTCTCTAGATCGGTGAACCCTCCTATGAGGATTCCATCAAAGAATCTTGAGGATCTCGCATATCCTTATCCAACACATGTTTCCTTTTGGCTGATGTATGATGAGCCTTGTCCTTGATGACTTCTTCCTTTCCTTAAGTTTCCAAAGAGGTTCCCAAGAGCTATATCTTTCATATTTGATTGCCATAGATTCTAGACATCCTTCATGTTTCCTTATGGTGATTGTCCCGAGCTCTTGCTTTAATGCTTTTCCTTGTTCAGCTTCCTCCACTTCTTTGGTGAAATGGAATTCTTCTCTACTTTCTTTGTTAATGTCCCTCCACTTCTTTGGTGAAATGGAATTCTTCTCTACTTTCTTCGTTATTGTCCCTTTTGAGCTTAGGACAATCTTTCCTGTAATGCCTTGAAACTTAGCTATGTTCTTCTCTCCTTTCGACAAATGTCTAAATACCTTTTGCCCTCAACCTGTCTTCTTCTATCTTGCATAGAAACCACAAGTTGTTGAATGGGATAACCATCTTATCCTCATAGACATTTGTTACCTTGATCATCAGTTAGTGCATTTAGAACAATGAAGATTCTCTCCCAGATCTTGTACTTCAAAACTTATGAAGATAACCTTTTATCCTTTGATACCTTCAATTTGTGTAGATCAGATCTAAGTGATATGACCTTTCTTATCGCATCTTTAGAGAATAGCTCCACCAGTTTATCATATATCTCTTTGATGTCTCCAATCCTACTATATAGGGGTGAGGGGACCTTTGACTGATTTCATAAGAATCCCTTGAGCCCTTTGATCCCTTTCCATGTATTCAGATAATGTTTGACCTTCGGATGGTTTGGAGACTTTTCCATTGAAATGACTTCACTTTCTTCGAGGACTATGTCTATCCTTCTTTTCCATGCAAGGAAGTTCAATGACCCAACCAGCTTATAGATCTCCTTGCAAAACAAAGTCATTTCCTATATTAGATTATAGAATCAAAGATACTTACTTGACAAGTGAAGATGAAATCTTCAACTTGATCCCTTTGATGGTGGTTGATGAAGATGTATTAGTGCCCTTTTGGATGCTCTTCTTCCAAATGAAATCCCTTCTTCAATAGAAGGAGATAGCCCCTTTTTATGATGACAACACCTTTGATCTAGCACCTTTTGATGATGTTGATTGATGAGAATGTCTTGATGCTTCCTCGGATGATCTTCTTTAAGAATAAGGAGAAGATCCTTGCTTCAATGAGGGGAGACTGCCTTGGAACCTTTTGAAGATGATGACAATGCCTTTAGCCTTCTTTGGATAATTAGCCTTCAAGATACTTTGACTTCTTCGGTGGTGAATGCGTGTAGATCATAAATGCTTCTAAGGTTTCGACTTTCTTCAAGATGATGTGATCTTTTTGCTTCTCTTGGTTGTCTATACTTTGGGCTACCTTGCTTTGTAGATCTCTTCACCTTAATAAGGGTCTTGGTCTTTTGAAAATGATTAGAGGATCCAAAAGTTTTGTTGGAGTACACTTCTTCTTTGATCTAGGGTTTGATACTTTGATGTAGATCTCGACTTCACATTGACATTCTTTGCCTCGCTTTGATACCTTTCTTAAGACTCGATCCTTGTGTCTCCTTGATCAGATGCCCCTCCTTGACTGTAGCACCTTACCTCTAATACCATGTTGAGAAATCTAGGGCATGAAGAATTAGGTGATTTCTCTTAATTAGTAATTGCTTGTGAGTGACTTTTACTTCATTAGATTAGGATCTTCTGGTTGCTTAAGTTATTAGTGTTCTTCTTCATCAAAGAGTTACCAATGCGTGAACATAAATAGACAAGAGACACAGAATGTAGGCCATCAGCCAAGGCCAAAACCTCTCAGTATTTGAGAGGAAAACCCGCACAAATTCTTCTTATAGAGATTCCAATTGACGAATACCAAGACCAAGACCCTTGAACTAGTAGCCTCTCCAAAACAAGGACACAAGTTCTCTTGAGAGTCAACCTTCTTGACTCCTCTTCCACTTCGATCTTTTGAGCATTGAGACATTGTCACCAACGAGATCTTATCGAGATCTCTTGTGAGACCTCCTCGTTGTCATCATCAACGAACTGTGGTTGTACCAAACTGTTATATTCTCAAGACTGTATTTTTGAATCGAGACAAAGAGACCCTTTACTGTGAGATAGTATCAAGCTTGTCTCTGCCATCTTGTATCCTAGACTGAGCTCCTACACCGAAACAATATCTGCATTATTTATCTGACACTTACCTCATACGAAATTCCAAAGTGATCTTTGAACTTCTTCACTGTGATTAGCCCAGAAGAGATCCTCGTTGACCCCTACTTATCTATCTGAGTTCCATCCGAACTATAGCCTTCTATACCGAACTGTGGCACTGAAACTTCCTCCTGAAATGTTCATACGAATCTCAAAGGGTAATCCAAACTTGTCTCTTCATTAGGCCACCGGAAATCCGAACTTGTCTCTTCATTAGGCCACCAGAAATCCGAACTTGTCTCTATCACTGTTACCCGAAAAAACCAAACAGATGTCAACACTCACTGTGGAAATGTGAAGTGCCTTCACCCATATATATAATGGTTGCCTTCTATAAATAAGTCGATGGGTGATCTTGAACCGGTGTGTCTCCAAATAAGTGAGACGACGTGAGATTGTTATTTCATTTTGATTTAAGAAAAAATCTTGAATCTCACACACATGAACAAGATCATACTACCTCGAAAAGATTACAAAAGGATAAATCGTTGTGCAAAAATAAAATATTTCGATGTATTAAAGGACAATAGTATTTGTAGGAGAAAAGTATGGCTCACCCATCCTTTGTGCCAAGTTTGTAGAATTTCTAGTGTATCTTCACCACTTGACCTTTGTAGATAATACCATTGTAGTCATTCGCTACATAAAGAAGATCATTATAGTTGATTATGAGAGCATAGATAACACATAATAAATTGAATAACAAACAAGTGGAGCCGCAAATTAGCAAAAGATAATTTTAAGTGAAATGCATTGCATATATGTATGTTAACTCACCTTCATTTAGGAAGAATAACCTCCATTTTCTCTGTTTGCTTCCTTCATTTCTTTCTCTGCCCGCGTCCTTCATTTCCTTTTCCACACCCAACAAATGAAACCAAGACCAAACTAAAAAAAAGTGAAAAGAAAAAACAAAGGAAAACGAATAAAACACACCCAACAAATGAAACCAAGACCAAACTACAAAAAAAGAGCAAAAAAACAAACAAACAAACAAAAACAAAGGAAAATAAGTACAACTCAAAGCATGGCCATGCTCAAACTCATAAAACAAAACATACAAACAAGAAAAAAGAAAAATTGCAAATATCCCCTTTGCACATCATCTCTCCTACAATGTGCTCTCCTCTGCTAAAAGGAAAAAAAGTGGGTTAAATACAAACAAGAAAAAAGAAAAATTGCAAATATCCCCTTTGCACATCATCTCTCCTACAATGTGCTCTCGAATATCCCCTTTGCACATCATCTCTCCTACAATGTGCTCTCCTCTGCTAAAAGGAAAAAAAGTGGGTTAAATACGGTTAAAATATACACAATATTAGTAATGGTAAACATATTTCAAAACCAATAATTATTCATAATAGAAAACGCACCTCCCCTAGAGTTTGTTTTATAATGATGGACACTCTCCTTTGTATTCCACTTGTCCATGCTCATCAAAACAAGCCATCTCCCACAGATACAAAATAAGATATTAGAATCGTTATATAAGTTAAACTAAAGAGTCAAACACAATAATTAATCGTAATAAGAAACACACATTTCTCTAAGACTGTTATATAAAAGAGGAGAGCCCATTTTGTATTTCATGTATTCATCCTCAATGGAGGAAGCCATTTGCACTAGATATACAATAAAATATCAGATTTCTAATAGAATTTAAACTAGAGAGTTTCAAGGTATGAACTTGTCATGCAACTTAGTTCGAGTACAATTATATTATGTGCTATATCTCAAAAGTATATATATTTTTTAAACTAGATGTACTTCTACTACGAGTAATACAAACAATGTTTTCATAAGATGAAAATTTTTAGTAAAAGGAATTTAAGCATATCTAAACATATTGAACACCCAAAATCCCAGGGTCCACAAGGGAGTAGTGTTGTGAATTAGCACGATAGTTGATTGGCTGCTAGTATGCTTGTCTACTCAACCTTACCCACCTCCTCTACAAGGCACGTTGTGTGGGGTTGTGCATGTGATGTGCAGCAAGAAAACCATACGCTGCACCATCCTAGACACTGCAACTATAGTCACTCCACAAAGTAATATTATATATGATATCACAAATAAACCACGTGGGAAAATGAATAACAAATATACAGAGTGACAAATTAATCATACACATACCTGTTCACCCTTGGCTAATGTTATAGCAGCAACAACAATGAAAAATAAGCCCTGAAATTGTGAACCTCAATATAACATTTCCCTTTATTATGTATCAAAGTTCTTGGAAAATCTCAAACCTCACACCCATTAACAAGAGCATACTACCCTGAAGCCATGACAAAAGGAAAAATCGATTCGCAAAAAATACATATTTCAGTTGATTAAAGGACAATATTCTTATGTAGGAAAAAGATATGGCTCACCAATTGTCCAAGCTACATTGGTACAATGTCTAGGGTATCTTCACCTTGACCTTCACAGACTATACAATTGTGGTCGCTCACTACACAAAGAAGATCGATATAGTTGAGAGTGAGACCACATATAAAACATATAATAAATTGAAAAGCAAGCAAATGGATTCACAAATGAACGCAAGATAATTGTGAGTGACATGCATTGCATATAGTCAAGGTGATTCACCTTCATTTATGAATGATAACCTCCATCTTTTGTCTTTGATTTTGATTTTCAATCCTTATTGCCTTCCTTCTGCACATCCAATAAACAAAACCAAGACCAAACTACAAGAAATGAGAAAAAAAAATGTAAAACAAAGATAAACGAGTACAACAAAAAGCATGACTATCCTCAAACTCAACAAAAACAAAACATGTAGACAATAACAAACAAAAAATTGCAAACTTCCCCTCTACATAATATCTCTACTGTAGTGTCCTCTCCTCAACTGAAAGGAAAAAAAGTGGGGTGAATAACATTAAAATTCAAACATAGATAGTAATGGTAAGCATATTTCAAAACGAATAATTATTCATAATACCAAACACTCCTCCTCCTCTATATAACGATAAACACTCCATTTTGTATTCGACTTACTCATGCTCACGAGAACAAGACATCTACAACAAATACATAATAAGATGTTAAAATCAATATACAATTTAAACTGGAGAATTGAATGCAATAATTATTCATAATATGAAACATACTTGTCTTTGAGTTTTGTTATATAAAGGGGGATAATCGATTTTGTATTTCATGTATCCATGATTTTGATGGATTGTAGTAAATATAACTTACTACACACCAACAAATGCATTTTAATTGCTTCAGTCAGTATTTACACTAGAACACATTGAATTCAACAAATGCCTTTAATTATTTTAGTCTATATTTAGGCCATAACATAGTGAATTCCCATGGTGTGAGCCCTCTCTCCAGAGAGAACTTTTGAAATAGAAAATCAAGGAGACTTACTCTAAGAACTTGTGACAAGGGTTAGCTAAGATAACCTTGAAGCTATCCACATATCAAATTGTTTAGAGTAATTCAATATAGTTATGTCATAGTAATTTGAATGAATAATCTTTTGTGTACTTGTGTGAAGGCCAACATTTTGGATTTTTGTTTTAAAGATTCATAATGAGGAGATTTGTTATTGCAGTGCCTAACAAAACCAATTCTATGACTATCACTAATGCTTATGGTTTGTGGATGGCTCTTGATACCTTCTAGGTGATCTCAGGGACTTTTCAATTACCTATCATATGTTAAGGGGAAAGGGTTACTAGTTTCAAGCTAGAACTTCTGGGAAAAACATTTGTTGCTTCAACAACTTCTTATCTAGATAGCAGGTTTGTGTACATAAGGTCAAGCTATGGAGATTTATAGCTTATTAAATTTCATCAATAGCTAATCGATTCAAGCTCACATGTAGAAGTTTTGGAAAGATATGTAAATATCGATCTTATAATGAACTTTTGTATTTTAGATGAAAGTCAAGCATAAGGTCAAGTTGTTCCCTGTTTTGGAGCATTTAAAGAGGGCGTTCTCTTATAGTGTGCAATCATGAGCACGCATCAACAAAGCTACTGCACAAAAAGGAGATTTGGTCATATTTGATAGTACCCACTGGATTTTCTATAATTGTAGTCACAATGTTCTTCAGGTTCTTTTTGCCACTGAAGGGGTAATATTGTCTATTTGGAAATTGGAGATTTAGTTTGATATAAATCCCATTGGTGATGATCCTATGTGGATTGGAAGGGCATATATTTAACTTTATATTTAGTATGAGAATAGGGAAATTATCTGATAAGAAAGAAATTCCGTTGGGTATGAAAGCAATCAGTGTTCGCACTTTTCGGCCTAAGAATTCAACACATATTTTTGCAGTGTCACATAGGAATGACAGGCTGACAACTATATACAATAGCTTTTCCAATCATGGTAACTTATGGTTTGTTGTGCCTGATGGAAACAAAAGGGCCATGGAGCAGTGCGCAGGTTGGGTGGTGATTTCAACGATATTTGGAGCCTACAACAATATTAGTGTTGATTTTGGGTAGCATCAGATGTGCCCTAGCTCCGAAATTTTGTGGAGGGGCTAAGACACATGAGATCTCCAAGACCCAGAAATTGTTTGGAGAATTTCCACCTGGATGGAGAGTTATTAAAATAATTAATATTTTTAATGGGGTTCCTAAGTCTAAACTTAGGAAAATAAAAATATTAATGGGTATTAATAAAAATATGGGTGAGAAGCTTCTAAGAGACGAGGATCAAGTCTGTTTTAATCTTAGCCGTTGATTAGGGACTTAATCTCGGTCCTTGATTCATCAATAGTAAAAGTATAAGAGGAGGCTTGAGGGTCAGTTGGAGACACCATATTGATCAATGAGTTTGATTTTTCTGGTGCATGGTTTGCTGAAAAAATTAAACAAGTGATTTGAGTTGCAGTAGAAGGGCAGTGATAGTTGGGGTTGGAGGATCTTCTTCGAGACCCCGAATACTCAGTAGAGAGAGGCAGAGATACACTAGAGGAGGCATCGCAGACCAAGGAAGGCTGGCGTTGGGCCAAGAGGGTCCACACAATGTTGGATGCAGTGTCAATGCAGGGGAAGAGCTGCCCTCCTGCAGAAGTCCAAATTTAGCCAGGGAGCAACAGGATCAGCGGAGAAGGCTGACGTCAGAGCTCCAAGAGGCAGAGGAGGAAGCGCAGAGTTGATGCAGTGTCTCAGAGAGGCCCACACAGGCCCACGTAGCTACTGCGAAGGGGCAGCGCAGTTGTACACGGGGATGGTCTGTGCCATTGCCTGATCAGAGGGATTTTTCCGGGTGAAGTGAGGTAATCTCACTTAGGTTTCTGCCAGTATATTTTATCTTTGTAACTGGATAGCCTAGAGGGCATCCAGAGTTGTATTTGGAACTACTACTTAATAATAGAAAACCCTCAAAGCTACTGCACTGGTTTTCCCGCATTGGGTTTTTCCGGGGACGTTTGTCCAAAAATAACAGTGTCCCTTGTTTGTTTGTCTCATATTTGTCTTAGTTTATGATCTGTATGTCAGTGTAGTCTGCAGTAGTGTTTTTCATCACTATTTATAAATTAAATAACTTGTTGAATGAAATAACAAGTAGGAGATGCTAAACCAATGACTGCAGTAGGATTTATGTTTGTAAAGATTCAAAAAATTTCACATGGTATCAAAGCATTGCAGATCATAGGACGCTGAACACATCAACCGGGAGATCCAGTGAATTCGCTGCAAAGAAGCAGTTGTCCCAAGTGACAGCGTTGTTTCAAAGGCAAAGGAGCAGCTAAAGGAGTGACGTAGAGCCAAAGAAGTGATGCAAAGGCTCACGCAGTGCCTGCGTTAGCATTTCGAGCCTATAGAGGGTGACGCAGTACGCGAGAGGAGTTCACACAATGACTGCGTCATCTCTCTGGGCCAGCGCAGAGCCTGAGAGGCTCAAATCAATCAGTTGTCGGGGATGGAGCAGAGCAGTTTCAATCAGTGGAGTTGGTGGGACGTTGTTGTTGTTGGTGTAGAAGAGTGTCTGTGGAGACAAAGTCGAGATAGACGGATTCACTGCCTTGACAGATTTCTAGCCAAAGAAATCTAGATCCGAGTTGCAGCTGGAAAGGAGGATTTGAGAGGAGTGATTCGACATTTGGCTAGAGCATTTCCGTGAAGGAAATCAGGACTCAAAGGGAGTCTAGAGGAGCTTGTTCCTTAGAGGATTTATAACATCGAAGAAATCTAGATCCGAGTCTTGTTGGATTAACAGCAGGAGAGGGAGAAAAGAACCAGTGCTATTTTTGTTGAGCAGAGATGGCAATCAAAGGACTGAGGGATCAGGATAGATTGGATGGAGCATCCAAATTTGTCATCTGGAAGGGCAGGATCCTAGTAGTCCTAGACAAGAATCGCATCAAGGACTATGCCTTGAAGGTAGTTGTTGTTTCGGTCGATGCTGATCCGCTGAAGAAGTACGAAGAGGCCCAGGCAAAGGCTAAATGCATGATTCTAGACGGTGTCAAAAATCATGTGGTCCCACACATTGCTGAGAAGGAAACAGCAAGGGAGATGTGGGAGACGCTAACCACCTTGTACTAGGGAGCTTCTGTTCAACAGAAGATGCTATTGGAGAATCAGCTGAGACAGTACCAGATACAAAAGGGAGAAGAGATCGATCCCTTCCTTCTCAGGTTGCAAAGGATTTGAGACCAACTGACATCCGTGGGGTCTACACTAGATCCTGATTTCGTGGTCAGGACTGCCCTGAATGTAGTCATCGAAGACTGGGAGACATTTGTCTAGAGTATCTTGGGCAAAGCTTCTCTCCCCAGTTGGGAGGAAATGTGGGCAGCTCTTCGACAGGAAGAGATTAAGAGGCTGACCAAGAAAGGAAGTAGCGACAGAGGAGCCCGGGTCAAGAAGGACGATGAGGAGGATGCAACTCTCGCACATCTCCCATCATCGGGACAGCATGGGCAGCAAAAAAGGAAGAAAAAGGATATATCCAAGGTCAAATGGTTCATGTGTGGTGAACTAGGACATTTCGCCACTCAGTGCCCCCGGAAGAATGGCAACGAAGAGGCTTCTGACTCGAAGGTTGCTCCAACGAAAGCTAACAAGGAGGATGATGACAAGGATTGTGCCATGAGTGCTCATGCACCTCTCGACAAGAGGTGGGGCGACATAGAGTTGTAGTCGAGAGGACTACACACAGGCATGATCCTTGAAGTGCCCAAACTCTTAAGATCACATATGGCTACGGAAGCCCTTAACAACAATAGCAAAATGACGGGTGTCAGTTGGTGCGAGGTGTGATGGAGCAACAATGGCAGAGCTAGAGTGCCAAAGTCTGAAGCAGCGCAGTGGATGTTGTAGCAGTGCGAGAGGCACAAAGCAGATTGCAGCAGAGGTAGCTTCAACATCACGAAGCATCCATACTGAGCAGCATGTCATTTTTTGGGTGAAGTTTCAGTTACTTACTTCTCAGTTACTGAGTTGCAGTGCAGTAGTTAGTTGTGGCAATGCTATGGGCAGCATGATGCAACATTTTGAGAGGGAGCTGCAATACAGATGTAGCAGTGACAGTGGCAGAGTCATGGGCAGCAGTACAGGATGCGGCAATGCAGTGGATGAAGGGCAACAGGCCAAGCATCAGTAGCACAGAGGACCATTGCAGTGGATCAGTGTAATACTTCTATTGAGAAGTATTGTTAGAGCACATTCCTTGCTAAGAGGGAGTGTTGATTTTGGGTAGCATCAGATGTACTCTAGCTACAAAATTTTGTGGACGAGTCAGGACACATGAGATCTCCAAGACCCAAAAATCGTTTGGAGACATTCCACACGGATGAGGAGTTATTAGAATAATTAATATTTTTAATGGGGTTGCTAAGTCTAAAATTAGGAAAACAAAAATATTAATGGGTATTAATAAAAATATGGGTGAGAAGCTTCTAAGAGACGAGGATCAAGTCTATTGTAATCTTAGCCATTAATTAGGGACTTAATCTCGACCGTTGATTCATCAAAGGGAAAAGTATAAGAGGAGGCTTGAGGGTCAATTGGAGACACACCATATTGATCAGTCAGTTCGATTTTTCTGGGGCGTGGTTTGCTGAGAAAATCGAACAAGTGATCTAAGTTGCAGCAGAGGGGCAGGGATAGTTAGGGTTGGAGGATCTTCTCTGAGACCCCGAATACTCAGTAGAGAGAGGCAGAGATACGCCAAAGGAGGCAGCGCAGACCAAGGAAGGCTAACGCTGGGCCAAGAGGGCCCACGCAATGCTTGACGCAGTGCCAGAGTAGGGAAAGAGTTGTCCTCCTGTCTCAAAGTGCTCCACGCAGGCCCACACAGCTAATGTGAAGGGGCAGCGCAGTTGTAGCCAAGGATATTCAGTCTAGTGAGGTAATCTCACTTAGGTTTTCGCTAGTATATTTTATCTTTGTAACTGGATAGTCGAGAGGGAATCCATAGTTGTATTCAGAATCACTGCTTAATAATAGAAAACACTCAGAGATGCTGCATCGATTTTCCCGCATTGGGTTTTTCTTGGGACGTTTGTCCAAAAATAACGATGTCCCTTGTGTGTTTGTCTCATATTTGTTTCAATTTATGATCTATATGTCAGTGTAGTCTGCAATAGTGTTTTTCATCACCGTTTATAAATTAAATAACTTGTTGAATGAAATAACAAGTAGGAAATGCTAAACCAATAACTGCAGTAGGATTTCTGTTTGTAAAGATTCAGAAATTTTGAAAACTAGGCCACCCATAAGTGTGAGGAGAATCATTGCAGAAAACATTGGTTTAAGTATTAGGGTTTTCAGAGTACATTATATTAGATATCATTTTTGGATTCAATTGCGTTAAGTAATTCATCTATTTCCATGAGAGGTAGTCGTAACTGACTAATTTCTCATGATTTTTGAATAGTCCACTTAGCACTCATTGCATCGGGTGATGCTCACAGGGGTGAAGAAGTGGGATCGAAACTTAGTGAAATGAATCACATAGCGTCAATCATCACTTCCGGGGCTTGCACCCGGTAACCAGGACTTCCCGGGAGGTCACCCATCCCAGATCGCCTCTAGCTCAAGCGCGCTTAACTGTGGAGTTTTCCCCACAATCAAGCCCACTTAGCTTGCTACCCCATTTGCTTGGTGGGCTTGATTGTGGGGAAAACTCCACAGTTAAGCACGCTTGAGCCAGAGGCGATCTGCGATGGGTGAACTCTCGGGAAGTCCTGGTTACCGAGTGCAAGCCCATGAAGTGATGATTGACGCTATGTGATTCATTTCACTAGTTTCGATCCCACTTCTTCACCCCTGTGAGCATCACCCAATGCAATGAGTACTAAGTGGACTATTCAAAAATCATGAGAAATTAGTCAGTTACGACTACCTCTCATGGAAATGTTCATAGATAAATGACTTACTTAACGCAGTTGAATCCCAAAATGATATCTAACATTGGTTTAATTATGTTTGTGGGCAATACAACTCTCGTACACCTTGCTAACCTTGCTAGTTACCAAATCAAACAAAATGAATCTCATAAAATAGGACTTTGGCGCATAGTTTTGGTCAATGAGTTGCCATACAAGAAAATTGTTCTCTTCTTCACAAGTTTTTCCCAACGCTAATCTCGCTTATTCAAACTCTGCGTTGGTGATTATTTCTCATTGGAGATTTTTTTAGCTTGAAGAACTCGAATACAAAGGTGGTCTTCTCATACCAATCATGACTTCTTTCTGTGTTCGTTCCACGACTATAAAAATCATTCTGTTTTATATTTGTATGCAGACACTGCCCTGCAATCTCTTCCATTCTGCTAGCAAGGAAAAGCAATTGAAACACCCAATGATGTATAAAGCAGCACAGTTGTTTGGCTACAACAACATGTTTACGTCTACACAACACAAAATTAAAGGGGTTGTGGTGATATAGAAAAATGTTTTGGATTTACATCAAAGACGATCTCAAAGAGTTCTTTGGGAGAAAAGTATCATTGAAGCTTCTCAGCATATCTCATATCGATTCCAGCAATGGAAGTGCAAAGTTAAGTGAAATGTGCTTCTACAGGACTGGATCTCTACTGATGAGGGAGTCATCACTGCCATACCACCTATCCTTGGGTTTGTGTGAGTTTGCACCACAAAAGGCTTTGCCCTTTTGTGGGAAAAGAACCCAATCATTGGTATTTTGTACCCAAAGTGTTGGTGTGAAATCAAGAAAAGGAATTATTATTTATTCATTGTTGCAAGTGGAGAACCCTTAGAGGAGCAAGGGTGACCTAAGGCTACGATGAAGGGTCTTGATCAAATGAAGAACTTAATTTTCCTTAAGTTAGTTGGGCTTTGTCTAGAAACTTCAAGTCGGCCTAGAATTGGAAAGACACCATTTGAGGGCAAAGTCTAAAATCATGAGAAATCTATAAGGGGGGAAGTTGTGAAACTCATTTTTTTATCCAACAAGTGCAATTCTTATCAAGTGAGGCATGATCCAAGGAGGCCGCATACCTCAGGAAGTCGAGCTAGGTAAAGAACAAGAAGAAGGGTTTCGCGTTTGCCCTTTTGTCTTATGCTCTGGTTCATGTTCAAGGAGGATGCTAGCTGAGTTTGGTGAGGGTTTCAGTGGGAAAGTCTATGCATCCAAGTAGTGGAAGAGAATTGTGGAAAAGGGTTGAAATTTTTGGGCTAATAGCAGTGATACTTCTATGATCTAGCCGCAGAGTCTTGTACCTTATTAGAGGGCCAAAACACCTAGAATAAGGTTGTTTTGGTATGCCGTGAGGATTGGAGGAAAGTTGGAGTAACGTTGCATAGAGGACCAATGCAACAAGTACAGGGCTGGAAGAAAGGTACCGCAGGTCTAAGGTAACCCTAGATTTCGGGCCACAGAGAGATCTGTATCAAGGGCTAGGATATCAATCAAGAAAATAACCAGAATCGTGGCTGCTTGGAGGCTAAGTGATAGCGTCATCAACGAGATAGATTGCTAAGGTTGGAGGGTTGTCCATGAGGTTTAGGACAACAATTTTGATATGTAATAATTAGGGCTTCTTCCTATGCAGAGAGCCATCTTATGGTATGTCCAAATCTCAGTGAAAGAATAGCCCACATCTATGATGAATGAAGAGGGTCGAGACCCTAGAAAGGGAGGCAGATGACTCTTTGTGGTGTGCGGAAGTTTGAGATAGAAGGACAGGGACAAGGGTGATTTAGTAAAGGAAAAGAGAAGATTTGTTCAAAGGTTTGAACAACAGTTCTAATTAGCCCTAAGAACAAGGATATAGAACACATCTTATCACTGTTGGTGGGTTCTTTGGAAGAAGGGTATTGCAGGTCTAAGGTAGCCCTAGATTTGGGGCCGCAGAGATCTGTAACAAGCGGTAGGATATTAGTCAAGAAAATGACTAGAACCGTGGTTGCTTGCAGGCTAAGTGATAGCGTCCTCAACGAGATATATTGCTAAGGTTAGAGGGTTGCTCATGAGGTTTCGAACAACAGTTTTGATATATCATAGTTAGGGCTTCTTCCTATGCAGAGAGCCATCTTATAGTATGTCCAAATCTCAGTGAAAGAATAGCCCACATCTGTGATGAATGAAGAGGGTCGAGACCCTAGAAAGAGAAGCAAATGACTCTTTGTTGTGGGTGGAAGTTTGAGAAAGAAGGGCAGGGACAAGGGATATAGAACACATCTTATTATTGTTGGTGGGTTGTTTGGAATAGCCCTAGATCAGGACAATTTAAGGAGACAAATTGCAGAAGAAAGGGCAGCCTTGGAAGCCCTAGATTAGTCATGGTGTTCACTGTGTATGGGTAATTTTGGAATCCCCTTAGAATGCATCTAATCATTGTTAGTGGGTTGTTTGCAATAGCCCTAGATTTGACCAATTTAAGGAGACAAATTGCAGAAGAAAGGGCACTCTTAAAAGTCCTAGATTAGTCATGGTGTTAACTATGTATGGGTACTTTTGGAAGCTGAAAGGGTTGAGCTTTGAAGGATGAAAGGGCAACTGAGAGGGCTAGATCTAGTGTGACCTAGGAGGACCATTCTTGAGCATACATGACATTGACAAGTGGGTAGTCTAGAAGACCTCAAGAACAGTGTTCATGAAAGAAATCAATGGGTTGTTAGGAGGCAGAGTGATGGAGCCCTAGTTTAGCTTATGAAAGGAGCCATATGGTTGACAAGAGGGCATATCCAGAAGACCCAAGGAGCAAACTTCTTAATGGAGCTAGAAGGTTGCTAGTGGGCATATCCGTGAGCCAAATTTCAGTGACACAAAAGGAGTTGTGATCATTGATAGTGGCCGCTGAATATGCAAGTGTTGTGATCAGCAGATTGGGACGCAAGAGGACCCGCCAGATGTGTTCAACTTCAAGGTACGTGGACTGAAAGGGCTATAGTCCCTATTGTCAACAAGTAGGTCAAGTGTACTTTGTTTAGGGTAGATTGGTGGTCATAGAAGTTGACATCAAGACCTGGTTGTGTCCTTATATCAGGGTTGTATGTAAGGGCCATGATCCCTAGTATGGGAACCCTAAGACTGTTGTATTATAGTTTGTAATATAACAAGTAGAGGGTCTAAAAAGTTAAAAATTGTCATGTGCACTAGTTGATTCACTGATGTACGTTATTTCGTTGTGCAAAGTAGAAGTGTTGTCAAATTTGAGTGTCTTTGTGTTCGTGATTTCAGACTTCTAGATTCTTAAGTGTCATGGAAAAATCAACAAGCTTACACTTGAATTAACCATACACATACCTACCCTCCCTTTGCTAATATTATAGTAGCAGCAATCATGAAAAATAAAGCACTAAAGATGTGAACCTAAGTATAATTTTTTATTTCTTTCATATCAAAGTTTTACAAAAAATTCTTGAATCTCACACACATGAACAAGATCATACTACCTCGAAACCAATACAAAAGGATAAATCGTTCTGCAAAAAGCAAATATTCTAGTGTATTAAAGGAGAATACCATTTGGTATGAGAAAAGTATGGTTCACCCATCCTTTGGGCCAAGTTTGTAGAATTTCTAGTGTATCTTCACCACTTACACTTGTAGATTATACGATTGTAGTCTTTCACTACATAAAGAAGATCATTACAGTTGATTATGAGAGCATAGATAACACACAATAAATTGCATAGCAAACAAGTGGAGCCCAAAATTAGCAAAAGATCCTTTTAAGTGAGAGCATAGATAACACACAATAAATTGCATAGCAAACAAGTGGAGCCCAAAATTAGCAAAAGATCCTTTTAAGTGAAATGCATTGCATATAGGTATGTTAACTCACCTTCATTTACAAACAATAACCTCCACTTTCTTTGTTTGCTTCCTTCATTTCTTTCTGATAACACACAATAAATTGCATAGCAAACAAGTGGAGCCCAAAATTAGCAAAAGATCCTTTTAAGTGAAATGCATTGCATATAGGTAGGTTAACTCACCTTCATTTACAAACAATAACCTCCACTTTCTTTGTTTGCTTCCTTCATTTCTTTCTCTTTCTACTTCCTTCATTTCCTTTTCCGCACCCAACAAATGAAACCAAGACCAAACTACAAAAAACGTGAAAAAAATGGAAAACAAAGAAAAACGAGTACAACACACCCAACAAATGAAACCAAGAGAAAACTACAAAAAATAGCAAAAAAAAACTAAAAAAAAAAAAATCAAAGCATGGCCATGCTGAAACTCAAAAAACAAAACATGCAAACAAGAAAAAAGAAAAATTGCAAATATACCCTTTGTACATCATCTCTCCTACAATGTGCTCTCCTCCACTGAAACGAAAAACACTAGGTTGAATAGGGTTAAAATATACACACAGTTAGTAATGGTAAACATATTTCAAAACCAATAATTATTCATAATAGAAAACGCACCTCCCCTAGAATTTGTTTTATAACGATGGACACTCTCATTTGTATTCCACTTGTTCGTGCTCATCAAAACAAGCCATCTACAACAGATACAAAATAAGATATTAGAATCGTTCTATAAGATAAACTAAAGTCGAACGCAATAATTAATTGTAATACGAAAAACACCTTTCTTTAAGACTGTTACATAAAAGGGGAGAGCCTATTTTATATTTCATGTATTCTTGCCCAATGGAACAAGCCATTTGCACTAAATATCAATAAAATATTAGATTTCCAATAGAATTTAAAGTAGAGAGTTTGAAGGTATTAACTTGTCAAGCAACTTAAGTTCGTGTCCAATTATATTCTGTTATATCTCAAAAAATATAAATTTTATAAACTAGATGTACTTCTACTACGAGTAATACAAACAATGTTTTCATAAGATGTAAATTTTTCGGAAAAGGAATCTAACCATATCTAAACATATTGAACACCCAAAATCCTAGGGTCCACAGGGCAGTCGTGTTGTACATTAGCACGATGGTTGATTGGTTGAACGGTCACTCTGCTTGTCTGCTCGACCTTTCCCACCTCCTCTACAAACGTTGTGTGGGGGTGTGCATGTGATGTGGAGCAAGAAAACATACGTTTCACAATCCTAGACACTACAACTATAGTCACTCACTGCACAAAGTAATATTATATATGAGATCACAAAATAAACCACAAGAGAAAATGAATAACAAATATACAGAGCAACAAATTAATCATACCTCTACTTGTTCGCCCTTGGCGAATGTTATAGCAACAACAACAATGAACAATAAGCCATGAAATTGTGAACCTCAAAATAACATTTCCCTTTATTTTGTATCAAAGTTCTTGGAAAATCTCAAACCTCACACCCATTGACAAGATCATACTACACTGAAGCCAAGACAAAAGGATAAATCAATTCGCAAAAAATAAATATTTCAATCAATTAAAGGACAATATTATGTAGGAAAAAAATATGGCTCACCAATCGTCCAAGCTGCGTTGGTACAATGTCTAGGGTATCTTCACCTTGACCTTCATAGACTATACAATTGTGGACGCTCACTACACAAAGCAGATTGATATAGTTGAGTGTGACACCACATATAAAACATATAATAATTTGAAGAACAAGCAAATGGATTCACAAATGAGTGAAAGATAATTGTGAGTGAAATGCATTCCATATAGTTAAGGTGATTCACCTTCATTTCTGAAAGATAACCTCCATCTTATCTCTTTGATTTTATTTCCTCGTTGCTTTCCTTTCCTTTTGCATAGCATGACTACAAATAGCATGACTATGCTCAAACTTTACAAAAACAAAACATGTAAACAATAACAAACAAAAAATTACAAACTTCCCCTTTGCACATTATCCCTATTGCAGTGTCCCCTCTTCAGCTGAAAGGAAAAAAAGTGGGGTGAATAACATTAAAATCCAAACATTGATAGTAATGGTAATCATATTTCAAAACCAAAAATTATACATAATAGCAAACACACCTCCTCGAAAGTTTGTTATATAACGACGAACACTCCATTTTGTATTCCACTTAATCGTGCTCACAAGAACAAGACATCTACAGCAAATACATAATAAGATATTAAAATCAATATACAATTTAAAGTTGAGAATTGAATGCAATAATTAATCATAATATGAAACATACTTGTCTTTGAGTTTTGTTATATAAAGGGGGATAATCCATTTTCTATTTCTTGTATCCATAATTTTGATGGATTGTAGTAAATATAACTTACTACACACCAACAAATGCACTTTAATTGTTTCAGGCAGTATTTAGACCAGAACACGTTGAATTCAACAAATGCCTTTAATTATTTTAGTCAGAATTTAGACCATAACACATTGAATTCCCATGGAGCCCTCTCTCTAGAGAGAGCTTTTGAAATAGAAAATCGAGCAAACTTACTCTAAGAACTTGTGACAAGGGTTACCTAAGATAGCCTTGAAGCTATCCACATATCAAATTTTTTAGAGTAATTCAATATAGTCATGTCATAGTGATTTGAATGAATAATCTTTTGTAGATTATACAATTGTAGTCGTTCACTACATAAAGAGGATCATTATAGTTGATTATGAGAGCATAGATAACACATAATAAATTGAATAACAAACAAGTGGAGCCAGAAATTAGCAAAAGATACTTATAAGTGAAATGCACTGCATATAGGTATGTTAACTCACCTTCATTTATAAACAATAACCTCCACTTTCTTTGTCTTTCTTTGTCTGCTTCCTTCATTTCCTTTTCCATACCCAACAAATGAAACCAAGACCAAACTACAAAAAACATGAAAAAAAAAAGGAAAACGAGTACAACACACCCAACAAATGAAACCAAGACCAAACTACAAAAAATGAGCAAAAAACAAACAAACAAAGGAAAATAAGTACAACTCAAAGCATGGCCATGCTCAAACTCTTAAAACAAAATATGCAAAAAAAGAAAAATTGCAAATATCCCCTTTGCACATCATCTCTCCTACAATGTGCTCTCCTCTGCTCAAAGAGAAAAAATTGGATAGAATAAGGTTAAAATATACACACAATTAGTAATGATAAACATATTTCAAAACCAATAATTATTCATAATAGAAAACGCACCTCCCCTAAAATTTGTTTTATAACGATGGACACTCTCTTTTGTATTCCACTTGTTCGTGCTCATCAAAACAAACCATCTACAACAGATACAAAATAAGATATTAGAATGATTATATAAGTTAAACTAAAGAGTCGAATGGAAAAATTAATCGTAATAAGAAACACCATTTCTTTAAGACTGTTATATAAAAGGGGAGAGCCCATTTTGTATTTCTTGTATTCATACTCAATGGAACAAGCCATTTGCACTAGATATATAATAAAATATTAGATTTCTAATAGAATTGCACTAGATATATAATAAAATATAAGATTTCTAATAGAATTTAAAGTAGAGAGTTTGAAAGTATGAACTTGTCATGCAACTAAGTTGGAGTCCAATTATATTGTGTGTTATATCTCAAAAAAATATAAATTTTATAAACTGGATGTACTTCTACTACGAGTAATACAAACAATGTTTTCATAAGATGTAAATTTTTCAGAAAAGGAATCGAAGCATACCTAAACATATTGAACTCCCAAAATACCAGGGTCCACAAGGCAGTAGTATTGTACGTTAGCACCATGGTTGATTGGTTGAAGGGTCAGTATGCTTTTCTGCTCAACCTTACCTAACTCCTCTACAAGGCACGTTGTGTGGGGGTGTGCATGTGATGTGGGGAGGGAAAACATACACTGCACCATCTTAGACACTGCAACTATAGTCACTCACTACACAAAGTAATATTATATATGAGATCACAAATAAACCACGAGAAAAAATGAATAACAAATATACAGAGCGACAAATTAATCACACGTACTTGGCCCTTGGCTAATGTTATAGCAGCCTCAACCATGAACAATAAGCCCTGAAATTGTGAACCTCAATATAACATTTCCCTTTATTTTGTATCAAAGTTTTTTGGAAAATCTCAAACCTCACACCCATTAACAAGATCATACTACCCTGAAACCATGACAAAGGTATAAATCGATTTGCAAAAAACAAATAACTCAATCGATTAAAGAACAACACTCTTATCTAGGAAAAAAATATGGCTCACCAATCGTCCAAGCTGCGTTGGTACAATGTCTAGGGTATCTTCACCTTGACCTTGATAGACTATACCATTGTGGTCGCTCACTGAGATCACAAATAAAACACGAGAGAAAATGAATAACAAATATACAGAGCGACAAATTAATCACACGTACCTGGCCCTTGGCTAATGTTATAGCAGCCTCAACCATGAACAATAAGCCCTGAAATTGTGAACCTCAATATAACATTTCCCTTTATTCTGTATTAAAGTTTTTGGAAAATCTCAAACCTCACACCCATTAACAAGATCATACTACCCTGAAACCATGACAAAGGTATAAATCGATTAGCAAAAAACAAATAATTCAGTCGATTAAAGAACAACACTCTTGTGTAGGAAAAAAATATGGCTCACCAATCGTCCAACCTGCGTTGGTACAATGTCTAGGGTATCTTCACCTTGACCTTGATAGACTATACAATTGTGGTCGCTCACTACACAAAGCAAATTGATATAGTTGTGTGAGACCACATATAAAACATAATATAAATTGAAAATCAAGCAAACAGATTCACAAATGAAAGAATGATAACCTCCATATTATCTCTTTGATTTTCTCTCCTTACTGCCTTCCTTTCCTATTGCACATCCAATAAACAAAACCAAGAACAAGATCATACTACCTCGAAACCATTACAAAAGGATAAATCATTGTGCAAAAATCAAATATTTTAGTGTATTAAAGGACAACAATGTTTTGTAGGAGAAAAGTATGGCTCACCCATCCTTTGTGCCAAGTTTGTATTATTTCTAGTGTATCTTCAGTGCTTCACCACTTGAGCTTTGTAGATTATACAATTGTAGCCGTTCACTACATAAAGAGGATCATTATAGTTGATTATGAGAGCATAGATAACACATAATAAATTGAATTACAAACAAGTGGAGCCAGAAATTCGCAAAAGATACTTTTAAGTGAAATGCACTATATATAGGTATGTTTACTCACCCTCATTTATCAACAATAACCTCCATTTTCTCTGTCTGCTTCCTTCATTTATTTCTCTGTCTAATTCCTTCATTTCCATTTCCATACCCAAAAAGTGAAACCAAGACCAAACTACAAAAAACGTGAAAAAAAAGGAAAACGAGTACAACACAGCCAACAAATTAAACCAAGACCAAATTACAAAAAATCAGCAAAAAAACAAACAAACAAACAAAAACAAAGGAAAATAAGTACAACTCAAAGCATGGCCATGCTCAAACTCATAAAAAAAAACATGCAAAAAAGAAAAAAGAATAAGAAAATTGCAAATATCCCCTTTGCACATCATCTCTCCTACAATGTGGTCTCCTCTGCTCAAAGGAAAAAAAGTGGGTTCAATAAGGTTAAAATATACACACAATTAGTAATGATAAACATATTTCAAAACCAATAATTATTCATAATAGAAAACGCACCTCCCATAAAATTTGTTTTATAACGATGGACACTCTCTTTTTTATTCCACTTGTTGGTGCTCATCAAAACAAGCCATCTACAATAGATGCAAAATAAGATATTACAATGGTTATATAAGTTAAACTAAAGAGTGAACGCAAAAACTAATCGTAATAAGAAACACACCTTTCTTTAAGACTGTTATTAAAAAGGGGAGAGCCCATTTTGTATTTCATGTATTCATACTCAACGGAACAAACCATTTGCACTATATATAATAAAATATTAGATTTCTAATAGAATTTAAAGTGGAGAGTTTGAAGGTATGAACTTGTCATGCAACTTAAAATTCGAGTCCAATTATATTTTGTGTTATATCTCAAAAAAATATAAATTTTATAAACTAGATGTACTTCTACTACGAGTAATACAAATAATGTTTTCATAAGATGTAAATTTTTCAGAAAAGGAATCGAAGCCTACTAAACTTATTGAACACCCAAAATCTCAGGGTCCACAAGGCAGTAGTGTTGTACGTTGGAACAATGGTTGATTGGTTAAAGGGTCAGTATGTTTGTCTGCTCGACCTTACCCAACTCCTCTACAAGGCACGTTGTGTGGGCGTGTGCATGTGATGTGGGGAGGGAAAACAAACACTGCACCATCCTAGACACTGCAACTATAGTTACTCACTGCACAAAAGTAACATTATATATGAGATCACAAATAAACCACGAGCGGAAATCAATAACAAATATACAGAGCGACAAATTAATCACACATACCTAGCCCTTGGCTAATGTTATAGCAGCCTCAACCATGAACAATAAGCCCTGAAATTCTGAACCTCAATATAACATTTCCCTTTATTCTGTATCAAAACTTTTGGAAAATCTCAAACCTCACACCCATTAACATGGTCATACTACCCTGAAACCATCACAAAAGTATAAATTGATTTGCAAAAAAACAAATAATTCAGTCTATTAAAGAACAATACTCTTATGTAAGAAAAAAATATGGCTCACCAATCGTCCAAGTTGCTGCATTAGTACAATGTCTAGAGTATCTTCACCTTGACCTTGATAGACTATACAATTGTGGTCGCTCACTACACATAGTAGATTGATATAGTTGAGGGTCAGTCCACATATAAAACATAATATAAATTGAAAGCAAGCAAATGGATTCACAAATGAATGAATCCTAACCTCCATATTATATCTTCGATTTTCTCTCCTTGCTGCCTTCCTTTCCTATTGCACATCCAATAAACAAAACCAAGAACAAGATCATACTACCTCGAAACCATTACAAAAGGATAAATCATTGTGCAAAAAGCAAATATTCCAGTGTATTAAAGGACAACAGTATTTTGTAGGAAAGGAATATGGCTCACCCATCCTTTGTGCCAAGTTTGTAGAATTTCTTGTGTATCTTCACCACTTGATCTTTGTAGATTATACAATTGTAGTCGTTCAATACATAAAGAGGATCATTATAGTTGATTATGAGAGCATAGAAAACGTATAATAAATTGAATAACAAACAAGTGGAGCCAGAAATTAGCAAAAGATACTTTTAAGTGAAATGGACTGCATATAGGTATGTTAACTCACCTTCATTTATGAACAATAACCTCCATTTTCTTTGTCTGCTTCCTTCATTTATTTCTCTGTATGCTTCCTTCATTTCCTTTTCCATACCCAAAAAATGAAACCAAGACCCAAGTACAAAAAAACGTGAAAAAAAGGAAAACAAACAAAAAGGAATACAACATAGCCAACAAATGAAACCAAGACCAAACTACAAAAAATGAGAAAAAAAAACAAACAAAAACAAAAAAACAAAGGAAAATAAGTACAACTCAAAGCATGGCCATGCTCAAACTTATAAAACAAAACATGCAAAAAAAAATTGCAAATATCCCCTTTGCACATCATCTCTCCTACAATGTGCTCTCTGCTCAAAGGAAAAAAAGTGGGTTGACTAAGGTTAAAATATACACACAATTAGTAATGATAAACATATTTCAAAACCAATAATTATTCATAATATAAAACGCACCTCCCCTAAAATTTGTTTTATAACGATGGACACTCTCTTTTGTATTCCACTTGTTCGTGCTCATTAAAACACGCCATCTACAACAGATACAAATAAGATATTAGAATGGTTATAAAAGTTAAACTAAAGAGTCGAATGCAAAAATTAATCATAATAAGAAACACACCTTTCTTTAAGACTGTTATATAAAAGGGGAGAGCCCATTTTGTATTTCATGTATTCATACTCAATGGAACAAGCCATTTGCACTAGATATATAATAAAATATTAGATTTCTAATAGAATTTAAAGTAGAGAGTTTGAAGGTATGAACTTGCCATGCAACTTAGTTCAAGTCCAATTATATTTTGTACTATATCTCAATGAAATATAAATTTTATAAACTAGATGTACTTCTACTACGAGTAATACAAACAATGTTTTCATCACATGTAAATTTTTCAAAAAAGGAATTGAAACATACCTAAACTTATTGAACACCCAAAATCTCAGGGACCACAAAGCAATAGTGTTGTACGTTAGCACGATGTTTGATTGGTTGAAGGGTTAGTATGCTTGTCTGCTCGACCTTACCCACCTCCTCTACAAGGCACGTTGTGTTGGTGTGTGCATGTGATGTGGAAAGGGAAAACATACACTGCACCATCATAGATATTGCAACTATAGTCACTCACTGCACAAAGTAATATTATATATGAGATCACAAATAAACCACGAGAGAAAATGAATAACAAATATACAGAGCGACAAATTAATCACACGTACCTGGCCCTTGGCTATTGTTTAGCAGCCTCAACCATGAACAATAAGCCCTGAAATTGTGAACCTCAATATAATATTTCCCTTTATTCTGTATCAAAGTTCTTGGAAAATTTCAAAGCTCACACCCATTAAAAAGATCATACTACCCTGAAGCCATGACAAAAGTATAAATCAATATGCAAAAAACAAATAATTCAGTCGATTAAAGAACAATATTCTTATGTAGGAAAAAAATATGGCTCACCAATTGTCCAAGCTACGTTGGCACAATGTCTAGGGCATCTTCACCTTGACCTTGATAGACTATACAATTGTCGTTGCTCACTACACAATGCAGATTGATATAGTTGAGTGTGAGACCACATATAAAACATAATATAAATTGAAAAGCAAGCAAACGGATTCCCAAATGAATGAATGATAACCTCCATATTATCTCTTCGATTTTCTTTCCTTGTTGCCTTCCTTTCCTATTGCACATCCAATAAACAAAACCAAGAACAAGATCATACTACCTCGAAACCATTACAAAGGATAAATCATTGTGCAAAAATAAAATATTTCAGTGTATTAAAGGACAACAGTATTTTGTAGGAGAAAAGTATGGCTCACCCATCCTTTGTGCCATGTTTGTAGAATTTCTAGTGTATCTTCACCACTTGACCTTTGTAGATTATACAATTGTAGTCGTTCACTACATAAAGAAGATCATTATAGTTGATTATGAGAGCATAGATAACACATAATAAATTGAATAACAAACAAGTGGAGCCACAAATTAGCAAAAGATACTTTTAAGTGAAATGCACTGCATATAGGTATGTTAACTCACCTTCATTTATGAACAATAACCTCCATTTTCTCTGTTTTCTTCCTTCATTTCCTTTTCCACACCCAACAAATGAAACCAAGACCAAACTACAAAAAACGTGAAAAAAAGGAAAACAAAGGAAAACGAGTACAACACACCCAACAAATGAAACCAAGACCAAACTACAAAAAATGAGAAAAAACAAACAAACAAAAAAACAAAGGAAAATAAGTACAACTCAAAGCATGGCCATGCTCAAACTCAGAAAACAAAACATGCAAAAAAGAAAAAAGAAAAATTGCAAATATCCCCTTTGCACATCATCTCTCCTACAATGTGCTCTCCTCTGCACAAAGGAAAAAAAAGTGGGTTCAATAAGCTTAAAATATAAACATAATTAGTAATGATAAACATATTTCAAAACCAATAATTATTCATAATAGAAAACGCACCTCCCCTAAAATTTGTTTTACAATGATGGACACTCTCTTTTGTATTCCACTTGTTAGTGCTCATCAAAACAAGCCATCTACAACAGATACAAAATAAGATATTATAATGGTTATATAAGTTAAACTAATAGTCGAACGCACAAATTAATCGTAATAAGAAACACACCTTTCAAGACTGTTATATAGAAGGGGAGAGCCCAATGGAATTTCATGTATTCATACTCAATGGAACAAGCCATTAGCACTAGATATATAATAAAATATTAGATTTCTAATACAATTTAAAGTAGAGAGTTTGAAGGTATGAACTTGTCATGCAACTTAGTTCGAGTCCAATTATATTTTGTGTTATATCTTAACAAAATATAAATTTTATAAACAAGATGTACTTCTACTACGAGTAATACAAACAATGTTTTCATAAGATGTAAATTTTTCAAAAAAGGAATCATAGCATACCTAAACTTATTGAACACCCAAAATACCAAGGTCCACAAGGCAGTAGTGTTGTACGTTAGCAGGCTAGTTGATTGGTTGAAGGGTCGGTATGCTTGTCTGCTCGACCTTACCCAATTCCTCTACAAGGCACGTTGTGTGGGGATGTGCATGTGCTGTGGAGAGGGAAAACATACACTGCACCATCCTAGACACTGCAACTATAGTTACTCACTACACAAAGTAATATTATATATGCAATCACAAATAAACCATGAGAGAAAATGAATAACAAATATACAGAGCAACAAATTAATCACTTACCTGGACCTGGGCTAATGTTATAGCAACCTCAACCATGAACAATAAGCCCTGAAATTGTGAACCTCGATATAACATTTCCCTTTATTCTGTATCAAAGTTTTTGGAAAATCTCAAACCTCACATCCATTAACAAGATCATACTACCCTAAAACCATGACAAAAGTATAAATCGATTTGGAAAAAACAAATAATTCAGTCGATTAAAGAACAATATTCTTATGTAGGAAAAAAATATGGCTCACCAATCGTCCAAGTTGCGTTGGTACAATGTCTAGGGCATCTTCACCTTGACCTTAATGGACTATACAATTGTGGTCGCTCACTACACAAAGCAGATTGATATAGTTGAGTGTGATACCACATATAAAACATAATATAAATTGAAAAGCAAGCAAACAAATTCACAAATAAATGAATGATAACCTCCATATTATCTCTTCGATTTTCTCTCCTTCTTGCCTTCCTTTCCTATTGCACATACAATAAACAAAACCAAGAACAAGATCATACTACCTCGAAACCATTACAAAAGGATAAATCGTTGTGCAAAAAGAAAATATTTATGTGTATTAAAGGACAACAGTATTTTGTAGGAGAAAAGTATGGCTCACCCATCCTTTGTGCCAAGTTTGTAGAATTTCTAGTGTATCTTCACTACTTGATCTGTGTAGATTATACAATTGTAGTCGTTCACTACATAAAGAGGATCATTATAGTTGATTATGAGAGCATAGATAACACATAATAAATTGAATAACAAACAAGTGGAGCCAGAAATTAGCAAAAGATACTTTTAAGTAAAATGCACTGCATATAGGTATGTTAACTCACCTTCATTTATGAACAATAACCTCCATTTTCTCTGTGTGCTTCCTTCATTTCATTTTCCATACCCAACAAATGAAACCAAGACCAAACTACAAAAAAACGTGAAAAAAAAGGAAAACGAGTACAACACACTCAACAAATGAAACCAAGACCAAACTACAAAAAATGAGCAAAAAAACAAAGGAAAATAAGTACAACTCAAAGCATGGCCATGCTCAAACTCTTAAAACAAAACATGCAAAAAATAAAAAAGAAAAATTGCAAATATCCCCTTTGCACATCATCTCTCCTACAATGTGCTCTCCTCTGCTCAAAGGAAAAAAAGTGGGTTGAATAAGGTTAAAATATACACACAATTAGTAATAATAAACATATTTCAAAACCAATAATTATTCATAATAGAAAACGCACCTCCCCTAAAATTTGTTTTATAACAATGAACACTCTCTATTGTATTCCACTTGTTCGTGCTCATCAAAACAAGCCATCTACAACAGATACAAAATAAGATATTACAATGGTTATATAAGTTAAACTGAAGAGTCGAACGCAAAAATTAATCGTAATAAAAAACACACCTTTCTTTAACACTGTTATATAAAAGGGGAGAGCCTATTTTGTATTTCATGTATTCATACTCAATGCAACAAGCCATTTGCACTAGATATATAATAAAATATTAGATTTCTAATAGAATTTAAAGTAGAGAGTTTGAAGGTATGAACTTGTCATGCAACTTAGTTCGAGTCCAATTATATTTTGTGTTATATCTCAAAAAATATATATATATATATAAACTAGATGTACTTCTACTATGAGTAATACAAATAATGTTTTCATAAGATGTCCAATTATATTTTGTGTTATATCTCAAAAAAAAATATATATATATAAACTAGATGTACTTCTACTATGAGTAATACAAATAATGTTTTCATAAGATGTAAATTTTTCAGAAAAGGAATCGAAGCATACCTAAACTTATTGAACACCCAAAATACCAGGGTCCACAAGGCAGTAATGTTGTACGTTAGCACGATGGTTGACTGGTTCAAAGGTCAATATTCTTGTCTGCTCGACCTTGCCCAACTCCTCTACAAGGCACGTTGTGTGGGGGTGTGCATGTGATGGGGGAGGGAAAACATACACTGCAACTATAGTCACTCACTGCACAAAGTAATATTATATATGAGATCACAAATAAACCACGAGAGAAAATGAATAACAAATATACAAAGCGACAAATTAATCATACATACCTGGCCCTTGGCTAATGTTATAGCAGCAACAACCATGAACAATAAGCCCTGAAATTGTGAACCTCAATATAACATTTCCCTTTATTTTGTATCAAAGTTCTTGGAAAATCTCAAACCTCACACCCATTAACAAGATCATACTACCCTGAAACCATGACAAAGTTATAAATCGATTTGCAAAAAACAAATAATTCAGTCGATTAAAGAACAACATTCTTATGTAGGAAAAAAATATGGCTCACCAATCGTCCAAGCTGCATTGGTAGAATGTCTAGGGTATCTTCACCTTGACCTTCATAGACTATACAATTGTGGTCGCTCACTACACAAAGCAGATTGATATAGTTGAGTGTGAGACCACATATAAAACATAATATAAATTGAAAAGCAAGCAAACAGATTCACAAATGAATGAATGATAACCTCCATATTATCTCTTCGATTTTCTCTCCTTGCTGCCTTCCTTTCCTATTGCACATCCAATAAACAAAACCAAGACCAAACTACAAGAAATGAGAAAAAAAATGTCAAACAAAGCTAAATGAGTACAACAAAAAGCTTGACTATGCTCAAACTCAACAAAAACAAAACATGTAAACAATAACAAACAAAAAATTGCAAACTTCCCCTTTGCTCATTATCTCTACTGCATCGTCCTCTCCTTGGCTTAAAGTAAAAAAAGTCAAGGGAATAACATTACAATCCAAACATGGATAATAATGGTAAGCATATTTCAAAACTAGTATTTATTCATAATATTAAACACACCTACTCTAGAGTTTTTTATATCACGATAAACACACCATTTTGTATTCAACTTACTCGTGCTCACCAAAACCAGACATCTACAATGAATACATAATAAGATTTTAAAATCAATATCCAATTTAAACTATAGAATTGAATGCAATAATTAATCATAATATGAAACATACTTGTATTTGAGTTTTGTTATATAAAGGGCGATAATCCATTTTGTATTTCATGTATCTATAATTTTGATGGATTGTACTAAATATAACTTACTACACACCAACAAATGCGCTTTAATTGTTTTAGTCAATATTTAGACAAGAACACATTGAATTCAACAAATGCCTTTAATTATTTTAGTCAGAATTTAGACCATAACACATTGAATTCCCATGGTGGGAGCCCTCTCTCCAGAGAGAGCTTTTGAAATAGAAAATCAAGCAAACTTACTCTAAGAACTTGTGACAAGGGTTAGCTAAGATAGCCTTGAAGCTATCTACATATCAAATTGTTTAGAGTAATTCAATACAGTCATGTCATAGTAATTTGAATGAATAATCTTTTCTGTACTCGTGTAAAGGCCAACATTTTGGTTGTTTTTTTTTAAGATTCATAGTGAGGAAATGATTTCTTATTGCAGTACCTGCCAAACCCAATTCTATGACTATCACTAATGCTTATGGTTTGTGGATGGTTCTCGATAGCTTCTAGGTGATCTCAAGGCTTCTTCAATTGCTCGACACTTCTAGGTAAACTCAGGGATTTTTCAATTGACTGTCATAAGTCAAGGGGAAAGGGTTACTAGTTTCAAGCTAGAACTTCGGAGAAAAACATTTGTTGATTCAACAATTTCTTATTTAGATAGTGGATTTGTGCACATAAGGTCGAGCTATGGAGATTTATAACTTCTTAAATTGCATCAGTAGCTAGTAGTTTCAAGCTCACATGTAGAATTTTTGGAAAGATATCTAAATATCTATCTTATAACGAACTTTTGTATTTTAGATGAAAGTCAAGCAAGCTCATGTTGTTCCCAGTTTCGAAGCATTTAAAGAGGGTTTTCTCTTACAGTTTGCAGTCATGAGCACGAATCAACATAGCTACTACGCAAAAAGGAGATTTGGTCATATTTGATAGTACCCACTGGATTTTCTGTAATTGTGGTCACAATGTTCTTCAAGGTCTTTTGGCCAATGAAGGGGTAATATTGTCTATCTGGAAGCTGGAGAAACATTAGGTCATTTTGTTTGATATAAGTGCCATTGGTGATAATCCGATGTGGATTGGATTGGATCGGCATATATTTAACTTTATATTTAATATGGGTAGAGGGAAATTATCTTATAAGAAAGGAATTCCATTGGGTATGAAAGCAATCAGTCTTATCACTTTTCGATCTAGGAAATCAACGCATATTTTTGCAGTGTCACATAGGAGTGACAGACTGACAACTATATACAATAGCTTTGCCAATCATGGTAACTTACAATTTGTTGTCTGATTAAAACAAAAGGGTCATGGAGCAGTGCGCAGGTTGGGTGGTGTTTTCAACGATATTCGGAGCCTACAACTATTGATTTTTGGTAGGATCGGATGTGCTCTAGCCTTGAAATTTGGAGGAGAAGCTAAGGAACATGAGATCTCCAAGACCCAGAAATTGTTTTGAGAAATTCCATCCGGATGAGGAGTTATTAAAATAATTAATATTTTTAATGGGTTCCTAAGTCTAAACTTAGGAAAATAAAAATATTAATGGGTATTAATAAAAATAAGGGTGAGAAGCTTCTATGAGAAGAGGATCAAGTCTGTTTTAATCTTAGCCGTTGATTAGGGATTTAATCTTAGCTGTTGATTAGGGACTTAATCTCCACCGTTTATTCGTCGACAGGAAAATTATAAGAGCAGACTTGAGGATCAATTGGAGACACACTGGCAGATGCTCAGCATCTCAAGGAAAATCGATTCTCAAGTAGAGGAGATCGATTTCAGAGGGAGAGTTGCAGGGTGGAGGAAGAGGAGGGCATCAGCACACAGAGAGATGCAGAGCCTATGCAAGCTGACGCACAGGGATGCAGAGCCACGTTGGGCCACGCAAAGTGATGCAGGCATGATGTAGAAGTGGGTGCAGGGTCTACAAAGTGTCAGAAGGTCTCAAAGGGAAAGTATCAGGTGTTTTCTTTCAGTTTCTCTGTAAAATTGTTCCTTGTAAAAGCAATCGCTGCTGAATATTAGTAAAGCCCTCATCTGTTGCACTGTTTTTCCCACATTAGGTTTTTCTGGGGACAATTGTCCAAACTAACTATGTTGATGTGATTGGTTCTTGTGCATGTATTTTCTCCGGGTAAAGAATTTATTTTAATATTTACTGAAGGGGTTTCGTAAATAACTTATTGTGAAGAATAAGTAGGTGAAATAAATCAATCGTTGCAGTAGTAGAATTTCAGTATAGAAATTTTCACATGGTATCGGAGCAGAGATCCGACAACTGGCAACAGGAGAGGAAAATCGATTATGGGTCAAAAGCATCATGCAGATGCATCCACTCAAGGGAAATCGCGCAGATTTCCAGAAGAATGCACATGGGACACTTACACCATGGGGCTCTGAGAATTCTTAGAGAAACAATATCAAGAGTTCCAGAACTAAGTACTGAACGAGAAGAGTATGCAGAGGGTGCGCTCTGGGCAAGTATGCCAAAGCAGCGTTTTCCAGAAGTAACAATAGGGCTAAGAGTGTGCTAGTATTGATACACTCGGACATCTGCGGATCAATGTCCACAAAAGCTCTTAGTGGTGCCGAATACTTCGTCACCTTCATCGATGACCATTCCAGGAAGACTTGGATCTACTTTATGAAAACCAAGGATGAAGTTTTCGGTCAATTAAAAGAGTTCAAGGCTCTAGTGGAGAATCTGACGGGTAAGAAGATAAAAGTGTTGCGCTCACACAATGGTGGAAAGTATGTTGACAAGGACTTCACCGATTTTTGCGCTAAGGAAGGTATCAGAAGAGAATGAACAATACCCTACAATCCAGAGCAGAATGGAGTAGCAGAAAGGAAAACATGACTATTGTGGAAGCAGCTAGGGCAATGTTGTATGATCAGGATATGCCTAAATTCCTATGGGCAGAAGCATGCAACACGACAGTTTATGTCCAGAACAGGACTCCTCATAGAGCATTGGGCAAAATCACTTCAAAGAAGGTCTTCACCGGGAAGACACCTGAAGTCAGTCATTTCAGGATATTTGGGAGTTTAGCGTATTGTCATATACCCGAAGAGAAGAGAAAGAAATTAGATCAAACTGCTAAGAAAGGATATCTTGTGGGATATAGCGAGAATGCTAAGGCATATAGAGTCTATCTTCCAGGGAGTAGGAAGGTAGTAGTTCGGCGGGATGTAAAGTTCATGGAGGATAGAGATTTCAAGAAATCCCGAGAAATGCCTTTCAAGGAGTAGTCGAAAGACGAGCCGTTGGTCAAACCACTTCAACCAGCGGAAACTAGTACCAGAAATTCTCCTGAAGACAAAGCTTCAGAACAAGAGGAATCTCAGGAAGAGGAAGAGCTGATAGATGTGCCTACTACTAGTGGAAGAACAAGTTGGGAACTCCAACAAATTCTACAGGATACAAAAGACTTCATTGGTGCACCCAGGAATAGTAAAAGGGAGCGAAGACAGCTAGACAGATACCAGGCCTTAGTAGCTCAAGTTGGGGAACCTTCTAGTTTTCAGGAGGTCGTTCAGCATCAAGAATGGGTGGATGCTATGGTGGAGGAATACAGCTCTATAATGGTCAATGATGTCTGGGAAGTGGTACGTAGGCCTCATGACAGATCAATGGTAGGTTTGAGATGAATCTACAAGGTCAAATATGCTGCAGACGGTAGTGTGGAGAAATACAAAGCCAGGTTTGTAGCTATGGGGTGTGCTCAGAAGGAAGGGATAGACTACGAAGAAACCTTCGCCCCAGTAGTCAGGTATACTTCTATTAGAACCATGATATCTCTTACAACACAGATGGGGTGGGAGATTCATCAGATGAATGTCAAGACAGCATTCTTGAACGAGGTAATAGAAGAGGAACTATACATTGAATAGCCAGAAGGTTTTGAGACACGTGAGAAGAAATCTCATGTATGAAGATTAAAGAAAGCCTTGTATGGGCTTAAACAGGCACCTAGGGCATGGTACGGTCGAATTGATGGCTACTTGCAGAAGATGGGGTTCATCAAGAGTGACGCAAACCCTATAATCTACTATCTGGTTGTAGAGAATGAGCCTCTAACCCTAGTATTAGATGTGGATGATCACTTCCTGACAAGATCATCCAGGCTCATCAAAGACTGCAAGAAGAACCTAGCCACAAAATTCGACATGAAGGATTTGGGACAGATGCATTATTTCCTGGGGTTGGAAGTTTGGTAGCAGAAAGGTGAGATCTTTCTTGGACAAGGGAGATATGCTACAGAAATCTTGAAGAGATTCAGGATGCAGGACTGTAGACCTATGGCTACTCCAATGATCACTAACTAGAAGAAGATTGATGCATCAGAAGATAAAGATGTTGATCCCACCTTCTACAGACAACTTATCGGGTCCCTGATGTATCTGGTCAATACCAGGCTAGACATTTGTTACACTGTCAACACCCTCAATCATTTCATGGTGGAACCTAATAGGGTGCATTGGGCAGCAGCCAAACATGTTCTCAGGTATATACAAGGAATAGTCGAGCATGGACTATTGTACACTAGAGGCAATGACATCATGATGATTGGGTTCACTGACGCAGATTAGGCTGGAAGTTCAGTAGATCGGAAAAGTACAATTGGGTATTGTTTCAACATTAGATCAAGAATGACCTCCTAGTGCAATAGGAAACAGAAATTCGTGGCTCTAAGCTTAGTTGAAGCAGAATACATGGCAACTAGCACAGCTTTGTGCGAAGCCATATGGCTTAGGAAATTGCTTGTGAATCTATTCAAGAGAAGGATGGAAGCGACCAGGGTCATGTGTGATAATCAGAGTTGCATCAAGCTCTCTGAGAATCCAGTATTTCATGATCGGTCAAAGCACATTGATATCAGGTGTCACTTTGTCAAACACTGTGTCCAATGAGGGGAAATAAAGTTGAGATACACTCCTACAGGAGAACAGGTGGCAGACATCCTCACTAAAGCTCTAGGAAGAACAAAGTTTGTTTATTTCAGGGAGAAGATGGGGATGGTAAAGAATCCATTTCAGTAGCAGAAATGGGTAAGTGTCAAGAGTTGCAGTGCAGTAGTTAGCAAGTGGCAGTGCTATGGGAAGCATAATGCAGCATGTTGAGAGGGAGTTGCAGTACAGGTGCGGCACTGGCAATGGCAGTGTCATGGGTAGCAGTACAAGAAGCAACAGTGCAAGAGATGTGAGGCAATAGGCCAAGCATCAGCACAGGTACCAATGTGGAAGATCAGTGTGATGTTTCTATAGTGACAAATTGCTAGAGCACATACCTCGCTAAGAGGGAGTGTTGATTTTTGGTCGCATCGAATGTGCTCTAGCCTTGAAATTTGGAGGAGAGGCTAAGGCACATGAGATCTCCAAGACCCAGAAATTGTTTTGAGAAATTCCACCGGAATGAGGAGTTATTAAAATAATAAATATTTTTAATGGGTTGACTTAGGAAAATAAAAATATTAATGGGTATTAATGAAGATAACAGTGAGAAGCTTCTAAGAGACGAGGATCGAGTATGTTTTAATCTTAGCCGTTGATTAGGGACTTAATCTTAGTCGTTGATTAGGGACTTAATCTCGACCATTGATTCGTCCACAGGAAAAGTATAAGAGAAGACTTGAGGATCATTTGGAGACACACCAGCAAATACTCAGTATCTCAAGGAAAATCGATTCTCAAGTAGAGGAGATCGATTTCAGAGGGAGAGTTGTAGGGTGGAGGAAGAGAAGGGCATCAGCAACAGGCAGAGACAAAGGAGGAGGTGATGCAGGGATAGTGGGAGACAACGCAGAGAGAGACACAGTCTAGAGGAGAGACGCAAAGCCTAAGGAGGCTAACGCAGAGGGACACAAAGCCACTCAGAGCCACGTTGGGCCACACAGAGTGATGCAGGGGTGACGCAGAAGTGGGAGCAGGGTCTGTCAAAAGGTATCAAAGGGAAAGTCTCAAGTGTTTTCTTTCAGTTTCTCTGTAAAATCATTCCTTATAAAAGCAATTGATGCTGAAGATTAATAAAGCCCTCATCTGTTGCACCGGATTTCCCACATTGGGTTTTTCTGGGGACAATTGTCCAAAATAACTGTGTTGATGTGATTGGTTCTTATGCATGTATTTTTCTCTAGGTAATTGTATGATAGTTGCAGCAGAATTTATTTTAATATTTACTGAAGGGATTTCGTAAATAACTTATCGTGAAGAATAAGTAAGTGAAATAAATCAGTTGTTGCAGTAGTAGAATGTTAGTTTAGAAATTTTCACAACAACAAGATTAGGACACTGTTAAAATTGGCAACTAGGGCCAAACTCCATGTGGGTCATCTTATTTATGGCAACTGATATTTCTGTTGGATTCCTCTTGTCGAGAGGTGTAGGATTCATCTAAGGATCATCCGATTCCGAGATGTATTCATGGAGATATGAATTTATTTGTGTTATGGGACAATTCGTCAAGGTCGGCTAGCAACCAAATTGCCCCCAATTGTGCTCAATGTTTTAGTATAAAAAGAGGTGGCTTGCTAGTCATTTGTATACACACTCTTCTTGTGATCTCTTCCTCTCCACTTGTCTTTGGGTTTTGGTGGGAGGAGAGATCCTAAGAGACTACACAACCCTAATAAGAAGAAGCCCTAGCTCTACGCTGTCATGAAGGAGGCTTTAATGAAGCTACAATAACGCAACAAGGAGAGATCTAATCGCAAGTCTAAGAGAGACCATATTCGTTGTCCTAAAAGGCTTCTTAACGCTATCCTAAAGGAAGGAATCCTAGCCGCAATAAGGAAGAGTCCTAATCAGAAAATATCTAGCCTTACCTAATCCTAAATGCAGTCATGAAGGCAGAATGCCCTAGCCACAGGTTTAAAGGGAGTTTATGCAGCACAAGAGACCTGTCCACGCAGCAAGAAGATGTCACCTAACCGCAGTCACTAGAAGCCTCTACGCTGCCCTAAAATGAAGGATCTATGCAACGTAATGTAGGATCCTTTCACGCTAGGCAGAGGAGCCCTTATCTACCCCTAAACGCAGTCAAAAGGAAGACGGTTCACGCTGCCCTAACCACAGTCTTATGAGTCACAAACTGGTGCCCTAGACGTTGTCAATTCACAGTCCATGAAGGGAAATCAATCCTCAGTTAAGGAGGACGGTTAGAAGGAATGTTAGAGGCCTATTAGAGATAGTTATGTAGAGACCTTAACGTTGTCTCTATATACCCTAATGTTGCCCTAAACGCAGTCATGGTAAAGTCCTTAATGTTGTCCATAAGGAGATCCCTAACTCGTTGTTCTAGGCCGCAGTTAACAAGGGGTTCATCTACAACAAAAGGAGGATGTACATACTGCGTTGTAAGGAAAGGTGATTATGCAGTTATAAGGTTGATTGGAAGACAGTGTTGTCATGATGTTGTAGATGATATGGGTGTTAAGCAATGTTTCGGCATATTGGTGATGAGCTTGATTTGAAGGGTTGCTATAGCTAGCTGCTTTGCTAGGTTGCAGGCAGCTAAGTCTGTCCCATGACAGTATTGCAGTGTACACCACAGTGATGATGAAAAGTATATTAAGATGCAGCATACTTGGATAGATGCAACAAGAATAATGAATGCAGTGACTGCTGTGGGCAGCATGGTGCGGTATGGTGCAGCACAACGAATGCAGCATGGGGCAGCATTATGGTACAGCATGATGATGATGGACATGGATGTATAGCAACAACTCAATGCATTGCAGCAGCTTGTTGATGATGGGTACATCATGGTAATGAGGTACTACTTGATGAGAGCAGCTCAGTGATTGGGTGCAGCACAGTGTCAGGTGCAGCACAATGAGGTGTAGCACAGTGAGATGAAGCATGGTAATGGAGTCACCTTGGAGGATCAGTTGAAGCAGTATGCCTTCACCTGAGATCAGATCAGCTACCTCATTATGTTGTCTTCATGGTGAAGATCTCTGCTCTTATCTTGTCAAGTCAAAGTGTTGACTTCTGATGTATATGTATTATCTCTCTCTCTACTGAACTATTGAAGAACATAAGAAGAATTGATCAAGGGTTTCCCCACATTGGGGTTTGTCCCTGGCTAGCGCCACATCTTGTGTCCTCTTGTCTTGGCTTGTTTTCTATGATTTATGTTTATGTTCTATCTACATTTTACTATCATGCTAAATGTGATTGCTAATCTGGAATTGATATTGAGCTAATATGGAAAATTGAAGTAAATTTGCGATCAGCATAGAACATACCTAAAATTAACATGGTATCAGAGCTGAGGTGAAGACAAAGCCCAAGCAAGAGTGAAAGAGCAATCACTGAAGACAATTGGAAAGGCTCAATGGCTTCCTCATCCCTCTTCAAATTCACCAAGGGTGAAGTCGAATCAAACAAGATCATCAGAGTGGCGCAGCGGAAGCATCTGATGGCCTACCTAAAGATCACTTCAATGGGAAGTCCGGATCTAAGTGTGGAAGGAAAGGCAAATGCCTTGGTTGCAATAAAATTGGCCATTATGCGAGGGAGTGTCTGAATAGAAGGGACACATCACTTGATGATGATAACAATCATTCCAAGGACATCTTCAATGAAATGGCCGACTCTTCAAAGAAAGCAAGGAACTCCAAACTCTTTGGGAATCTAGCTTATTCATTATAGTGCTTCAAAGCACTTCATCAGATTGAAGGAAGCTCTCTCTAATTTGGTAGAAATGGAAACAATCGTGGGGATTATACTTGGAGTCAATGCCACCTATCCCGAAAAGGGTGTAGGGAATGTTACCCCTCAATTGAATGAGGGTAACACAATTCATTTACAAGAAGTTCTTTATGTACCTGATCTCAAGAAGAACCTGGTGTCCATTTCAGCAATGGAAGTCAAAGGTTTCAAGGTGGCATTCATCGATGGAAAGGTACGTGTTTGAAAATGGAATTTTCAAAGATGCTTTTATTCTTGGGTTCAGGGTTGGCAATTTGTATCAAGTTGCAGGAAGTCCATTGGGGACCATGTCAGTTGACACATCTCTTCTATAGCACCGAAGGTCTGCTTATTATGGGGCCCTACCCGATGTGAGTCAGATGGTGACAGGGATGCCTGAATTCAAGAAGAGCATGAAGGTACATGTTCGAGATGTACCGAAAGAAAATCTTACAAGGGGACCATTCCCCTCATGTAGCAAGTCCACAGGTTTGGAACAACCCGAGGGGTTTGAGATTCATGATCACGAATCTCATGTATGCAGGTTGAAGAAATCTCTCTATGATTTAGAGGTAACACCCCGGGCTTGATATGAGAGGATTGATAGCTTTCTGATGAAGCTGAGATTCACTAGGAGTGAAGCAGATCCAAACCATTGCTTGAAGGTTGTGGATAAACCTCTCATACTGGCACCTTATGAGGAAGAACTCTTTTTGACAGGTGTAGACCCTCTCATTTACAAAAGTAAGAGGGAGTTGGATTCTGGATTTGAAATGGTAAACTGCAAGCTCGTGACTACCTTAATGGAGCTTAACTTTCAGAAGTTATGTGGTAGTGATGCCGGACATGATTTGGCAAATGGCTCTGAGTTTCATAAACTCATTCTAGCGTTGATGTTCTTCGTGAACTCCCGTCTGGATATATGTTTTGCAGTTAGCATGTTGATCTCATATATGGTTGAGCCTCACTAGATTGGTGCCAAGAATCTTCTGAGATATCTTCGAGGAACAATCTCTTATGGATTGAGATACACTGCCGAAAATGTGAAGCTACATGATTATTTGAATGCAGACAATGTGGAGGATCGCAAGAGCACTTCTGGGTGTTGGTTCTCTTTGGGTTCTGCTATGGTATCCTGGATGAGCAGGAAGTAGAAGTCGGTTGCTTTGAGCACCGTTGAGACCGAATACATAGCTACGAGTATGGCCTCATGTGAAGCTACCTGGTTGAGGAAGCTCTTCAGTGAGTTGTTTGGACACATGTCGGATACCACCGTGATCTTCTGTGACAACCAGAGGGGGATTCGATTTTTGAGGAATCCCGTATTTTATGATCGCTCCAAGCATATAGACATCAGGTACCACTTTATCTGGGATATGGTACATCGAGGAGCAAGAAGGCTCCATCGCATTGGGACTGATGTGCAAGTCTCTGACATTCTGTCGGAGCCCCTGGGAAAGGTCAAATTTGTGACTTTTCGAGAACGACTAGGAGTCGTGGAGAGACTCTTTACTAAGGGTCATGTATGATATGGACATTGAGCTCTGGGGGCTTGGGGGTACATCTTGGAGCGATGAGCAACCATAGGGTGAGTGGTTCAGCCTTCCTCTAGTGGTTTTCTATGTAGGCAAGACGAGTGGTTCATCCTTCTCCTGCTGAGAAATAGTCATAGGGTGAGTGGTTCAGCCTTCCCCTAGTGATTTGTTGTGTACAGGGTGAGTGGTTTAGCCTTCCCCTGGGATACCCCTGGCAACATGTAGGCAGGATGAGTGGTTCATCCTTCTCCTGCTGAGACATCCTACCCATGCAGTCTGGGACTCATGGGAAGTACCTCTCATCTGGCCAATGAGCAAGGAAATGAGGATAGGGACCATAGTAGCACCGATGGACGCATCGTGTTACTACCGTACTCCCTATGCTAGGATGATATTGATCTGGGATCATTTGGAACTGACTTTGGGTCAGTAAGAGTGATATAACTCAGTCTCTTTTGGAAATGATTTCGGATCAGTAAGAGTGGTATGATACACTCTCTTTATTTGGAACTGATTTCGGATCAGTAAGAGTGGTATGACACACTCTCTTCATTGGAACTGACTTCAGGTCAGTAAGAGTGGTATGAGACACTCTCTGTTATATGGGACTGACTTCGGGTCAATAGAGGATGGTATGATACATTCTCGATCACTTCTTCATCTTCATAGTTCAGCAGAGCAATGCAAGGCACTGATGGCAGAGATAGTACAGTGTGGCAGATGGATTGGTAGATGGAATTCTCCCTAGTTGAGAGGGAGTGTTAAAATTGGCAACTAGGTCCAAACTCCATGTGGGTCATCTTATTTATGGCAGATTATATTTTTGTTGGATTCCTCTCGTCGAGAGGTGTAGGATTAGTGTTAAAATTGGCAACTAGGTCCAAACTCCATGTGGGTCATCTTATTTATGGCAGATTATATTTTTGTTGGATTCCTCTCGTCGAGAGGTGTAGGATTGATCTAAGGATCATCCGATTCTGACATGTATTCATGGACATATGAATTTATTTGTGTTATGGGACAATTCGTCGAGGTGGCCAGCAACCAAATTGCCCCCACTTGTGCTCAACGTTTTAGTATAAAAAGAGGTGGCTTGCTAGTCATTTGCACACACACTCTTCTTGTGATCTCTTCCTCTCCACTTGTCTTTGGGTTTTGGTGGGAGGAGAGATCCTAGGAGACTAGCAGCCCTAATAAGAATAAGCTCTAGCTCTACGTTGTCTTGAAGGAGGCTTTAATGAAGCTACAATAATGCAGCAAGGATAGATCTAATCACAAGTCTAGGAGAGACCCTATTCGCTGTCCTAAAAGGCTTCCTAACATTGTCCTAAAGGAAGGAATCCTAGCCGCAATAAGGAAGAGTCCTAATCACAAAGATCTAGCCTTACCTAACCCTAAACGCAATCATGAAGGCAGAATGCCCTAGCCGCAGGTCTAAAGGGAGTTTATGCAGCAGAGGAGACCTGTCCACGCAGCAAGAAGATGTCACCTAACCGCAGTCACTAGAAGCCTCTACGCTGCCCTAAAATGAAGGATCTATGCAACGTAATGTAGGATCCTTTCACGCTGGGCAGAGGAGCCCTTATCTACCCCTAAACGCAGTCAAAAGGAAGACAGTTCACGCTACCTAACCACAGTCTCATGAGTCACAAACTGGTGCCCTAGACGCTGTCAATTCACAGTCCATGAAGGGAACTCAATCCACAGTTAAGGAGGACAGTTAGAAGGAATGTTAGAGGACTGTTAGAGACAGTTAAGTAGAGACCTTAACGTTGTCTCTATATACCCTAACGCTGCCCTAAACGCAGTCATGGTAAAGTCCTTAATGTTGTCCATAAGGAGATCCCTAACTCGTTGTTCTAGGCCGCAATTAACAAGGGGTTCATCTACAGCAAAAGGAGGATGTACATACTGCGCTGTAAGGAAAGGTGACTGTGCAGTTATAAGGCTGATTGGAAGACAGTGTTGTCATGATGTTGTAGATAATAAGTGTGTTAAGGACTGTCTGGGCATATTGATGATGAGCTTGATTTGAAGGGTTGCTACAGCTAGCTGCTTAGTGTACACCACAGTGATGATGAGCAGTATATTAAGATGCAGCATACTTGGATGGATGCAGCATGAATAATGAATGCAGTGACTGTTGTGGGCAACATGGTGCAGTATGGTGCAGCACAATGAATGCAGCATGGGGCAGCATTATGGTACAACATGATGATGATGGGCATGGATGTACAACAGCAGCTTGTTGATGATGGGTACATCATGGTGATGAGGTATTGCTCAATGATGGAGCAGCATAGTGATGAGAGCATCTCAGTGATTAGGTGTAGCAAAGTGTCAGGTGCAGCATGATGATTGGGTGCAGAGCGGTGAAGTGCAACACAGTGAGATGCAGCATGGTGATGGAGCCACCTTGGAGGATTAGTTGAAGCAATATACCTTCATCTGAGATCAGATTAGCTACCTCATTATGTTGTCTTCATGGTGAAGATCTCAGCTCTTATCTTGTCAAGTCAAAGTGTTGACTTCTGATGTATATGTATTATCTCTCTCTCTATCCTATGTATGTGGGCAATATATCTCACGTACACCTTGGTAACCTTGCTAGTTACCAAATCAAGCAAAAAGAATCTCAAAAAATAGGACTTTGGCACATAGTCTCTAATGTCTCTTATACAAACTCTGGGTTGGAGATTATTTTTCGTTGGAGATTGTTTTTAGCTTAAAGAACTCCAATACAAAGTTGGTTTTATCATACCTATCGTGACTTCTTTCTCTGTTCGTTCCACAACTATAAAAATCATTCCATTTTTTATTTGTATGCAGACATTGACCTCCAATCTCTTTCATTCTACTAGTCGGCATAAGCGATTGAAACACCCGACGATGTATAAAGTCGCACAGTTGTTTGGCTACAACATCATGTTTACGTCTACACAACACAAAAATTAAAGTGGTTGCAATGACATAGAAAAATGTTTTGGATTTAAATGATTTCACTGCAAACATCAGAGACGATCTCAAAGAATTCTTTGGGAGAAAAGTATCATTGAATCTTCTCGGCATATCTCAGATCAACTCCAGCAATGAAAGTGCAAAGTTAAGTGAAATGTGCTTCTATAAGACTGGATCTCTATTGATGAAGGAGTCAACACTGTCAGACCACCTATGCTTGGGTTTGTGTGAGTTTGCACCACAAAAGGGTGTGCCCTTTTGTGGGCAAAGAACCCAAGCATTGGGATTTTGTACCCAAGGTATGGGTGTGAAATCAAGAAAATGAATTATTATTTAATATTTATTCATTGTTGCAAGTGGAGAACCCTTAGAGGAGAAATGGCGACCTAAGGCTACGATGAAGGGTCTTGATCAAATGATGAAATTAATTTTCCTTAAGTTAGTTGGGGTTTCTCTAGAAACTTCAAGTCGGCCTAGGCTTGGGAAGACACCATTTGAGGGCAAATTCTACCATGATGAGAAAACTATAAGGGAAATTGTGAAAATCATTTGATTATCCAACAAGTGCAATTATTTTCAAGTGAGGACTGATCCAAGGAGGCCGCATACCTCAAGAAGTCGAGCTAGATAAGGAGCAAGAAAAAGGGTTTTGTGTTTGTCTTTTTGTCTCATGCTATGGTTCAAGTTCAAGGAGGATGTTGTACGAGTTTGGTGAGGGTTTCAATGGGAAAGTTTGTGCATCGATGTAGTGGAAGAGACTTGTGGAAAAGGGCCTAAAGTTTTGGGCTAATAGCAGTGGTACTTCTGTGATCTAGTTGCAAAGTCTTGTATACCTCGAATGAGGTTGTTTTGGTATGTCGTGAGGATTGGAGGAAAGTTGGAGTAATGACGCATGCCATAGAGGACAAATGCAACAAGTACAGGGCTGGAAGAAGGGTACCGCAGGTCTAAAGTAACCATAGATTTGGGGTTGCAGAGATCTGTAACAAGACCTAAGATATTAGTCAAGAAAATGAATAGAATTGTGGTTGCTTGGAGGCAAAGTGGTAGCGTCCTCAAGGAGATAGATTGCTAAGTTTGGAGGGTTGTCCACTTGGTTTTGCACAACAATTTTGATACGTCATAGTTAGGGCTTCTTCCTATGCAGAGAGCCATCCTATGGTCTGTACAAATCTCAATGAAAGAGTATCCCAAATCTATGATGAATGAAGAGGGTCGAGACCCTAGAAAGGGCGGCAGATGACTCTTTGTTGTGGGTAGAAGTTTGAGATGGAAGGACAGCAACAAGGGTGATTTAGTATAGGAAAATAGAAGAGTTATACAAAGGTTTGAACAACAATTGTAATTAGCCCTAAGAACAGGGATATAGAACGCATATTATCACTGTTAGTGGATTGTTTGGAATAGCCCTAGATCTGGACAATTTAAGGAGACAAATTGCAGAAGAAACAGCAGTCTTGGAAGCCTTAGATTAGTCATGGTGTTGACTGTGTATGGGTAATTTTGGAATCCCTTTAGAATCTATCTTATCATTGTTGGCGGGTTGTTTGGAATAGCCCTAGATCTGGACAATTTAAGGAGACAAATTGCAGAAGAAAGGGCAGTCTTGGAAGTCCTAGATTAGTCATGGTGTTAACTGTGTATGGGTAATTTTGGAAGCCCTAAGGGTGGAGCTTTGAAGGATGAGAGGGCTAGATCTAGTGTGACCTAGGAGTAGCATTTTGGAGCATCCAGGACGTTGACAAGTGGGTAGTCTAGAAGACCTCAAGTACAGTGTTCATGAAAGGAATCAATTGGTGGGCTAGATCTAGTGTGACCTACGAGTAGCATTTTGGACCATCCAGGACGTTGACAAGTGGGTAGTCTAGAAGACCTCAAGTACAGTGTTCATGAAAGGAATCAATTGGTTGTTAGGAGGCAGAGTGATGGAGCCCTAATTCAACTTATGAAAGGAGCAATATTGTTGATAAGAGGGCATATCCAAAAGACCCAAGGAGCAAACTTCTTAATGGAGCTAGAAGGTTTCCAGTGGGCATATCCATGAGACAAATTTCAGTGACACAAAAAGAGTTGTGATCATTGATAGTGGCAGCTGAAGATGCAAGTGCAGTGATCCGCAGATTGGAGGCAAGAGGACCCGCCAGATGTGTTCAACATACGAGGACTGAAAGGGCTATAGTGCGTGTTGTCAACAAGTAGGTCAAGTGTACTTTGTTTAGGGTAGATTGGTGGTCATAGCAATTGACACCAAGCCATAGATGTGTCCTTATATTAGGGTTGTATGTAGGGGCCATGATCCCAAAGACTGTTGTATTATAGTTTGTAATATAACAAGTAGAGGATTTAAAAAGTTATAAAAATTCATGTGCACTAGTTGATTCACTAATGTATGTTAATTTGTTGTTCAAAGTAAAAGTGTTGTCACATTTGAGTGTCTTTATGTTCGTGATTTTAGACTCGAACGAAATGCTTGAGTGTCGTGGAAAAATCAACAAGCTTGCACTTGAATTAAACATATACATGCCTGCCCTCGCATGGCTAATATTATAGTAGCAGCAATCATGAAAAATAAGCACTAAAGATGTGAACCTGAGTATAACTTTTCTATTTCTTTCATATCAAAGTTTTAGGAAAAAATATTGAATCTCACACACATGATAAAGATCATACTACCTCAAAACCATTACAAAAGGATAAATCGTTGGGCAAAAAACAAATATTTCAGTGTATTAAAGGACATTAGTATTTTGTAGGAAAAAAGTATGGCTCACCCATCCTTTGTGCCAAGTTTGTAGAATTTATAATGTATCTTCACCACTTGACTTTCGTAGATTATACAATTGTAGTCGTTCATTACATAAAGAAGATCATTATGGTTGATTATGAGAGCATAGATAACACATAATAAATTGAATAGCAAACAAGTGGAGCAAGAAATTAGCAAAAGATACTTTTAAGTGAAATGCACTGCATATAGATATGTTAACTCACCTTCATTTATGAAGAATAACCTCCATTTTCTCTTTCTGCTTCCTTCATTTCTTTCTCTGTGTGCTTCCTTCATTACCTTTTCCACACCCAACAAATGAACCAAGACCAAACTACAAAAGACATGAAAAAATGAAAACGAGTACAACAAACCCAACAAATGAAACCAAGACCAAACTACAAAAAATGAGAAAAAAAGCTAACAAAAAAAAAGTAAAATAAGTACAACTCGAAGCATGGCCATGCTCAAACTCAATAAAATTATTAAAAATATATAAATATAAAAATAAAATAAAATAAACAAAAAAAATGCACACAAGAAAAAAGAAAATTTCAAATATCCCCTTTGCACATCATCTCTCCTACAATGTGCTCTCCTCTGCTGAAAGGAAAAAAAGTGGGTTGAATAAGGTTAAAATATACACACAATTAGTAATGGTAAGCATATTTCAAAACCAATAATTATTCATAATAGAAAACGCACCTCCCCTAGAGTTTGTTTTATAATGATGGACACTCTCTTTTGTATTCCACTTGTTCGTGCTCATCAAAACAAACCATCTACAACAGATACAAAATAAGATATTAGAATCATTATATAAGTTAAACTAAAGAGTCTAACGCAATAATTAATCGTAATAAGAAAAACACCTTTCTTTAAGACTGTTATATAAAAGGGGAGAGTCCATTTTGTATTTCATGTATTCATGTTCAATGGAACAAGCCATTTGCACTAGATATACAATAAAATATTAGATTTCTAATAGAATTTAAACTAGAGAGTTTGAAAGTATGAACTTGCCAAGCAACTTGTAGGGCTCGTAGAATCGTTATATAAGTTAAACTAAAGAGTCAAATGCAATAATTAATCGTAATAAGAAACACACCTTTCTTTAAGACTGTTATATAAGAGGAGAGAGCCCATTTTGTATTTCATGTATCCATGCTCAATGGAACAAGCCATTTGCACTAGATATATAATAAAATATTAGATTTCTAAGAGAATTTAAGCTAGAGAGTTTGTTTTATAATGATGGACACTCTCTTTTGTATTCCACTTGTTCGTGCTCATCAAAACAAACCATCTACAACAGATACAAAATAAGATATTAGAATCGTTATATAAGTTAAACTAAAGATTCGAACGCAATAATTAATCGAAATAAGAAAGACACCTTTCTTTAAGACTGTTATATAAAAGGGGAGAGCCCATTTTGTATTTCATGTATTCATGCTCAATGGAACAAGCCATGTGCACTAGATATACAATAAAATATTAGATTTCTAACAGAATTTAAACTAGAGAGTTTGAAGGTATGAACTTGCCAAGCAACTTGTAGGGCTCGTAGAATCATTATATAAGTTAAACTAAAGGGTCGAACGCAATAATTAATTGTAATAAGAAACACGCCTTTCTTTAAGACTGTTATATAAGAGGGGAGAGCCCATTTTGTATTTCATGTATTCATGCTCAATGGAACAAGCCATTTGCACTAGATAAACAATAAAAATATTAGATTTCTAAGAGAATTTAAACTAGAGAGTTTGAGAGCATGAACTTGTCATGGAACTTGTATGGCTCGACCCTACTAAGTTGCATGACAAGTTCATACCTTCAAACTCTCTACTTTAAATTCTATTAGAAATCTAATATTTTATTATATATCTATTGCAAATGGCTTGTTCCATCGAGTATGAATACATGAAATACAAAATGGGCTCTCCCCTTTTATATAACAGTCTTAAAGAAAGGTGTGTTTCTTATTACGATTAATTATTGCGTTCGACTCTTTAGTTTAACTTATATAACGATTCTAATATCTTATTTTGTATCTGTTGTAGATGGCTTGTTTTGATGAGCACGAACAAGTTGAATACACAGGGGAGTGTCCATCATTATAAAACAAACTCTAGGGGAGGTGCATTTTCTATTATGAATAATTATTGGTTTTGAAATATGTTTACCATTACTAATTGTGTGTATATTTTAACCTTATTCAACCCACTTGTTTTCCTTTCAGGAGAGGAGAACACATTGTAGGAGAGATGATGTCCAAAGGGGATATTTGCAATTTTTCTTTTTTCTTGTTTGCATCTTTTGTTTTCTAAGTTTGAGCATGGCCATGTTTTGAGTTGTACTTATTTTTCTTCTTTTTTTATGTTCATTTTTTGTAGTTTTGTCTTGGTTTCATTTGTTGGGTGTGTTGCACTCGTTTTCCTTTATTTTCCTTTTTTTCATGTTTTTTGTAGTTTGGTCTTGGTTTCATTTTGTTGGGTGTGGAAAAGGAAATGAAGGAAGCACACAGAGAAAATGGAGGTTATTGTTCATAAATGAAAGTGATTTAACATACCTATATGCAGTGCATTTCACGTAAAAGTATCTTTTGCTAATTTTTGGTTCCACTTGTTTGTTGTTCAATTTATTAGGTGTTACCTATGCTCTCATAATCAACTATAATGATCTTCTTTATGTAGTGAACGACTACAATTGTATAATCTACAAAGCTCAAGTGGTGAAGATACACTAGAAATTCTACAAACTTGGCACAAAGGATAGGTGAGACATATTTTTCTCCTACCAAAATATTATTGTCCTTTAATACACTGAAATAATTGTTTTTTGCACAACGATTTATCCTTTTGTAATGGTTTCAAGGTAGTATGATCTTGTTCATGTTTGTGAGATTCAAGAACTTTTCTTAAAACTTTGATATGAAAGAAAAAGAAAAGTTATACTTAGGTTCACATCTTTAGTGCTTATTTTTCATGATTGTTTCTACTATAATATTAGCCAAGGGAGGGCAGGTATGTGTATGGTTAATTCGAGTGTAAGCTTGTTGATTTTTCCACGACTCTCAAGAATCTGGTTCGAGTCTAAAATCATGAACACAAAGACACTCAAATGCGACAGCACTTCTACTTTGCACCACGAAATAACATACATCAGTGAATCAACTAGTGCACATGACAATTTTTAATTTTTTATACCCTCTACTTGTTATATTATAAATTATAATACAACAGTCTTAGGGCTCACGTACGAGGGATCATGGCCCTTCAATACAGCCCTGATATAAGGACATAACTAGGGCTTGGTGTCAACTGATATGACCACCAATCTACCCTAAACAAAATACACTTGACCTACTTGTTGACAACACGCACTATAGCCCTTTCACTCCACGTACCTTGAACACATTTGGCAAGTCCCCTTGCCTCCCAATTTGTTGATCACTGCACTTGCATCTTCAGCTGCCACTATCAATGATCACAACTCCTTTTGTGTAAACTTTGGCTCACAGATATGCCCACTAGCAACCTTCTAGCTCCATTAAAAATTTTGTTCCTTGGGTCTTCTAGATATGCCCTCTTGTCAACCATATGGCTCCTTTCATACGCTAAACTAGGGCTCCATCACTCTGCCTCCTAACAGTGCATTGATTCCTTTCATGAACACTGTACTTGAGATCTTCTAGACTACCCACTTGTCAACGTCCTGGATGCTCCAAAATGCTACTCCTAAGTTATGTTACCCACCATTTTGTGGGTGATATCCTTAGGAGAAAAAAAATTCTCCAATTTGGTCCTCAACCGGCAACCAGCAGCCCCTTGCGGCCACCAACTAGCTCATTGTTCCATTTCTCTGCCATCTGAGCTAGCCATGTGGTCCCTCACCCGTCTGTCATGATTGTATGTTTGAAGGTGGGCCTCCCGAATCTAAAGGTATGCCTTGTCATTTGGTAATTGAGTAGCGTAGTTTGCTTATCATGGACACTTATGGGCATGGATTAATGGGGGGATTTGGCAGAAAGAATGGGCTAGGTTTGTGCTCTTATCCCCTAGACCCCTTTTGGATATTAACCTTGGATACTAGTCCCGTGGGATCTCTTTTACTGACCAGTTGGCTTCAGGGATGGTATTTCACAGGAAACCCTAATTTTGGTTGTGTGGTATGGCTCCCTTATCCGCATATATTACCCCCTTTCCACTCATTATTACCCCATTTATCATTTCTCCCACCTGGGTCCACATTCCTTCACTGGGTCCACATAGGGTTAGCTCGCCCCTTCCCCTTGCCCACACCTTGGGTCAAGCCTGGAATGATGCCTCGGAGGTTGATGCAGCTAAAAAGAAAGATAAAAGCATATTTGGCCACATTCAATAGAAAAATGTACCTCAAAATGCAAAAGATGGTCGGGACAAACACATTTAGCATGTGGGCAAAAGCCAATACATGAGATCTACTCCATCACCATGGCCATCACCCTAGTTCCTACAGGCTCTACGAGCCTCCTTCATCATATAGGAACCCATGGTTGTCCTAACCGCTAGTGGGCAATGAACCGCCCTACTGTAAAAAGGGGGTATTCACTGCTATATCCCATACATCATGCTCTTGCCCCTTGAGCCCAGAGTAGTTAATCAAAGAAAAATCATAAAAAGGCAAAAGGCATATAAAGAAGGATGGAAAAATCAAGGTCGAGGCACCTCATGTATCACGATTGCTCCCTCTTAAATGTTATAATCCCAAGTATGGGCTTCCCTTTTATTATCTACCCTTGCACCCCATCATGTGGCCCAGGGTTGCCCCTTCTCATCCCCTACTTCATTCACCTATCTATCACATACCACCACCTTTTAAAGGATGTACCTTGAGCATATTATCCCCCTTAGAAGTAGAAACCACCTAATAGGATACTTGGTTAACCCCACTTGGATTTTGGGAGACATTGGCACATCCCGAAGCCCATTATGGAAGGGTGGGTCATTATGAAGTCCCACACCTATGGTCCATGGTTGGTAAGCTCATTTACTCGATTTCTCTAATGACTTGTTGTATTGGAAGGCTAGGGGACGCATTGTATCTCATGCAAGATTGCAGATGGTCTCCATCTTGGGTTTGGTCTCCCTATACGGGGTCCTAATCCTCCAGAGGGCTACATTGGCACATGTAGGGTGTGTGTTGAGAACCATGGGCCTCCACAGCAGTAGATAGCACTACATGGATCCCCGAGGATGTTCAGAGATGCTCGAGATTCACCTATTGGACGAGGAAGATGCACCCGGTTCACCTTGGCCCAGCCGGCCCCAAAGATGTACCATACACTTGAGAGCTGACCCAGGGCTTGTAGGATGATGTGGCATCCCCTACACCATCATCAGAGCCCTTGATGATCTACAAGCATCTTCGACTCATTTGAAGACCCACTAGGAGCACCACAAGTTTATTATTTGGAGAACAAGGGGCCAACCCCTTGTCCATCACTTTTGAGGGGCACCTATGGACCTCACTAGGCCACTTGGAGGGAGCTATGACATGTGTTATTCATCATCTGACCTCTTAAGAGGCTTATTATTTCATTTATGAGGTAGTTTGGTGGGCTTGTCACCAAAAGTTAGGTTATTAGCACATTATTTTATTCTTGGGACATATGTAGGCCTAAGAGACTAATTCAAACTCCTAATTAGTGTATAAATACAAGTGACATGAGTTCATTTTTTCATCATCACTTGGATTGATCATTAGCTGTTGTGAGAATTTCGCATTCTTTGGAGGAGATTTTTGGATGAATGGATGAATTTTGATGTTTGGTTAAATCTTCTTTGCCTTGGAGCTTCTCTTGTTGGCAAATTTGATGTATATTCTTCTTGCATGTAAGTACCTTTAAAAAAATATTTTGGTTATGTAATTTTGCTACATCATGATGTATTCTAGGGCTTCTTTACTACATCAATTTATGCAAGGTTTTGGAAATTAAGTTTCTAAATGGTGTTGTATCGTGATTGGGTCATGCAATGAATAAATGAATGTTCCTATGGATAACTATTTCTCCTGATAAGTCATCGAATTATGCTAAACGAAGTATAAAGACCTTGAAGTTGCTTCAAACTAGCCCTAAGCCTAGCGAAGTGTCTTCTAGGCCTCCTTGATAAGTTGAAATCGAGCCAAACCCTAATTTATCCATGACTCCATCTCTCCCAAAGAGCAAGGCACTAGTCTTCCACTGGTGATCACTTTAAAGAATATTTTTCTTCACCTTCTCTCTTTCTTTCTAGGCCTAGCCTACATAGGTCACCTAGGGCATCACTTATCTCACAATCTAGCCATCCAAATACTTTGATCTTTGGTCCATAACTGCGTTGAAGTTTGCTCTAGAGGCCCTCCAAATTTGAGGCAAATCCGACTGTGGGATCTCGCGATATTGCAAGCCCTAGCTCGAACATTGTTTCTTGCCCTAGGTTTCCTTTGGCTAGTGACCTTATTGGGATTATTGCATCAAATTCAAAGGAAATTTCTCCTTTAATCCCATTCTCCCCCTCAATTACGTTAATCACACTCTTGGTTGATAAATTCCATCCCCTTGACCTAATTCTAGGTCCACTTGGTCCCGTGTGGTCCCACAACTTATTGAAGCAAATTTCACAAAGACCACTTGGAATCCAACTTTCCACAAGGATTTTAGGAGCTAAGAGTCTTCTTGACAAGTCATATACTCAAACCCTAGCTCTTAAAATTCCCCTAAGCCCTTCCTAGAGAGCCTTTCATCTTGCTTTCAAAGAAAGCAAGCCATATATCTGAGCCTCTCTTGTGAATAGGCTTCTAGGATCACCTCTCATCCTATCATTGATCCATTCATTTTCGCGATCCTTAGTATAACGAGTCTACTCCCATTAGTGAAAGTCCGCAAAGAGTCGGGAGCTTTAGTCGAGGTGACAGTGGGTTATTGCTCCATTGTTTCCCTTGACCTAGTAGTAGCCCTTCAAGGATCCCCTTTTAGGACCCCTGCTAGTTTGAGCGGTAACAGGGCACACTAGATCTAGCCCTCTCAGCTGCCCTTTCATCCTTCAAAGCTCAACCCTCAGGGCTTCCAAAAGTACCCATACACAGTTAACACCATGACTAATCTAGGACTTCTAAGACTACCTTTCTTCTGCAATTTGTCTCCTTAAATTGTCCAGATCTAGGGCTATCCCAAACAACCCACAACCAATGATAAGATACATTCTAAAGGGATTCCAAAATTACCCACACACAGTCAACACCATGACTAATCTAGGGCTTCCAAGTCTGCCCTTTCTTCTGCAATTTGTCTCCTTAAATTGTCTAGATCTAGGGCGATTCCAAACAACCCACCAACAGTGATACGATGTGTTCTATATCCCCATTCTTAGGGCTAATTACAACTGTTGTTCAAACCTTTGAACAGGCCTTCTCTTTTCCTCTACCACATCACCCTTGTTGCTGTCCTTCCATCTCAAACTTCTTGCCACAACAAAGAGTCATTTGCTTGCCTTTCTAGGGTCTCAACCTTCTTCATTCATCACAAATCTGGGCTATTCTTTCACTGAGATTTGGACAGACCATAGGATGGCTCTTTTCATAGGAAAAAGCCCTAACTATGGCATATCAAAACTATTGTCCAAAACCTCCTGGACAACCCACCAACCTTAGCAATCTATCTCCTTGAGGATGCTACCACTTAGCCTCCAAACAACCACGGTTCTGGTCATTTTCTTGACTGATATCCTAGGCTTTGCTACAAATCTCTGCGACCCCAAATCTAGGGTTACCTCAAACCTGCGGTACCCTTCTTCCAACCTTGTACTTGTTGCATTGGTCCTCTAAGGCATGTGACGTTACTCCAGCTTTCCTCCAATCCTCACGGCATACCAAAACAACCTTATTCTAGGTTTTTTGGCCCTCTAATAAGGCACAAGACTCTACAGCTAGATCACAGAGCTACCACTGCTATTAGCCCAGAACTTTCAGCCCTTTTCCACAAGTCTCTTCCACTACTTGGATGCATAGACTTGTCCACTGAAATCACCAAACTCAACTAGCATCCTCCTTGAACATGAACCAGAGCATGAGACAAAAAGACAAACACGAAACCCTTCTTCTTGCTCTTTATCTAGCTCGGCTTCCCAAGGTATGCGGCCTCCTTAGATCAGTCCTCACTTGAGAAGAATTGCATTTGTTGGATAATCAAATGAGTTTCACAACTTCACTTCTTATAGTTTTCTCATGATGGTAGACTTTGCCCTCAAATGGTGTCTTTCCAAGCCTAGGCTGACTTAGAAGTTTCTAGACTAAACCCAACTAACTTGAGGAAAATTAATTTCTTCATTGCATGAAGACCCTTCATCCCTGGGATTTTGGGTGTTCACCCCCGAGCCCGATTCCTGAGCTTGCGAGGACTACTCAAGGGCAAAGACCCAGTGATCGAATTCCAGAGTTCTAGTCACTAGAGTTCCTTCTTTCCGAATGGAAACTCCCTCCCCTTCTTTATGTCTTCTCTTCCCTGGGCTCTCCTCAACCCGTCTCCCTTTTTTTATTTGTCTTTTTGTCATCCTTTTTGGTTGGATTTTGCCTTGCTGGCCCAGAAATTTTTCCACCAATCATATGAAGCCAAATTATAGTTTAGTTTCAGATTTTCTTTTAAGGTTGTTAGCCTTGTCATCATTGGTTGGCCTACCCAATCTTGTAAGCCAATCATCATCATACAACCTACCCTTTTTGTTTGACATGTGTCAATATTCATGGCTTGATAGAAGACATCAATTATTCCCCTAGCACCCCCACCAGCCCTGGAATCAGTGTCCCTTTCCTCAGCCCTTATGCCTATATTTTTAACTTTCAAATTTTACAATCGTATATGGTGAAAAGAAAAATTGGGGTTGTCACAAACCCCTCCCCCTTGGGGGAACACCGTGTTAATTTTAGGTATGTTCTATGCTTAGAGCAATTTATTTCAATTTTACAGTTACATCATCATTAAAGTAAATTGCAGATAGAACATCAACATAGATCACAGAAGACAAGCCAAGACAAGAGGACACAAGATGTGGCGCTAGACAGGGACAAACCCCAATGTGGGGAAACCCTTGATCAATTCTTCTTATATGTTCTTCAATAGTTCAACAAAGAGAGAAAGAGATAGTACATTTACAACATAAGTCAACACTTTGACTTATCTAAATAATAGCATAGATCATCTCTAAGAAGATGATACATGAGGTAACTGAACTCAGTTGAAGACATGCTACTTCAACTAATTCTCCCAAGTGACTTCATCACCCATCATAGTGTTGCACCTCGTGATCATGTTGCACCTCACTGCGTTGCACCATGCTGCACCCATCATCACTATGCTGGACCTCATTATCATACTGCTGCACACATCATACTATTGCACCTTATGCTGAACCTTTCGGTACTACAACATCTTGTTGTACCTTATCATCTTGCTGCACTCACCAGTGCTGCCTCATCCTGTACCTCACCATGCCCATCATGTTGCATCTCATTGTTGCACCGTGATTTCTTGTTGTTCCATGCATTGCTTGCTGCTGTCCAACTGCTGCATCTAAACATGTTGCCACACTGTTGTCCCATGTGCTTGCAACATCATGCTTGCGACCATGTGCTTTCTGCACCTTGCCCAATGTGCTTGCAGCACCATGCTTGCCACCATTTGCTTGTTGTACTTTGCTTACCGTACTGTTGTCCCAATTGGCTATTGTTGCACCATGTCTATACCGTTACATTGATGTCAGTAAGGAACAACCCTAAGCGATATGTTAGTTAGAAGAGCCATAGGAGACACACACCATAGCTCGGGCGGAGAAACTTGCTTGTATAGCTTTCAGCGTTCGGCCATACCTTCTTGACCGATTGACTTGGGTCTACGCCAACTATAGCAACTCCGGTAATACCTTTTTCCGTTAAGCCAGTCCATACTTGTTCTCAATACCTCATGTTTTGGCCTCGTGAGTCATATGGTCTTCCTAGCTGATTCTCCTTGTACGGGTGAGCGAGTGAGATTGCAATAACTAATCTCTATCAGTAAGCGGGGTCCCAATAACCCAGCCTTGATCTCAATGTTTACCCATAGTTTCAAAAAGGGTGTTGTTCGCTCTAATCCATTTACTCAACTATTCCTTTTTTACTCACCTATCCCATCCAACATGAGCATTGTTGCACTGCACTATAGCAGTGGCGCGATCTATCTTCCTTTCTACGCTCCAAAAAAGCAACTATAGCCGGGTGATCGGGGAAACTATCACTATGATTTCTGAACATGAGCTCGGCACAGAAGCAATTTTTGATCTCTACGAAAGGACATACATTCAATTATCACGTAAATAGATAGGTGATCTCCGAAGAAGCGCTACTCGACTCAACTATCGCTATGCGGGTTATACATCTTTCCTCCCCTCAGATTCAGATAACTCATGCTTTGGGACCGCCTCACTTCAAATCGATAAGGCTCCTGATCCCACCCGGTTATCTCACTCTCAATTGGTAAGGCTCTCTGGGTCTATCTATTTAGAAACATACCCAATGTCCAAGGCAAGAGAGCTTGCCGTGATTATAAACCCACATGGGATGGGATGATAGGTCTGATGGTAGTGATGATGGGCTGGATGCTGGTATGCTGGGCTGATAGTGATGGTATGGATGGGAGTGATGATGGTATGGATGGTAGTGATGTGATTAGTTGGTCTCAGGGAAGAGCGCTCAAACCTCCACCTCCTTAATATGCAAGAACAGGAGGGTGAGGCAACGAACGCTCAACCACCGGGAGAGGGAAAGATGTTCAAACCTCCACCCCCTCCTAATTGGGTGAAAATGACAAATCTCGTAAGCAGTGGCAAAACCAAAAAGAGCTCCAAAAGGAAAAGGAACGATGCCAAAGTCTCAAGGTCCTATGGCCAACAACACTGCTCCTTCCTCCTCAAACCCCTTCAAAGTATTAAGTGACGATGAAATGGAAATGGAAACTCCCCTTCAACCACTCGAACGGACAAGCGTGGAGGAGGTTCAAGTAATTGAAGAAGGTGAAATAGTAGCAGAAAGTAACTCGAAGGAAGGCGGGGGTGAAGTCACCCCTCCAAAAACTGCTCCAGCCCCTGACTTCTCGAGCTCCATTCCTGGTAGTCTGCTTAAGGATTCAGAAAGAGTTGTCACCCAGAATATGTCTCAAAACTTATCCTGGGCTGACGAATGTAGCAGTCCAGAAACTGACCCCTCAAAGAAAAAAGGGCGGCCAAACAAGAGGGGACAGAGAGAAAGAGAAGCAAAACTAAACAAAAAGCTTGGGAATCAACCAGTAATGTCAGAAATTTTTAAGGGGAAACAAATAAACAAAGAAGGAAAGGATGGTGGTCTCTCCCCCTCCATTCATAAGTAATGAAAGTAATATCCTAGAACATAAGGGGGCTAGGAAACCCTACTAAAATCCTAGCAGTAAGAGACATAATCAAACAAGAATCTCCATTGGTGGTGTTTCTTCAAGAAACAAAGCTAGAAGAAGCAGAGGTTCTAAGAGCAGCTGGAAATTTCTGGAGAGATAGCTCTGGGTCAGTTCAGTCTTCAAGGGGAGCCTCAGGGGGGCTCGACATATTTTGGTCAAACAAGAACTTCACCTTGGTTGAAGAAATAAAGACGAAGTCCTGGGTTATGGCTCTCCTGGAGGAAAGAGACTCAGAGGAAAGAATTCCCTTCATAAACATTTATGGTCCAGTTCTATACAACGAAAAGGTTGAATTCTGGGATTCATTAGAAGCTCTAAAAGGAATGCTATGACAACTACACCAAGTTGGGAGCGGACAAGAGAAGAGGAGTGGGCGCTAGGGTTTGTTCCTGGCCGAAATCTTTAAGGCGTTCCAGCACCGCCTGAGGCGGAGCTGCATCATCAGCCCCCGCTTCCTCCATTAACACAGATCCGAACCCTCGCGACGCGCAAATAAAGAATCATTCACCAAAGTGCAGCACTAAAGTCCTTTTCCTCGTCTTCGGCTCTGAGAACCCGGGTTGGAGGACCGCTTGTCTTCGGCTCTGAGAACAACGGAAGAGTACTGGGACGACTTGCAGCGAGTATAGAGTCGGGAGGCTGAGACGAGAGTCCGTGTTTTGAAGACTTCAGAGGTCTACAGCTTGATTCCCTTCTATGTCGTTCTGCTTTGGCGGACAAGCCAAGAAGAAGGCCTTTGGCGTTTCTGAACTGAGCTGCGGAGCGGGAGCGGGGAATTTTTGGTCTTTAGTTTTTCACTGCGCGGGGGCGAGGTGGCTGCCCTAGCCGCCTCTGCCCCCGAACTCGCCTCTACTCTGGTTGGGACCGGATGGGTTCCTTTGCTGCGGCAGATGGTGCTGTTCTTGGTCGCTCGCTAGCTTATCCACTGCGGTTATTTGGAGCGTTGAGGGAACTGGGGTGTGGAGGTGACTGTCTCTGCATTGTTTCGTGCCGCTACAACATGATTGGGTTCGCTGGGGTTTCTACAAGCTGCTGAGGAAGTATGGGGCAGCTTTGTTTCTACCTCTGGTTTCATCTGTTTCAAGAGGAGAGTTTGAGGGGGCGGGGGAGGAGTGGCTACCCTGGCTGCTCTCTTCCTCATTTCGTGCCTCTCCTACTTGTTTGGGCGGCCAGATCTAGAGCTTATTGTTCTCGTTTTCCCTCCTCGGGAGTTTTTATTTGTTGTTTTTTTGTAACGGGTTTGGATATCCTCTACAGGTCTGTTGTTTCTGCAGACTTGCTGGGGTTTACATACCCATTTGCTTACTGCCCTGTCTGAGGGCTTTTCTGGAATACTTCATTTGGAGTATTGTTTTGTAAGTGGCTTTGCCCACACTTCTGCATATGCTTTTAGCATCTACAACATGTAATTTTCTGAAATTAATGAAAATTACGAATTTTCTCCACGGGAAAAAATTAGAAGCTCTAAATGAGAGGAACTACCACATTAACAGTATAATGGGAGGGGACTTCAACACAGTCTTAAATATGACAGAGAAAAGAGGAGGGACTTCGAATAGGGATCCATTCAAAGATAGAATGGAGGAAACAATAGAGCGATGGGATTTGATTGATATCAAGCCTAAGTCTGGGAAATATACATCGTCTAATAGACGGGGACAACTTTATTGCTGCTAGCTTGTACCACTTTATTGCTGCTAGCTCGTACCACTTCCTGCTGCACAGCAGCTGCCTCCTCAAAGGGTTGGACTGCTCCTCGACTATTGAAGCTAAGGGAGACTCGGATCATCGTCCCATCATGATCACAATGGAAAAGACTGAAAATCTTGGACCGCTGCCCTTTAAATTCAATGCAGACTAGTGCCAATCTGAAGAGGTTGGGAATCTGGTAAGGCAGACCTGGTTCTGTCAAGTCCAGGGCTCACCCAGTTATGTTTGGGAAACTAAGCTAAAGAATGTCAAAAGAGAGTTGAGGAAGTGACTGAAAGAGAATTACCAACCCCAGGGGAAAAAAGAAGAGACAATTATAAGATGATGGAGGAAGTTCAGATTGAAGAAAAACACATCCAAAAGGAAAAGGATCTTTCCTCTCAGATCTTTAACCGGTATATAGTTATATATGAATTATTCTCCATATTTCCACAATAGAGATAAAGAGTATTGATTCCCTGTAGTGTAAGAACTCCAACAGACTGCCCATCGTGGGGTTAATAGTGGAAGCCGAGAGCAGCCCGCGGAATTCCGATCCGCAAAAATCCCTTGACCATGGAATGAACATCGGTGCAAGGCCGTAAAGTATAAGAATTATCCGAATAAACCGAATAATCTGATCTCGGCTATTGAATATGACGCACGCAGATGAACCAGGGATTTTACCTGAGCTATTCCTGAAAGAATCTATCTGTTGTGAATAGTTAGAAAGGGCAGATTGAAATTGCATAACGCATAGAAAGTTTTCACATACAATACCAGCATATCAGCTACGATGTGCCATATCTCTCTACCTGGCCATGAACAACAAAGACTAATTCAATGTTAGTCATGCGGACAGGAGGGACGGATTATCTACCGGTGTTAGGTGCACCCATTTCCCAAACTACACCACCCATTCCAGAACAGGCTCTCATCCGATGTGAGCTCTGTTTGGGAAAGGGCCGACACCATAGGTACATGCTCAAGGCAATTACCCACGCTTGATTCTCGTTATCCTTATGAGTACTTCTATATATATAATTCAGATTCATCGTATAATAATCACGTACATCAGTATGAACTAGATATTCTTACTGCAACTAACTCAAAAACGAAGCTAACCTTCTTTCCCTGTGGAGTAGTTTCTCTTTCAATTTTCCAGCTAAACGTACCTCAATCTCCCCATCATATCCTGGTCATTGTGGTAGAAAACCAAGATAACAAAAGCCGCATGCTCAACATTTATTCCAAATCATATTCCCTATAAACACACAAAAGCAAAAAAAAAAAATACCCAATACACCATATACTGTAATTAATTGGTCATGCACGAACTGAATTATATTCAGGCAGGGATCATACTTACGAGCACATACGGTGCTAAAGCCTGAAGTCCATTCAACACACTGGAAACTAACTCTTCATCCTCTATTTTAGTCCCAGCAGACCCCAATTTATCATGCATCTTAGCCTGGACCAGCAACTGCAGAGACGAAGGAAATTGACTTTGATCCAATAGCAAAGGCGGCTAGAGCACGGGCATAGGAGGTAGCACAGCCTGCAATGACCAACCAAGATAACAAAACCGTCATACTCAACATTCATTTCAAATACCCAATACATCATATGTTATCATTTCTCCTTACAAAAAGAAAAGCTCCTCACCTCTATGGGTTCCAATTGCTGTTATGTTTTACCCTGGATATTCTTCCTGTGAGTCTGACACTTTGAAACTCCACTGATATTTGAACATCAAATTCCTCTTTCAAACCCTCTTCCAATACTATGTTTTATTTCTTCTTACAGAGATAAAGCTCCTCACCTCTATGGGCTTCCAATTGCTCTTATGTTTTACCCTGGACATTTCTTGTGAGTCTCTGACGCTTTGAAACTCCACTGATTAACATCAAAATCTTCAAATTCCTCTTTCAAACCCTCTTCCAATAGGACGTCCCACAATATTTTCTGTAGAAATCTTTCTGCAGAATACCGGACCGACTTTAGCCCAACCTCCTTAAATTCACATCGCTTCAGAAGACATTCTCTAATCTCCTGCTTCGACAGCAAATTCCCGTGCAAACTGTGGTGCTTCGACAGCCAGCTCCTGCAGAAAAGCTACAAAAGCCACAGAATAACATATGGTAAGAGCCGCTAATAACAAATGTCTTAAATCCGCAACCCCTGAATCAGCCCACTCTCTAGCTCTGTTTTTTAAACTGGCCAAATCAGCACACGCTCTCCCAGAATTTCTCGGAACTCTTTTTAAATCCACGACCGCCCCTATCATCCCGCGCGCCCCGTCGCCATTCTCTGGGGTCGGGGTCACATTAGATCTTTTCGTGATGTTTTTTTCCCTTTTAAAACTTTTTTCGGCTTGATAAAAACGAACGTCGTTATTAATACTTTTTAAATTCAATGAAAACAATGAATAACCAACCAACGCACACGTCAGCGAAATGAAAATGATGGGTAACTGACTATTATACACGTCAGCGAAATGAAAATGATGGGTCACTGACTCTTATACACGTCAGCTCATCGCATTGGTGCTCCAACGTTTATGTTGTTTTCTAGTTTTCGAAATAAAATGTTTTGGAGATAAACTTTTGTATTATTATTAATCCTTATTGTTTGATTTTTTTTTTAAAATACAGGTCAAAGGTTCCTTACGAGGTTGCACACACGAACTATGTTTTTTAATAATAAAATAGAGTATAAAATTCATATCAAGAGTACTTTGTTTTATGGTTGTGGGTTTCTTTCACATATGTCAAATAATTATCTAAATGAATTTTAGATAAACTATTTATTAAGTTAATGAATTATAATTATATAATTATTTCTAAAAGAGTGTGATGGGATTTGATTTTATGATTGTGTTGTTGCTTTTATATATATATTAAAAAGATGTTAGTTTGTAAATAATGAATTTTAAATAATTATCCAGAGAAAGAAATATTTAATTTTATGGTTGTGTTATTGTTGTTCAATGGTTTTATATTTTCAATGATTGTCACATGTTGTTGTTTTTTAATCTTGTTTAAATTTTGTACGGGTAAAGGAAGAACAAATTTAAAAAAAATATGATTTACAAAGTTGTGTTATTATTTTTCTCCATATTATTTAAATTAGTCTAGATCTATCTTAACTCCATATTTACCAATCACTTGAAGGGATCGAATCAAACTTCTTTTAGAGTGAAAAGAGATTTGATCCTAAATCTTGGTAAATCCGGAGTTAAGATGGATCTAGACTGGTATAATATATATGTAGTTGACTTTGACACGTTTGATTTATAATTCACGTTCTCCACATTAAAATGTTAAAACATGTCCCTTCATATCTTTTATATGCATACATTTAATTATTATTTTATTAATCTTTTCTAAAATACTACATATCAAATATATATTAAGCATTCAAATAATTACAAATCTCCCTCATACATTGAATTAAAAAACATGCATTAATGGTATAAGAAGTCTCTCAATCTTTCTCTATATATATGTTTCATGTTAAAATCTTTTACTCAGCGTGCACATTGAAATATTTTATTTATAACCCATGTTAAAATTTTATTTGTTATTGATAATTTTAAAACTTTATATATCAATTACATATTAAAAATGAAATAAATTAATATCAATAATATTGTTTCATGTCATTTCCATATTAAGTAGTCAACATACTAAAAGGTAATTTTTTTATTTTTTTTTTACTTTAGGTTTCTTTATATCTCTATATAAAGTTATGTAAAATTAAGGTGCAAATTGAAGTATTTTAATTGTGGTGGACATTAATTTATTTTGTTATTTTGTTATTGCTATTTTTAATTTGTTAATTTAAAGTATTATTTTACTATTTTTAAATGTAACATTACTTGACAACATATATCCCATATTGGGCTATAAGCCCAAAAAAATTACATAAATATATTTGTAAGAGAGATATGAGATCTAGTTACATGGTTGTATTGTAGTTTCCACATATATTAAAATGATGTTAGTTTACAAATAATTAACTCAATGAATTTTAGATAAATTATTAAAAATTTCCACATATATTAAAATGATGTTAGTTTACAAATAATTAACTCAATGAATTTTAGATAAATTATTAAAAAATTATATAGATATATTTGTAAGAGGAAGATCTTATTCATGGTTGTGTTGTCGTTTTCCAATGGCTTTTACTCTAAATGATTGATTGTTGTCCTTCTATATTACATCATCCTCTAAAATCTTTGTCTAAACCTTGAAGGGTTAGGAGAAGAAGAAATAGTTATAGTTCAATTGTTTTAATTTTTTTTTATGGCTTATAGGGTGGTGTTATTGCCTTTCTCCACATTATGCATCTCACTAGGTATAATTTTTTTAGTATGTTAATATAAGTCTAGTGCGAGAAAGTACCCTTGTAGATGCTCATATAAGGAACAATGGTAATTGATTCTTCATTTATGTTAGAGCTACTAGTGCCTCCTCTCTTCTCTATGGCATTCCCTTCAAGCTTTTGAAGATGTTGGCTTGTGCTATTTTTGCGTCTTTTATTTATACTCTTGGAAATTCTCTTAGCTTTAGTTTTCTTTCAAGCTAGATTAGAATGACTATTATTGGGGTGTTGTGTTGGTCAACATAATGTTGGTGAAGCATGCCTAGTAGTCAACTTCATGAATATGTAAAGTAACTCCAAAACCCATTTCAAATAACAAATATTTATTATATTCAAATACGTATAATAGTGTTGATTTTGATTGAGTACAATAGATTCGTATGTGTACACATGTAGTGGGTGATATGTCACGTCCTTGAAAAAGCCACAACTTATCATTATTACACATAGTGATTTCATAATAATTGTCCTAACTATTACATGAATATTATTATTTAATAAATAATGATTACTACATGATAACTCTAGTTGTAATATACCCTAAGTATATTACAAGTTCCTCCCCTTAGAAGGTTTTTTGGTCCTCGAAGCATGGGAAAGGAAAGCAATTAAACCATCTTCTTGTACCTTCACGTATTTGATTAGGATGAGAACATGAGGCAATATGATGTTCGAAACCTTGAACATTACTGGTGCATCGAAAATTAATTAATCCATCCAAGGAGGATTCTTTTATGATGATAAAATTTTGGATTAGATATTATTTGTTGTTGATGACAAGGCACATGGATTCTCCAATTCTTCAATATGTAATCACGCCATCGATTCTAGTTAGGTACCTTAGGGTACCAATGTATCGATTCTTGCAAAGTACCAACTCAGTGATTTGGATGTCAATAGAGTATCTTAAGAAGTTTATCCTTGTTAGTCTTTGGCTTAATCTTGTCATGCTTTACTTGAGTCATCATGATGGCATTTGATATTTTTTTATTTATTGGAACGTCAACATACTTTGACTGAAATCTAACTTTCATTAGTGATGATCAATGGTATGTCAATCATTACTAAATTCATTGATGTCACTTTAGCACATAATTATTTCTTAATCTTGGATTTTGGAAACTCTTCCACTAATAAGACTTCATTAGTAATGACAATCACATTTCTAGTTTTGATCCCTTCTCTTGAAGTTGTTTTATCTTCAATTTCAACTTTTGGAGGCTCCTCCATTGATACAAATTCATTGGTAACACATTAGGTTTTTCCATGTCAATCAAGTCAATGTTAGTCCCCCTATCTATGGTTTGGATTTTTTTGTTTTGTCTTCCTCTTATTCTTCAACTTCTTCATTTCTACAAGTAAAGTATTATTATGATTTCTCAAATGATAAATTTGTTCATCTTTGGATGATAATTTTTACTAGTATTTTCAGAAACTTTTTTATGAGTGCTTTTTATATTGTTAATGTGTTGTTGCAACTCTTTAATTAATGTTGAAATTTATGAATTTATGTATGTTGCTTCTCCAATTCCATTCAATTTTACAGCAACAAAAAATCTTTGATGAAATGGTTTTGTTTAAATCTCTAATTTCCCTTTCTTTGTCCCCTTCGATTTTAGTATTTTGTATATAGTTTATATCTTCTAATGAAGGAACTTATTCATCATTTTTTTATGGTTTCTTTTCAAGATCTTGGACTTCTTGATCATTCTATTGTTTTTTATCATTTAAATCCTTGATTCATATGGTCAACTCTTGAATGTACTCTTTTAGGGAATAAGTATCGCTCCCTTTAACTCTCTATAATATTTGTTTATATCATTTGCATGTTGTAATTGTATATTGTTGTTGGAAATACTAAGAGGGGGTGAATCAATATTTCACTTACAATTAGTTAACTATAAATCTTTCATAGCATGAACAAGAGAACAATAATCAACAACATATCACAAGAGTGGTACACAACATTTTTTTTTAAGTGGAAACCCTTTTGGAAAACCACTGAACACTTTTCTAATATTTTGTGAGTACAATAATACTTTAGGTCCAACTAAAAGGGAAGCCCCAACTCCCTAGTACTCTAGAAAAGAATTCAAGTTTACCAGGTAGGGAAAATTTTAGGGGTAAAATTTCGCAACTCGGTTATTTTTGGGACATTTTCTAAAGAAAAAACTATTTGCCAATTGGGTTAAAATTTCGCCTATTGTTTACATATATATGATTAAATGGATGATATTTGTCAAAAATTTACCAATTTTAATAGTAAATTACATGTTTTTTTATTGAATATTCGCCTACATTCTATATGTATGAATTTTCAAACAAGAATAGTCGCCTACAATAATATATATAGGAAAAATATTAAATCCTTAAAATATACCTTGTTATCAGGTAGCTCCAACTCCTCAAAGGATGCTCCTGCACCTTGGTTTACCAGCTCCAACTAGAAGGACATTCCAACACCCTAGTTTTATCAGCTACAACTATACAGGAAAAATATTAAATCCTTAAAATATACCTTGTTATCAGGTAGCTCCAACTCCTCAAAGGATGCTCCTGCACCTTGGTTTACCAGCTTCAACTAGAAGGACATTCCAACACCCTAATTTTATCAGCTACAACTAATAGGATGCTTCAACACCCTACAAGCTCCAACTTGCCCTAGCACCACCCGACCACCGAGAAGTATTTTCAGGCTACAACCTGAAGGAGACTTCACTCTCCTTCCTTACACCACCCAACCACCCTGAAAATATATATAAATAGAGAAAATATTTGTGGGCTCTCTTACTAGGGAAAATGACCCACCTACAAATATTTTTCAATGAGACCCCAATGCGTTCTTCAGATTTTCAATGAAAATCATACTTCTTCAAATTGTTGCCAAGTGATGTAACAATGTAACTGAGCAAAAATTTGAACAACGTTTGTACCTTAAATTGGTTGCCTAAAGATATATTCTTCCACTGGGATTATGATGCCTCTATCCGAGTGTTTATTGTTGCAGGGAAGCTTCTTCTCAAGACTGAAATAATAAGGTCTAGAGGTATCCATTATTGCCTTAAAATTTGATGATGCCACAAATACACCAGAGGATATCTTTTACAATATTGGCCACTGCCCTTTTCCTTTTGTTTGTTTTGTTTCTAACTCAATTTCCAATGTCAAGCTTCTGAATTGTGGAGCATGAGTACAATATCAAACTCTAGACATTCCTTAAGACTATGAAAACTCCTCGAATAATACAATGGTGTGCCAAAGATATTCTAACATAAGTTCAACCGAGTTATTTCTTTCATTAGGGTGTGAATTTGCCTCAACAAACAAATAAATTTGCTCCAATAAAGACTAACATGCTAGCGAATTCAACTTAGAATGATCTCAGAAATTTTCCACAAACTAAAGGAGCATACCAAATATTTATCTCTAAACAAAACCAATGCTAACAAATCTAATGTGACTAGAAAATAACTCCAAAATGGTCTGCAAAATTTGTTTTCTGGAGTGGCAATTTGATATGTCAATGCCAATCGAGTTCAAACCCTAAGAACTCTGAAACATACCTTGATTTTTCAGTGATTAGGGCCAAAAAATGCATAAGATGAAAACAATTCCTTACTAACCAGCCCTAGGTTTATCAACGACTCAAAATTTTGTGCAAGATCTCATATACGTGCCATAAATTGGATCCAAAGAGGGTTGGATGTGTAATCTAGAAGGTTAAGTTCATGTGCTTGTTTCTTGAGTGAAATGGACCAAAATGATAAGCTGCATAGATGCAAGTAATCTTACTTAGAGATGCCCAAATCCAAAGATGACCAAACCTCATATGTTGTAGCAATGATTCAGGTCTTTAAGAGGGTCAGTATGCCACAGGGTAGATCCTATACACATGTCTCAGATATACACCAAGATGTGCCTCAAATATGTGTCTTGTGAGGTCAAAAGTTTTAGACAAAAGGGATCACGCAAATGCAAATACATATCCCACAAATTTTATCAATATGAACCAAGAATTTCCCTATCATAGGGTTGAATGTCTTGCCACAATGAGGATGAAAGTTTGTTTAACCAAGCTCACATAGTACCTCAGTTCTATCTCAAAAGGAGGGTTGTAAAGGACTCATAAAGAGTGCAAATAACCATAGAGCCTTGCTTCAATATATTTGCATGGTCTTCACATAATTGTGCATGAATTTATCCACAAGGTCTATCATAATTTGGCACATATTTTCCTTATTACAGGTGGTTGAAAACCCTTAGAAAAAACATAAGACCCAACAAAACCATTTAACCAAAACAAAGAGAGAAAACCCCACACATTGCTTCATATCTTCAACCAATCTTCAGATCTCCAGTACTACACAAGGTCATAAATGATTTCAATGTTCTATTACTTGCTTTCATATCAATGTTGAATCCATGCATTTGTGGAGAAGACAAGTGCCTTTTTATAGATGTTGAAGTGGTTTCGTTAAGGGAGACGACTTGTGTAGATTAGAGGGGAAATTTAAATTGAAATTGAAATTTTTGGAGCCAAAAACCCAATAATCATTTAGGTCAAATTACATATTTGGAGGGAACCTTCCTTAGGATAAATTTCAAATTTAATTTTGAATTTTACTTGGAGCCAAAAACTCTTATGCCCATGAAACGAATCCACAAAATATTCAATTTAATCCTTCAATAAAAGTCCTTCTTGGACTTATTATTTAAGCAAATTACTAACCAATGAAGAGCTGCCACATCATCTTATTTTGTGGATTTTGACCACAAGAAGGGGGCACCAAATTTGATTGGGCATATCTCTTAAACCATTAGGATCATTTTTACATGTCGCATACCGTTGGAATCAACATGATGAGAATCGTCCAATGAAGGTGATCTTTACCCCAAAAGGCATGATTTTCATTATCATCTTTGTCATCAAAGGTGGGGTTTCTTTTGGCGTTGCTTGGGTTGACATCAATTACAACCATATTTCATTAACAATCTCCCCCTTTGTCATTGATGGAAATACATGTACTCCCCCTATGATCACTGCTCCCCCTTACTCCATGCTTATGATCTTCTTTCCTTGATTTTTCTCCCCCTTTGACATCAATGGCAAACGATAACCCCCCTGAGAAGATAACATCTTATTTCATCCTACAACATACCTGTCTCCCCCTATCTACATAGTTTGATGGAATGCATATCACTATGAACATAATAAAATCCCAAGCTTTTGTCGAAGATTCTAAAAGTTCTCTCAAGGCAGAGGTTGGGTGAAGATGTTAGTTATCTTCTCCTTTGTTCCAATATATTCGATCTTGATATTCTTTTCTGCCACCTGCTCTTGAAGAAAGTGATATTTAATAGGGATTAGCTTGGTTTTTGAATGCATTACAAGATTCCTGGAGAGACTTATGGCGTTGGTGTTGTCACAAAATAGTGGAATCAACTCATCAAACTTTACTTAGAGATCCTATGGAGTTTTCTTCACCCAAAGAACCTAAGTACAACATGTTTCTAGAACCTGAGTACAACATGTTTCTACTGTGATATATTCTACTTTTGTTGTGGACAAGGAAACTGATGACTACTTGCTTAACCAAGAAACAAGAAAATCACCCAAATAAAAGGTTTCTCCATTGGTGCTTTTCCGATTGTCAATATTGCTTGCCCAATCTACATATGTATAATTTTTCAAGATCAATTTATTTCCCTTCGGATACCATAGTCCAAAATCCATTGTTCCCTTAAGATATTTGAAGATCCTTTTTACTACAATAACATGGGATTCTTTTGGTGCTACTTGGAAACGTGCTACGTGTCCAATTGTCTGCATCACATTGGGTCTCGAAGCTTTCACATACAATAGGTTTCCAATCATTAATCTATACAGTCTCTAATCTTCTTCCTTGTATATATTGTTTTTTCTCAACTTACAATCGGTCACCATGGGAGTGCTCATTGGTTTACAATCTTCCATTTGGAACCCTTTCAACATTTATTTGATGTACTTGGTTTGAGAGATGAATATGCCATCATCTTCCTAAAATATCTGAAGTTCCAAGAAGAAAGTCAATTCACCAAGTAAAGACATCTCAAATTCACTCTGCATGTCATTGGAAAACTTCTTACTTAGCCTGTCATTATCACTTTTGAAGATGATATCATCCACATACACCTCAATGACAGTCAAGTTGTCATTGTTCAATCTTTATATATATATATATATATACAGATATATATATATATAGAGCTATATATATATATATATATATATATATATATATATATATATATATATATATCTATATATATATATATGTATATATATATATGTATATATGTATGTATATATATGTATATATATATGTATATATATGTATATATATATATACAGATATATATATATATATACAGATATATATATATATATATATATATATACATACATATATATATATATGTATGTATATATATATATATACATATATATATATATATATACAGATATATATATATATATCTGTATATATATATATACAGATATATATATATATATCTGTATATATACAGATATATATATATATATATATATACATACATATATATATATATGTATGTATATATATATATATACATATATATATATATATATACATCTATATACATATATATATATATGTATGTATATATATATATATATATATATATCTGTATATATATATATATATCTGTATATATATATATATATATATATATATATATATATATACATATATATACATACATATATACATATATATATATACATACATATATATATATATATATATATATATATATATATATATATATATATATATCGACATTTCCTCTCTTGAATCCTTGTTTCTGCAAATACTTGTCCAAACGGGCATACCATGCGCTAGGAGCCTGCTTGAGACTATACAAAACCTTCTTTAACCTGCAAACCTAATCCTTCTTGTCGATTAGTAGAAAACCTTCAGGCTGCTCTATGTAGACTTCTTCTTCCAGTTCTCCATTCAGAAAGGATTCTTTTACATCCATCTTATACATATTAATCTTTATTGAACATACATAGGCCAAGAACATCCTAATAGATTCCATCATGGGCATTGGTGCAAATGTCTCTTTGAAGTATATTCCTTCAACCCGTGCATATCCTTTACAAACCAATCTTGCTTTGTTCCTAGTTATTTGTCCATCTTCAATCAGCATGTTCTTAGAGACCCATTATGCACCAATAACCTTTTTGTCCCTCTGCCTTGGAACTAATTCCCATGTGTCATTATTTTTCCATTTGATCCAGTTCCTCTTCCATGGACTTGATCTAGTTTTATCCTAGCTAGCTTCCTCAAAATTGCTAAGCTCAAGTGTGGATAATCAAGCGAGATGACTTTGCTTTGGCCTACTTCTTCTGGTTCATATTCCTACATTTACATCACGAATAATTTTCTTATGGTACTAGTGTTTGGGAGCTTCAGATGGTGCTTGCTTACTATTTTCTTGATCAATAGTTGGCTCCTCTTTCTCTTCTGCTTCTTCTTCCTTATCTTTTTATTCTTGCTCTCATTCTTATGTTTCTTCATTCCTTGAAGATGATGATCCTTGCTTTGTCTTTGTTTCATCAAAGGTTACATTAATGCTCTCCACAATCTTGTTGAGTCTCATATTATAGCATTTGTATGCTTTTCTCTTTTGTGAGTACCCAACAAATATGCCTTCATCTACTCAAGAGTCAAATTTCTCAATCTTCTTATCTTCCCTCTTAATGTAGAATTTTCTCTCGAAGACTCTAAAGTGCTTGACATTTGTTGGTCTTCCCTTCCATAGTTCGTATGAGGTCTTGTCACTATTGATTCTAAGCATTCCTCTATTTAGAATGTGTATTGTTGTCTCCACTACCTAGACCCAAAATACATCACCTAATTTGGAATCATTTAGCATGGTCCTAGCCATTTCTTCAACTGCTCTATTTTTTTCTTTCGACAACTCCATTTTGTTGTGGTGTCCTAGCTGCTGAGAATTGTCTCTTTATTCCCTGTTCCTCACAGAAGTGTTGGAATTCCTTAGATGTGAACTCCCCTCTGTTATCATATCTCAGGGATTTGATTTTCAAATCAGGTTCATTCTCAATCATCTCCTTGTAGATTCTAAAGAATTCAAAGGCTTCATACTCCTTCTTCAAAAATCTAACTGATGTCATCTTGGCATAATCTTCAATCATTGGCATAATGAACTATTCACGATCCAATCCTTTTGTTCGCATCGGTCAACATAGGTCAATGTGTACCAAATCTAATGGTTTTGAAGTGGAATGTTCCTTGGTTTTGAACTCAACTCTCGTATGTTTTCCTTGTTTATAATGCCTACACGAAGTGTTAGTTGCGTTTGAAATCTTTGGCATTTCTCTCACATATTCCTTTTTACTGATTCTAACTAGGTTGTCGAAGTTCTTGTGTCCCATCCTTTTGTTCCAAAGTCAACTTTCATCCTCTTTAGCCAAGGAATAACCTTCCTTTCCAATATCATCCAAGGTGTATATTTCGTTTGGAGTTCTTGTTTGTTGACACCTAATCCTCATGATTGGGTGAACATAATGTAAATAGATAAATAAATAATATGAACAGTCATCGGGAGATGAAGTGAACAGTCTCTCCCTCATGTATATAATGAAGACCTAACTGAAGGAATAAACATGAATCAATTTTTGGTTGAGGAGTTACTGCCTGGTCTGACATGGTATCAGAGCCAGCTCCCAAAATAGTTGTAACTCCCTTCTACCTACTGCTCTCTGTCCTCTGTCCCTGTGGAGTCTTCCTGCTGAGCTCTCTGTCCACTATCTACTGTGCTCTCTGTCCAGTCTATCTACTGTTTTCTAAATTCAGAAAGCGTTGAGTATAGCAGCGATTCTGAAGAACGCTGGTGCGGTGAGCCATTGTGAAGAACGTGGCGCCGTCTGCTTACATTTCTCTTCACATATTTTTCCTTTAGACACTACATCACAGTTTCTGCTGAATCGGATTTGTCACATACTGTTACACAATAGCACTTTCCGTGTGATTCTGAAGTATTCGCTCTCAAGTGTTTCGAATCATCTGTGGCAGACGAGCGGCTCTGCCAAGGAATTTGGCATTTCTCTTCTCGAATTATCCATTACTGCACAAAATACACTACCCACTTTTGTATTTTGTTTCAGTTTTGAGCAAATGCATGCATGGGATATGTGCTCGTCAAGCAACTTCAGAGATGGGTACGCTTAGAACCAGAATTCAGTAGGTGGGTTGCTGGTTCGGTGTCTGTTGCAGAGTTGGGTCTAACAACAAGTCTTGTATAGATAGACGGGTGGACATCACGCAACAAGAAGCTGCTCCATATACGCAGTCGATTGGCCCGGAAAGGGTTCCTTTTTTTGGTAATCTTTACACTTTCGAATCAATGCTCCATATAAACGTTGTTTCATAGTTGTCACATATACGCTGCTCCTGGTATTTTTAATGCTGGACTGACATGGAAAAGGCGCCTGAGTCTGCTGCGTGAATGATGCTTTGAAGTTTTTCACATAACGTTGGCATATACTTTGAAGTTTTTGGTATATACGTTGAAGACTTTTTGATATGTAAAATGTGTTAAAAGCCACGCATTGAATGTACTTTGAACGCTGTTGAATGTACTCTTAACTCTGTTTAACACATGGAATTGTATTGAGCCCCTTTTTTTTTGGTACGCTAACTGCATGGTATTGGCGTCCATATTGGTATATGAGGAAGAGATTTGAAATCTTTTGAGAATGCATAGCTGATCTATGTTTTATATTTTCATTAAAGACAAAGACATTACATGGAGAGAATGCCCTTTTGAAATGTAATTTAGAAAAAAATAAAAATAAAAATAAAAAATAAAAAATTAATTAATTACCACCAGAAGTACAATTTTACTGTATATTGGTAGAAGTATTTTTCTATTAGTAGAAGTAATTTTTTTTTACAGAATGCATTCAATCATATCCATGGTGGGAATAGTTCTCACTGGCAAGGAGAACTATCCTGAATGGTCCCAGATGATAAAACACACCCTCATTTTCAATGAGTTGTGGAAAGGAGTGTGTGTCAGAGACGGAGACAATGAACCAGTATAGCCTACCTCAGACAAAGAGCTCGTCATTTGGGAAAACAAGAATAGCAAAGCTTATGCATTAATCGCAGCATCTGTAAATGAAGAGGTGATTCGTCATATTTCGTTATTTTCAACTGCCTTTGAAGCCATACAAAAGCTGAAAGAACTCTATGAATCACATTCTGCACTTGAAGTTGTTCAACTCATGATTAAACTCTTCACTCTTGAACTGCAAAATAATGATCCTCTTGCTCTTGCATCTGAAGTAAAGTCTATAATGCATGATATTAAATCCACTAAGGTTGAATTGGATATTCCTCTTATCGCTTTTCTCAAGGCACTTTATCCTACTTACTCCAATTATCTTGAGTCATTGCAAGCAAATGGAAATCTCAAAGATATCACCTTTGACTCTCTTGTGAAAAAGTTTGCTGAAAGAGAGAAAGCTTTTGGAAAGAAGACAACCCCTGAATCTTCTGAAGAGGCTGTGTGCCTTGCTCATAAAGAAAAGCATCCTGCTCAAGATTCTTCAAGAGGAAGAGGTGGTCAAAGAGGAAGAGGAAGATATTTCAGAGGCAGGGGGGGCAGACATTCTCAAGGAGAAAAGGCAGATTTGCACTGCATTCGTTGCAAAAGAAATGGATCACATGATGCCTCTACATGCAAGCTACCATGGGACAAAATTGAGCAGAAAAGAAACCAACAGAAAGGTAAAAATGATGATACAGACAAAGGTAAAGCACTTGAATCCGCTCACTATGTTGTGGCACAATGTAATATTGGAGTAAATGAAGATTTATTTAATGCTTCACTTGATTCTTGGAAAAATGATTGGTTGCTTGATTCAAGAGCAACCTACCACATGACTCATAGAAAAGATTTTTTTGAAGAATTTACTGACAATGTTGATGGAGTAGTATACTTTGCAGACCAATCAAAAGTCAAGCCATCAAGGCTTGGCACAATCAAGCTTAAACTACCTGGTCTTCCAGACTTTCTTCTGCATCACGTTCTATATCTCCCACATCTCAAGAGAAACTTGTTGTCCTTGTTCCACATTCGCTGGCAAGGTCACTCCATTCATATGTTTGATGGCAAGCTTGAGGTAAGAAAAGCATCTAACCACTCACTTGTCATGAGGAGAATAGAAGAAGAAAGACTTCTCAAGCTGCAAGGAACCTCTACTCGTGCACAACATTTCTCATACAATTCTCATCATGAAGAAGGTACACTTCCATCAAGTTTATTATGGAATGCTAGATTTGGACATTTTAACTATGACAACCTCCACTTGATGAAGAAAAATGGTGTTGTTGGTTTGCCTACAATTCCTAGTAAACTTAAGCAATGTGATGCTTGCATCCTAGGAAAGCATAGCAAACAATCTTTTCATGATTCACATTCAAGAGCACTTAGAAAACTTGAACTCATTCATTCAGATTGAAGAATAAATCTGATGCTTTGCAAACATTCAAGAATTTTCATAAATGGATTGAAAATTATGCACAATCTGTTATGAAACCAGCTCAAGAAAAAGATAGAAAAGATAGATCAACGCCTTAGAATTCAGCCTCTTCGAGGGGGCAACCTCCTTTACATTACATAAATGAACAATTCTTGGATGATTCAAATGACAAAACCTCCTTTCTATATATAGGAGTCTAAGGAGTCACAATATAACCCAACCGACCTAACAATAATAATATAAAGCCACAAAAATAACAATAGAGGGATTCTATGGGGCACAATAATAACAATATGGGGACAATAGGGGCACAAAAATATTAATAAGGGATATAACTACAATAGTAATGGGGTAATCACTAGTATTATAGGGACCCAACATGCCCCTCTCCTTCAAAAAAGTGTTGTCCTCAACGCTTGAGTAGTTCTGGATGCTTCTGTATAAAATTCTCATCCTCCCATGTGGAATCTTCAGCGGATAAGTTCTTCCACTTGATAAGATACTCTGAAATTGATCGATTTCGTAGCTGTCGAGTTCTTGTTTCTGTGACTGCTTCTGGTTCCAATATAATTTTTCCTTCCTCGTCAAGTTCTGGCAATATTGTTTGAACTGGGAGCTTGTCGCCTATAACCTTCTTTAAACATGAAACATGGAAAACTGGGTGCAATCGAGAAGCTGCAGGAAGCTCCAATTTGTATGCCATAGTACCAATCTTTTGCAACACCTTGTACGGACCATAATACTTTGGTGATAATTTATTATCCTTCTTAGCTTGCTTGAGGGACATTTGCTTATATGGTTGTAGCCGTAGGAATACCCAATCACCTACATCAAAACTTCTTTCACTGCGATGTTGATCTGCCTGTTGTTTCATTCTATTCTTTGCCAACACGAGGTTATCCTTTAAGAGTTGGAGGACTTGTTGTTGATGTTCGATGTGATGTTCCACTGCTTGAACCTTAGAATTTTCTCTTAAATATGATGTGATGGATGGTGGTTGATATCCATAAAGTGCCATAAATGGGGTCATTTTTGTTGTTGTATGGAAGGAAGTGTTATACCACCATTCAGCCAGAGGCAACCATTTGACCCATTGTGTCTGTTTATCAGATACAAAGCAACGAAGATATCCTTCCAAACATTTGTTTACTATCTCAGTTTGCCCATCAGATTGAGGATGATAAGATGAGCTATGAGCTAACTGAGTACCAAGACAAGAAAATAATTCTGTCCAAAAATTTCCAGTGAAAATGGGATCTCTGTCACTTACAATAATCTTTGGGTTTCCATGTAGCTTTTGAATTGTTTCCATAAATGCAGTAGAAACTGTACTGGCTTTAAATGGATGTGATAATGCACAAAAGTGTGCATACTTGGTAAGTCTGTCAACTACCACCATGATGACACTCTTTCCCTCAGACTTGGGTAAACCTGTGATAAAATCCATTGAAACCTCCTCCCAACGTTGGCTTGGAATGGATAAAGGTTGTAATAGACCCGGTGTCTTAATTGTTTCAACTTTATTTTGTTGGCAAACCAAACATTCCGCCACAAACTTTTGAATATCTGATTTAAGGCCATCCCAAAAAAATTCCTTCTTAACCCTGTGGTAAGTTTTTAAAAATCCTGAGTGCCCTCCTAAGGGAGAAGTGTGCAATTCCATAAGAATCTTTTGTTTTAGCTGGGAATTCTTACAGAGGTATAAGCGATCTTTGTACCATAACGAATCATTTTGCCAGCTAAATGTATCAGACGTACTGGAATCTTGTTGTAACTTTCGAATAAGTGCCCACACTTCTTCGTCATTCTTCCATTCCTCCCTTGCTTCGTTTATCCAATCTGGTTGGATAATAGAAATGGCGCACAACAATGCTTCCACATCCTCATCCTTTCTTGAGAGTGCATCTGCCACCACATTTTGCTTCCCTTTTTTGTAGATGATTTCAAAGTCATAACCCAACATCTTTGTGACCCACTTTTGTTGCTCTTCAGAGGATAATCTTTGTTCTAAAAAGTATTTAAGGCTATCATGATCCGTTTTTACCTTGAAGTGTCTTCCCATTAGGTAGGGTCGCCATTTCTTAAGTGCATGGAGTATTGCCAACATTTCCTTCTCATAAATAGCTTTGTGTAAAAACTTTCCCTTGATTGGACGACTTTCAAAAGCAATGGGTCTTTCATCTTGCATTAAAACAACACCAATTCCATTTCCTGAAGCATCACATTCCACAATAAAGGTTTTTGTGAAGTCCGGTGTAGCTAAGACCGGTGCTTGGCACATTGCCTCTTTAAGATGTTCAAAGGCCTTTGTTGCTTCTGGAGTCCATGAAAATGCATCTTTCTTCAATAATGTTGTTAGAGGTGCTGCTATTCTCCCATAATTCTTAACAAACTTGCGATAATACCCTGTCAACCCAAGAAATCCTCGCAGATGCTTTATGGATGTGGGGATTTTCCATTCCTTAATGGCTTTAATTTTGCTAGGGTCTACCTTAACTCCTTCATGAGATACAATATGACCCAGATATTCCACCTCTTGAACTCCAAAGAAACATTTGGATCTTTTTGCATATAATTGTTTCTCCTCCAATAGTTGTAGCACCCTGTCAACATGTTCAACATGATCCTTCCAAGACTTGCTGTAGATTAGTATATCATCAAAAAATACTAACACAAATTTTCTAAGGAATGGTTTGAAAATGGAATTCATCAAACCTTGAAATGTTGAAGGTGCATTGGTAAGGCCAAAAGGCATGACCAAAAATTCATAATGACCCTCATGAGTTCTAAATGCTGTTTTCGAAATGTCTTCAGTCTTCATTCTGATTTGATGATATCCTGAACGAAGATCCAACTTGGTGAAGTAAATTGATCCATGCAATTCATCCAGTAATTCATCAATGACAGGAATGGGAAACTTATCTTTAATAGTGAGCTTGTTGAGCTCCCTATAATCCGGACACATGCACCATGATCCATCCTTCTTGTGCACCAATACTACTGGAGCAGAGAAAGAACTTTGACTCGGTTGAATTATACCAGCCTCTAGCATTTCTGCAACCATACGTTCAATTTCACTCTTTTGGGCATAGGGATATCTGTACGGCCTGATGTTTGGAGGAACACTTCCTGGAATCAGATGAATAGCATGATCATGATCACAAATAGGTGGGAGACCTTTGGGAGTCTCAAATACCTTGGAATGATTGTCCAAGACTTTTTGGAGATCTGGAGAAATAGATGATTCCAATGTGGAAACATCTAGCGAACATAATTGTGCAATTACACCTCTTTGTTCCCTTTTTAGAAGCTTTGTCATACCGTTAGAGCTGATTATCTTTCCCGGTTTCCCTGCAATACCCCTTAATTCAACTTCCTTTCCTTCCACAGAAAATTTCATGAAAAGTTCTTGAAAATTAAAAGCTATTGTACCCAAGGATTGTAGCCATTGGACTCCTAGTACAACATCAGCACCTCCCATTGGAATGGAAAGCATTGGGCTAGTCAATACATATTCTCCCATGGATAGCTTGATATTATGGCACTTTCCAGAGCAATTTATTGTTCCTCCATTTGCAACCATCACTTGACACTCTGGTGCTGGATATAAGAAGCAATTCAATTCTTTTGCTACCTTACAATGAATAAAATTGTGGGTACTTCCTGAATCAATCAACACTATTACCTTTTTCTTCTTGATTTGTCCTTCTATCTTGATGGTTTGAGGAGTGGTAATTCCCGCCAATGCATTACAAGATATGGTCGGATTCATTTCTTCTTTATCTAGGCTTTGTTCCTGGAGTATATCCTCTTCTTTTGACCTTTCTTGCTCCTTTTCTTCTTCCTCTTCACAATCTATGTAGAATAATTTCTTCTCAGCACACTTATGACCTTTAGTGTATTTGCTATCACAGTTGTAACAAAGCCCTTTTGCTCTTTTTTCTTCCAATTGTTGTGGTGTCAACCTTATAGGTTGTGGAAGACTAGGGGCAACAACACTTCCATCTTTATAGTTGTGAGTGGTATGCTTCCTGGTTGCCATAATTTTGCTTTCCATTTTTCTTGCTAACCTGAATGCCTTCTCTAATGAATCAGGTTCCCAAAGGCAAACATCATGTTGGATATTATCCTTTAAAGTCCCTATGAACACATCAATCCTATGCTCCTCTGGAATATTTTTTACCCTTATGTTCAATTTTTGGAACTCCTCAATGTGCTCCATTATTGAACCCTTTTGTTTGAGACTTATCAATTGGCTAAAAAAAGTGTTGCTTTTTGTATCCTCATAATGTGCTGTCAATTCTTCCGTAAAAATTGCCCAAGTGATAATTTATTTACGAGAGCAAAGCCATTGATACCATACAAACTGATTTGGTTCCAAATATAAAGTTGCAATACGTACCTTTTGTGTGTTTTGCACATTATTGAGATCGAAAAATTGCTCCATCTGTAATATCCATGTTGCGGGATCCTTGCCATCAAACTTCCTCATATCGATTTTTGGAATATGGTGGGTCTTCGATCCAACATTAGAGTCTATGAAATCATGATTAACATTTCTTTTGTTCGCATCATGAGTTTCCTTTACTACCTTTTCACCATTAGTAAGGATTTCTTGTAGAAAATTTGTCAAATTTGTCTTCAATTCTGCCATGTCTCTCTTCAAATCTGTCTTCAAATCTATCTTCAAATCGTCCATCTTAGCTTCCACACCCTTTATCTTAGCTTCTATTAGCTTTTGTGAGAGTGAAATTTGTTGCACTTGGTCTTGTAATTTTGATATATCATGTAGCATTTCTTCCTCTTCTTCATGAGTCATGCTAGAGCTTTCAGGTTGCTTACTAGGTGTTTGCATTTTCTTTCCTCGGGGCATCAGTTACCGATAATAATGCTCTACTATTCCCTTTGAATTCCTTCAAAATAAATTTTCAAACCAAGCTTAAGCAAAAATTTTAAAAATCTACACACCTTTTTTCACTTTGTAGGAGCTCGATATTGCCTCTGATATATCTCTGTACTTTCAGATCATCCAGTTCTGAAATTGCGACCTGCAGTAGCCCTCTGTGTCCTCTTTCTAATGCCACCAATGTGATCCAAATTGGATTCTCCAAGGAAGAGTTATGCGAAATCTCCCACAGTGACCTGATTATAGACTAGTTCAGTAGAGCGAACTTGTACGACGTGCCACGAGTCACTGTTTCAACCTTTGGCTCTAAAAAATATATACAAGAAACTACAGTCCGTCCTCTTTTTGTACATTCTTACAAAATTTCAATTTGATGCTCAAAGAGAAAGTTATGACGATTTTCCCCAGGTCACCTGTTTGGAATGTAATTCAGGAGTCTGCAAAAAGACCAAGTTCCTCAGATCATCTCTCCGCAAATATAGCGCAAAAAGCTCTGAAATTTGGACCCGAGATTCAACGCCAATTCTTCTCAAATGGGTTTTTTTTTTTAGCTTCTGAAATGTCGCAAAAAAAGTTATAGCGAAAATGCCACGATGACCTGTTTGGAGCAGCGAAACCCTAGAATCCAAAGCTCTGATACCAAATGTTATGAAACCAGCTCAAGAAAAAGATAGAAAAGATAGATCAATGCCTTAGAATTCAGCCTCTTCGAGGGGTAAACCTCCTTTACATTACATAAATGAACAATTCTTGGATGATTCAAATGACAAAACCTCCTTTCTATATATAGGAGTCTAAGTAGTCACAATCTAATCCAGCCGACCTAACAATAATAATATAAAGCCACAAAAATAACAATTGAGGGATTCTATGGGGCACAATAATAACAATATGGGGACAATAGGGGCACAACAATATTAATAAGGGATATAACTACAATAGTAAAGGGGTAATCACTAGTATTATAGGGACCCGACACAATCTCATATTGGGTCTATCCGCATTGATAATGGAAAAGAATACACATCAAATGAATTTGAAAACTATCTTCGCCAACATGGGATCAAACATCAAAAACAACTGTACCTTATAATCCCCAACAGAATGGTGTAGCTGGAAGAATGAATAGGACAATCTTAAATATGGTATGATCCATGCTCTTCTTCAAAAATGTAAAGATAATGTTTTGGGCTGATGCTGTTCTATGTGCTGCATATATAAAGAATAGATGTCCATCTAATGCTATTAGAAACAATACTCCTTATGAAATGTGGTATGGACATGTTCCTTCGGTAAAGCATCTCTGGGTCTTTGGTTCCACCTATTATGCCTTGATACCAAAGGTACATAGAAACAAACCTGGTGCTAGAAGTCGTAAGTGTATCTCCCTGGGGTATTCAAACACCTCCAAAGCATACCGTCTCTATGATGAAGTAAATAAAAAGTTTGTTGTATCTAGAGATGTATTTTTTCTTAAATCATCCAAAACTGACAATGTTGTTGAGCGACAACTTGATTTCTTGGATAGATTCGCTAAAGCAAAATCATTTTCAAGAATTTGATAATCAGATTCCACATCTTGAAGGGGGGATTCCTGTACTAGATCAATATGCAGAATCTTCTTCTAAAGAACACTCTCCCCTGCATGAAACTCCAACAATAGATGATGCTTTAAGTGACGCGATTGATAGAATTGGGAGACTCAATCTTGATTCAGTCCCAACTCAATCAACGGAGCAGCCTGGACCATCTGAGAAAGGTCCCCCAAAGTGGCTGACAAAGACACTTGAAAGTGTTCACGCTGATGAGGTTGGAAAGACAAGAACTAGAAATTCAAACCAGCAAAATGGAGGTGATGTGGATGACTCTAATTCACCTGTTGATATGGATGTTTATTATGATTGTGAATTGAACTTGTCTACATATTTTGAACCAACTTCCTTCAAAGAAGCTGCTTCTCATGATGAAAGGAAAGAAGCGATGCAAAAGGAGTATGATGCCCTCATAAAGAATGGCACTTGGAAGCTAGTTGATCCTCCATTAGGAACCAAACCAATTGGATGCAAGTGGGTCTACAAGAACAAGTATAAAGCTGATGGCTCACTTGACAAGCACAAAGCTAGGCTTGTGGAAAAAGGTTTTGCACAGAAGGAAGGGGTCGATTATGAGGAGACTTTTGCCCCCACAACAAAATGGGCTACCATCTGGACACTATTTGCACTAGCAACTCAGAACGGTTGGAAAGTCCATCAAATGGATGTAAAAACTGCTTTCTTAAATGGAGATCTAAAAGAGAATGTTTTTATGTCTCAGCTGAAGGATTTGCTGTGAAAGGACATGAAGATAAAGTATGCAAACTTGTGAAATCCTTGTATGGCCTCAAACAAGCACCGTGAGCCTGGTATGAAAAACTAACTAAGCATCTTCTGAAACTCAATTTCAAACATTATGATCTTGATGATGCAACTTTGTTTGTCAAGAAAGTTGGCAAAACAATTGTATATCTTGTGGTATATGTAGATGATCTTTTGATGACAGGGAACAATGAAAGCTACATTGCATCCATAAAGAAGGAATTGGGGAAAAGTTTTGAAATGACTGATTTGGGCTATGTTCATTACAGTCTTGGCATTGAAGTAACCCAACATTCGAAGTCCATATTTCTTTCTCAAAAGAAATACATTGGAGATCTGTTGAATAGGTTTGGCAGGACAGAATGCAATCCTCTTACTACTCCAATGGAACAAAACTTAAAGCTCACAACTATTGAAGGAAAATAATTTGAGGATGCAACAAAGTATAGACAACTTGTAGGAAGTCTCAACTACCTAACTACTACAAGACCAGACATTTCGTTTGCTATTGGAATCCTCTCCAGGTTTATGCAAAAGCCTTGTGAGGGAGATTGGTCTGCTGCAAAAAGAGTTCTAAGGTACTTGAAGGGAACTCAAGACTTTGGAATCAAGTATATACAGGTGGACGACTTCAGCTTGATTGGATACTCTGATTCAAACTTCGATGGAGACAAAGGAACTGGGGTATCTACTTCAGGATATGTTATGAGTCTTGGATCAGGAGCTGTCTCCTGGAGATCATGCAAACAATCAATTCCAGCAGATTCCACAACAGAAGCAGAATACGTGGCAGCAGCTGAAGCAACAAAAGAAATTGTGTGGCTCAGGAAAATTCTTGAAGATTTGCAGGTAAAACAAGTACAATCAACTCCACTCATGATTGACAATACCTCTGCAATAAAGTTGGCCAAGAACCCAAAGTTCCATGATCGAACGAAGCACATCAATACTAAATATCATCTGATTCGACATCATGTTGAGGCCAAAACAATCCATCTCCGTCATTGTTCCACTAATGAGCAAATTGCAGACATCTTCACCAAAGTGCTTGAAAGAGAAAAGCTTGAACAATTCAGAATGATGCTTGGACTCACCAACATCCCTTCAGATTAAGGGGGGGAATGTTGACACCTAATCCTCATGATTGGGTGAATATAATGTAAATAGATAAATAAATAATATGAACAGTCATCGGGAGATGAAGTGAATAGTCTCTCCCTCATGTATATAATGAAGACCTACCTGAAGGAATAAACACGAATCGATTTTTGTTTGAGGAGTTACTGCCTGGTCTGACATTGTTGTTGTTTCCACCAACCTACCTAATTTCTCCCTTCTTATTTCACATTTCTTTGAGTCAAAAAACAATGTGTTCCCTTGGTCATACATTTGACTCACACTTAGTAGATTTGGTTCAAGTTTTCAATGAGTAACACATCTTTTGTTGTGGCTTTCTTGCTTATGAGCTTAACTATACATTTTCCTATCACCTTTTAAGAGCCATCATTTCTGAATGAGAGCGTTCCATCGCTATCTTCCTACAAAGATACAATGTATTTCTTATCCCTTGTCATATGCGTTGAGCACCCACTATCGACATACCACACACTTTTATTGCTTTGTGCTTTTAGATATCAATTACACAACTTTCATTTTTCCACTTCCAAATTCTTGAGGGTTTATTCACAACATGTTGTAGTTCCCTTGGAGGAGTGGTCAACCTGCAGTCTTTAGCCAAATGTCAAAAGTTGTTGGATTTGTAACACTCTACTTCATTACTCAACAATCCAAACCTATTATTATTATGTTTGTAATCTTCCTAGGATTTTCTAGGATAATCATTCCTGGAGGAGCTTCCAAATTTGCTTCTCTTCCTAGCATAAGATTTACAATTTATAGCCTTATGTCCAAAATTGTTGCAAGAATAACATACAACAAGAAGATAGTTTGGTACCTGGGTGGATATCTTCTTCTTGTAACAGTTCTCGAAAGGCCTTCCTCTTGTGATGTGCTTGTGATCTCTTCACTATACGTTGTTTATTTTGCATTGGTTGACCTTGAGCCTTTTCTTTGGAAGGAATATTTTCCTCCTCAAAATCCTTAACTATGTTAGCATATATTTTCTGTTGAGCTTATTTTTCTGTCATTGTGGAGCTAGATCCTTTGATGAATGTGTTCTTGTATCCTAATCCAATGTTGTCACTACATGATCTTTGAATATTGATAATTTAATCCAAAACTTTGGTGTTATTTGCAAAGTTTTGGTGGATCTTTTTCTCTTATACTTCCTTCCACAAGGAGACAATTTTTGTTTCCAGACCCTCCTTTGACTTGATGTTATATTCCAACTCCTTCTTGAGCAATACTTCTATTTTTTTTGCCTCTTCCGATTGCACTTTGAGGCTGATGATAATATTTTTCAACTCTTCAATCTTTTTGTTGAGACCTTTAGCTTGCTTCTTTAGTTCACTCAATTCGGCTTCCAATGTCTCAACATCCCTTCTTTATACTTTTAGATCTTTTAAGGCACTAATAATTTCTCTCTCATTTTCTATCTTGCCTTATTCTTCTTTGACATCTTATTCTTCAGGGGATTCCTTCCTATTATCTCTTGCCATGAACAACACCCTTCCTATGTCATTTTCATTGTTACTATCACTCTCTTCTTCATATGAGGAGTTATCTTCCTTTTAGTAGAAGATTTTCTTAAAGCCTTTCTTTTCACCTTGCTTCTTGTATCTTTTTTTTATTCTTCTTTTCTTTCCTTGGAGCATCCTCTTAACCATCATTATCTGAGTTCCTTGCATAAGGACACTTTGAAGCAAAATGACCAATCACCACAATTGAAACATTTTAAAGGGAGATTACCTTTGTACTTACTTGTTCCTTTTTTTAACTTCCTCATAAATTTCGTTATATATTCATCTAAAATCTCATTGCAGCTGTAGTTAGGGCTTGGCTTAAACTGTTGCTTGATTTTATTTGCCTTCTTGTATGCCATAAAATCTTTTTCTTTTTTGATTTGGTTCTCTTTCTTTGTTCTCATTTTGTGGGCTATAAGTATTCAATGTAACTCATCCATGTTGATATTTTCTAGGTCCAATCTTTCTTCTAGCACAAAGACTTTGGCATCAAATCTCTTCGAAAGTGATCTCAATATTTTTTGGACAATGAATTTGTTTTCCATTGGTTCTCCCAATCCTTGTATGGTGTTTACTACTTCATCAACCTGGAAAAAATAAGCTGCAATATTTTCATCTTCATTCATTTTTAGCTGCTCAAATTTTCCTCTTAAGGTCTGAATCTTGGCCTCCTTGACCTTTTTGTTCCCTTCATGTATATTTTGGATCTTGTCCCAAACATCTTTTGCAGATGTGCAATGCATTATTTTTACATATATTGATTCTGTTAGTTCATTCAAATAACATTTCTAGCTTTAGCATTATTATCATAGAGCTTTTTACCTGCATCATCTATAGGAGGAGTCGAGGCTTGTTTGTATCTAATTATTAGAAATTGCCATACATCATATCCTTGTGCCTACACGTATGCTTTCATCCTTGCACTCCAAAGCGCATAATTTTGTCCATTAAATACTAGAACTCTAATCTTTGTGCAGTCCATGGTCTCCCTTCCAGTGGTTAAATTGCTTGTGTAGGAATCTGCTCTGATACCAATTGTTGGAAATACTGAGAGGGGGGTGAATTAGTATTTCACTTACAATTAATAAAAATCTATAACATGAACAAAAGAGTTGTAATAACAACACATCACAAGAGTAGTACACGATTTTTGTAGGTGGAAACCCTTCTGGGAGAAAAACCATCGAACACTTTTCTAATATTTTGTGAGTACAAAAATGCTTCAACTCTAATTGAAAGGGATGCCCCAACTCCCTAGTACTCTAGAAAAACATTCAAGTTTATCAGGTGGCTCCAACTCTTGAAGGGATGCTCCTGCACCTTGGTTTACCAGCGCCAACTGCAAGGACACTTTAGCGCCCTAGTTTTATTAGCTACAACTGATAAGATGCTTCAATACGTTGCAATCTCCAACTTGTCCTAGCACCACCCTGCCCCCTTGAATTATTGTAAGGCTACAACCTAAAGGAGACTTCACTCCCCTACCTTACACCACCCAACCACCCTGGAAATATATATAAATAGAGAAACTATTTGTGGGCTCTATTACCAGGGATAATGACCCACTTACAAAGATTTTTCAATGAGACTCCAAAGTGTTCTTCAAATATTCAATGAAAATCATACTTCTTCAAAGTGTTTCCAAGTGATGTAACAATGTATCTGAGCACGAATCCAAACAACATTTGTACCTTAAACTGCCTGCCTAGAGATATCTTCTTCCATTAGGATGTCGATGCCTTTGTCCCGGTGTTTATTGTTGTAGGGAGCTTCTTCCCAAGACTCTAAGATAATAAGGCCTGGATATGTCTGCTACTACTTTCAAATATGATGATTCCACAAATACACAAGAGGATATCTTTTGCAATACTCGTCACTGCCCTTATCCTTTTGTTTGTTATGTTTCTAACTCAGTTTCTTCCCATAGACAATCCTTAAGACTGTGAAAACTCCTCAAATAATACAATGACATGCCAAATATATTCTAACATAAGTTCAACCAAGTTACATCTTTGATTAGGGTGTGAATTTGCCTCAACAAACAAATAAACTTACACCAATAAATATTATTATGTTAGTGACTTCAGCTTAGAATGATCCCAAATTTTTTCCATAAACCAAAGGAGTGTACCAAAGATTTATCTCTGAACAAAACCAATGCTAACAAATATGATACGAGTAGAAAATAACTAAAAAATGGTCCGCGAAATTTGTTTTATGGATTGCCAATTTGATATGTCAATGCCAGTCAAGTTAAAACCCTAGGAACTTTGAAATATACCTTGATTTTTTAGTGATTAGGGCCACAAAATGCATAAGATGAAAACGATTCCTTAGTAACCAGCCCGAGATTCATCAAGGGCTTAGACTTCTACGCAATATCTCATATATGTGCAACAAACTGGATTCAAAGAGGGTCAAATGTGTAATCAAGAAGGTTGATTTCATGTGCTTGCTTCTTTAGTGAAATACACCCCAAGATATGTGACAAAGATGCAAGTAATCTTACTCATAGATGCCATGATCCAAAGATGACTGAACCTCATATTTTGTAGCACCAATTCAGTCTTTTAGAGGGCAATATGCCACATGCCAGATCCGATACAAATGTCTCGGATATATGTCAAGATTTGCCCCAAATCCATGTCTTATGAGGTCAAAAGTTTCAGACAGAAGGGCCCACCTAAATGTAATCACAAATCCTACAAGGTTTATCAGTTTGAACCAAAAATTTCTCTATCACATGGCCAAATGTCTTTCCACAATGAGGTTGAAAGTCTATTTAACCAAGCTCACATGATACCTCAATTTTGTCTCAAAAGGAGGGTCGTAAAGTCCTCGTAAAGCTTGTGAATCACCAAATAACCTTACTTAAATATATCTACATGGTATTTATAGAACTACACATGAAATTCTCCACAAGATTTATCATAATTTTGCACAGATATGCCCTATTAAAGGGGGCTAAATACCCACAAAAATACATAAGAGCCAGCGAAACCATTTAACCAAAACAAACATTGAAAACCCCACAAATTGCTTCATATATTCGACCAATCTTTAGATCTTTAGGATTACACAAGGTTGCAAATAATTTCAGCATTCCAATGCTTGCTTTTAGATTAGTGTTTCATCATGCATTTATGGAGAATACAAGTGTATTTTTATAAATGCTGAAGGGTTTCATTAAGGGAGCCAACTAGTATGAATTGGAGGGAAATTTGAAATTTTGAATTTTAGAGCCCAAAACCCCATGATCAGTTAGGTAGACTTACATATTTGGAGGGAACCATCCTTAGGATAAATTTCAAAATTAATTTTGAATTATACTTAGAGCCAAAGACCCTTATGCCCATGAAACAACTCCACAAAATATTTAATTTAATCCTTCAACAAAAGTCCTTCTTGACCTTATTATTTAAGCAAATTATTAACCAATGAATATTACCACATCATCTTATTTTGGGGGATTTGACCACAAGAAGGGGGCACCAACTTTAATTAGGAAAATCTCTCAAATCGTGAGGAGCCTTGTGACATGCCACATACCATTGGAATCAACATGATGAGAATCATCCAATGAAGGTGATCTTGACCCCCACATGTTAATTTTAGGTATGTTCTATGTTAGAGCAATTTATTTAAATTTTCACAGTTAGCAATCACATCAGCATTAAGATAAACTACAAATAGAACATAAATATAAATTGCAGAAGACAAGCCAAGACAAGAGGACACAAGATGTTGTGCTAGCCAGGGACAAACCCCACAATGTGGGGAAACCCTTGATCAATTCTTCTTTTATGTTCTTCAAAGTTTAGCAGAGAAAGTGAGAGAGATAGTACATTTACAACAGAAGTCAACACTTTGACTTATCTAGATCTGAGCATAGATCATCTCCTATAACGATGATACATGAGATCAGTTGAAGACATTCTGCTTCAACTGATTCTCCAAGGTGACTGCTTCACCTATCCATTTCGTCCATTTACTGCACCTCACCGTGTAGTACCATACTGCCCCATCACAGTGCTGGATCTAGATGACTGAGCTGTTCTCATCTTCATGCTGCCCATGCATCATACTGCCCATGCATCATACTGCCCATGATCATTATGCTTCATGCTGCCCATGATCTTATCCATCATCATGTTGCCCATGTCCATGATCTCATTCATCATGATGTTGCCCATGCCCATCATGGAGCTGTTATAACTTCTTATTGTTTCATCATACAGCCATATGCACATTAGCCTTAGCTGCTTGCTATGGCTTGCAGCCTAGCAAAGCAGCTAGGCTATAGTTCCAGAATCTGCACAGTCCTTCTTTGGTCATTTTGTCACCTATAGCAATACGAATTCATACATTGTCTGGTGTATCTCCTCAATGTTGTCTTAAGACAATGAGATCTGCTTCCTAGAATGGACTACTTAGAAAACCTGAAGATGATACTGATTTGCTCTTCAAGGTCTTCTTCTTCCTTGTTGTGCTGGCCAGTCCTATTCCAGATCAGCACCTTTATATGTGAGAAGGGTTTAGGACTCTTCTAGCCCTCCTTCGTGACTACAACTTCCATGCATTGACACACCTCAGGACTGTGGCTCTTCTTCGTGACTGCAACTCCATGCGTTGACTACGCCTGCACCTCAAGACGTTAATATGAACCTGCGTGCTTCATGTTATTACTGCGGCTTCCATGAACTTGAGGCTATTATATCACTGCTCCTTCATGTTATTACTGCGGCTTCCATTCATTAATATTGTGTATACTATAACAACGAACATGTTAGTGCTATGACCGCGTTATGTATACATACGTATACTATATTAGTCTCTACGTATGGATAACAATGTGTTAATGCTATGACTGCATACGTATACTATATCAGACTTTGTGTTCCTCATCATGGACAGCATGTGAACTGTGTATAATGAATAGCGTATATGGCATCACGTTGACTGTTTGTAGAAGTCTCCATTGCAGCGTATTAGCTTAGGTTTATGAACAACGTATATGGCATCACCTTGACTGTGTGTAGAAGTCTCCTTTTGCAGCGTATTAGCCTAGGTTTATGAACAACGTATATGGCATCACGTTGACTGTGTGTAGAAGTCTCCTTTGCAGCGTATTAGCTTAGGTTTATGAACAACGTATATGGCATCACGTTGTAGGTGTCTCCATTGTTGTGCGTTAGAACTAGAGCATCATAGGCCAGCGTATATTCTCATGGTGTCTCTCTCCTACTCCAAAAACCCAAGACGTGGAGAGGAGGAGATCACCTCAAGAATACATGCCTTGAAATGACTTCAAGCCCTCACCAATTTATACTAAAACGAGGATGATGAATAGACACGTCTATTGGGCTTTAGAGCTTGCTTAAGTTGCTGGCCGACTTGACAATTTGATTTATAACATAAATAAATTCATAACTTCATAAATACTTATCGGAACAGGATGATCTTTAGATCAATCCTACACCTCTCGACGAGGGATCCAATAAAAATATCAGCTGCCACAGATAAGCTGAACCACATGGAGTTTGGCCCTAGTTTCCAGTTTTAACAAGACTTGATTTGCCTTGTCATCTTTGTCATCAAAGTTGAGGCTTCTTCTGGCAATGCTTGGGTTGACATTAATAACAACCATATTCCAAAAACTACTATCTTATATTTGTGAAGCAATTTCATGCATAGAAACTAATGCTTCTAAATTAATATCATGCAACATTATTATTTTTAGTAATTTGCTTGAATGCTATTTACCTTTCATCAACATTCACGGTAAAAGTACCAAATAATATCAACCAAGAGCTCCACAAGACTACATCAACTTCGTTGGTGTGTAATACACAAAAATCACATTTTGGGGAGTACTCATTGATATTCAACTGTAGATTATTAATATTATCATCACACTCATGTGCAAAATCTCTTTCAACTTCCTCTTCCCTAAGTTCTAACCTATTTGCTAATTTTAGTATCAATATAATTCCAATTAATAGAGAGGTCAATGGAAATGCTTACAATCTCATTCTAGATCCTCATTTACAAACATATGAAAATATTATTTGGTTCCAAAACACGCCTATAAGTGAAATGAACATTTGTTTCCATGAATTGGATGTACTTACCACTTCAGTTAATATAATTTTTTACTTGTAATTACAAATCTACTAGATAATAAAATATTTTTTGCACCTAAGTTCTCACTTTCATATGTGGTTTAACTTTAAGAAAATGGTTTTTTTTTTTTTTATTATGTAAATTTCTTCCATGTAAAACTAATTTTCACACGATACCAATATTTTTATTTTTATTTTTTTTATTTATTTTTTTTTATTTTTTTTATGTAAATTTCTTCCATGTAAAACTAATTTTCACAAGATAGCAATATTTTCACTTTTCACATTATTCACGTTATTCACATAAGAATGAATACTTATTAAAAATATCCTCCAAGGAAAGATTTATATTTCCTTTTTTAATTCTTCCATGAATTGGATGTACTTACCACTTCAGTGAATATAATTTTTTACTTGTAATTACAAATCTACTAGATAATAAAATATTTTTTGCACCTAAGTTCTCACTTTTATATGTGGTTTAACTTAAAAAAAAATGGTTTTTTATGTAAATTTCTTCCATGTAAAACTAATTTCCACAAGATACCAATATTTTCACTTTTCACATTATTCACGTTATTCACATAAGAATGAATACTTATTAAAAATATCCTCCAAGAAAAGATTTATATTTCCTTTTTTAATTCTTCCATACATTTAAAAATATCCTCCCAGAAAAGAAGATTCATATTTCCTTTTTTTAATTCTTCCATACATGAATTCATCTATGTAAAGGTATATTTGTATTTTTTTTTTTAATCCCTACCTTGCAGTTACCAAAACTACAAGCTCATAAACCACCACTTATGGTAAACCCAATTAATCACCCATCAAAGATACTCTTCCTTTCCTTTAAGTGCACTTTCTAATATATACTTGGAAAAATTCCATTTTTATTTATATCAATGATTGTGGCCACAAATTTGGAATAAGTTTGTAGAACTTTTACTTTTTTACTTTTTCTTCTTCTTTCTTTGTTACTTCTTCTTCTTCTTTTGCATAATGCGAGTGGCAAAATAATTTTGGGAACATCATATCATCACATGCTAGTGGGAAAAATGGCTACTCAGGAGTCTATTCATGAGAATATCATGAATACATAAAGTAAGTCCAACTATCCATTTCAAATACTAATTATTTATTCTATTCAAATCTATAGGGAGTAGAGTTTGTACACCTTTATAGACTTTAGCAATCAAATAGTTATGAGGAGGTGAGTCCCTATCCCACAAACAAGGGGGTCTCATACACCAATTTGGTGATACACACATACACATAGTGGGTGGTAGGTCATGTCCTTGGCAAAAGTCACAACTTATCATTATTGTGAATTAATCATTTCATAATAATTGTTCTAATTATCATATGGATATTATTATTTAATGCACAATGGTGACTATGTTATACCTTTAATTGTAGGTATATTACAAGTTGGTGACCTTTATGTGTTAGTAAAGCTTGCTTTAAATTAAACTCTATGCTAAATGTGTTGTGGTATCTCTACTAACAACTTAGCCTCCTTTCTCCTCTAGCTTTTGATGTAATTCATGCACCAAGGTGGGCACCCATAGCTATTAGGTTTTCAAGTTTCTCCTCTCCCTTTGGCAGTATTTATTCGCTAAGGAGCCTAGAGGTCCTCAAAGAGGCCATGTTATAACAAATGTAGATGATCACAAAAGGAAGTAGGCCAAGGAGTGGCCCTCCCATCATCATAAATTGAATGAGCAATCTCCTAGTTGTGTCTACTCACTTCTTCATTACTAAGTATGGGCATGTTATTATTGTGTCCTATTTCATAATGTTTACATGATGCCTTGCCATGGCCTTCATCGATCTCCTCCATGTTGGAAATGATTGAAAGATGGGTTGTATGGCTACCTTTTGCTACATGTGTAGCACTTCCCATGCCTTTTATTGCCTCCAGGTTTTGGTTATAATGTCCAATGGGTGGTTATATGGGTAGGGCATGATACTACCATGGCACCCCATCACAATGAAGTATAGATGACTGCATATTAGTATGGATTTTAAGAATAATTTAGTCGTAGGGTTCATGAGTTGAGTCTTATTTTTCATCCTCTTTACCTTGTTGTATAAATTGTGCAAAGTTTATTTTCCTAAATTTTCTTTGGTCATATCCAACATCTCAATTCATTAATTAAATAAGATAGACTTTTAAAGAGCTCTAACATTTTTTAATCATCTCTAATTAAAAAATTAATAATCATAATTTTTATAATTATCATCGTCATTTTTATTTCTTTCTTTTTTCCTCGAAAAAAACATAATTTTATTTCATTAGAGAATTATACAAAATTACATTTTGTCTATTCATTTCTAGAATGCATTCACGAAAGATAAACAAAAGATACAAGGATTGTATTGTTTGGCTAACACCTCCTTGTCATACAAACTGAACATTGACCAAAAAATTGTGTTATGGAAGACATACATATAAATAGCGGTTGAGAATCATAATGAGACAAAAACTATTACAGTCCAAAAAATAGTTCCAATACTCGTTATGTTGTCTTGGATGATCTTCGATGAAAGGGTGGTGGCAGAACTCATAATGTTCATTCCATTTGTATTATTTTATGAACCATTGCCCAACATCTTTTCTAAGGCCAACTTTAGAAAGTTGACCGGCAAGTCAGTTCCTCTCTCTGTAAATACGGTAGCATGAACAAAAAATCGAAGTAGCTTTAATATGGGACAACTCCTCCACTAGTGGTAACAGATTAATATTGTGACACTTTGGCACCCTAGAAATCTAGTTTATTACAAGCATTGAATCTCCAGAAATATATAGAGATGTGCAACATTTTTTAATCACAAAGAGCTAGAGAAGTTTGAGTGCCAACAATTCTACATACTTATTCATACCTTAACCCAAACCCATTTCCATTTTAAAGAAATGAGTTTCCATTAGATAAAGAATTGCTCCTCCCCCACATTTCCTTTACTCTCATTGGGAAGCTCCATCAAAAAAATCCCACAGTTTAGACTTATCGAAAACTTCCTCAACAATAGTTAAGTCCTATATAAGCCCCATGTTAACCCAAAAAAACGCTTATTAATTCCTAGATATTGAGTGATTACATTTCTATTTTATGTTGTGATGTAAGCTAGAACCCCTCATGGTACCATTTTATTATAATTGTATCATTTGTCTCTTATATATATTATAAGGAGACTTAGTCTTAGGATTATCAAATATTATCTTGTTCATTGTATTATTTGTAAAAGGAAGCCCCCCTTTGAAGTGGACTCTAATTATTCATTTCTTATATTTTTGAAGGCACAGGGATCATAACATTTGGTATTAGAGCTCTTGATCCTAAGGTTTCGCTGCTTCAAATAGGTCATCATGGCAATTTCATAATAACATTTTTTTGGTGCGATTTCAAATGGTGAAACCTGAAGAATATTGAGAATACATCCCAAGCAATATTTGGTAAGTTTTAGATGTTGATTTGCCATATTTTTGGATATATGGTCCAAGGAAGTTTCACTATAACTTTTTTTTTTGTAAGGCTTCGGGCTGTAAAACTTGGTCCACATTGAGAAGACATCTTGGTGAATCTTTGGTCCAAGTTACATATCTCATTCGCTAAATTTTTGGATATATGCTCCAAGGAAGTTAGGGTTTTTGTATTCTCCATAATTCAGTCTCAAACAGGTTAGTTTGCCATTTGTGCTATACCTTTTTCTATGCAAGGATTCATATACGTCAATAAATCTTCAACAGATCTGATATTCTCCAAATTAAGGTACATAACTTATTAGTGAACTCTTATTAGAAGATCCCTTTTTTTGTTGTAATAAAGAGGAGGGTTATTATTATTTTCCAACATGCCTCCACTAAAAGCTTCTACTTCAATTAAATATACTAAAGGTGCATATGAAGAAAGTGAAGACTTAGAATTTAAGTTATCTCAATTAGAAAAGAAAGTTAATCAAATATATGGTGGTGTGTTTAAAAAGGTGGATTTCTCAAGTTCTTAAGAAAAGATTAAGAGAGAATGGAAAAGAAGCTGAATGAGAATAAGCAAGGAATAGAAAAGGAGATGAATGAAAATAAGGAAGAAATACAAAAATCCATGGTTGCCATGGAAAATATTCTCTTAGAGAGGCCCCCTAAAAGGGATGTGGAGATCCAAGGAAAACATGAACATAAGGAGAAGCATGTTGTTGAGAATCAATCTCATATGGGGAGTACGCTATCACAATTATACAACACAAATTTTGGATCACAGGGCCATAATCATAAATTTTTAATTCAAGGTCCACATCATCAGTGCTTCAAGCCAACACCAAGGAATTACTACATTATGAAGATTGATATGAGGAAATTTGATGGTAATGATCATGTAACATAGATATTTATGATGGAGCAATAATTTGATCTACACCATGTGGCATCCTTAGAAAAGTTAAATATTGCATCCATGTTTTTAGGACAATACCAAAATGTATGATATCAATGGATTTGTGAAAGAAAAAAGGATTACAATATATCTTAGTCCATTCTTATAGAGGAAATGATATCACATTGTGGGGATATTAAAAACAACACATTCTTTAGCAAATTGGTAAATCTTCGACAAAAAGGTCCAGTTACAGAGCACATTCAACAATTGCAAAAATTGAGTCTCGTAGTAAGGAATATTTCAGAGGATAACTTGTTAAACATGTTTATGGGAATTTTAAAGGAAAGCATCCAACATAAGGTGCATCCCTTTGAACCTAAATCTCTAGAGCAAACTTTTAGTATGGCAAGGAAAGTTGAAAGTAAAAATATGGCCACTAGAAAATTGGTTACAAAACCAATCTTCTTTTCCTAACCCAGCAAATGGATGAAAAAAGAGAAAAGGGACTATGTTTTAGCTATTAAAACAAATATAGTAAAGGGCTTAAATGTAGTGAGAAGAAATTATTCTACATAGACTGTGAAGATGAAGAATATCAATAAGTGGAAACTTCACAAGATCTAGAGCTTGAAGAAACTACTCCAATAATATCTTGTCGTGCATTCGCTGACATCAATACTCCACAAACCCTTAAGATATAAGGATATATAAAAAATCAAAGGGTAACAATGTTGATTGATTCAAGTAGTACCCATAATTTCATCAATTACAAATTAAAATTTTTTCTTAATTTCTTATTATATCCAGCACTGGAATTTCAAGTGATGATTGCAGATGGAGGTATCATAAATTGTTTAGGGAAGTGCTATAAGATTAATCAAAATATGGGGGGTTATTTATTGGTTAGTCTTATTATTACAATCCAAATGGGTGGTGCAAATGTTGTATTAGGGGTCCAAACGGTTACAGTGTTTGGGAACAATGACCCTTAATTTCCAAGATCTTTTCATAAAAAATTCTTCACGAGGAAAGGAAATTGAGCTTGGATGTATACAAGGGAAACCCATTAAAGTGATCAGCTCTAATAGCATGACAAAATTTCTAAAAAGGGGACACGAAGATGATGTTGCACAGTTGTGTTCTTTATATGTTCAAACATCTATATCCTTTGCTCCAATGGATCTTCAAAACGTTATCAACAATCATGCTAAGGTATTTGGAGAAATGCCTAAGGGTCTTCCACCAGTTCGAGATCATGACCATGCTATTCATTTGCATCCTGGAAGTGTACCACCTAAAATTACGCCTTACAGATATCCACATGAAAAAAGAGTGAGATTGAGCATATGGCTCAAGAAATGTTAGAGGCAAGAATCATTTAGCCTAGCTAGAGTGCTTTCTCTTCACTAGAGGTAATGGTTATCAAAACAGAGGGTTCGTGGCATGCGTGTCTAGACTACATATAGATCCAAAAAATGACATCAAAGATATGTTTCCTATTCCCACCATTGATGAATTTTTAGATGAATTGCATGGCGCAATTTTCTTTACTAAGTTGGATCTTCGTTCTAGATATCATCAAATTAGAATGAGGCAAGAAGACATTCCCAAAACAACATTTCGAACACATGAAGGTTAGTATGATTTTTTGGTTATGCCAATTGGACTTAAAAATGCACCTTCGACATTTCAAAGCTTGATGAATTTTATTTTCACACCCTTAGAAAATTTGTGCTAGTATTTTTTGATGGCATACTAATTTACAACAAATATTTGGAAGAGCATGTACAACATGTTGACAGGGTCTTGACACTATTGGAAGAGAAACAACTATATGCAAATCCTTCCAAATGTGCCTTTGGGGTTCTAAAAGTGGAATATTTGGGTCATATTGCATCACATGATGGTGTCAAGGTGGATCCTAACAAAATCAAAGCTATGAGGAATGGCCAATCCCTAATACCTTAAAGAAACTCAGAGGATTGACAGGATACTATTGCAGAATTGTCAAGAATTATGGTCAAGTAGTAGTACCAATGACAAAATTATTGAAGAAGGAAGCATTTTATTATACTAAAGAAGCAACCAAAGCATTTAAAGGACTTAACGAGGCTATATGTACAACTCTCATCTTGGTGACACCCGACTTCACAAAAACATTCATTGCGAAGTGTGATGCCTCAGGCCATGGCATTGGTGCAACTTTGATGCAAGAAGGAAGGCCCCTTGCCTTTGAAAGTAGTGAATTAAAGGAAAAAACCTACTTAGACCTATCAATGAAAAAAAACATTGGTCATACTACATGCAGTTAAGAAATAACGTCCATACCTAATAGGAGGACACTTCAAAGTAAAAACAAATCATGATAATATGAAGTACTTATTGGAGTAAATACTATCATCAAAAGAACAACAAAAATAGGTCTCAAAGATGTTGGGTTATTACTTTTAAATTATCTACAAGAACGGAAAACTAAATATTGTGGTAGATGCACTCTCAAGGAAAGAGGAAGACATGAATGGTTTACTATGTGGTATTTCCATTCCACAATTTGACTAGGTGGAAGAGGCATGTAAAGAATGGCATTAGGATGATAAGATATGCAAGATCATTCAACATTTGCAAGAGGACCGTGATGCAATAGAGAAATTTACTTGGAAAAATGGTTTGTTATGATATCAAGATCACTTATGTAAGAATTCTCAACTCAAACAGAAGGTCCTATTGGAATTAAACACTTCTCCTATAGGAGGACATTCAGGGTTCTTGAAGACATACCACAGGATTAAGAAATATTCTTTTTGGGAAGGTCTCCAAGTACATGTGCAAAAATCTGTGGCGGAATGTATGGCATGCCAACAAAATAAAAGATAAACTATCAAGATCCTAGGGTTCCTTCACCCATCAACCATACCAAGACAATGTTGGGAAGAAGTTTTAATGGATTTTATTACAAGTTTACCCAAATTTGAAGGAAAGAGTGTCATTATGGTTGCGGTAGATTGAATGACAAAGTATGCCCACTTTTTCTCTCTTTCTCATCCTCTTAAAGCAAGTACTATGGCAAAAGCATTCGTGGAAACAATCCAAAAGCTACATGGAATACCAACGATTATTGTGAGTGATACAGGGCTAATTTTCACTATAAATTTTTGGACTAAATTATTTTCTTGTTTAGGTACTTAGTGGTGTCACAACTCATCCTTCCATCCTCAATCTAATGGGAAAAATGAGATTGTAAATAAATGTTTACAAGGACATATACATTGCTTTACATCTCATAAACAAACAAAAATGGTCAAATGGTTTCCTTTGGTAGAATGATGGAACAACACATCCTTCAATACTTCATAAAAAATGTCACTATTTATGACTTTATGGATATCATCCTCAGTCCATCACATCACCCTTGAAAGGGACTATAAAGGCTCAAGAAGTAGAGGATCAAATCCAATACCAACAAGAGGTTTTGAAACTATTGAATGACAACCTGGTTATGGCACAAATAGGATGAAACAACAAGCATATCAACATTGTAGTGAAAGGGAATTTGAACTAGGGGATTGCTTATTTGTGAGACTGCAACCATATAAAGAAATGTCCCTCAAGCAACAAAAGGAGGACAATAAATTTGCTTCAAGGTATTAGGGTCCATGTAAGGTGTTACAGAGGATTGGAAGTATGGCCTACAAATTGGAGTTGCCTCCATCATCATGTGTACACCCATTGTTCCATGTTTATTGATTAAAGAAGGTCATCGGTGACAAGATCCCAGTATAAAATCTTCTACCAAAGATTATTGAATAATGGAAAATGAGGCTAGAACTAGCAATAATTTTAGAAATGAGGACTAAGCAGTTGAGAAATCGAGTAATCACTAAGTACCTCATTAGACGGAAGAACCTACTAGTGAAAGAAGTAATAAGGGAAGATGCATGTTTAATGCAAAAACACCCATAGGTAGTCAAGTGTTGAGGACAACACTTCTTTGAAGAGGAGGGGAATGTTAAGCCCTTTATAAGTCTCATGTTAACCCGAAATCCCCTTATTAAGCCCTAGATATTAAATGATTACAATTTTTTAATTACATTGTTATGTAGGCTAGAACCCCTCATGGTCCCATTTTATTATAATTGTATCCTTTGTCTCCTATATATATATACACTAAGGAGACCTAGTCTTAGTATCATCAAATATTATCTTGTTCATTGTATTGTTTGTAAAAGGAGGTTTCCCCCTCGAAGTGGACTATAATTGTTGGTTTCTTATGATTTTAAGGAACAAGGATCATAACAAAAACATTTCTATCACCACGTACCACAATATTTTGAGGAAGGGAAGCATAAATAGCAAGGCTTGGGGTCACAAAATTATCGGGATAGGTAGGAACTTCTTGGAAAATTCATTTGTTCTTACCTAGCAAAATACCCCAACACAGAAGAAGGGGAATAATCGAGAAAATTTTATTGGTTTTGTTCTCAGTCCAACTCCTCCAAGCTTCCAATATATTGCTTCCTTGCCATTCAGTTGTCACGGAGAATCCTTTTGTACACAAAGACCAACAATGCTTCATGTAGGGGAAATCAATAAAAAGGTGGTAAACTATCTCAATCTTATTCTTTTAAAGAGCGCACAAGTAGGTCCCTCAAATTGCCTCTTTTATAAATTATCCCATTGATCTGATCAAGAATATTAGTTTTGATATGCTAAGATCCTCCTCAAATTATAAACAAAATGTTATTCATGTGCTTAAGGATTCATGAGTTTTGCAAGTGAAAATTGAGTTTTTATTTTAATTTTATGAGCAATTTAACATAAAATAGAAACTGAACAACAACATATAAATGTACAGAACATCACCAAAAACACATCACACTAGGAACATGATGAAGGAGTTCACCCCTCCCGGGCTATGTCTCCTTGGTCCAGCTTCCAATGGCTCGGGCCTCTCTATTATGCTCAAATGTGTAAAAAGATGTGTTTACAATGCTCAAATGCTTCCGAAACTCGTTCCAATGAGTCCAAAATATCAAAAAATGGCCACCTAGATTCTTTTTGCATCCAATTTGGTTAGAAACTGAAGAAGTTATGACCTATCCTAGTTTCTCCGCTATTTTCTCTACAATTTGCCCAAAATCTGATGTCGACCCTCATTTTTGCCCCATTTTCCGCTAACGGCCCACCAAATCCGTTGAAATCCAGGTGGATTTGTTGAATAGTTAATTTAGCCGGGGAGGTCTAAAGAGCGGAAAATAAGGTCATATGGGGGCCATGCGCCCAGGGGCTAGCCCCCGGCACTGGCCCCTTCCCTCCTACGGTCACCAAAACCTTGGCGGTTAAACTGAAGCATGTTCACATGGAGGACGGTTACCTCGAAGATCAAGAAGTGGTGGTCCTCCCCTGGTGGTTAACGGTAATGCTGGCGACAAGAGAATGGGTTCACATGGGGCGGTTAAGTCCGCCCACATCCCAAACTTTGTGGCATTTGACATTTAAATAAAATGTGAAATCAATACATGTTAAGAATCATCCACTTGGTGAATTGGTAACGATTCTGTTTGTGTGTTGGGAGGTCGCGAGTTCAAACCCCGTTGCCTCCACCCGGACTATGGCAATGTTTTTGGTGGCCTCTCGGGCTACCATGTGGTGGCCTCCGGCTAGGACACATGTAAGCCCATGGTTAGCAATCATTCCAACCAATAGAAAATGCAAAAAAAAATAACCACTATTATAATGCCACTTGTCAGCACCCCATTCACTAAGGGAACTTTGACCAAGTCAAACTCCCACATACCCAGCTATGGTGTAGAAATATCCTCTCTGTGGATAGAGACGATCCCTCTAGCCCAAGAGAGTGGGTATAGCCACAAACAAGACAATCTAATGTAAATTTCCTTAGATTATAATCGAATAAGAGGGCCTACCTCTTACAACGCTAATCCACTTGATGGTGATCTTGCTTCCTTGCTCCAGCTTCCTTTCGTTCAAGTACCTGAAACAAACATGCAAGAAACAACAACAAACGTGATAGCATAAAATTGAATCCAATCTACTTAAAAGGTCAAGGATTTCTAAGCTATCAAATGTAATATTACACTTGATATAGGAAATAAACCATTAGTTGTATTAAAATAAACTTCAAAGAGAAATACAACCGAAGCCTTGACATTGGAGATATCCTTTGCAGTATCCAAGTCCCGCTACACACCTTTTCAACACTCTTTTCCTCCTCTAGCTTGACATGAAATGGGTTCCAAGCTCTAACTCTCTCTCCTTGTGCTTTAGCTACCAAAGACTAGTCTTTTGTCATCTAAGACTAATCTTCTTCTATCAAAAGCTAAAGATTCAGAATTTTGCAGCTGGTTCTATTTCTCCACCACTTTCACTATGCTTTGTATTGTAACCAAAAAGAGTAAGAGGAAGGGGTTTATATAGGGAGAGGAGGATAAGAATGAGATCCACTCAAGGGGGAAGAAGGTCTTATCTCCTTGGGAAGGTCCACTTTTAAGGGGGAAAGAACCTTATATGGAGTTTTCGGTCCTTATCCAGCCAAACGAACATCCAGCACATCGCCACTAGAAGTTTCTAGACGTGAAACTATGTTTCTTTTTATAAAAACAGTCCATAAGTAGACTGGCACGGGTATTGGGCTAACAATAGCACCGATTGGCGCGGGTCACAGTGTAAAACTCTGCCATCGATGAGCGTGAGACACTGGGAAAGAGCGCTGATCTTAAAAAATGGGTTTTAAGAAGGATTCTTTGGAAATGTTATGGAGGGAGTGGGGACTACTTTATTCAAACTTCAAGGGATGCAAGAGCATAGGTTTCATGGTGAAAGTATGACACAGTAGTCACTACTAGGGTTCTCCGGTATCAGGAACGGGGAGTGACAGGAGAGTAACAAATTACTGTGTAACAGATGCCCCCTAAAGCATGAAGTCAGAGCTGAGAGTGATGGCTGAAATGATTTAAGATGGAGCGAGGACTTGGAATACCAACATCAGAAGACCTGCAACTCAAACATACATGTACATATCTGAAATATGATAGTCTTGCCTGATAAAGATGAGATTCATATAACAATACATGAATCCATGGTATAGGCGAAACTATCCATCAAGAAAAGGATCATGTGCATGGATCCTCGGTATGGATGCAGCCATCCGACTAAAGGGATCATATGAAATAGATCCACAGCATGGGCGCAACCATCCGCATAGAGAGGATCAAAATGAAAAGACCCACGGTATGGTCACAACCATTTGACTGAGCAGGATCAAAATGATACCCATGGCATGGTCACAGTCATCTGTCTAAAGAATCATGTATATAATCATGAATGAATTATCACTCCTCGCAACCTGGACTTTTGTGATCTAAGTCCAAGGTCTTTCACTCCAACACGACCTGATCAAAATACAAATTCTAACGTGTGAATAGACGTGCTGAAGTAGAACATGCTAGAAAATCACTTGATTACCAGCCAATGATGTGAACTGTTAACAAGCGTGAGAGAAACCACCCATAATGTCAATGGATCTCAAGGTACTATCAGTACAATTCATGAAGTGTGAATAAGGAACTAAAGTCGAACACCTGTGAAATCACTCGATCGAGGGCCAATGACGAGAACTTGTTGTCGAGTGCGAAGAACTTGCCATTGAGGCATGCAAGCTCTAAGGTATTGGAAAGGAGTTTCTAGATCAACTTCCTGGATAATGAGCTGAAGTCGATAGGAAGCGATCCGTCGAAGGAAGGTCATAATGGATCCTTCATCATCGGCATGAAATGGGAAACACAATGAATGAGAGTAATCCAAGAATGTGACAGATGATCAGACAATGTACAGGCCAAAAGACTTCTCTTGAACATGTGGATGACACGACTTCAAAGTTTGGCATCATTTTACATCATAGGATCAAAGGTGATAGTGACATGGCAGAGATCAGATGATAGGTTAAAATGGATAAACCAAACCCAAGAAGGAAAGTGACAGAGTGAGGATGTCCCAAAACCCAACACGAACAACAAATGAGTGTCAATGTTCAAGAGTGACATGTTGCCTCAAGTGAAGAATACAACTGATGAATACTTCCAATTTCCCCCCACCATTTCTGGTGAGTACCCAGTTATTTTTGAAACACAAGCTTGAAGGGGATAGCATATGCTTGTAATATAAGCCCATCCTTCGGATGGATCCTACCTAGTAAATTTTAACGAGCCCTAGGAAGGATAAGCTCGGTCTCGTCATAATGACAAGTCCTATGTCATTTAATCTTTTAACAAGTCTGACAAAGGTGAAACTCGGAATCTTTTTCATGTTTAGAGAGTTTGAAAAATACATGGAAAAGAAAACTCCAAGGATCCCTTTTCGTAGAGTTATCTCTCAAACCCGATAAAGTAGAAAACAATGTTCAAGAAAACCTCCTAGTCATGTTTGACTAAGGTATACCTTTTTCGTAAATAGTTTTATCCCAACCCAAAAAAAGGGGTAAACGTATGCTAGGTAAACAACGTTTCGCAACCTTTAACGAGTTCAAAATGACAAGAGCTTGACAATATTTTCATATTTTTAGATTCAAAAAAGATCTCAAAGATGACTCCCTGCTTTTATTTGCTTTAACAAGTCTAAAAGGGGAAATACTCGGCAATCTTTTCATTTTTTTCAAGTAAGAAAAGAGCTTAAAGGTTACTCGTCCTGGAGGAACGAGTGGTGTAAAGGGTAGCAACTAGTTCCGGTTATGGTGGAACTGCTCAAAAACTAAGAGGTCAAGAGGCTGGCTAGTAAAACCACTCATTGCTGCAATTCCTCAAGAAAGGGTAAAACAACCAAGTGAAAGTCAATGATTGGCCAAAGAGATGGTGGCGATGGAACGGAGAAACAACCAAGGCTTAGCTAACGGGAGAGGCTGATAAAAATGGCAATCACGAGGGTTAAAATGGAGATGGGTTCATTTTTATACAAGCCTGAACCACGAAGAACTATGCTTCGATTCGGTTTCATGTTTACCCAAGATTGAAAAGGAAAATTATGCTTGGATGAAAAAATGGCATGCCCCCAACATGATGAGAGTCGAGGCACATGCCCCCAAACTTCATTTCATTCACCGAAGTAGACATCGGGTTGCTAAAAGGTGGATGGAATGAAGTTTCACTTCAGAGATCAAGGAAAGACTCGATTGGAATTTGACGAGATCTTAATCAAATACTCGATTTGGAAAAGGAAGTTGTTTCATTTTTTAACGAGGTTGACATAGTAAAAGAACCATCCTCAAGACTCCTTGTTTCATTTTTTAAGGAGCTTAACAAAATATGAGGAACCATGCTCCGACACCTTGTTTCATTTTTTAACGAGGTTGACACAAGACCAAGAACTATCCTCGAAATATATTTCATCTTTTAACGAGCTTGATACAGGAACACACTATCCTTGCATGTTGTTTCATTTTTTAACGAGGTTGACACAGAAAAAGAATTATCCTCGTAACAGTTGATCATGGACCATACGAGAACATGGCCCCCAAGAGGTCCTCACTGGACGGGAGAACTACGCTCTGGCAAGAACACATGTCAACTAGTACAAATGACAGATCAAGTTCCAATGCCCCTGAATACATAATGTACCATGCCATCTACGTGATCATCAACAGATGTGGAGACGAAACATGTAGCCACATAATTGACTTGTGGCGGGGAGGGTACTGCTTGCAAACGAGAACCATTAGGGGATGGCGATAGACAACATGATGTTAATAGATGAGCCTTCATCTAATAGAGTGCCATGTACTACCATATTATAGGCTTGTACTGTAATCTAGAAAGGCACATAAGATGGGAGGCGAAATGCAGTCAATTGAATCCAATCAAAAGAAACAACATAACTACTTGGTGGGGGTATCATAGGATTGTCCCCATGCTTTACAGGAATAGGATAAGTACTCTCCTGAACAACTGGGATGGCAGGGACACTCTTCGATTCATGAGAATATGAGGAGACGAGAAGAACATGAGCAATATGATCACTACCTTCTTCGGGAGCAGAGCGAAAAATTGATGGCGGAGCCAAGTCGATACTATTTTTGACCAATGGTTGGTTGGGAATAGACACAAGAGAGTCATGCTCAACAAGAGCAGGATGGGCAAGAGATGAATCCAAGTCAATCTCTTTACCAACTAGGAGAGTGTTAGAAGAAAGCCTCTGATAATCAACAGGAAGTTGGGGTTGAGGAGCTGTAAGGTTTTCCAAAACTTTGGAAGCTTTATCCATAAGAGACAAAGGTGAAGAAGATTCTCTCCTTCACATAACCTACAGGGGAATTTAATTTTTCCCTTATTCTTACCATCGCTAGCCGAGGGTGTAGCATCAACATGATCTCTAGAGGTCGATGGGGATGGTCAATCCATATTTTGAGACCATACCTCTAAGACTCTGGGAATACCAGGACAATCTCGAAGGAGATGGTCACCCTTACATAACCTGTAAGGGAATTTTACCTTCCGCAAAGGATCAAATGGTTTGTCGATGGGAAGTACATTTGGAGCAATAGCTACATGGTTGGCCACTCACTTATCTGACTTCTTCTTCTTCTTCGTAGCCTCCTCGTTACTAGATTTCAAACTTTCACCAGGTGAAGTAGAGGAGGAGGGTGAAGAAATAGGCGAAGAAGGTGAGAGGTAAACCTTAGAATCAACATGGTGTTGTTCAGGTGAAGGAGATGGCCGGACAAAAGTTGGGACACTCGGGACCACAAAGGTCGAAAATAACCAAGTAAACCAATAATTAATTCAGGAAGGGACAACATTGCCATATAAGGAGCGCCAACATTTCCAAAAGAAGGAAAAGGACCAAGAATCCCATCAGAGGGGAATCCTTGACTGGTAAACTCTGGAAATGTTGCCATTGGAATCAACCCTAAAGAATCACTAAGGAAGATAACTTTAACTAGGAATATTTCGTGGGCAGTTAATTTTAAGGCACTGAAACAAAACTTTGCCTTTTCATGTTTTAAGAGTCGAGAAAAGGACAAAGGTGACTCTAGTCACTTTCAGATTTAATGAGCTCGAAAGGACAAGTGCTCAATGATCTTTTCAAATTTAAGGAGTCAATAAAGATAAAAAATGACTACTCAGGGTACTCTAGGCATAAAGGATTACCAGGTAACTGTGAACTGTAGAATACCTCTCGGCGAACCGAAAAGTATGAGCAGGCAATCTCCCCGAATGTTGTGTTCGGTGTATCACGTTTACAAGGCGACAGACTCGGCTTCCTATGGATAAAGGATTGCAACCTATAGGGTTATCCCTTTATATACACGATGGTACGGGGAGCACAAGTCCGTGCTAGTGTTGTCTAATGCGAGATCATTATGAACGAAATCAACTAGGTTTAAAGACGTCAGAACATGTCTCTAGCCTAGAACACTAAATGTGATTGTTATGTTTCAATGCTTCCTTAGGTTAATTCGATCAATTTTAACGGTTTATCTTGAATTAGGTTTCAATTTCAAGGCGCTATTGCTGTCATATGAAAACTTCTATATGCAGCTATATGAGAAAAGAAATCTTTGTCTTCGATGAAAGTTTACATTAATTGAGGGATAGAGAACACACAATCAACACAACAACCAAAGAATGAAATCTTTTACTAATACATGTCCTAAATGCACTTAATCTTCCTTTAACAACAACAAAAAAGTGTATTTCATTTCTCATGCCTATGACGATGCAATTCTAGTTTCTCAATAACGCTACTAATGCAATATTTTCACTTAAGTAAACTAGAATGATGTTTTTCTTTTCATAAAATGCAAAATGGATCTTTCACATAAAGCACTTTAATGAAAATTTTCACAATTCCAAACAAACAAGCATCGATCAAATCCAAAGCATGATAAATGAAACTAAAAGCAACTTCTTCCCTGAATCAAACAAATCAAACACATAAATGCTTCAATCTACAAACCAAGCAATGTAATCTATGCTCCGAAAGAGAAAAGAGACACTCGAGATAAGAGAACAAACGAGACTCTTTCACTCATTCAATTGAAAATTAAGCAATGAATATGTTGCGACTGAAATATGGATTAAACGAAGCAGCAAATCAGAAACTTGACACAATGAGTAAACAAACAAATGAACGGTAATTGTCCTCGATGCCCTAGGGTCATAGAAACCATCCAAAAAAACTCAAAAAACCAAGCAATGAAACTTCAAGCCAATCTATCAATCAAACCCAACAAACAAAGAATCCTAGTCACTTATGGGCAGAAGAAGAGAGTGTGAGGGTCAAGATACACTGGCACTAGAATGGGAGAAACTCTGATTTTCTTAACTCAGAAACCGACACGACTTTTTGGCTGAAACTAGCGCTGAAAAGGGGCTCAGCGCGATTGTAAAGCTAAAATTGGTGCTAATCGGTGCGACTGTTTGGCTGAAACTAGCACTGACTGGGGATCAACGTGACTGTTTGGCTGAAACTAGCGTTGATCAAAGGATTCAAAGAAAAAATAAAAAATAACTTCACCCAAGGCCAGAATTAACACATCAGAGGGTGGGCTAGTGTCTGTATGCCTTCAAATAGGTCAATACAGATCTAGAAGACCATAAATAAACAAACTAGGCACACAAGTAGAAAAAACAAAGTGATGAAAATGAGATGTATTTCCCTAGTGGAGTCGCCAATTTGTGGTGTAGGAATATCCTCTCTGCGGACAGAGACGATCCCTCTAGCCCAAGATAGTGGGTCTAGCCACAAACAAGACAATCTAATGTAAATTTCCTTAGATTAGAATCAAATAAGAGGGCCTACCTCTTATAACGCTAATCCACTTGATGGTGATTTTGCTTCCTTGATCCAGCTTCCTTTCGTTCCTTTCATTAAAATACCTGAAACAAACATGCAAGAAACAATAGCGAATGTGATAGCATAAAATCGAAACCAATCTACTTAAAAGGTCAAGGAGTTCTAAGCTATCAAATGTAATATTACACCCGATATAGGAAATAAACCATTAGTTGTATTAAAATAAACTTCAAAGAGAAACACAATCGAAGCCTTGATGTTGGAGATCTCCTTTGTGGTATCCAAGTCCCGCTACACACCTTTTCAACACTATTTTCCTCCTCTAGCTTGACATAAAATGGATTCCAATCTCTAACTCTCTCTCCTCATGCTTTAACTACCAAAGACTAGTATTTTGTCATCTAAGACTAATCTTCTTCTATCAAAAGTTAAATATTTTAGAATTTTGCTGCTGGTTCTATTTCTCCACCACTTTCACTCTGTGTTGTATTGTAACCAAAAAGAGTAAGAGGAAGTGGTTTATATAGGGAGAGGAGGATAAGAATGAGATCCACTCAAGGGGAAGAAGGTCTTATCTCCTTGGGAAGGTCCACTTTTAAGGGGGAAAGAACCTTTTATGGAGTTCTCGGCCTTTAAACAACCAAATGAACATCGAACACATCGCCACTAGAAGTTTCTAGATGTGAAACTCTGTTTCCTTTTATAAAAACAGTCCAGAAGTAGATCGACTTGAGTATTGGGATAACAGTAGCGCCGATTGGCGTGGGTCACAGTGTAAAAATTTTCCATCGGCACGGGTGAGACACTGGGAAAGAACGCTGATCTTAAAAACTGGGTTTTAAGAAGGATTCTCTAGAAATGTTCTGAAGGGAGTGGGGACTACTTTCTTCAAACTTTAAGGGATGCAAGAGCATAGGTCTCATGGTGAAAGTATAACATAGTAGTCAATATTAGGGTTCTATGGGATTTGGAATGGGGAGTGACAAGAGAGTGACAAATTACTACGTAACACCTACCCAGTCAATGCCACATCAGCAGTACGGACTGCTAACTGGGCTGTCCATTTTTTTGAAAATTCGCTTGTTTGGGAAAGTGAATAGAACTTGTTTCTAGAGTCATACGGAGTCTATTTCGTCTGAAACGAGTTGCATCGGATTCAAGATGGCGAGCACTATGCGGTTGTTTAGGTTCCACACCATTATGACGACTTTTATTTTTGAGCATAATTTTAGGCACCTGATCATTCCTCCCCACTCGAAGCCTTTTAGACCCCATAAGATCACTTTCTAATGTCCAGCTAGTGAGGGTACAATTCCCTCACCTTTCCAATCTCGATTCATTTGGCCTTTGAAGGATTTGTTCGCTTGAGCCCCACTCGAAGATAATCAACACTTCCTCTTTTCGATGTCCTTGTTCTTCTACCAAGTATAGTGTCTTGCTGAAGCTCATCAAGGAATTATGGAGAAAAGTATTCAATAGATGGAATTTGAACATTCTCTCCTTGATCTTCAATCAAAGGAGGCTCATACAACCTTAAGTTCTCAAAATTAACAACAAAGTAAATTTGCATGTATGAAGGCAAGTCTATCTTGAAGGCATTGTTACCAATCTTTTCCAAAATTCCAAATGGACCATATCTAATTGGTTTTAGATTTTTACCTTATCCTTGGAGCCTCTCTTTGCTAATGTGAAGCCAAACTTCATCATCGACTTGGAACTTGTGATCTACATGATGCTTTTCGTGCCTTGCTTTGTACTTGCCTTGGCTCTTTTCAAGTTGTTATTGAACTCTTTGGTGTACCAATTAGATTTGTTCGATGAACATTCTTGCTTTGTCTATGCTACTATGACCATCAATAACAACATCTTTGCCAAAAATGAAATCCAAAGGAGATTTAGGCAAGTATCCCAAACATGCCTCAAATGGCGATGTTTGAGTTGAAGAGTGCTTGGCCCAGTTGTAAGCATGCTGAATATAGTGCAAATGTTCATCCCACAACTTAGGATGCTTGTTGCAATACCCATGAAGAAGATGTATCACTATCCTGTTCACCACCTCTGTTTGACCATATGTTTGTGGATGAAAAGTTGTACTCTTTTTCAATTTGGTGTCCATGAATCCCCACAAGCTTGACCAAAAATTCCCAACAAAGCGAGAATCTCAATCACTAACAATGGATGTGGGCAATCCAAAATGCACCCATACATTCTGAAAGAATAACTGAGCAATATCTTAAACTATAACTTGTTGTTTACATGTCATCAAAATACACATTTTTTTGAACCTATCCACAACTACATACAAATAATCATGACCTATTTTTGACAATGGAAGACTTCCTACAAAATCCATAGAAACACTCTCCCACGATTGTGAAGGAACCAGAAGTGGTGTGTACAATCCTAACTTCTTATTTCTAGGCTTACTGACTGCACATAATGAACATCCTTTAATAAAACGTGACACACTTTCAAGCATACGAGGCCAATAACAATACCTTTGTAGATGTGCCACCGTCTTACTTACATCGAAATGACCAACAATAAGAGAAGTATGTGCCTCTCTTATGATTTTGACTCTTTCTCCCTGTGGAATACAAAGCTTTCTAATATGGTACAACAAGTTATCATGCAAATGATAATATAATTCCTCTACTTGGTTATGTTGACTCAAGCTTGCATAAACATCTTGAAAGTCATTGTCTAATGCATATTGCTCAATATAAATTTCATGCAAAACAAAATTATGCTTGAGTAAAGTAGCTGCACTAACAATAGGCATAGAAAACATATCAACAACTTTATTGTATATACCTTTCTTATACTTGATTACTAAGTGGAATTATTGAAGAAAACCCATCCATCGAAAGTGCCTTGATTTTTGCAACTTTGATTGAGATTGCAAGTATTGCAATGGTTGATGATTAGTGTGAATAATTGTTTCCTTACCCATCAAGTAGTGTTTCCACTTTTTCACACTTTGCACCAATGCATACAATTCCTTGTCATATGTAGGATAGTTAAACACTACACCATTAAAAGTTTCTGAATGAAAATAGACAGGATTACCATGTTGCATGAGGACTGCACCCATGGCGTAGTCATCAGCATCAGTCTGAATCTCAAATAATTGTCTCAAGTTTGGAAGTACAAGTACTGAAGTTGAACTGATCTTTTCCTTCAATGCATCAAAGGCCTTATGTTGTTTGCCTCCCCACTGAAAAACCTTTTTTTCACTTGTCAATGCGTGCAAAGGAATTGCTATAGAAAAAAAGTTAGTAATGAATTTCCTCCAATATTGGGCTACTCCCAAAAAAATTCTTACCTCAATAATTGTCTTGGGCCTTGGTCAATTCAAAATGACATCAACCTTGGAGGGATCTATTTTCAACTCACCTCCTCCAACAATATGACCCAAGTAAACTAAAGAAGCTTTCCAAACTCGCATTTTGACATCTTAAGATACAATTGTTCTTTCTTTAAGACATCAAGTACTTTTCTCACATGCATGACATGGTCATTACGAGATTTACTAAAAATTAAGATGTCATCTAAGTAGACTATAACAAACTCATCAAGAAATGGCCTCAACACATCATTCATCACAAGCATGAATGTAGCAGGAGCATTACATAAACAAAAAGGCATAACTAGCTATTCAAACAAACCTTGTTTTGTCTTGAATGTTGTCTTCCAAATGTCTCCTTCATCTATTCTAATTTGATGGTAGCCACTGCTTAAGTCCAACTTAGTAAAATACTTTGCATCTTTCAATTGATCAAGTAAATGATCTATCCTAGGCAGTGGCTAACAGTTCTTTACCGTGATTTTGTTCAGTGCACGGAAGTCCACACACATGCGCCATGTTCCATCCTTATTTGGCACCAAGACAATAGGTGAATCACATGGCGAGGAAGATGGCCTGATGATCCCTTTATCCAACAACTCTTGAATTTGCTTTTTATTTTTTTCACTTTCCATCACTGACATGCTGTACATGCCAATGTTAGGAAGAGGACAATCTTGCTGCACCTGTATCTCATGTTGGATTTCTCTCTTGGGAGGCAAACATTTTGGTTCATGAAACATCTCATCATATTGGTTAACTACATCAACCAATTCAGATTTCAATTTTGAATCACAAACTTTAAAAGCATCATTATCAACATCATTCTTGGGTTTGATCATTAAAATCACAAAATTATTGCTTGAATTCACTAGTCTTTTCATCTGCCCTGCATTAACAAGTGAAATATTTAGTTTCTTGCTATGAGCTCTCACAATATATTCTACTCCATATTTGAACAAATGGTATTTGTTTTCATGTCTATGGAAGATAACTTTTCTGTCATAGAGGTACGTGCTGCCCAAAACTATGCCACATATGTTTAATTGCACAACATCAAGCTCCACTTCATCTATGAAATTTGCAGTAATGGCGAATTTCAGTTTACACTTTCTAGTAGCTTGCAATTCTGCATTGTCACACACCCATTGAAGTGGACATGGTTTATGATGTGGAATGGTTTCCAAGTTTAAACTTTTGAAAAAAAATTTAGAGATAAGATTGGCTTGAGAGCCACTATCGAAAAGTGCATCAATTTTGCTATGTTTTGAGATCACCCTTATGTGAAAAAGTTCTATCCTCTTCTTTTCATTGGAGTTTCATTATGTGAATTTGACTTACTAGTGCTAGCAATGGATTCTTTTCCTTTCATACCCATGGCTGTAATTTTAGTTTCATCACCCAAATCAGATCCCAAATCCTGTTGAGTGGTTGCAGTTGTCTTTTATTTTCCCTTATTGTTGAATTTTTTGGTTTCATTTCAGGATGAAACTTCCAACAATGAGCTTCATCGTGACCCTCTTTGGAACAATGTTTGCATGTTAATTTCTCTCCTTCCTTCTTGATAGATGCATTTTTCTTTCCCTTCCCTTTGAAACCCTTTTCTTTTCCTTTACTCTTAAATGGATTTTTACTACCTTCTTTTGGAGTGTTTTTCCCTCTTGCCTCAAGATGAGTGGCTTGCATACACACATCATCTAAATTATTGGGATTAAACATTAAGATAGTATGCCTAAGGTAACTATGTAAACCCCCTATGTACTTCAACAACGTGTCTTGTGATTGCAAATATACACCTAACATTAGAGACCTTTTTCTGAATTCTTGGTTGTAATCTTGGACATTTTGACCTTTAAGTTGTCTAAAGTTCTGCCAATTCATGATGGCTTTCTGCATATAAGCTAGAGGGTAGAATTGTTTTTTAATTGCAGTAATGAAATCATACCAAGAAATTGAGATCTTATTGTGTTTTTTAATCTCCTCTTGTGTCTTTGATTCCCACCATACTAGTGCTGCACCCTCCATTCTCAAGGAAGCTAACTGAATCTTTGTGTCATCCTATTAAATGTTTTGAATTATGTAATAGACCTCCAACTAATGAATCCAATTATCAAGCTTCTTTGCATTCACTTCACCATTATACATGGGCAACTCAAATTTCACATCAAGTTTTAGTAAGGGTGATTTACCAGTTCCTTTTGAGATATGTTGATGAGTATGAGTAAGGGTTGTGTTAGTGGAAGAGGGTGACGATGCCTGTGGAGAAGAAGATGATGAATATGGTGGAGAGGGTGGAGATTTACCTCCATTTACATTACCTCCTCCTCAAGAATTTTCTCCTTTGGGAGGTTTGGAGCTTTCATCCTACAGCCTGGTATTCCTCTCTTCATAGAGGGCCTTCACCATCTCTGTCATAACAAAGAAATCCTTCCTGAAGACCTTCTCATCTTTTGTCATGTTTGTAGGTTCTTATTCATGAGACATGCTCACTGGAGTCTCAACTGCAACTTGAGGATGAACTGGTGTTGGAGATTGTGGCAACCTTGCCCTCCTTCCCCTAGATCCAACTTCAGGGCTTCCAACCAGCTTCCCTTCTCCTCTTTTGAGTTTTAACCTTGTAAGCATGACATAAACTTGCAAACAATTAAATACTTCTTGCACAAAGAAAACCTAGTGCTTTGATACCAAAATGATATGATTAAGAATATTAGTTTTGCTGTGCTAAGATCCTCCTCAAATTATAAACAAAAGTTATTCATGTGCTTAAGGATTCATGAGTTTTGCAAGTGAAAACTGAGTTTTTATGTTAATTTTATGAGCACTTTAACATAAAATAGAAACTGAATAGCAACATATAAATGTACAGATCATCACCAAAAACAAATCACCACAGGAACATGATGAAGGAGTTCACCCTCCTGGGATACTTCTCCTTGGTCTGGCTTCTAATGGCTTAGGCGTCTCTATTATGCTCAAATGTGTAAAACTGCGTGTTTACAATGCTCAAATGCTTTTGAAACCTACTTGAATGAGTCCAAAATGTCCAAAAATGGCCACCTAGCCTCTTTTTGCATCCAATTTGGTCGAAAACTGGAGAAGTTATGACCTCTCCTAGTTTCTCCACTATTTGCTCTACAATTTGCCCAAAATCCAGCACTGACCCTCTTTTTCGCCCCATTTTCCGCTAACGGGCCACCAAATTTGCCGAAATTCGGGCGGATTTTTCGGATAGTTAATTTGGCCACCGAGGCCTAAAACAAGGAAAATAGGGTCATATGGGGGCCATGCACCCAAGGGCTAGCCCACAACATTGTTGAAAATAGCAACAAGAAATGATAAAAATAGAATCCAGAATATTCCAATTTTAATTTGTCCTTGAATTAAAATTGTGAATTAAATTCGAATTTAGTCTCACTAGCTACTTGGAAATAATTAATTAATTCATTATGGATTAATTAGTTGGAGAAATTCAAGTTATAAGTCTTTCTGAAGTCATGCAATAGTTATCCCTTAAATTAAGGAGATAAGATTGAGTTATATTTGAGTTGTAATTAGTTAGCTCAGTTCACTGAGTTAAGTCCAGTTAAATTAATTCCAAACTGTTTGAGGAACTAATTGTGAGTTATTAGTCAGTTGATGCATGTATGCACTCAACCAATGTACTCCAGATAACTGAAGATTCCCTCATCAGAAACTCATGCATGTCGATTCTGAGAAAGAACTAGTTGAGCTAAATGTCAAGGACAATGTACTATCAGTTACATGTGTTTTCATATAAAGGAAAATAATGCATGCAGTCAAGGTAAGTGTTACGAGCAAATTTAGTGTCTTTTCGAACGACTAACCCCTAGACCTAGTAGCAAGTCTAGAACAACAGTTAAAGTAATTCCATTGCTTTTCCTATAGCTAACAGATAAAAGAAAGAGGAGCAAAAGCACCAATCTGTATCTCTCACTCGATCCCTCTTACCTTTGACCGCTTTCGCCACTCCCTTCCATACTTAACTCGCTTGAAAGGTACCTACACACAAGCCGAGACAGAAAACCATCAAAGCATACGTATCAATCTATTAACTAAACATATTATAGAATCGAAAGTACAATATACATCACATAACACATGAACTGAAAAAGCATAGAACACTTTATTCATAGAAAGGAAGATTACAACCCATGTAGATGCATGTTCGATTCAGCGTCATCCTCCTAGCTTCAAACCCTTCTCTCCTCATGGAAACAACAATTTGACATGATAACATTACTCTCTCTACTAATCTCATCCAAGTAACATTTCCTTAGCTTAAGAAGTCTCAACCTTTTTTAGCCTTTGAGAGTTTGGTCCTTTTATAGCTGAAAAGAGGAGGTTAGGCCATTAATGGCCCTCATGAATGCTTTTACATAATTGGGAAGTGGTTCCATGGAGGAAGGGATAATGGATCAAGGTTCATTCATCTCCTTCCTCATCCAAAAGTGAGCCCAATCCTCCTAGAAACCTCTAGAAGCATCCATTGGATGATGAATCCAATGGATTCATTTGAAAAATTCGATGGATCTCGCTCATCGCAGGTGACACAAAGGCCAGGTGCTATGCATAGCACCCAGACAGTATAGTGCCTGCCATTCATTGCAGCCAGATAGAAGGCCACTTGCGATGATCTCCTTAGGGACATTTTTTGGATAAATGGTGTCATGAAACTTTTGGGAGGCAATCATGATGTAGGTTAACTTCATTAGGGAATGAAAACAACTGAATTAGGGGTTGATTGACCCTAATAACATGGATATGCAAGTCGGGGTTGATGTGCCCAAATTTTCCTGTAACAGTGGCCCCCTAAAGCATGAAGTCGAAAATAACCATGTCGAGTGAGATGCTTTACCACTTGGAGAGAAGGTTTCGAAACGGAAGGTGACCTACATCAGTTACAATACAAATATCATGATACTTTGATTTTTTCTCATAATCTAGCTGAGGGAAGGCATACCCATGCCCAACATATAAACTTTCATTACATGTACAAATATAGTCGTCTACAGATATAGACCCATGAATGCTTGACCATAAATGTAAGGCCATTGTACATTTGATATAGTACTCCTGAAAAATATATCACAGCCTGGATGGATGAGACTAGATCTGGGGTCTTCAATCTCGTCCAATCTTTCACTCAAGTACAAGTCTAACCATGTGAATAGATGATCTGAAGTCGAACATGGAGAGACATCGTCTGATTACTAGCCAATGATGTAAGCCGTTAACAAATGCGAGAGGAATCACCGATAATGATAATGACCCTCAAGGTACTGCAGTACATTTCACATGGTGTGAATAAATGATTTGAAGTCAACCTATCGCCGGAAGCAAGAAACCTGCCATTGATGTATGCAAGCCTCAAGGTACTGAAGGGGTGTTTCTAAGTCAACTTCTTGGATGATGTGCTGATGTCGACAAGAAGCGACTCGTCGCAGGAGGGCCTTGATGTATCCCACATCAACGACACGAAACGAGGTAAATGATTTTGGAGATGAAATATCGACTGACGACACAAGGTTCAGGAATGGCGGGCATGAAAATGAAGGTTTATTGTATTGTAAAGGATGAAGTTTTCAACTGAATGACTTCTCTTGAACATATCGGCGACACAGAAGTGAATTGGTGGCATTGACCCAAAACAAAGCGATGGATGGTATGATAGACCAACGGTGTGATAACCATCAAGCTGAATGACCCAACCCACATAGTCACAGTGATGAGGTGAAAGTGTCATGTTCAAGAGCGACCTACTACCATAAAGTGTTCCCAGCTTTTTCCCATTTTCCCCAGTCATTTCTGACCAGTACCTCTTTATATTTAATCAAGCTTGAGGAGGATAACATATGCTCGTTGTATAATTTCACCCTTCGGGTGAATCCATCGTTATTTTATGTTTTAATGAGTCTAGCGAAGGTGAAACTCGGTCTTGTCTAGATGGACAAGTTTGTCACTATTTAAAGTTTTTAATGAGTTTAATGACAAAGATAACTCGGTCCTTTTCATATTTAGAGAGTTTGAAAAGGGATGAAAAGAAAACTCCAAAAGTTCGTTTTCGTACATTTTTCTCTCAAGCCCGAAAAAGCATAAAACAATACAAGAGAGAACCTATTGATCATGTTTGACCAATGAGTAAATTTTTCGTAGTTAATCTATCTTAGCCCGAAGAAGGGGTAAAACTATACTGAGTAGATATCGATTCTAATCCATTAACAAGCTAGAAACGACAAGGGTTTGACAATCTTTTCATGTTTAGAGAGTCTGAAAAGAGCTTAAAGAGGACTCCATTTTGAGGAACGAGTGGTGTCTAAGGTAGCAACTAGTTTTAGTGATGTTGGAACTTCTCAAAACATGTTGATTTATGTGAAGAGGCTGGCTAATAAGACCACTCATTACAATTGTTCCTCAAAAAGGGTAAGACAACCAAGTGAAAGCGTATGATCGGCCAAAGGGATGGTGGTAATGGAATGAAAACAACCAAGGCTCATCTGACGAAAGAGGCTGATAAAATGGCAATCACGAGGGTTAAAATGGAAATGTGTTCATTTTTACACAAGATTGAACCATAGGGAACAATGCTTGGATTTAATTTCATTTTTACACAAGCTTAAAACGAAAAACTATGCTTGGAATCAGTTTCATTTTTACATAAGCTTGAAATGAAAAACTATGCTTGAATTCAGTTTCATTTTTACACAATCTTGAAATGAAAAACTATGCTTGAATTGGTTTACATGCCCGCAACGTGATGAAAGGGAGAGTCTCCGGTAAACAGATGGAAGTCACTGCGGTGAAGCAGGACAGTTATCCAACACCTTTTTGGCTTCGTCCAGATAGACAAAGGTGAATGGGGTGATTCCCTTCACATAACCTACAAGGAAACTTAACTTTTACCATTAGGTTCATGCTCCCCAAGCTTCATTACATTCACTTAAGTAGACTACTCAAGGCTATCAAGTGGATGGAATGAAGGTTCTTTTACGAGATCAAGTGAAAGAATCGACTGGGATTTTAAGAGATCTACTCAGAGACTCGAGTTGGAACTTTGCTCTAGGGGACCTTGTTTCATTTTTTAATGAGCTTGACACAAGACAAGGAACTCTGCTCAGATTCCCTGTTTCATTTTTTAACGAGGTTGACACAAGACAAGGAACTATCCTCGTGGGCCTGTTTCATTTTTTAAGGAGGTTGAAACAATAAAAGAACTATCCTCAGAACTGTTTCATTTTTTAACAAGGTTGACACAGTAAAAGAACTTTCCTCGGACCCTTGTTTCATTTTTTAATGAGGTTGACACAAGACAACGAACTATCCTTGGGGGAACTGTTTCATTTTTTACCGAGGTTGACACAGTAAAAGATCCATCCTTGTATTCCTTTGTTTCATTTTTTAACGAGGTTGACACAAGACAAAGAACTATCCTCATAACCTTAGTTTCATTTTTTAACGAGGTTGACACAAGACCAGGAACTGTCCTCGTATTCCTTGTTTCATTTTTTTAACGAGGTTGACACAAGACAAGGAACTTTCCTCGTATTCCTTATTTCATTTTTTAATAAAGTTGACACAAGACAATGAACAATCCTTGGAATCGTTGTTTCACAGCTCATAAGTGGTCATGAAGGAGAGATCTGGTTCCAATGCCCCCAGTACATAATGTACAACATCACTGAATTGATCGTCAGTTGATGTAGGTATGGAACGGGTTGCCACGTAATTAACCCGTGGCGGGGATGATACCATTGGTATAAATGGACCATTTAGGGACGATGGTTGACTAGGAGCTATATTTGGACCAGGAAATGAACGCTGATCAATGGTGACAATTCTGCCTTCATGCGGGAAACACATCACTCGAAAGAGTGTTGAAACAATAGCTCCCATGCCATAAACATAGTCGCGCCCAAGAAGTAAATTGTAATCTAAAGGGCCTAGGACTACCATCACATTCAGATAAACGATTTTTCCTCCCAAAGTAATAGGTAACTGAGGGAGGATCCCTAATGGTTGACTAGTTCCTCTGTTAAAACCCAACAGATTCTGTGTAACAAGAACAAGCAGTGGTGAACCAAGCGCTTGCCAAGCAGTTGAGGAAAGGATACTCACTAATGCACCGTCATCTATAATAGTGCCTGACACAATCATATTACAAACTTGTACTATGACTTGAAAAGGCACATAAGAAGGAAGGCGGAATGCTGCTAGTCGATTCCAATCAAAGGAAGTGACTAGACTACTTGGAGGGGGTACCGTAGAAACAGGAGAATTAACCCCTTGAGTTAGGAGAACTGGAGGATTTTCCTCCTATATTGATGGAACAGGAGGACTGCCCCCGAGCTCATTTGAATATGATGAAACAAAAAGAACTTGATGTTGGAAATAATACTGAGAGGGGGGGGTGAATCAGTATCATCACATCAATAAAACTTTTTCATTTCCATATTCAGATTCATATATGCTACTTCCACAACTTCTTATGATTCAGTTAGTTGATCCTTAATGAGTGCATTAGAACATTATCAACCATATTAACGGTAAACAGGTGCAGTAAAATAGAACAAATCATCACACATAAGCCACACACATGAACACCATGATATAAGGTGGAAACCCGATGTGGGAGAAAACCACCTGCTGCAAGTCATCTCAATCTTCTTCTTAATAAGAAAATCCTTTTACAATATTTTTGTACTGGTGCAGTCTTATACCAGTACGCAGGCTTCTACCTGCAGAGAGCTACAACCCCCATAGTTCTTGTACTAGCCGATCCATTTACTAGTACGTAGGCTGCTACCTGCTACAATGCTCCAAAGTTTTCAATTGCTACTGGAAGGGAGCTACCACCCCCGTAGCTCTTGTACTAGCTAAGATACTAGTACGTAGGCGCCGGCCTACAATCTTCTCTCCTTCGGGTACCACGTTTCATACATTTTCAGACTGGATACACCTGAAGCACAACACATAATCTGAAAGGCCACGTTTCATCCAATTTTCATACTGGACCCATAAATATCATTGAAGCACATAATCAATCAATCTTCTGAATCACCCAATCACCAGATCAATACATATACAAGTATAATATGAGTGTTAGCAACCCGATCTAGTCCATTAGATCCATTACTAGATCTCATCCATCAACACAATCAATCAAACTGAATATGTAGAATACTGACACCATTAAACAGTCATCAGAACACATCAACAACCTGAACCACCTGTAACATTAAACATCATAGCTCAAATGGTATATGCTACTACAATGAACCAAACCTGCATACATACGTGCTTTCACCAAAGCCAACCCGCGTCAGATCTATAAATATTCAATCATGACTTGCAGTGATTTCAAACTTAAGTTATACCCAGTTCAGATCATTACAAGCGTCAGTATACAGATCTAGAATAAGCATAATCAACTATATAGAGATAGTTCATTTCAAACCATTTGATCCCGATCTATCCTTAGATCTTGTTCTCCATCAACCGATGAGATCCCTCTTTAGCTCAGATCCAGATCTGCACCATAACCCAATCACAGTATTCCAGATCTAGATATTCAATAATTCAGATGATGCTTTGCCAAATGATCTCCTTCCTCTTTTACAGCCTTAGTCCTTTCTCAATACCACGGTCCAAAACCATAGGATCAAAAAACTGTTGGACTAATACCATGAACCAACCATGAAAGTGCGTGAGATCAACACTTTTGGATGCAATACCACGGACCAAAACCATAGGATCAAAAACTGTCGGACTAATACCATGAACCAACCATGAAAGTGCGCGAGATCAACACTTTTGGATGCAATACCACGGACCAAAACCATAGGATCAAAAACTGTCGGACTAATACCATGAACCAACCATGAAAGTGTGTGAACTTTTCTCTTGCATGAAGGGAACTTTTATCTGCATGAAAGTGCGTAAACTTTTCTCTTCATGAAATAAACTTTTCTCTGCATAAAAGTGCGTGAACATTTCTCTACATGAAATAAACTCTTCTCTGCATAAAAGTGCGTGAACTTTTCTCTACATGAAATAAACTTTTCTCTGCATAAAAGTGCGTGAACTTTTCTCTACATGGAATAAACTTTTCTCTGCATAAAAGTGCGTGAACTTTTCTCTACATGGAATAAACTTTTCTCTGCATAAAAGTGCGTGAACTTTTCTCTACATGGAATAAACTTTTCTCTGCATAAAAGTGCGTGAACTTTTCTCTACATGGAATAAACTTTTCTCTGCATAAAAGTGCGTGAACTTTTCTCTACATGAAGGAAACTTTGTTGCACTATAATTTATCAAACAAATTTGCTGCACTATAATTTATCATTTGTGTGATTTGCCATCAAGGACAACACTTGTCTCATAATGCCAACAATCTCCCCCTTTGGACTTGTCATACTTAGAATTGTCATCTGATATCTCTTCCGTAGATTCATCTAGATATATATAAGTGAGTTGATCTTCTATGAGTTGTTTGCCATCAAGTACAACACATGCATCATAATGCCAACAATCTCCCCCTTTGGACTTGATGGCAACAATACCAAATCACTCTCCCCCTTTGACATCAAGGGCAAAGGGCGAACCAAGATATTCTCTTTCCTAGAAAGGCATTCCGTTGTCCATACTCCCCCCTGAGAACCTGCTGAAATCTCTGAATGAGCTCCCCCTTTGTATATGCCAAGGTGTACCAATCTGTCCATGCTACATGCTGAAAGCTCTGCTCTTACTGAATTGTACTGTTCATGCTCCCCCTGTCTGTAAGCAAGGTCTGCAAAAAGGTGTTCTTCAAGAAGAACCAAGACTTATACATCATAAAAGACCTTCCTATCACCAAAAGACTCAATACATACATCCATCACCCAACCAAGTGGGGATCAACCTCCCAACTAAGTGGGGATACATCAGAAATTTACATATGACAACCAAATACATTACATCTTCATCCCAGGCATAGTGGGGAAACCAAAATAGGCCGTTACATGACCTTGACACCATAAAAGAGATACATGACATAGAGACGAAATATCTAGATCAAGACTTATGAAAGTCACCAATAATTGATAGCATCAGCATCTGTCAATCACCATTCAGATCAGCAACCATGATTTCCTTCTGTTCTCCCTCTGCAAATGTTCCACCTGAAACCAACAACAGCTGTGAACTGGAACCAAAAGCTTCTATGATAATGCCAACAATGCATCATTAGAAGTTTGTCTGCTCCCCCTGAACCTGTGCCAGATGGTCTCTGTCAGACCCAAATCAGACTGTTCTCACCCTGAGTCTGACCCACTGATTTCCTCCATATTAACATATACGCGATTGTATCCACAGAAACAAGTGTGTATACGTGGATACTCCTTATGAAACTCGCGTACAACCAATTCCAGATCAACAACCTGTAAATGTCCTATGACAGGGTATGTCTGCAGATAGATATCAACTCATCATCATAAAATCATTCACATTATATCATATGTGTAAAACACCATAGCCATCCAGATCTGCATGGACCAAGTATCATCAATTGGGAATATCAATCAACATATGTACGAAACAACCTATCATCATATAGGTAAGAACTCATCATCATCATGTCTCCAACAATGCAACTTTGAATAATCATCCATGTATCCAACCAACAATCCTCATCCATATATGTGCCAAGAACAATAGGAATCCTACATCATAACTGTAATATATGATCTTTATGCATATGACGACAACAGCATATGAGTGACTCATCATCAAGTAAAGAAGATGTGAATTCAAGCTATGTACTTCTCCTTATCCTTATGAAGATCACCATGTAAGCACCATTAGAGGATCAACCACAAATCTGATCTAAATATCAACTATGTAACCCCAAGAATCATCTGAACAACTCATAACCATATCATAGCAAGATGAATCATTTATCCATATAAGCATCATCACCAAGGACTATTAACCATAATGCCAACAATGCATTAAAAGCATATGCTCCCCCTAAACCTGTGCCATCTTGTTTACTATCAGATCTGATCATGCATATCAGCAAGAAGTATCAAGACATCATCATTATCAAGTTAGAAACAAAACACTTCTAAGCATCAAGTCATTTCCACACATCATCAGTAAATTGTAACCATTATCAAACAGTGCAAATAATAAACTGAATCATGACTGATCCTTTTCCTGAACCTGTCCCTACTGCCTTTCCTCAAACAATCATATACGCGACTATGCCATAACCAACTCGCGTATATACGTGACTTCTCTTTAAGAGACTTGCGTATGAGATTTAGGACACTGAAGTTTTACACTTCCAGCTCCCTCTGATTCTGTTATGTCTGTATGTTGTGCTGTGCCGCCTCTTTCTGACTGTACTTCTTTCTTCTTCCACATCTTCAAGTGTGATGATGATGTTTTCTCCTTTTGGTATGGTGCCCATACTTTTTTCCTGCATTCCTTAGCTATATGTCCAAGCTTGTTACATGTGTAACATCTTACATGTCTCATATTTCTTTTATAGCAATCAACAACTCTATGACCAAACATATTGCAAGCAAAGCAATATCCATTAAAGTACCTTGAATGTGATGATCTTTCTGCATGATGGTCTTGAACCCTTCTTCTTCTACATCTGGCTGCAACATGTCCAAGATTATGACATACATAACATTCAACATTATTCATAGGAGGAGTAAAAGAGCTTCTTTGAAGATTTTCTTTCCTTGGTTGATGATGAGATTGACCTTTCATATCCTTATTGAGCATTTCAGATTTTGCAGTAGAGTCCCTTGTCTTACTTTGTGAACTAGATTCACCTTCAATAGATTCATGAAAACCAAGACCAGTTTTGATAGCAGGAGACCTTTGACTATTAAGAATATCAGCCAAGACTTTAGTACTATCTTGAAATCGTAACAGTTTATCCTTTTCTTCTAATTTATCTTTTAGAATATTTACCTCAACTTGATGTTGCTCTTCCTTTTCAAGATACTGCTTCTTCACGTTTTCTTCAGCATTTCTTTCTTCTTCCAACTGACGTCTTAGTTCAAGAACTTCATTTTCATGAGCTTGGAGTAGTTCTTTATTCTGCTTCTTTGATTCTTCAAGATCTTCTTTTAGCGAGCGGATCGTGGCTTCAAGACTTTCATAGTAACTGGATCTATCTCTGAGTTTCTTGATGGTTGTGCTTCTTTCATTGACTTCATCTCTTAGTGATGTTACTTCATCCTGCAACTTTTGATATTTGTCCTTGAATAACTTCCTTACCTTGTTTCCTTCCTCTAGTTGAGCTTTTAGTTTGGCAGCTTCTTCTTTGAAGACACATTCCATTTTGTTCAATAGATCTTGTTGATCTCTAATTTTGTCTGTAAGCCTTTTAAATTCTGCCTCTATTTGATATCTTTCTTGCTCACCCATAAAAGCAAATTCAGTTGTTTCGCTATCACTTTCATCTTTTCCAAATGGATAGATAGCTGGAACATCAGAGGATAACAAATTCATACCTGATAGTTCATCTTCATTCTGAAATGATTCTGAATCTGAAGTGCTTCTTCCACATAATCCCCAATCGATTCTCCCACTGTCATAGTTCTTCTGAGATGTCTTCTTCTGCTTAGGCGCTTTCTTCTTAAGCTTCTTTCCCATTGTTCCACAGATCTCCTTCAAGCGATCAAGCTTCTACAAAAAGACCTGCTCTGATACCAATTGTTGGAAATAATACTGAGAGGGGGGGGTGAATCAGTATTATCACATCAATAAAACTTTTTCATTTCCATATTCAGATTCATATATGCTACTTCCACAAATTCTTATGATTCAGTTAGTTGATCCTTAATGAGTGCATTAGAACATTATCAACCATATTAACAGTAAATAGGTGCAGTAAAATAGAACAAATCATCACACATAAGCCACACACATGAACACCATGATATAAGGTGGAAACCCGATGTGGGAGAAAACCACCTGCTGCAAGTCATCTCAATCTTCTTCTTAATAAGAAAATCCTTTTACAATATTTCTGTACTGGTGCAGTCTTATACCAGTACGCAGGCTTCTACCTGCAGAGAGCTACAACCCCCATAGTTCTTGTACTAGCCGATCCATTTACTAGTACGCAGGCTGCTACCTGCTACAATGCTCCAAAGTTTTCAACTGCTACTAGAAGGGAGCTACCACCCCCGTAGCTCTTGTACTAGCTAAAATACTAGTACGTAGGCGCCGGCCTACAATCTTCTCTCCTCCGAGTACCACGTTTCATACATTTTCAGACTGGATACACCTGAAGCACAACACATAATCTGAAAGGCCACGTTTCATCCAATTTTCATATTGGACCCATAAATATCATTGAAGCACATAATCAATCAATCTTCTGAATCACCCAATCACTAGATCAATACATATACAAGTATAATATGAGTGTTAGCAACCCGATCTAGTCCATTAGATCCATTACTAGATCTCATCCATCAACACAATCAATCAAACTGAATATGTAGAATACTGACACCATTAAACAGTCATCAGAACACATCAACAACCTGAACCACCTGTAACATTAAACATCATAGCTCAAATGGTATATGCTACTACAATGAACCAAACCTGCGTACATACGTGCTTTCACCAAAGCCAACCCGCGTACAGATCTATAAATATTCAATCATGACTTGCAGCGATTTCAAACTTAAGTTATACCCAGTTCAGATCATTATAAGCGTCAGTATACAGATCTAGAATAAGCATAATCAACTATATAGAGATAGTTCATTTCAAACCATTTGATCCCAATCTATCCTTAGATCTTGTTCTCCATCAACCGATGAGATCCCTCTTTAGCTCAGATCCAGATCTACACCATAACCCAATCACAGTATTCCAGATCTAGATATTCAATAATTCAGATGATGCTTTGCCAAATGATCTCCTTCCTCTTTTATAGCCTTAGTCCTTTCTCAATACCACGGTCCAAAACCATAGGATCAAAAAACTGTTGGACTAATACCATGAACCAACCATGAAAGTGCGTGAGATCAACACTTTTGGATGCAATACCACAGACCAAAACCATAGGATCAAAAACTGTCGGACTAATACCATGAACCAACCATGAAAGTGCGTGAGATCAACACTTTTTGATGCAATACCACGGACCAAAACCATAGGATCAAAAACTGTCGGACTAATACCATGAACCAACCATGAAAGTGTGTGAACTTTTCTCTTGCATGAAGGGAACTTTTCTCTGCATGAAAGTGCGTAAACTTTTCTCTTCATGAAATAAACTTTTCTTTGCATAAAAGTGCGTGAACATTTCTCTACATGAAATAAACTCTTCTCTGCATAAAAGTGCGTGAACTTTTCTCTACATGGAATAAACTTTTCTCTGCATAAAAGTGCGTGAACTTTTCTCTACATGGAATAAACTTTTCTCTGCATAAAAGTGCGTGAACTTTTCTCTAGATGGAATAAACTTTTCTCTGCATAAAAGTGCGTGAACTTTTCTCTAGATGGAATAAACTTTTCTCTGCATAAAAGTGCGTGAAATTTTCTCTACATGAAGGAAACTTTGTTGCACTATAATTTATCAAATAAATTTGCTGCACTATAATTTATCATTTGTGTGATTTGCCATCAAGGACAACACTTGTCTCATGATGCCAACAATCTCCCCCTTTGGACTTGTCATACTGAGAATTGTCATATGATATCTCTTCCGTAGATTCATCTAGATATATATAAGTGAGTTGATCTTCTATGAGTTGTTTGCCATCAAGTACAACACATGCATCATAATGCCAACACTTGAGTGGTATCATGTTCACTCTCTTTAGGAAAGGTACGATTTGCTGAAGGTGAAACCGGGTCAACTGTTACCTCGACCTGTTAATTTGGTTTGGGTATAGACTCAGAGGATTCACTTTTAGTGAGAGTGGGATTGATCTACGGTTGATTTGAGCCAGTTAATTCATCAACTAGTGAAGGATTTAGGGAAAGTTTCCTGTAACCAGATGGAAATCGTTGCGGTGAAGCAGGATGGTTATCCAACACTCTTTTGGCTTCGTCTAGATAGGGACAAAGGTGAATGGGATGATTCCCTTCACATAACCTACATGGAAACTTAACGTTACCCTTCTTTCCATGAACTTTACGATCACTAGTTGATGGTATGTCACCAACATGATCTCCAGAGGTTGATGGCATGGGGTGATGTGAACGAGAAGACCATTCTTCTAAGATCTGAGGAATATCAAAACAATTCCAAAGAAGATGGTCTCGCACAAAGTTTGCATGGATATCAAACTTTGTGAGACTTGACGGATGGTTTCTCATCAAATGTTGCATTCAAAGCAATGGTTGCTTGGTTTCCCTTCTGCTGAATTTGCTTCTTCTTCTTCTTAGCCACCTGGTTACTAGTACCAATAATTTCACTAGGCAAAGAGGAAGAAGGGGAGGAAGAAACAACCGAGGAGAAGACAAAGGGTCAACTTTAGGATCAACTGGAGGTTGATTTTTCCAGTTGGAGGAGTACTTGATTGCAGAGAAATCATGACATTTTGAACCAAGGAGGTTGAAAACAACCATACTGGCAAGCCAATGGTAAATCTCGAAAGGGACAATGTAGCCATATATGGAGCACCAATATTTCCAAACAGAGGAAAAGGACTAGGATTCCCATCAAAAGGAATTCCTTGATTGGTGGACTCCAGATTTGTCGCCATATGTTTCAACCTAAGATCAACTAAAACACAAGTGTGGAGGATGTTATCCGCGGTCAATTAATTTTTACGACACTAGAACTTAACTTTGATTTTTCATTTTTTAAGAGTCGAGAAAAAGCAAAAGATGACTCTAGCCGCTTTCGTTGTTTAATGAGCTTGAAAGAACAAGCGCTTAGATGAACCTTTTCTTTTAAGGAGTCGAAAAGGAGCAAAAGTGACTGCTTTGGAGATACTGAGCAAGAGGGTTTACCAAACTAATCACAAAACTGCGATATACACCTTGGTGGTAAATTAAAGAGAAATTACCAAGGATTTACCATACGGCAGCCAGTCTTCCCAAATGCTGTGTTTGGTGCATTGTGATCAGTAAGGCGGTAGATTCGGCTTCCTAGGGATAAAGGATTTAAACCTATTGGGGTCTCCCACTATATACATGACGATACAAGGAGCACAAGTCTGTACTAGTACTTACCAGTTTAGAGAGGAGGAATCACCCAACCTCAATGAAACGACAACCACTAAGTTTTAAGACGCTGGAACACGTCTCTAGCCTAGACACCTCTAGATGTTTGCATTAATTAGGTTAATTGAGGTTAATTTTAGGTTGATCTTGTTTAAAATTTTCCTTTGGGTTTCACCACGTGATGTTTTCCAAAATTCCTAAGAATGCAATTAAAATGAGAAGCACTCTTTCCATTTTGACAATGAAAATCCTAGCTACAAGGGAAAGAGAAAACAAGTAATTTTTGGATCAAACAACAAAGAGCACTCACTAATGCATTTCCCTAACCATTCCTTTTAAGCACACACATTCAATCTCCTAAAATGCAATTACATGTATTTCTTTTTCTTTTCAGTTCTCCTTAATGTGAATTATGCACTAAGAAAAACAAATGCACAATGATTCAAAAGCTCTTTTCACAAAAATGTCGATTTATGACAATTTCACTTAAAGATAAAGGAAGACTAAACGACACTTTCAACTTTAAGGAAACAAATATTTTCGACACTTAAACAAAAATATGAATCAGATGCACAAGTAGACCAATCGATTATTTTAATGAAGGAAGATTTTACGACACTTCGTATTTGACAAAAAAATCGACTGAAACTAATTTCGACAATGGACTGCAAATGATAAAATAGAAACATAAACAAACATTTAACAATCCAGTCTAAAATGGGTTGAAACAAGGAAACAAAGACTGCTTTCAGAGACAAGAAATCATCTAAATTCAACAAGCAATTCTAACAACTGAAAATTGACTAAAGCCTTCAGCTCCTAGATGGGAAAACTGATCCTAAAGGAATCATCGCAGGTGAGAGTGAGGGACAGTGCGATGCATAGCACTGTCTTAGTGCAGAGGGTACCATTCAGTGCACTGTCTCAGTTACAAAGCTGCGATGATTACAAAATGAAAATTTTATGCTCAAAATTGACTCAATTTTAGTGAATTGGACTTGAATTCGATGAGAAAAAAAGGGTAAAGTATGTCAAAGTGTTCTAAGAGATTGATTAGCTACTATAAGGGATAAAATCAATCCCCAGTGGAGTTGCCATTTTGTTACTAGCAAATATAGTGTCTTTTCGAACGACTAACCCCTGGACCTAGTAGCAAGTCTAGAATAACAGTTAAAGTAATCCATTTCTTTTCCTATAGCTAACAGATAAAAGAAAGAGGAGAAAAAGTACCAACCTATATCTCTCGCTCGATCCCTCTTCCCTTTGACCGCTTTCATCACTCCCTTCCGTACTTAACTCGCTTGAAAGGTACCTGCACACAAGCCGAGACAGAAAACCATCAAAGCATACATATCGATCTGTTAACTAAACATATTATAGAATCGAAAGTACAATATACATCACATAACACATGAATGGAAAAAGCATAGAACTCTTTATTCATAGAAAGGAAGATTACAACCCATGTAGATGCATGTTCGATTCAACGTCATCCTCCTAGCTTCAAACCCTTCTCTCCTCATGGAAACAACAATTTGACATGATAACATTACTCTCTCTACTAATCTCATCCAAGCAGCATTTCCTTAGCTTAAGAAGTCTCAACCTTTTTTAGCCTTTGAGAGTTTGGTCCTTTTATAGCTGAAAAGAGGAGGTTAGGCCATTAATGGCCCTCATGAATGCTTTTCCATAATTGGGAAGTGGTTCCATGGAGGAAGGGATAATGGATTAAGGTTCATTCATCTCCTTCCTCATCCAAAAGCAAGCCTGTCATGCGGAAAGAGTCAATTTTGCGGACAAAACCGACCTCCCTAGAAGCCAAGGCTTTCTAGTGACAAACAAAACAATCAAGCACTATCTTTCCCTAAATATGCATTTAAAATAAAAGCAACCAGGTGTTTAAGGCTTACCTCTAGTCCAACGCTTGTTTGTAGCAGTCCAACCTCTTCGATCCAGATGAGCTCCTTCTCCTTGAAGCCTACATTCACTAACAAGCAAACGATTACATAGCACCTGAATAACTCATATAATAAAACATATTCATCATAAAGACCAAGGAGTATATGAAACAAATTATATATAACAACTTGTTGAGAAAAATGAACTTAATTGCATTAATTGGAAACAAAAGAAACCATTACAACCAATGCCTTGGTGTTGTGCAGGTCCCTCCCAGGGTCCAGCAAGAGTTCTCCTTTACTTTGATCAGCTCACCCACTTCCAAATGAAGCTAAGAAAGGATTGGAATCTCTCCTCTCAAGCTCTATAAGGGAGTCCTAATTTTAGCAGCATCTACCCTTAGGAATGTTCAGCTTTCAACCTCCCCTCCCTCTGGCCCAAAGCCTGTATTTATAATGCTTTGGAGGAAGTTAATCAGGTCCACCATCAATGGGATAAGCTCCTCTTTCAAAGGGGTAGCTCCCCTCTTCATGGGATAAGTTCCTCTTTCATTGGGATGCATGAACCATCTGGAGGCACTCAATACACGTCAAACCATCTTCTAGAATGCTCTAGAATCGACCACAAGTAACTTTTTTGAAGTAAAACTTGCGCCTTTTGACCTTTACAGGAGTACGCACCCATCCCTTTATAGACAGAGCGTACAAGTACGCAGGTATTATGAACTTGAGGTGCGTACACGCAGGTAAGGGTAAGAGACACTGCGTAACCAGAGTTATATTGACTTTTTAAAGACTTTCTCTCTTTTTTGGAGTTTGACATGAGGAGCAGAGGTATAAGACTTGCCAAGGAGGACAGTATGACTATTGATGGAGCCATACTGACTGCAAATAGTCATGGTGAAAAATTTTAGTGTAACAAAGCCCAATCCTTCTAGAAACCTCTAGAAGCATCCATTGGATGAGGAATCCAATGGATTCATTTGAAAAATTCGATGGATCTCGCTCATTGGAGGTGATACAAAGGCCAGGTGCTATGCATAGCACCCAGACAGTGTTGTGCCTGTCATTCATTGCAACCAAATAGAAGGCCACCTGCGATGATCTCCTTAGGGACATTTTTTGGATGAATGGTGTCATGAAACTTTTGGGAGGCAAGCATGATGTAGGTTAACATCATTAGGGAATAAAAACAACTGAATTAGGGGTTGATGGACCCTAATAACACGGATATGGAAGTCGGGGTTGATGTGCCCAAATTTACCTGTAGCAGTAAGGTTCCTTGAGGATTGCGTAGTTCTGACAGTGTGTTAGAGAGTGTATGAGAGCAGTGTTACATTGGGTGAAGGAGATCATCCCAGTGGTAATTTCGCAAGGAAATAGGAGCTTGGAGGGCAGAGGAGAAGGCTTGTGAGAGGCTTTGATTTCCTGTGAACATCCAAGAGGATTATACTAAGATCTGGCTAGCTGTGAGAGCTAAGGCTTTGTACAATTCTGATGTATTTCCACCTTGTATGATAATACAGATAGTGGGATTTTTAGCTGAGGCTTTCCCCTAAGTATTTTCTGTGTTTCATGTGTATTGATTCTTGTTCTTTTAGTTATATGTGTTCAACTCGATCTTGCCCAATTTTAAGCTTTAACAAATTGATAGTAGAAGTAGATTATAGTATTTTGCTTTTGTATATTGCATTATCGAGTTAATCTACAGTAAGATTTTCTACTGAGGTCTCAGAGCGAGATTTGTAGAGAATTTGTAGAATTTCTACATGGTATTAGAGCTAGCTGATATATAGAGAAATTTCTACATGGTACCAGAGCTGAGTTTATCAGAGCTGTGAACAGTATACGGAGAAGAGAAGTCGAAGTTTGAAGTTCGGGGTTGCTGGTGCAGATAGAATTCTTATTATACTTCAAGGTTGGCCAATGGCGTTCTATGGCTTGAGACTCGAGTATGCCTTGGAAGGCAACTCAAATTACCTAGCATGGAAAGATCGCATGGAGGCTGTATTAGAAGACAACAGCTTGAAGGATTTCATTGATAAAGAAATCCCAAAGCCAGGTTCAACTAATGCACAAGAGTTGGCTGAGTGGAAGAAGTGTGTGGCGAGGGCGAGACAGATCATCCTTGAGGGAGTTCGAGACCATATTGTCTCGAGTCTACATGGGAAGGATACTCGATATTCAATGTGGAAGACATTGAAGGACCTCTACCAGAACAATAGCGACCAGAGGATATTGGCGCTCAAGGATAGTGTGGGAATAACTACGGCCGATGATGATATGGTGAGCCTCGCTCTCCTTGGCCTTCCAAATAGCTGGAATAACTACCAAGACTCTGTGAATGGAAGGGAGAAACTTCTAGATTGGGAACGACTGTGGTCGGATCTCATGCAGGAGGAGATGAGGAGGAGCACTCAAGATGGTTCTTCATTCAAGGATGATGATGAAGAAAATCTGGCCTTAGCAAGTAAGGCAAGGAAAGGGAAGGGGAAGGATTTCCATTCCAAATCGAATTCTTCTCATGGAGGGAAGAAGGGTGACAAGTCTAAAGTGAGATGCTTTAATTGTCACGAGATGGGACATTATGTGACTAATTTCCCATTGAAGAAGTCCAAGAAGGGATCCTCGGAAGGTGAGGCCTTAGCCTCTCAATTCGAAATGGACTTTACTCTCATCGCATGCATGGTGTCATCGATGATGGGTTGTGGTTGGTATCTTGACAGTGGAGGCTTATTCCACATGACCGACGATAAAAGTTTATTCAGTACCTTGGAGGAGAAAGACCTCAAGATTCGCATAGAGATGGGTGACGACGAAAGGTATAATGTTTTAGGAGTGGGCACGGTTGCTTTTGAGAGGGAGCATGGAGCTCTTATCACCTTGACGGATGTGAGGTATGTGCCTGGACTGAAGAAGAACTTGGTATCGGTCGCGATGTTGGAGGACAAAGGCTACGATGTTGTATTTAGTAAGGGAAAGGTTTTCCTTAGACACATCAGCACGAGACAGGTGAAGCAAATCGGTTCACGAGTTAAGAACTTGTATGCTCTTGAGGTTCAAGATGCATGCAAAGCCTTGAGGAGCAAGGCAAATGTTAGAGACTTGGTGGTTGAGAGGGAGAGTAAATTACCTCTCAACATGCAGCCACAAAAGAAGTCTCAGACAATTATGGAGGAGCAACAATTGGAGAAGTGGGCAGAGGGATCACATGCAGCCATACCTCCAGGTGTGAGGCAGGGTGATGTGAAGTGATAGTCTCAAGGAGGTTGAAATTGGGTAGGGTCCATTGAGAGGTTTTATCTCATGGATCGTACCTTGCTACGGGAGCCCAAAGTACATAGTAGCAGGAGGCATCAGTGGGATTGATGCAGTTAGAGATCAAAGTGACAGAGGCTAGAGTAGTTAGATACTGAAGATCGTAGAGAAGGATTAACAACAGTGCAAAAAGGCATAGTCAGCCGAAGCGCAAAAGGTTTCAGTTGATAGAGGTAATAACAGTCAGAGACTTTGATGACAAATGCATCATACTCATTCAGGTTGGATGCTTTTTTTGTTCTGGATATTGCTGGAGCAACAACACTAGAGAGAAGTGTTGCATGCAGAACATTCCAAAGGTTCACGATCGGGATCGAGTTGAATTCCTTTCTTGTTGAGAGGGAGTGTTGAAAATAGCAACAAGAAATGATAAAAATAGAATCCAGAATATTCCAATTTTAATTTGTCCTTGTATTAAAATTGTGAATTAAATTCGAATTTAGTCTCACCAGCTGCTTGCAAATAATTAATTAATTCATTATGGATTAATTAGTTGGAGAAATTCAAGTTAGAAGTCTTTTGAAGTCATGCAACAATTATCCCTTAAATTAAGGAGATTATCCCTTAATTAAGGAGATAAGATTGAGTTATATTTGAGTTGTAATTAGTTAGCTCAGTTTACTGAGTTAAGTCCAATTAAATTAGTTACAAACTGTTTGAGGAAGTAATTGTGAGTTATCACTCAGTTGATGCATGCATGCACTCAACTAGTGTACTCCAGATAACTAAAGATTCCCTCATCTGAAACTCATGCATGTCTATTCTGAGAAAGACCCTGTTGAGCTAAATGTCAAGGACAGTGTACTATCAGTTGTATGTGTTTTCCTATAAAGGAAAATCATGCACGCAGTCAAGGTAAGGTTCCTTGAGGATTGCGTAGTTCTGACAGTGTGTTAGAGAAGTGTGTGAGAGGAGTGTTACACTGGGTGAAGGAGATCATCCCAGAGGTAACTACACAAGGAAATAGGAGCTTGGAGGGCAGAGGAGAAGGCTTGTGAGAAGCTTTGATTGCCTGTGAGCATCCAAGAGGATTGTACTAAGAGCAGGCTAGCTGCGAGAGCTAAGGCTTTGTATAATTCTGATGTATTTCCACCTTGTATGATAATACAGATAGTGGGTTTTTTAGCTGAGGCTTTCCCCTGAGTATTTTTTTTGTTTCATGTGTATTGATTCTTCTTCTTCTAGTTATATGTGTTCAACTCAATCTTGCTCAATTTTAAGCTTCCGCAAATTTCTAGTAGAAGTAGATTATAATATTTTGCTTTGGTATACTGCATTATCGGGTTAATATACAGTCAGATTTTCTACTAAGGTCTCAGAGTGAGATTTTTAGAGAATTTGTAGAATTTCTACATGGTATCAGAGCTAGCTGATCTATAGAGAAATTTCTACAGGTGCTAGCCCCTTCCCTCCGCCGGTCACCAAAACCCTGGTGGTTAAACTGAAGCCTGTTCACATAGAGGGTGGTTACCCCAATGGTTATGCGGCGACGATCCTTCCCTGGCGGTTAACAGTAATGCTGGCAGCTAAGGAATGGGTTCACATGGGGTGATTAAGTCCCAAACTCTACAACATTTGATGTTTAAATAAAATGCGCAATCAATACATGTTAAGAATCATCCGCTTGGTGCATTGGTAATGACTATGTTTGTGTGTTGGGAGGTCGCAGGTTTGACCCCCATTGCCTTCGCCCGAACTATAGAAATGTTTTTGGTGGCCTCTCGAGCTACCACATGGCAACCTCTAGCTGGGCCATGTATCAGCCCATGGTGGGCCATCATTCCAACCAATAGAAAACACAAAAATTTCAACCAATATTACAATGCCACTTGTTAGCACCCCATTCGCCGAGGGAAATTTGACCAAGTTAAACTTCCAGATACCCTTCCCAGTCAGCACCACATCAGCAGTATGGACTGTGACTGGGTTGTCCTTTTTTTTTTTTTAAATTCACCTGTTTGGGAAAGTGAACAAAACTTGTTTGTGGAGTCATATGGAGTCCGTTTCACACGAAACGAGTTGCACCAGATTCTGGACGACAAGTACTACACGGTCGTTCAGGCTCCACACCATTCTAACAACTTTTATTTTTGAGCATAATTCTAAGCACCTGACCAACCATGTAGGAACCTTGTTTTCAAGAAGAAACCACATAAAAAGTCATGATTTTATTGGGAGTTTGACCTTTAATAGTGGTTTCCACCCCCACAGTTTCTTTTCTCTTGGTCCACCATTAAGTTAAGATAACCCATATTGGGAGTATAATCCCTAAAAGGGGAGTGTGACTAGATAAATTCAATTTCTTTGTCTGCTAATAGAATATGTGAAACTTGCAGCTCAACAATAAATTATCTCCATGCACTTGCATGGTTTTCCCCAATTCCTAACTATTCAGCTGTTAGCCACCCTTGGGCCTAAATGGTCATAGTCTCTTGATTAATAGCGAGGTTGAAAGTGAATGTGCCATTTTTTTAAATAAGACTAGTTCTTGTTGCATCCTATATTCATTCCCTCAATTTGATTGGGGATCAATGCCAACTCTTAGTTTTTTTACCATTTCCAATTCTCCATGAGAGACCATCTTCAATTAAAGGGAAGGATTGCAAGCACTACTTTCTAGTTTACTGACATATTTTATGGGCACAACCATTGTCCACATGCTTTGTCTAGACAATAGTCTCCAACCTACCTTGGCTACAAATGAATTAGCAAAGAAAGGTAAATTTTTTAGACCCCATCTGCCCCATGATTTTGGGACTATGATTTTCTCCCATTTGACCCAAGACAAAAGAAAATGATCCCAAGAACCAACTCAAAGGAATCTTAGGTATATATTTCATATTTTCTCTATGATTCCTTTCAGTACCCAAATTAGAGACATCTAGTAGCCTAGAATAACTTCTAGGACTGATTTTATTAGCACCAACCTTCCTGCAAGGGAAAGCCATATCAAACTCCAAATTTGAAGCCACTTTTCTAATTTTACAAGAAGTTAGAGCCAATCCTCCTTCCTATAGGCATTTGGTTTCAGTTGAAATCCCAAGTATTTGAGACTGTCATTGAAAGGATTTGAAGTGAAAGAAAAGGTGTTAATTACAAAGTGTAGCTCCAGACCTTCCAAAAGATGACTCTGCAGTAATGATTTTTTGGAGTTAATTTATGTACCCTTGGCCTTATAAAAGAGCAAAGTCCCTAATTTAGGAACTCATTGGTTGTATGAAACCCATGATAAAAAATTAAAATATCATATACAAACAGTAGTTGTGTTGAAAACAAGTTTTTTGCTACCTTTACTCTGAAAATTCCTCTCTGTTTGACATCTATTAAGAGATTACGGAGATCTTCAACAACAAGCATAAATAAATGTGAGGATAAGGACAACCTTGTCTCAACCCTCTTTGAGCATGAAAGAATGAGGACATGCAACCATTGATTAGTACAACAAAGGAAGTCATAGCGCGACAGCTCCTAACCCAAGTTATGAAGGGTATTTTGAAACTTATATGTGTTAACAACAATAGGAGGTATAACCAACTTACCCTATCACAGGCCTTGGAGAGATCAATCTTTAGGACCACCCCTTAAAATTTCATTTTTTTAAGGCTATGTAAAGCTTCCTAGACCACTCCAATGGTTTCATGAATTTGAATCCCTTCAGAAACCCAAATTGTTCTTCAGATATAACCTTAGAAAGAATATGTTTTAATCGGTAGGCAATAACTTTTGCAATGATCTTGTAAAGACAATTGCAAAGGGAAATAGGCCAAAAATCATTGAAAGTAATCATAATGTCCACCCTAGTAAATACAATTCATAGGGAAATATGTCAAATGTCATTGAAAGTAATTAGGTTGTCCACCTGTTGATGGCCAAAATTGACTACATCAACATTTGGGAATCCACCCGATTAGAGCCCCAAATCAGACTCTCTTCCGTTGAAACAACTGTTTCTGATTGGTATTATGGGTCTAGTTACCCGTTACAACTAATTGTGTATGGGAATGAATTGGTTGGTGATGATAACTAATGAACTAATGTGGTTACGTATATAAAATAAACTTAATCCAATCTAATTACTTTTTACCCGAGTATATTATGTTATATGTGCTAGAAAAATAACGTTGTTTCTCGACAATGAAGATTCCCACGAATTAAGGTTGTTAAAATCAATAAAAGAATTGATTTGATTAAATAGTTAAGCAAATCAATTATAATCTCATCACATATAAACATCAATCTCGTTCTTCATTGTATGTTATGTAATTTAATCCACACACATCAAAAGAGACAATGCCAGAATCAACATAAATGCATACATGAATATTATCCAAATATTTAAATACAATTCCCTTAAAATAGAATGCATACAGAGCAGATAAAAGTACCCGTGTTGTTGGCAATCTGCGTATGCTGGAATTGATATTGGTTCAGATTATATTAAAGAAAAACTTGAGTGCAAAAGTGGAACAAAAGCTTTGTTTTTTCCCAAAAATTCAGAACCCCTTTACAACGAGTTCGAAAGAGGAATTTATAATTTTGTTTACAATAAAGAGAAAAAATTATCTCTCTAAAAATGCTCACCTAAAGCATAAAAAGGAAAATAGTTGTAACAACTCTCAATTAGTTGAAGATGAGCCAATTGTTCCCTGCCATAACTTTTGGACTTCTAGAAGTGTTGCCAGCTCTAGAGGGGAACAAAGCTTTATGTGCATCTGTCAATTGAAAATGGACACTCTTAAAGGTGGAAACATTTGAATGGAGGTGTTGGTGAGTTCCTTCAAAACTAACCAATGACTATGTGGTTTAACCAATAATTACCAATTAAGTTGAAGATTAACATTAGTTGATTGGTTAATTCTCTTAACAACTTCTCCCCCTTCTTCAAACCAATCCTTGAGTAATCCTTCTACATCTGGCAAGGAATCTTCTGGATGATTAGAAATCATATTGGATTCAAACAATGAATCATTAATGGACTCAACCAAAGAATTTTTTAACTCGTGGGTGTCATTGATGAGGTTCTTCACTAAACAGGTTTTGGCTTTCCATGCTTTGAAGATAATCGATTTACATGTTTTATAGATTTTAGGAAGATCAATATTCCTTCCTTTAGTATTCCTCTGCCATTTTAGCAATTCATTTAAATCTCATTTGGCCTCATCATAACAAATTATCATGTCCACTAGCTCATTAGTCAAAGTATTTCTAAGTTTTCGCTAAACCCAAATCAAACCAAGATTTTGTTGTTTTTGAAGTTGAGCATTGAGCTCATGAGCTTCATGTTTGAACTTTTCCAAATGTGGGGTTCCAGTTTGCATTTGTTTCAGTTTTTGCTGTAAATATTTGATTTTTTCATCCCTTTTTCTTATTTCATATGCATAATGAATCTGTAGTGCATTAAACTGCTTTTGTAGTTCTGCCAAAGTAACTTCCTTCTAATTTAACTGTGCTTGCCATTGTGCCTTTAATTGTTCCTTTTCCTTGGTGAATTCCTGCTCTATAGTGGAAATATTTTCCTCCTTTTCTCTCAAAAATTATTGTACCTCTATAACTTTGTCCATAGTATTAGAGGCATAGACACCAATAAACTATGTTAATTTACCAAGCTCATCAGTAGGGGCAACATAAGATCCCGTCCAAAGGACTTCAAGAGAGGTGGCTTGAGGGGATTTTCTGAGGACCAAAGCTTGTGACTCATCCAATTTTCTCCTTTTTCCGCCCCTTTTCACAACAATTTTATGCATTGGGTTGTAGAAGAAATCCAAAATAGGAATTTCCTCAATATTAAGGATAATTTCAGAAGTAGGATTAGCAGGAATAATTTCTACTTTAGGTTGGGCTAGCACTGGTGTCTTCTCCGACATTATCTACGTAGGCACAATGTTAGGTGTAGTGAGAGGATTACTCTAAGGATTTTCTTGTTTGGAAGTACTCTAAGGATCAAGATGAAACTTCATGCTAAGTAGATGTCCTGATGTCCTTTAAATATGCTTGTTTTTGTAGGGGAAGTTGCAATAAATCTAAAAGTAGAAGAGCCAATCTTGCATTTACGACAGTGTCACGTCTACATGACTCAAAATTGTACTATAATAAGAATAATCAACAAATATATCATCAGATTTATGCTCCTCATGCAGATATTTTCTAATGCCGGAAGTTATGGCAACCTGTTTTGTTACTCTATTAGGGTCATAAGGCCTCGCCAAGATAGTGGCCAACTTTAATACCTAAATAGGTTGTAGCTCTTTCTCAACATGCCCATAATTTTCAAAGAAAAAATACCAAAAGGTAGAGAGAACTGAGGCCAAACCTTCTTGTTAGAATCTTTCAATGCCTTGGTGATCCCATGGCCAACTGTCTGATAAGCTACTTCCCTACATAGTAACTTGTCTAAAATATAAAGAGGCAGGACATGGGGTTTTTCATAACTACCCAACACTCTGATATATGTAAATGACTCTTCAGTAAACCAATTCCTGATTTGGTTGAGGTTTTCCATTGTTTCCGAGGACATTCTGGAAGGTTTGGTTCCAAATATAATTTCATGAGTAGGGACCATGACCTGGTGGCAGATTTGATAAAAATGGTTGAAATAATTAGTTTCCCAAAGAATATTGTGATAAATATGAATTGGTGTGGGGTTATAAATAGTCCACTTCCAACCCATGGTTGGGAAATCAAGAGAAAAACAAAAGGCGTCCATGATGTAGGATGACATGTAGAATGGAGGGATTATATTTTGAGAAACACTGCGAGATGTTTTGAAAGCCAAAATGTGCTTAGCTAGGCTATTAGATAATATAGTAACCCATTTAATGTAAGTTTTAACCTCTTACAGAAATTACCTGCATACGAATTCTAAAACACAGAAAATAAACGATGCGAGAGCATAACACATAAAACACATATACACAGAGATTTTCCCCTGGATCCCAAAACCAGGACTACTAGTTTGATTTTTCATTATGTTCCTTTCAATATTATAATACATATTTATACATGCCGAAGCATCCAATACCATGGACCAAAAACCATCGCGTCTAAAAACATGTGCGAAAATCATGCACAAAACCATAGGTGGGTCTGCCCAACCTAACATAGGTTCCAAAACCAAAATTTTCTGGGGTGCTGCCCCAGACCCCATAGAGTGGGGTTACCTGCACCCCTCAAACCCCCTGTGATCCCCCCACTATGCAATCTGCGCAACAAAGGGGGGGCTACGCTCCCCCTCTAACCCCCTGTTAACTACATGGGCTAGTCGTGGAAAGAATATAACACAACTCAACATTCTCCCATTTGTTGTTTTCTTTCCACAGGGGGCCAGAAGAGAGCTTAGTCATTTATCCAGCCCTGCAATGCCCATTGTTTCTCTACACCAAGAGAACTTCTTAGAGCTCACAGATTTTGTCAATGCATCTACAGTATTCTTCAAAGTGTCCACCTTTACCAGCAACACCTTTTTGTCTTCTATCATATCCCTCATAAAGTGATACTGAAAATCAATGTTCTTGTATTTGAATGATATGTAGGGTTCTTTGCCAAGAAAATTGCACTTTGGCTGTCACAGTCTATCCTTATAGCTCCTTGTACTAACCCCATACTTGAACACAATCTCTGCAACCAAACTGCTTCCTTTCTTGCATGAGTGGCTGCCATGTATTCTGCCTCTGTAGTTGATAGTGCCACTACAGATTCTTTCTTACTCATCCAACCAACTGCACCTCCAAATAGGTTGAACACATACCCACTTGTAGATCTTTTCTGATCCAGATCTCCAGCCCAGTCTGCATCAACAAAGCCACGAATATCCAACACTTTGTCCAATCCTGGTCTTCCTCGGTAGCACAAACCATAATCACTAGTGCTACACAAATACCTTAAAACCCGCTTCACTGTTGTCCAATGATCCTTTCCTAGTTTTGACATAAATCTGCTCAATACTCCCACTGCATGTGCAATGTCTGGTCTAGTACAGACCATTGCATACATCAGGCTACCGACTGCACTTGCATATGGAACACAGGACATGTCCTCTTCCTCTTCTTATGTCTTGGGACACTGTTCAACAGATAACTTTACACCTATAGGAATAGGAACCTTCACTAGTTTACTATCCTGCATATTAAATCTCTGCAATATTGTCTCGACATACTTCCTCTGGTTTAACCAGAGCTTCCTCTTTGCCCGATCTCTTTTAATTTCCATGCCCAAAATATAGTTTGCAGCACCAAGATCTTTCATGTCAAATTTAGAGGACAGTTGGGTCTTCAAATCCTAGATAATTTCTTTGTCATTTCCAACCAGCAACATATCATCCACATACAAGACCAAATAAATAATACGGTCACCAATTAATTTAAAATACACACAATGATCTGCTTTGCTTCTGGTGAAGCCAAGTCCCTGTATAAATGTATCAAATTTCTGATACCACATCCTTGGTGACTCTTTTAACCCATACAGAGACTTCTTTAACTTGCATACCAATTCTTTCTTACCCTTCACTGCAAAGCCTTCAGGTTGCTTCATGTAGATTTCCTCTTCTAGATCCTCGTGAAGAAATGTTGTCTTCACATCCGTTTGTTCTACCTCAAAATCAAAAGCAGCAACAACAGATAAAAGTAATCTAATAGAAGTTACCTTTGGCAACAGGAGAAAAAATATCACCAAAATCAATTCCCGACACCTGGGAATAACCTTTTGCTACCAACTGAGCTTTGTATTTCTCCACCTTTCCTTCTGCATTTGTCTTCTTCTTGAACACCGATTTGCTGCCAATGGGTTTCCTTCCAGCCGGCAACTCCATCAGATCCCAAGCCTCATTTTTGTGTGAAGATGCCATTTCATCAACCATGGCCTCTTTCCAGAGTTTTCCATCCTCTAAATCTACTGCTTCCTTCATAGTTCTGGGATCATCATCAGTAACAGATAAAGCAAAATTTGAACAGAAAGCAGATGGACTATACCTTTCTGGCTACCTTCTTTCTCGAACTAATATTCTCACACCCAAAGTTTGTGGCTCTTCATCTTCTGATTCCTCCTCTACTGTAGAGTCTATTTCTTCCTCCTTTAGCTCAAACTCTATCTTTTCAGGTTCCTTTGGTTGGAATTCATGTTTAATAACATCTTTCACCTCTCTGAACACCACATCTCGGCTGTACACAACCTTCCTTGTTACTGGGTTCCAAAGCTTATAACCCTTTAAACCATTCTTATACCCAATAAAGATGCACTTTTCAGATTTACTATCCAACTTGGTTCGTTTCTCCTTTGGAACATGTACATATGCATCACATCCAAATACCCTCAGATGTGAAAGAGAGGGTTTCTTACCAGTCCATACGACTTGTGGAGTTTTATCCTCCAACGCTGATGAAGGTGATCTGTTGATCAGGTAACATGTTGTCTCCACCGCCTTTGCCTAGAATTCTTGTCCTAACCTGGCACCACTGAGCATGCTTCTTGCCCTTTTCATCAACGTCTTGTTCATTCTTTCTGCAACTCCATTTTGCTGAGGTGTATATGGAGTAGTATTTTGCGTGCTATACCACACTTCTTACAGAATTCTTCAAATTCCTTACTGCAAAACTCTCTGCCATTATCTGTCCACAACACCTTTATCTTCTTCTCTGTTTGGTTCTCCACCAGAGCCTTGAATTCTTTAAACCTGTCAAAGACTTCAGATTTTTTCTTAAGGAAATATATCCATGTATTCCTTGAGAAGTCATCTATAAATGATACATAGTACACAAACTTACCCAGTGATGGAACTTTCACAGGTCCAAACACATCACTATGCACAAGCTCTAATATATGTTTTTCCCTCTTACCACCAGAGGGGAAACTCACCCGATTCTGCTTCCCATATACACAATTTTCACAGAAATCAAAATCCAAAGAGCTAATACTCATACCTTCTACCATACCTTTACCATGAGTATTTGAAGGCCCTTCTCTCCAATGTGTCCAAGCCTTTGATGCCACAACATGGTCTTCTCTCCAGAGACCACTAGATTTTCTACTCCACTTTCAGGAACCATAGAACTATTGCACGCATCAACAATCGTGCTACCTTGCAGCTTGTACAAAGTTCCAATACGAACTCCCCGCATTAATACCAGTGCTCCCCAAACCATCTTGCAGGTATCCTTCTCGAACACTGTTTTTACACCTGCATCATCCAACTTGCTTATAGAAATAAGATTTCTGGCCATGCAGGAATATGCAGAACACCCAGAAGTGTTCTAACCCTTCCACCTTGGAACTTCAACTTTACTTTTCTGTGACCAACGATTCTAGCCTTCCTATCATCCCCTAAGAAGACATCACCACCATCATATTTCTCATACTCGCAGAACCACTCTCTATGGGGACTGAAGTGAAGGGATGCACCTGAGTCAATCAACCATGCCTCATGATCTACATGTGTACTTGAAGAAGCCAAGTACACATCCCCACCTTCATCTGAGGTGGTTTTCGCCGCTGCAGAAGGAGCATCATCAGATCCCTTTCCTTTGTCAGGAGCTTTAGATTTACAGTCCCTTTTGTAGTGCTTCCTTTCCGCATTTCCAGCACACCACCTTTACGTGTTTTCCTGGAGATTTAGATCTCCCTCTAGATTTATATCTCCCACTCGATGACTTATTTTTGTTTCTGTTCTGGGACCGCCCTCGTATAGACAAGGCATCACCATTCTAGCTCTCCATATTTTTCCGTCTCATCTCCTCCGTTAGCAAGGATGAGACTATTTCATCAAACTGCAAGGCAGTTGTATTGCTACCTATTGCAATAACCAGACTATCCCACGAATCTGGTAGAGAACACAACAAACTGATGCACTTATCTTCATCTGAAATTTTAATATCAACAGATGCTAACTGACTTACCATAGTATTAAATGAATTCAGATGCTCTGTCACCGAGTCTCCATCTTTCATCCTCAGGTTATACATCTTTTTCCACAGGAACAATTTATTCACCAGAGACTTAGATTGGTACAAAGTCCCTAACTTGTCCCACAAAGCCTTCGCTGTAGCTTCCCCTGATACATTCAGCAATACTAAATCTGCGACGCACAATCGTATTGCGCTCTTTGCCTTTCGATCCAACTTCTTCCATTCTTCATCGGACACTCCCGTTGGTTTAGTACCCGGATCTACCGCGATCCACTAATCTTTATCCACCAACAGATCCTCCATCTTGAGTTTCCACAACTCAAAACTCTGACCATTAAATTTCTTGATCTCTATCTTTCCACTGCTTGCCAACTTCTTTCACCACCAGAATCAATCTCGCAGGTCTCCCACTGAACAGGGTCTACCAGGCCTGAGCGAAACCCCTCAGCAATAAAGGCGTCTCCTTGAAGCCAAAACAGCTCTGATACCAAATGTAGGTTTTAACCCGGTACAGAAATTACTTGCATACGAATTCTAAAACATAGAAAATAAACAATGCAAGAGCATAACACATAAAACACATATACACAGAGATTTTCCCCTGGATCCCAAAACCGGGACTACCATCTTGATTTTTCATTATGTTCCTTTCAATGTTATAATACATATTTATACATGCCGAAGCATCCAATACCATGGACCGAAAACCATCGCGTCCAAAAACATGTGCGAAAATCATGCACAAAACCATAGGTGGGTCCGCCCAACCTAACATAGGTTCCAAAACCAAAATTTTCTGGGGCGCTGCCCCGGACCCCATAGAGTGGGGTTACCTGCACCCCTCAAAATCCTTGTGATCCCCCGCTACGCAATCCGTGTAGTGAAGGGGAGGGGGGGGCCTCCGCCCCCCCTCTAACCCCCCCGGTTAACTACGTGGGCTAGTCATGGAAAGAATATAACACAACCCAACATTTAAAAATTTCACCCTCAGAATCGCCATCAATTAAGGAAACCCAACTATCAGGGAATTCAGACACATTGGGATAAGCATGCAATCTGACTAAAAGGAGAAGCCAGTGAGTCTATTGAGTACTTATCGTCCTCCTCAACTTTATTTTTATTTCTGTATTTTCTCCATTCTATGATGGAATCAAATGGTTCTCCATGCTTTCTTAGGAAGTCCTGCAAATACTGTTTTTTGTAAATGCATTGTGGGTCTGGTAAATGGTACATGGACTAGAGGTCTTTCGTTGTGAATGAACCAATTATGGTGCCTTTTTGCGTGTGAAACTTTCGATCAATAATATCCAAGTCTCAATAACCCATCTAACCATATAAGTATATGGTAACAATCGAGGTCTTGCTCCAATTCTATGCAAGAAATAATTTACCACACCCTGAGGGGTTGCCTTTGAAGTCGACATTTCATCATCAACCACACTCATCCTTACTATCACCTTAGGCCCCTCATCCTCCAAATATTTGTAAATGGCTTCGGACAAGGAGTGCCCTGAATCTCTGTTACATACTGTATCTGAGAATAACCCTGCACCTAGTAACTTTTCATCTATCATTTCCCTGAATGGGCCAGTAGGTTATTGCACATGTGCCTTCTTCTTTTCCTTGGCTTTCTTCATTTCTTCGTGGTGAGAAGATTCAAAGTTTGCCTGTAAGTGGAGCAGAGAATATTAGCAGAGTAGAGTTTGAAACAAGAAACAAGAAACAGAATGGTAAAAACAATGATGTGAACTTGTTAAATAAACTAACCCTAACCATAAATGTGCGAGTGCAGACCATTAATAAAGCATTAAATTGATTGGACGAGGAGGAAGTGGGAAGCCACATGATAGATTCCACCTAATAACTTGTAATTTGAAATCCCGTAAGAGTTTAGAATTTAGAATTAATTAAGTCTCAGGGATTTCAGGTAATAGAGTAAGTGAAGTGAAAGCCCAGATGGGAAAATCCTGTAATAAAATAAAAAAGAGCTCCAGGGAAACGATGAGCAGGATAGATCGAATATGAAAAGGGATGCCTTGAAGCCCGGATTCTCGTTAGTATTGTTAACTTGAATTTCGAAAAATGCTACGGGATTTCGAGTAGACGAGGCTTAAAAGGAGGGGGCACATAGTATGAAATCAATGTGAAAACAAAGGATACAGGAACTGTGGGCCATATGTGTGCTAAGATGATGTGGAACCCAGGTACTCGGATGCCAGTGAGTTTTCAAAAATAAATATTTTAAAATATTACAGTTTTCCAGGGAGTCGGGCTTAATAGAGTATAGCGGAAAAAGTGGGTCCTTTTCCTTATAACGGGAAATCAATGCAAAAATGAAAGTGTGGGTGCTTTGTTTTAGAATATGATGATGTGGAGCCTGAGAACCCGTGTCCCCGTAAGTTTTACGTAATTCAATTGGATAAGAGATACGAGGTTTCGAGGTTCCAATATTCCCCAAATAACTTGTGAGTTTTTGTTATTTCTATTGTTTTAAAGTTTTAAGATAAGGCTGTGGTGGTTCTTATATAAGCGGATTTTATTATGAAAATGAAACATTAAGGCCCTAATGTTTATTAAAGGTAAAATTATATACTTATCTTATCACAAAGGGTCCCCATTATTATTATGAATAAAATTAATGGGGGGGTTATTGTATGCTACAACAATTAGCAATGCATTGGGCGAAACAATTATCTCTGTAATGAATACAAAATTTATAAAGATAAAGGGATAAGGATTAAATGATATCATATTGTTAGGAGTCAAATTCCCCATTATAAGTTTCCCTGATAAACCAAACCAAGAAAAATCATCATCATTATTTGTGAAACTCGTAAGTATTTTCCCCAAAAGGTATGTAGTAAGAGAAAACTATACATCAACAACAAATTTTAGTGACAACCAGCGTTAAGAATACAAAGTAAAAAGTAGAGTTCAACATTAAAAATAAACTTCAATGCCAGAGATAGAGCCTATGCTGCCAACAGGTGTCCATAGCCTCGACAGGGTTATCTTTTAACCTTGGAAATGCTAGTGTCCCATCCATTAGTGCAATTTTTTAGAGCAATTATATTTGAAGAAATTTTGTGTTTTGAATTTGAATTAATTTAAATCCATTGTCCTACATTAGTAATGAGATGTTGACAATGCCATTCACAAAACCTGGCAGAGGTGAACAATTCATCTCGTGATGAGATACCTTGTCTTATAGTCATATGGCTACAGGCCATTACCCTGGCTTGGTGACCGGATGTGGTGATGTCACAATTGTCAGGCCCCATGATCATGGGAGGTCAGCTCGTACTGAGACCTCGTATCTTTCAATTAATCAAGCAAGGGAGGCAAATCCACTCCTTCAGAGATGGGATGGAAGACGATGTTTTAGATGACTAAACCCTTGCTTGATTAGGTTTGCATCTTGCATATTGACTAATTCGTATCAACTGCTAATAAGTGTAATTTGTTATTATGAACTGAGGGTTAAGAATAAGATGCAACATAATGACAAATAAACCGCACTGAATAACAAGAAGGGACACTATTGTTTAGGAAACTTGAATAAAATCATAGCAATATCATATGAATTGTGTTTCCCTTCTAAAGATAAAACTTCGTATATAAACAATAGAGAATTATGGATAGCCCAAACACATAGCCAAAGGCAATAACACTCAACTTTGAAACCAAAATAAGGAATGAAGGGAATTAAAGGAAAAACAAACATGAAAGGATACCACATTGGAATGTACATGTGATTATTTACATATTTACATAAGTCATATTGACCTTTCAGGAAAAATGATTTTTTAAGATTATTCCATTTACAAGAAGAGATTATTTTCTTCCTTGAAGATCTTGCAAAATAAAGGTGGATGGACCGAATTGTTCTGCAATCTAAAATGGGCCTAGACACAATTTTTTGAAATTTAGTATGTTTGCCCTTTTCCTCATGGGCCTTGTCCCATTTCAATACTAAGTCACCAACTTGAAAATACTTGCTACTAACTGAAATGAGATCGAACCAAGATTTAATAGTCTTCTGTATTTAGCATATGTTTTATTTGTTTTTTCCCTTCCTTCTTCTAGCTTAAGTATTTGGGACAATCTCTATTGCAGAGATGAGCATGCTTGTTCTTCAATTGCCTGGACTAAAGCTAGGGAAGGCAAAGCAACATTAGGGGGGAAATCTACTTCTTTTCCATAAACCAAGAAGTATGTCCATGCACTTAATGATACTTTATAGGTTATTCTATCATCCAAGATAACAAAAATGAGGCCCTTATACCAATTCATTTGGTTATCATTGGTTCATTTAATAGTCCTTAAGAGGTTTTTATTGCTTGATTCTACTAATCCATTTCCCCGGGGGTAATAATTTGTAGAATATTTAATCTTAAAGCCTCTTTTGAGTGCAAATTCAATTATTAAATTCCTAGAAAAATACGAGGCATTATCAAACATCAAAGCACTTGGAAGACCAAACATGGTAATTATACGTTGATCAATAAAATCAATTGCCTGTTTTGGATTGATAACTTTTAAAGGTATGGTCTCCACCCACTTTGGAAGTACTATGTGGCAGTAAGAATGTACTTGTGTTGCTTATATGAGTGAGGAACAATATCACCTATAATATCCAGTCCCCATTGCTTAAAAGGTTGTTCAATGTTTATTCGTTGCAGTGGTAAGGTAACCTTCCTTTCTTTTCTTGAAGCAGTTTCGTAATTCTTGCACTTTCAGACATAAGCATGAGTGTCTTTAAACAGTGTTGGCCAATATTATCTATAATGAAGGATTTTATGTGCAGTTGTATCACCTTCGTAGTTTCCATCAACTGGGCCATCATGCATTTCCTACAAAACCTTATCAGCTTTAGATTTCTCTAGGCATCTAAGCAAACAAAGTCATAATTTCTGCGAAATAAAACACTATTGATAAGTTGATACTAGTTAGCTTTCAATCTCAAGACTCTCTTCTTCTTAGGTTCTAATTCAATAGTTGCATAACCATAAGTTAAATAAACAATGAGGTCTGCATATTGAGAATATGAGTTAATGAGGCATACCTCTTGTATTTCTTGATTTTCCCCTGAGTTATCCTTTGATGAAGAGTCATTCGAGTGAGCAACTAATTTGCACAAGCCTTTACCTTGACAATCTTGGTAGGTTTAATCTCTAAGTCATATTCTTGTAAAGTTGTGACCCAAGTTTCTTTTTTTCCTCCAATCTCTTTTTGGATTAATAGTTGTCTCACTGTTGGGAGTGACACAATTACCTTTATGTGTGATTTCAACAGAAAGGGTCTAAAGAGTTTGATTGACTTAAACACCGTGAAAGATTTTTTTTTTAACTTCTGAATAGTTCAATTCTACCCCCTGTAATGTTGAGTTGTAGAAGGAAATGGGGGTTTCTGCTCCTTCATCATTTTTTTTGGGTTAGAACAATTGCATATGAATGATCAAAAGCAAAAGTGTATAAAATAAATCCTTTTGGGTAGTGAGGAGAAGACAAAGAAGTAGCTTGAATGATAAACTGCTTGATTGAGTCAAAATCATTTTTTTCAGTTGTGCCCCACTTATACATTGCTTTTTTCCTGATCATATTCTATAATGGCATGTCAATTTGTGAAAAATCTAGGACAAAACACTTAACAAAAATAATTTGTCCCAATAATGACTGCATGGAATTTGTGTTGTGAGGTAAAGAAATTTCAAAAATGGCTTTTATTCTATTAGGATCAATAGTGATACCTTCTTTTGAAACAATGAATCCTAATAGTTTACCCTCAGTCAAAGCAAAGAATGATTTCTTAGGGTTGAGAGAAATACAATATTTTTTGCACCTTTCGAAGATTTGTTTAAGGTCATGAAAATGGTTACCTCATTTTTTAGAGTAGATAGTAATAACATCTAGGTAGATAACCATTGATTTGTTGATGAGACCTCTAAAGGTTGTATCCATAGCTCTCTAAAAAGTATCTCTCGCATTAATTAGACCAAAGGGCATATTTTGATAAGCATATGTTCCCCATTTGGTTCTAAATGTAGTCTTCAACCTATTTGAAGGGTGTACTAAAATCTGATTATATATGGAAAAAACATATAGGAAAGAAATTAATTCGGAGCCAGCTACTAATTGTAGAATCTGCTCCATGGGAGGTAATGGAAAATTGTCTTTCTCATATGCCTTGTTCAAATTTCTAAAGTCAATACAAATTCGAATATCACCATTTTTCTTTCCAACTGGGACTAGATTTGATAAGCAACTTATGCCCATCTGATCTTGATAAGCAACTTATACTTCTTAAGGATTTCTGCTCTACCATGGGTATGATTGTTAACACTGAAAAAACAAAAGTTATTATTATCAAATCCAAGAAGGACACTTACGCTAATTTTATGTATCACAATAGTAACTTGGAGGAAGTGTCTTTCTACAAGTACCTAGGAATTGATATTCATCACAAGCTCAATTGGAACTATAGCATTGAGAAAAGGATTAATGGGGGATGGAAAGCTTATTTTGGTCTTGAAAATAATTGTAAAACGACAAACCTCGTAATGTGGGATAGAAAGAAGTTCCTCTTTGAAACTTTAGTCACTCCGGTTATCTTATATGGATGTGAGGTTTGAGGTTGTAGCATCTCCAGAGAATCCTGGAGAAAGATTGAGCAAATCCAGAAGCATTTTATAACGTATAACCTCAAAATTAAAAGCAACACACCCTATCCTATTCTCCTTATAGAAGTGGGTCTTTCCCATATCAAGAGCCTAGCTATGACTAGGCTTCTGTTGTACAAGCACAAACTCAATAACATTGGAGACCATAGACTTCCTAAGCTAGCTTTGAATTCCAGGCAAAACCACCTAAGGCTCAAATGAGGTTAGTATAAAGACACCAAGGCCTGGTTAAACCATTGGGAGATCGATGAGAATGTTGCATTGCAAAACATTAACAACATTAAAAATATTGTTACTTCTAAGTTCAAAGAAAAGATGTGGTGTGAGAAAGATTTAGTAGCTAAAAGAAAATTAAGATATTATAAGGAGGTCATCAACCACAACCTAGAAGATCAAAAGTATCTCTTTGTTTTAACTAGCTCAAAGAAGAAAATTAATATCGCCAATATTAGAACGAACTCTCATGAGCTCCATAGTGAAACGGGTTGTTGGGTAGTTCCTAAAACACCAGGATGGAAAGGTTCTGCCATCTCTGTGAGAATACGAACATCGAGGATGAAAATCACTTCCTCTTAGAGTGCTCCGCGTACAACCACATTAGATCTCAGTTTCAAAATCTTTGTTGCAATATTGACCTTTCTAGCCTTTTACGTTGTCAAAATTATAGTGAGCTCGGGAGGCTTCTCTCCAAGATTTTTGAGAATAGGAATAAAATCTTAAATCAAACTAAATAATTCGTTTCTTTAGGTTCGATAGACCAAAGTTTGGTCTCAGTGGACGTTAACCATCATCATCATCATCATCATCATCAAAATGTCTAACAAGAAAAGTAATTTTAACCTTGAGTACTTTGTTAAGCTCAGCTTTGATTTGAGACTCAAGGTTTGGATGATTTTTTCTGAGTTTATGTTGAACATACTTGACATTAGGAAATATAGGTATTGTATGTTGAATTATTGAAGTATCATATGTTTTTAAGTCATCATAAATCCATTCAAATGCATCTTTGTATCTTCTAAGTGAATGTTTGAAGTTGAGTCTTTCATTTGAGGAGAGACCTAAACCTAGATTAATGTTTTGAGGGTTTTCATCAGTGCTTAGATTGATAACCTCAAACCTTAACATAGAACTTTGGATTTTGGAGTTAGTTGGGCGTTTAAATCCATATTTTAAATCATAAAGGTCCTCAAACTTAACTACTAACTTGGGCAATGCATTTTCAATTTGATCTCCTCCAACGGATTTGTTAAGTTCTTTATCATGCATGTCCTCATCATATGTTCCTTCAGATGTGAGAAACATTATAATATCAACATCATCATTAAACACTCTCCAGTTGGTGATATCATCAGGATTAAAGTCCTCTGGTGGAATGAGTTTAGATGTAACATTGGCTAATATGTCAACACTAACATTTTGTAATATAGGAATAGAAAAGATATTGAATGCCAAAAAGTGCGATGTTAAGTCTTGAACTAAGGTTTGAAAATGCTTAAGATGATTAGAGACACGGTGAATATTGTTTCATACTTGTTTAACGACTATCTATGAGTCCCTAAAGACCTTCAAGAATTTAACATCAAGACTAATTGCTTTTTGCATTCCCTGTACTAGTGCTCCATACTCTGCTACATTGTTTGTACATTTAAACTCAAGTTTGCGAGTGAGAATGGTTTTTTCATTCTTTGGACTGACTAGGATGTAACCAGCTCCCGCACCATCATTAGACTTTGATCCATTGAAATAAAGTGTCCAAAATAAATTATCTACAATATTATCTACAGAAGAATCAACAATGTTTATACATATATATGAATCTGTTTGTGAGAAATTTTTTGTTTGGGATGAGACAGATTCCGAAGGATGAGGGGAGATCTAAGCAGGAAAATTACCAAAGAGATATTATGAAGAATAATTACCCATGATATTGTTTTTTTTTGTAAGCTTTGTAGGACCTTTTCATTCATTTTCTTTCAAAAGGGGCAAGTTACAACCACAAATCAAAGTGTTTAGGTGGCCTCAACATGCCCAGAGGAAAACCAGATCTGTTGCCCACCTAAGTACATGATATGCCATCAAAAAACAAAATAATATAAGCTTTTCAAGCAATGTTAAATATGTACGAGTGTCCTTATACTTCCTATACTTTAAATAACTTAAAACATAAAGAAAAGTATGTAGTTGCTGCATATATCAAAAGTCAAAACAAAGATGAAATATTCATGCTACTAATTGTCAGATGAATCGACGGGAGTTGGATCCTTTGCATTAGAGCCTGGAATCTTAGTTTATGGGATGAAGGGAATGTGTTGTTCGATGCAACTGAGGTGGCCATTCCGATGTTGAAGTTGAAATTGAATCTGATGAATTTTTTTAGCACCAGAAAATCCTACACATGTTGGCACAATCCAAAAGACACTAAAAGGTGTCCAACATAACGCACAAGTGAACATTTTCCAGGTAAATACATCATGAAGTTTAAATAATTAAATTTCTCCTAAGGTCCAAAGTTTATAAAGTAAAAAAAAATTGATGTCACACGACTATTTCTTCGATAAATGCGTGTGTGCAAAATATCCTTCCAAATCCACGTGGTTGCAGAAAAGGATGACTGAGTGATTTGGGACCACTCCACACACTTGGGATCGATTCTATGACATGAGCGCAGTCTAGTACAACCAAATTCGAGTCGCCTTGAAGATATTCATCCCTCAATGGAATCATCATGCCCTACTCATGTGTCATTATCATGCATGAACGAAGAGGGGGAAGATGGATTCAAAAAATTCTATATAAATAGGCCATGGGAGAACCAAAATATGAGACATTGTTATGTTGGCCAAATTTCTATTAGAGAAAACAACCATTACATTGTTGAAGCCAAATAAGGGAAGAGCACTAGCATGTTGGCCATATTGCTTCTAAGAAATCCATCATCCTAGTGAGAAAAGAGGAATCCACCATTGGAGAGTCTTCATACTTATTTGAGAGAGAGGAGAAACTTGCAAAGAGATTGAGGAAAAGAAACCCCCTTGCTAAGGATTTTTTAGCACCATAGCTCAAAGAATTCTCTTCAAGTGTTTAAGATTCATCTATTGTATTCAACCTCTACTACCAGCAGTCAATAAAGGGAGATTTTTCCATTATTTTATTGATTTGTTTGCTCCATTTGAGCATTGTTTGTGTATTTACCTCTTTGTTTAGTTTATGTTTATGTATGAATTGTTTCCACTATTTTCAATGTTGTGTTTATTTAAGTTTGTTCACTAACAACATCAATTATGTTTGTGATCCTTTGCAGTGAACAACCGACTGCTAAGGAGGTGTCTTTTGGTACACCATTTCCACAAAAACACTACCACAAAATTCCTTGCAAAAATCTAGGAATCCATGAGTAGTTTTGGGTGAATGCAAATGGAGGTGTGCCAATGCTTTGGCTATTATATTTTTCATCAACCAATACAAATAAACAACTTGCTTGTATTGAGAGGATCAACTACGAGAGTGATCGAGATCAGGCGCTAAGTCTTACCAGTCTCCTATGTCAATTTCTGCATCTACAACTTGTTGATTTAGTTTGGCTTCCCACCCAACAATGAGATGACACACTTGAGGTGAGATTCCCTCATGGTAAGCATTGGTGGCATCTGTTATGAGGCGAGAGGTTGTTTTCCGGCCTCGCCTTCTTCTTGAATGGGAGTTTTCTTGCCTTCTCTCATAGTTCTGCACCAATTTCCTGCCACGGTTGCAGGTACCCTGAGCTTTCTTACCGTTCACTGAGGCAACATGAGCCATGATAAAATAAAAACTCGACCCTCTGATAATATCAACTAGAGACCACTATGACAAACCCTTAATTGACCAATGAACTTTAACCTTGCAATTCCAAAAGCCACATCAGACATGAGAACCTGTCAAGTTATCAAGGAAGGAGGGAAGAAAACAATAAGTTAACCAACAACATACCTTGCGATGAGAACGAAAAAGAGAATGGAGCCAATTCCAGATCCCAAAAAAATACCACCAATCCTGCCATGAACGACGTTGGGTGTAGGCTTGAAACGAGCAACAAATGAGACATAACCATATAAACCCATAAAAATGACAAAATACAGCTAGAGAAATACCAATGCCATCGCCCCAAGAAAACAAATAAATATAATACATTGTTTGGATTAGCTTTCCCTCCCATAGTATTCCAATGTGTGAAAGAAAAATACGATAGTAAATAGAGACAATAATGCAGAAAATAGACAAACCCTCATAGAAATCATCAAATTTCATCCAAAAACCACAGTGAAACTTCCTTTGAACTTCTGACACCAGAACATAACCATTCCTCCATGCAATAAGCATAACTATGTGGCTAGCCATGGATGCGAGGCAACAAAAACTGAAACTAAGAACATACCCGAAGAGAGCAACTAGAGCAAATTGTAAGTCTATGACCACCCAGTGGAGAAGCACGAGGAGCGCTACCTCAGAGTCACAACATTTCACGAACTAGACTATATCCAAGTTTCCTTTATGAGCATAGAAATTACTTACCATCGTAGCATAGAAGCCAGAAAACCCTAACGTTATTCTCTCCCTACCACTTTCCTTAATCACATTGAATGGATTCATGTGCAAGGCCACCGCTCCATGTGATTTATGCATGTGGAGGGTGGTAGATTGATGCTCATATCCCTTAATCATGACAAAATGATGTTTGGAGGTCCCAAAACCTCCGACTTGCACCCCGATTGGGATACCCAGGATATTGTTCATAAAAGAAACAAGTTCATTTTCGTCATCAAGATCTATTACCATATATTTCATATGTTTCTCTAAGTCAATTGTAATTTGATTTGGTTTTCCATTGTGAGGGAGCTATAGATGAGACCAATCGGTAGCGAAATAACCATTGAGCTTCTTTGACCAATCTCTACTTAATATGAGGCCATAAAATTATGGAATATCAGTGACCATGATATCTATGATTTGGAAAGCCTAGGGATTAGATGACAATATGATCAAGACTTCATTCATTTCTCCTAAAACTCTAACTTTTGTCTTGTCTAACTAGACTATTTGCGTAGCAGATTTCCGAGGCTTAATATTTAATTTTAAACACATCGTATAGGGCACGATATTAGATGAAGCACTTGAATCTGCTATATAATTATATACATTCTTGTTAAAGATTTCGAAGGTTAGGAGAAAACGAGGAGTATGCGAATTTGACCAGACATGTGTTATGTAGTTAACCAGCTTAGTCAAGCAATGATTAAGCCAACCAAACTGTATTGGAAGGCAACAAACCATGTGTTGAGATACCTCAAAGGCACCACTCAGTTTGGTCTTTGGTACAGACGGATAGAGGGAGTGAAGATGCAAGGCTTCACATATGCAGATTGGGCGGGGAGTCCATCAGTTAGGAAGAGCACATCAGGAGGAATTTTCAGTGTTGGGTCAACAACGGTTTCTTGGTACAACAGGAAACAGAGATTTGTGGAACTCAGCTCAGTAGAAGCAGAGTACATGGTTGCAAGTCTAGCAACATGTGAGGCGATCTGGATAAGAAATATTCTTGTTAGGTTATTTGGTCAGATGATGGATCCTACTTTGATTTACTATGATAATCATATATGTATGAAATACTTTGAGAATCCTATATTTCATGAACGATCCAAGCATAATGACATATAATATCACCATCTATGAGATTGTGTGTAGAGGCAGATCATGTTGTTGGAGTACATTCCTACAGAGGAACAAGATGCATACATTTTGGCAAAGGCTTTGTCAAAGGGTAAATTCAAGTTCCATAGAGGAAGGATCGGGGTATCAAATAATCCCTTTCTTGCTAAGAAGGAGTGTTGAAAATGTAGCAAGAAAATCTAGTTTTGACTTTGCCTTGGTCAAAATAGATTAAAATTTGAATTTCAATTTTAGTAAAATACTTGGAGGTAGTTAACTGAGGTGAAATGGCACTTGTCACTTGGTTAATTCAAGTAGGAGACACTTGAGTTCATTTTAGTATGATTGATTGCTAATTTATAGCAATTTCTTTCATTTAATTTGAGTTATTGTGAGTTTAACTAGTTCTAATTGTTAAAACTAGTGAAGGGTCCAGTAGTGGGGTGTGTACCTCAGTGATCAACCAATTAAATCATCAATCAACCCAGAATAATTCATGCATGCAGATATCTCGAGTTACCCAGTTGAGATTGGAGTTCAAGGGCAGTGTAATATTAGTTGTAGACTATTTTTAAGTGTACAAGTGGTGCATGCAGTCAGAGAAGGGCCTACAGGAATTGTGCAATTCTCATGGAGCAATTTCCCTAATTAATAGGGGATAATTCATCATGGAACAATGTAAGTAAACAAGAGCTCAGCATGCAACAAAATTGGTTAAGTTTTGTCTAGGGTTAGTCTATGAAGCAATGAGATAGACTATACTAGTGCAGAAGTTGCTCAGGCTTGTGCAAGCATTGTATTTCTTCTTTATTTTCTGATTAATGCAATACATATAGGAAGGGGTTTTGAGAAGTTTCTTTCCCATAGATAATTCTCTATGTTTGTTTATTGATTCATGTCGCATGTTTATGATTTCTGAATTGATTTTTGCAAATGAGTAGAATAGACTCAAGTTTTGTGTTTTAGTAAATTACATGAGCAATTTTGAATCTACATAGGAATTTCTACATGCTATAAAATACTTTGGACAAGGAAAATAAGTCAGTATTTCATGTATGCAAATCTACGCCCCTTTAACTCGCTCATTTGGAAAAAAAACAACATGCCTCTCACTCATTAGCAAATTAAAGGAACGTGTGATTATTGTTAAATATGATCGTGATAGTCAAAGGATCTTAGGTCGAGTTGTTTGATGAAAAATTTATGTCCCTAGTTGCATGGGTTCAATTATTCAAAGACATGTTGTAACCAGCCTGTTAGTGGAATTTATGAAAAATTGTATTTGATATAATGGTGGCACTTAATGTATCAAAGTTAGCGATTCTCCAGAGATTCTCACTATATGTGTGTGTGTGTGTGTGTGTGTGTGTGTGTGTGAGAGAGAGAGAGAGAGAGAGAGAGAGAGATTCTCCAGAGATTCTCACTATATATATCTGTGTGTGTGTGAGAGAGAGAGAGAGAGAGAGAGAGAGAGAGAGAGAGAGATTCTCCAGAGATTCTCACTATATATATCTGTGTGTGTGTGTGTGTGAGAGAGAGAGAGAGAGAGAGAGAGAGAGAGAGAGTTTCTCCAGAGATTCTCACTATATATATCCGTGTGTGTGTGTGTGAGAGAGAGAGAGAGAGAGAGAGAGAAAACGTCCTATAAATCAATAATTAGAGTAAATGTTGCCCTCAATAGAATACTTTTTCTATCATAATGTAGGAAAAATTTATTGGTAACAGAGGTAATGATGAACTTCATTGTTTTCCACACTTATAACAAAAGGGAAAGATTGACACAATAAATTATTTTTCATGCAAATGAAAAATAGATAAAACAAGTAGCCCACCAACCAACCAACTGCAACAATAACTCTTAAATCACTTCAGACACAAATTAGTAAGGTATGATTTGGTTGTTAAATAGCTTCCATGCAAGTGGAAAACTTATATTGTTGACCTACCACCCAACTATACAACAACAACTCCTAAATCATACCAGACATAGATAAGTAGAGGTATGTTCTTATTAACAAAAGGGTAGCCTTTCTAATATATTTCCCTCTTGATGCATATTTTTTTAGTGTATGTTAGTGTAAAAACAAAATAGAGTGGACATGCATTCCAAACAAATGCCTAATTGCTTAGTTAGATTACAAGTTACTGATGTAACTAGTGATTACCACCGTCCTCTATCATCCCCATCCCCCATTATGAAGGAAAGAGGGGGTAATTTCACACATTTATTTTTCCCCTAAAAAATTCAATTGAAGAAGAGTAAATCTCATCATGATTAGCACCTAAATATCTAAATGCAACAAATGAGCCATTCCCTAATCCTCCTTGTCCCCATGCAAATTTGTAATGACTCACTTTCAATCTCACTAGCATTCATATATGAATGTCAAGGATTCAAGGTTTGCGCCTCTTGATAGTAGGTTATCATCCTCCAAATTCAATGACGGTCATCCCTACATGGTTCGTCACACAACAGCTAATAGCTACATATACCATGGGGCTCCTATACTCACGTCAATGTGAACTGATCGCTCAATTGGATGAAACATTCTTTAAAGGGGTGGAGTCTTAGAAATGTGAGTGACAGAATTTGGTGGACAACATTGGAAAATGGTTAGTTTACACACTCTTCAGTGATTGGCTCATATTAAATGAGGAGATTGAGAGCAAAGTAATGAATGTCCTCATCATTAACTCCTAGATGAATTAATCCAGGTCTTTGAAATCATGAATGAAAACCAAAGTATCAATGAATCTATTCATGGTTTATTAAGAATAATTTAATTTTATTTGTGAAAATCAATAGCATAATACATACGTGTCTAGATGAGGATTTTTTTTAATATATTTTTAATTCTGACAAATCAAAAAATCAGAATATGTGTGTGTGTGTGGTGAATTGTATGACCTTCAAAAATGGAAATACATAGGAGTACCGGAAATATTAGGTTGGTCCCTCGCCGGGGAGACACAACCATAGCCAAAAATAAACTCTCTGTAGATAGATACATGATATTTGAGCATAAGAGTGTTCCAATTATACAACAAAGAGTCCCAAGCCTAGTTGACTGAAAGAGAACACCAGAAGAAAAAACCAATATAATGAGATCATGACACACTATAAAGTAGATGGGTTCAAGTCTGTAACAACAAGTTGGATGGGATATTTGTTATCGCTAGTTGTAACCTTCATTGAGGATGGGATTTCGAGATGTTTCTCTATTTTCTCCATCCGTTGGTCTAGGTCCTTCATCTGTTGGTGAAAGTGCTTGAGAGAGTGAAGAATGTCCACTCAATACTCATGTTGGTCCAAAAGGACTCTACCCGACAACAATTTCATATGCCAGTAGAGCTTAATTGTCTACAAGTATTGATTATCCCTACCCCGACTGTGGCTAGTATCAAGGACCCAATCTACCAATTCTAAAAGAAATTTAATATCTGAGAGGTGAGGTCTACGAGAGGATCCCTCTACCTTAACATAATTATTTCTTCTTGGATGGGTCTTGGAGTGAGGTCTCAATATCATGTGGTTGATTCCTCTAAATGATAATGCATTTGTGTGTTGCCCCTATCAGCCCTCTCTTGATAATAAGCCACCCCTTGCATCCTAGAACTCACTAACAAGGCATGGTAATGTGAACCAAGAAGCTAATGAAATTGACACTAGAGAGGGGGAAAAGGAGTCGAGAAGGCTCCAGGGAGACTCCATGTCACAAGAGCATTGGGGGTGGGGACATTACAAAAGGAATGAATGCCACAAGAATCTTCCAGCCGAGCCCAACAAATACTGAGGCACTAGTGGCTATGGATTGCTAATTGATAGCTACAAAAGACCAGAGAGTGATTCACCAATGGATCCCAAAGGAGGGGTGAGGGTGCAAGAAGGTTGGGAAAGAGAAGTATTGAGGGAGTTTTGAGCATGAGAAAGGTAGGATCAAGCCAATGTAGTTTGAGGTGCCAAGAGGAGGTGAGCATGGAGGGTTTGGGGATCTAAATATTGTTGCTTCAAAGAGGCTCCTGAGAACAAAAATATTCAAGCCCTAAAGCAACTTGTGATTGGATCAAACCACAAGATAAATATGACTTGAAAAAAGGAAACAAATGATAGTGGGGAGGAATAATACTATCCTCCTTATACTGTAGATGAAGTAGAGACTACTTGTCAAGGAGTAGCAGAATTCTAGAAACAGAGGGTGTTGTTGGCACAATAATTCTAGGTGGGAATAGGCTGCTAGAAGAGTTGTTACTGGGCTCAGTAGTTTCCCATGGCCACTTGAAGACACCACCAAACATAATAAAACTAGTAATAAACCAGAATGCACACCCCAAGGCCATAGATAAATGCATCCTTCCCAGGAAACACAAGTGAGTTGATGAATGGCCACAGAGGTAATGTGAGTTACTTTGAGTGCTAGCTACATTTTTGTGTTGAGTAATGGTTGGCATGCTCCAACTATGGGAATTTAGAACTTTCACAAGGGTGTGTTGCCACATTCCCTAGTTCTTTGGCCGTGTGGGACAGGAACAACACGCCCCCACCCCATATGGATAACACCCCATATGGGGCAGAAGCCTCTATTTGAACATACTGAAAACACATCTTCCTGAGAGGGGAGTCCAACAACTAAATCCAATAGGAGAATACATGAGAAGAAGAGTCAAGCCACCCATAGTTGGCTAAAATGTCAACAATTTTTTTGCCAAAATGTTGAATGTGGGTAGGAATAATCACCAAGGTCCTAGATATAAGAGTAGGAATATGTTAAGGACTGCATCTAAGTGTCAACTCATAGAGACTTTGTGAAGCGGGTAGGCATTTTGAATCTTGTGAAGCATATTCACAATGAGTTGGGAGTCTCCTTCAACTAAAATCTTGGTAATTCCTTGGGAGTGAGCTACTTTGAGCCCAATAACGAGAGCCATAAGATCCACAACATTGTTATTGTTAATGTCAAAGGTGCTAGTATAGATGTAGAGGGGTTGGAATTCATGATCACATATGATACCTCCATATCCTAGTCCTTAGCTTGAGGAAGGAAGGAGGAGGGGGTAGCCATGATGAAGGACTAACAGGAGGGGGTGGAACAAAGGGAAAGGGGATGGAGGTAGAAGGGGAAGGAGAGGGGAACCAACCATGGAGGATTCTAGCTTTGCTACCTGAGGCTTGCCAATCCTGAAGAAATCAATAAAGAGAGAGAAAAAAATCCTTGATGTTAAATATGTAGGAGTTCTAAAGGGAGTCATAGGGAAGGGAATAACTCTTAAGGATTCTTCTATTGCACTCTTTCCATAATGCCCAAAGAAGGAGACTAGGTGCAAGAGAGAAGATTCCATTTAATATTTGGTTCAAGAAAACTTGAGAGCGCTAATCTGCTATAGTACTAAAGATGTTTGAGGAGTGTCTATCAAAAAGAGAGAGGATTTCCTTGAGTTTGAACCATAGATTCACATAGAAGACACAATTATTAAGGAAATTCTATAGATATTTATGATGTAAAAAATACAAGTGGAAAGTGAGATGGCACTTGGTAGCTATGATTCTTAATGTTTTCCTAAGTTAAAGGCTTGTTTCGCAGCAAAGGCCATAGAAAAAAGGAGACTTTGGGCTAGAATTTTTACTTCCAGATTTCCTCTATCTAAAGCAAGTGGTGCCCCACTTCAAGGTGATAAGCCTCATGGATAGAAAATATGTCTTTGGATGAATGCCCCCATCGTAGGTTATATGGAGAGTGTGATAAGGGAATACAAAATTTCTAAAGGTTGCTCCAGAAGTTTTCCCAAGTATCGGGGCATGGCCTGGGAAGCCACACCTCTAATGGAATCCATTGTCACCATCTTGTGATAGGATCAGATGGAACCCAATAGTCAGAGAGCTTGGTTCTACCTTGAGTTGTCATCTGGATTCTCAATCTGCCAAGATTCACTAAATTTATGGAGTTGTTGCCAAGAGTCATTCCAAAACAGATTTGCTTGAATATATTTAACTTCACAAAAGCAATGTTGTTGGATCAAATGCATGCCTCTTTTTTCTAGGGTCCATATATATGTGCCTAGGGATATATTATGCATTCGAAGGAGGAGTTGTATTGGTGTTTTATCGGGCATATTTACCATGCCAAATTATTTTTAAATGTCTAGGCCTCCCTATAACCAACACCACCAGATTTTGGCTCCTTGAACTGTTGCCATGATATGAGGATCTGACAACCCTAGGCCTCCTTTTAATTTTGGTCTGCAAAGGTTGTCCCATAACACTGGATACGGTTTTCCCCCGAGTGTATTCCTCCCTAGATGAAGGTTATTTGGATATGACGAATCTCTAGTAAAATCGAGGTTGGGGCCATCATTGTCGAACAAAGATAAATAAGGAGTGTTTGCAATACAAATTTAAGGAGAATAAGTCAGCCCTATATTAAGAGATATAAAAGCCTAACCAACTAATTTGTTTTTGATATTGGTTCTTTGGATACGCAAAATCTCTTATAAAATAGAGGTTGGGGTTATCATTGTCAAAAAAGGATATATAGTGAGCACTTGCAATGCAACTTTAAGGAGAGTAAATCGGCCTACTAAATTAAGAGATATAAATTTCAAACTAGCCAATTTGTTATTAATGTTGGCTATTAATTATTCCCATATGCTCCATTTAAGGGAATTGGTAGCCAATGTGGCTATGAGATATTTTGAGGGAAGTTTACAAATTTAAAAGCCTGGGATCCACTCTATGTGTCTTTGGATGGCTAAGGGGGTGTTTAAGAAATAAAGTTGAGATTTAGTCTTATTGACTTCCATTCATGGGGCTAGAGAGAACTACTTCAATATTTTTTTTTTTTTTATAATTCCTTCACTTCATGAATTGTTGGTGTGAGTAGGAGATCTTCTTTTGACAACTTAATAACCTATAGCCTTTTCTCAAAGGTTGTAGCTTTTAGGGAGCGATCCAACCATTCCATAATGATGAAGAGGAATGGCGAAAGCAGGTCCCCTTGCCTGGTCCCCTAAGATGATGTGAAGGGCGCAGAGGGAGACCCATTGATAAGAATAGAGACAGATGTTGATGAAGAAGATTATTGATCCAATCTACTCATTCATTTGAGAATCCAAAAGGTCTAAGGATATTTCTTAAATACTACCAGTTTAACTTATCAAAATATTTAGAGAGGTAAAGTTTAAGCATCATACCAATCTTCTTTATAATTATGAGGGAGTTAATGGCTCCATGGGCCACCATAATTACATCCATGATTTTCCTCCCTTTGATAAAGCCCGTTTGTTCCGAAGAGATTAGGCTTGAGAGGAATGGATTCAACCATTTTGCAATAATTTTAGTGATGATTTTGTAAATCACATTGCATAGGGCTATCACCGTATATCCATTCAGATCTTGTGCTTTTTCTTTCTTGGGAACTAATATAAGGAATGTGGCGTTAAATTTTTTGAGTTTGGTTCTTAATTTTCATGATTCCTCTATTGCTTTCCAAACATCGTGCCCAATGGTTGTCCAACATGCTTGAAAGAATTCAATGGTGAATCCATATGTTTCGAGCACTTTGTTACTCAACATGTTTTTAATTGTGGCTTCTACTTTCTCGAGGATATGACTCTAAGAAGGGCATCATTTTATTATATATGTATTATATTAGGACCGTGTCGGAGTATACATTGAGACACCATTGACCTATCAATCAGAGGTTCCATGTGAATATTTTGAAATAAGGTGACTAGCTCATAGGCAATATTTTGGTGGGATTGCAAATTTCCCCTATGGAATTTTTTATAGAAGAGATGTGTTGGACATTGGATAAAACAACGATCCCTGTGTGTTTCGTGACATGGACTAACCATCTCTCGTGGATCCTTATCTCTAGTGATGGGATCGTTGACTAATACCTGCAGATTTTTGTCTAACGACAATCGTGATTCCCAATAAGTGGTATTAGCGCATAGGTCACGAGTTTGATACACACTCGACTCGCATTGGGGGGGGGGGGGGGGGGGATTGTGGGACATTGGATAAACCAACACTCCTTGTGTGTTTCGTGACATGGACTAACCGCCTCTCGTGGATCCTTATCTCTGGAGATGTGATCGTTGATTAACACCTGCGGGTTTTGGTCTAACGAAAATCGTGATTCCCAACAAGATGTGGTTCTGATTTGTGCTAGAGCATTGATTTATGGACAAATACAGTGTTCTTTCCCCTTGTTTAAGTCAATGTATTCAAGACTTTTGTTGCCATAATATTTTTCTTTCTTCCTCTGTTCCTCCAGTTCAATGAGTGTGGATGCTTATTCCTTGATCAGAGCCTCTGATATGCCATTGAGAATAGCTTCATGTTGGACTACTACCATTTTCTACTATGCTCTGCTCTTTTCTTCTAAGATATTTCCAAACCTATCCTTATTCCAACCCTTTAATCTAAATTTGATGTTCTTGAGTTTATTGTAAAAAAAACATTGTTGAGCATTTTTCTATTACTGCCTCATCCCACCACTGTTGTATATTAGCTTAGAATTCTAGGTGGCTATTGGGTGCAGGTTTTGTGCATATTTTGGACACCTTTCCCCCCCATCCTTGACCATTTCACCTCTGAACCTGTGGACTTTATATCATAATTACCTTTTTCTCGGTTATAAGAATCCATTTTTCTTTGACATATTATTTTGCAATTTTTGTTAAATATGAATTAGGTGATATCTTTTTTATGGCTAACTGAGGAAATTATGGAAAAAATTTCTCTGGCTTTATTTCTTTCAAGTGATGCTCCAAAGTTTACGGCCAAAGGATGAGCAGTGGTGTGATAATTCACAAAGGGGTTTTTGAGTACTTGTTGTTACACCTCGAATTGTTGTTACACGTGGGACGTCGACTACACTACAATTGTCTAGGACCATGGGTACTATTCCACAAGAAAGCTGTCGTAAAGATTGTCTATGGGTGGCTAAGGAGTCAAGGAAGTTATGATTTCGAGAAATGTTGTAACGAAAATAGGACTTGTATTTAGAACCTGTTGTAACAATTTATATTTTCTCTTGATATTAATCAGCATGAGAATCGTGAGATTCTCATGACTAATCTGTTTCTTATTTTGGACATGTAAATCTTATAAAGGGGACTCAGTTCCATGTAAACAGGACAGACAATATCGTTATTTTTCTCCTGTAACTCATAATCATTTTAATACAAAGAGCAATGTTACTGATATTTTTACAGACGTTGTGTTCAAACTTTACTAATTCACATCTCATCCCTGCGCCCTGATAGGGAGGAAGGGCCCTCCTCTTTAGCAGGGATTGCAACAGCAACAATAGCATAGTGGTAGATTAATTATTGTTCCTTTCAGTAAGTGTGAAATGATTTATATCGCCATGTAATTTGCAGAGTGGGTTTTTTTTTTTTTTTTTTGTTTCCAGATTTCTGATATGCTGTCACATAGGATTGATCTAAACATAATATTCAGCGAATCGGCCTAGTTAGTGGTGTGGTGTGTGGCGTGTGGCATGCCTTTTCCTTGGTAACATCTAGTGTGGTTTCATTTCTGTAGAATGTTTTTTATTTCTGCATGAGTGTTACTTTTTTCAATTAAATTCAGTGACATTTGTTCTGTCTTTTATTTTTACTCTTGATTAAAGTGTATTGGCACAGACAATGCATACTCCTTTGAAATAAACAGACCTACCCTGGGTCGACAATTAATGGTTGTGATTCAGTCATATTAACAGTGATTAAATCATCTCAATGTGGCGAAGCCAAAACTTTTCAAATTGGAAAGGTCGATTACGAGGTCAAGTTTTGAGACATATATTCAAACATATTGGCTAATGCTTGAAGCCATGGCTTGGGAGGATGGATGACTCCAAAAATATTTCCCACCATAATATTTATTCTAACTACAAGAATTGGTCTAGCTTTGAGGCCACCTGTTGGGCTCCTCCCCTCTTGTTATACCAAGTGAAGATGCCATTTTTAGTTTCCATGTCAACAATCTAGGATCGTGCTTATTTCCTAGAAAAGGAGTGAATCTGCATCTAGCTTCCTAACGCCTTCATGCTTCTCATCAAGGGGTTTAATGAGATTAAAAATCCTCCTAATATCCAAGGGGTTGAGGAAAGAAGATTGTGAGTACTAATGATGGAATGAAGAAAGAGAGGTTTATCTTTGGAAGCAAGGGATCCATAAACATTGGAGAGGAAGTAATAATTCATAGAACTAATGGGCCAGAATTGAATTGCGAGGATATGAAAGGAGGTGAACATATTGATAATGTGATACCTAGGCTACTCTAAATGATAGAAATCCCCCTCGATGAACCCTGAGCATCAATAGATACTACTTGACAACTTCTCATTCATTTTATAATCATGTTGGTTATGGTCTCACTAGAAGTTTTGGTTTCTTGTACTATCATTATTGCAATATTTTCACAGTTGCATTTTTCTTTGACAAGCCTCTACTTGCCTTTCTAATTGAGGCCCCTAATGTTCCAAGAGATGATATTCATGCTGGAGGAACATTGGAGGGATGAAAAACCTTCGTTATTACTCTGATTCGTCTTGAGTTAATCAATATACTCCCCAAGTCATCTAGAAACCATGAAATTTTATTTTATTTTTTTCTACCTTACGTTCTTTCCTCTCTGTAGCGCTTGTTTGGGTCTTTAATGGGTTGGGTTTGAATTCCAAAAGACCTAAAATTGTATACTCCAAAATTTGATCACTAGGCTGCACAATTATTTTTAAGATATGCTCAGCCCAAGATGTGAACTTGGTGTTCAAGGAGAGTGAAAGGGTATTTACCCTTCCAAGCCCTATCCAATTTTGATAAATTTAATGAATCGAGATAAATGTCCTCACATTAGTTTGAGGATTTATCTGGCCTATCTAGTACTTCTAGGAGAATCATCAGTGAAAAAGGCGGCAGATCAGAGGAGGAAGGAGGAATTGAATATAGGGGGAGAGGATGACATGCGGGGGTGGTGGAGAGTCTGTGATGGAGGGGGAGGTGTTGGAGGACAGAGGGGGCATGGATGAATCATGCATTTCAATTTCACGTGGCTATTTAAATTGGGGTGGATCATAGGATTCAATATCTGATAATAGGTCAAAATAGTTAGGTCCAAATGACTTCTTTGTACCATTGGTTTACGGAGGAGTGGTTTTAGGGCCTTTTATTTTGTATTTGACCTTGGTAAATCCATATTTGTCAACATTAGGGGGCGTGTCAAGGGATGCGATAGAGGCTAATAACAACACTTTAAAGGAATGTGCCCGTAATTTAAAGTCCATTTTCGGAGCTCGTCTTGGTAATGTATGTCAATATATTTGGGGAGAGGTTTAGAAATGTTCATATAAACGCAGAAGCAAGCATATATATGAGATATACTTGGTTGTTTTGGTCACTTTATATAACTTGACAAAGTGGCCGAGATCACTTCCAATACTCGCAATGGTTTCTACATCCTAGAACTCTCGCGGCAATGAGTACATCCTTATCCATACTAAAGTCGTTGTGATATCCTCCTTATCTGGCGCAAAACATTCTATCCATAATTGCAAATAGAGCCCTGTTAAGTTGAAAAATAGGGCCCATTCTAAAAAACCCTTAATCAGTCCTCTAAGTTGGAAAATAAAATAATAAAGAAACCCTTAGCACTTAGTTTGAGCTTGATCTTGCCTTTGGGCTTGCACTTGGTTTGGATTAAGTGAAAACGAGCTTCTTCTTAGGGGTAAATCCCCATAAATTTCCCAATGAGTGTGTGATATTGTATATAGTGAATATATTCACCTATGTGGCTTGAGTGAACCTCAAATTTGGGGTTTGTTATTGATTTCGACAAGCAGTTGTCGGGGGGTCATTTTCCTTATTAGAAGCAAGAATGTTGGGGGTTTAGTTGAGTTCCATTAAGGGGGGAGTGTTATGTATCCAAATAAAAAATAACATAGAAACATAAGAAAATATAAATCAATGACTAGATAATAAGCCACTTCGAGGGGGAAATCTCCCTTTACATCACATAAATGAACACTTCCTGGATGATTCAAATGACAATACCTCCTTGGTATATATAGGAGTATAAGGGGTCAAAATATAATTAGGGCCCACATAATAATAATAATTTAAGGCCACAACAACAACAATAGTGGGTTTCTATGGAGCACAACAATAAACATAAGGGGGCTACACTAGTATTATAGGGACCTAACATGCCCCTCTCCTTCATGAAAGTGTTGTCTTTGATGCTTGAGTAGTTTTGGATGCTTGTGAATAAAATACTCATCCTCCCTTGTGGAGTCTTCAGTAGGTAAATTGTTCCACTTAATGTGATATTCTGAAATTGATTTTTTTCGGAGTTGTCAAGTTCTTTCTTTTGTGATTACTTCAAGCTCCAATATGATTTTTCCTTCTTCGTTAAGTTATAGCAATATAGTTTGAACTAGGAGCTTGTCACCTATAACCTTCTTTAAGCATGAAACATGTAAAACTGGGTGTACTTGTGAAGATGCAAGCAGCTCCAATTTGCATGCCATTTTACAAATATTTTGCAACACATTGTTTTTTTTTTCTAAGTAAAAGTAATCTATTAATATGTACATAAAGATACAAAGAGGACAAGGCCTCGACCAAGGTAGCGTAGAGTATCAACACAATCTGGACTGCCCCAACATTGGGGAAACCAGTTCAGTGAGAGCAGAAACTTCAAAAATGGTATCACTTCTCAAGTCCAGACCCCATAAAAAAAACAGTAAGATGTTTCCTTGACGATAAGTCCATATAAGAATCCATAAACCAGGAAACACTAGCAAAAAACAAAAAAACCAGATAATGAACACTTGGGCGGCCACAGCCGGCCTCGTACTATCATCAGGCAAACACATATCGCTAGAAGTAAAGGCATTGCCCTTTAGTCTGCCCATTCTACGATCCGCCGTCGGGTCCACGTCATCGCATCGCACTTGTGAAAGTGTGGAGGCTCCGCCCCTGGGTTTCCGCTGATGCGATATTGCGATGCGATCTGATCGCGATTGCATATTACTAAAAGTAAAGGCATTTCCTTTAGGTCTCCCCATTCTGTGATCCGCCATCGGGTCCGCGTCATTGCATCGCACATGTGAAAGTGTGGAGGCTCCGCCCCTTGGTTTCCACCGATGCGATATTGTGATGCAATCTGATCGCAATCGCATATCGCTATAAGTAAAGGCATTGCTCTTAGGTCTCCCCATTTTGCGATCTGCTGTCGGGTCCGTGTCATCGCATCGCACATGAGAAAGTGTGGAGGCTCCGCCCCTTGGTTTCCGCCGATGCGAAATAGCGATGCGATCTGATCGCAGTCGCATATCGCTATTGGTTAAGGCCTTTCCCTTAGGTCTCCCCAATCTGCGATCCTCCAAAATTGTGATGCGATCTGATTGCAATCGCATGTTGCTGGTTATCGATCTGCGATCCGTCATTATTGTTGCATTGAAGAGAGCCGAAGTTTGAGGTATGCTGGAGCGTGTTGAGGCATGATATCTGGAACTACTTAAAATAATGCCAATGGACCCTGCTCTTCTCAAATGTAGAGATCCGTTGATCAGAAGCCAAATATCCAGCTTGTCCTGGGTAGGCAAGTGTTGCCCCATCTCGCCCCACCCCTGTCTTGTCATATTTAATGCCCGTTTATATACCCGCATCCGGGAGAGCTGCATCCCTTTGGACCAGTATTTTGCACTCCTGATTTTGATCATGATTCTGAATTATGTCTAGAGCTCCATTGAGAAGAGTGTGCCCAGTTTCCACCCCCAAATTGGCAAGTAGATCAGTGACCTTGTTTCCTTCCCGTTTAACGTGATTGAATATGATGGCACAATTGGTGTGAAGCAATTGTTCTATTGCATCCAATCTGGCTTCAAGTCTCCAACTATTGGCAATTTTATGCGCATGTGCCCCATTGAGGAGTTGATTGGCCAGGTTGATGAGGATTAGGGAATCACCTTCAATCTCCAGAGGTTGGAAGCCATGACGCTGGGAAAGGAGTAATCCTTACTAGAGACCCTCTAGTTCAGCCGAGTTGTTCGTGTCCCAGCCAATGTTTCCGAAGTAGATTAGGAGAGGCGAACCCTCATGATCTCTAAATATGCCACCAAATCCTGCTTTGCCGGGATTGCCCTTTGAAGCTCCATCAAAGTTGAGTTTGAAAGTATGCTTTGGAGGGGGGGTCCATAAGTGCTTTCTGATGTTGTTGCCTTCTGAAGGTCTGTGATTGTGAGTACCTTGTGGGAGTTGTATGTTCCAATTTTCCCAGATGGCTTTCTCATTTGCAAGAGTGGGAAAATCTTCCGTGTGCCAAGTTTGAAGCGCCAAGGTCTCTTTAAGATTGAGACAAAAGTTACCCCAAATGATTTCTACAGGAGTGCTTTGATCTTTGAATATGCGCTTGTTTCGTTCTTTCCATATTGTCCAGAGGAGAAGGCCGGGAATCAATCTCCATACTTGGTTGAGTAGTTCACTTTTATAATGGTTCTGGTGCCAATGGTGAATAGAGTTGATTATATCTTCGGACACTCTGCATATTTTTTGACAACGAAAGCTAGCCTTCTCCCTCAGTTGATTGGCAAGAGTGCAAGAGTCCAAGAGGTGTTGGAGCGATTCATCCTGAGAATTACAATTGGGACATATGGAGGGCCGGTGAAAGTTTCTTTTCCTAAGATTGTCCCAAGTGAGGATTTTCTGGTGCCCAACAAGCCAGAGGAAGAGGGAGACTTTGGGCCAGGTACCCAGTGACCAGATTCTGCCCCAGATAGGATCCAGGGGCATTGGATCATTGCATATAATTTTATAAGCCTCTTTGGTGGCGAAGGAACCTTTTGGGGTATATCCCCATCTTAAAATATCCCTGCCTTCGGATGATCTAATGCGTCGATTCTGGAGCTCACTCTCCATGACCTCCTTAGTCTGGTTATCTGCATTCCTGATCAGCCTGTCGATCTACTTCCATTGTCTGTACCCTTATTCTGTCTCCGGAATCCATTGTTGCTTGACAGATTCCTTTTGTTGCTCCTCCCACTCTTGGCAAGGAGGCAGTCTATAGATGTCGTTGAGCTTTGGTAGTTGGTTCCAGGCATCCGTCCAGAACCGAGCAGTGCTGCCGTTCCTTATTTCCCAAAAGCTATGTTGTTGGATCAGCAAGAAGTGTTGTCTGGCAGCGTTCCATATTAGTGATCCCTTTTCAGTTGGAGTGAATCTGATTAGCTCCTCCGTTGGTCTGTGATTGGCATATTTGGCTGTCCAGATGGCTGCCCATGGCTTATTGGGAGCAGAGAGCCATTGCCACCATATTTTTGCACCCATGATAACATTGCTGTGATGAGGATCTCTCAGGCCTATACCCCCTTTTTCTTTGGGCTTGCATGCTGTCGTCCATTTTGCCAAGGCCCATTTGCAATTTGTGCCAGTTGCACCCCAAAGAAAATTGCGCTGTAGAGCTTTTATTTTTTTAAGGACCCATTTAGGCGCTACCAAGATTGAGAAAAGGTAGAGAGGCATAGCCTGTAGCACAACTTTGATTAGCACTAATCTGCTAGCTATGTTCAGAGTTCTTTGAGTCCATAAAGTGAGACGAGATTCAAGTTTCTCAAGGAGCATACGCCAAGAGGCGTGCTTGATGGCAGAATCTATTAAGGGAGCTCCAAGGTATTTGGAAGGTAAGGAGGCTATGGAGAAGCCCAGAATGCGGGTAATAGCCTGCTGAGTAACAGGGGGGTGTGAAAAAAGAAGATCTGCGATTTGGCCATGTTTATGCTCATCCCTGAAGCATCAGAGAAATCATTCAGAAGGGATTTAAAAAGGGAGGCTTCCTGAACAGAAGGGTACCCAAACAACATGTTGTCATCCATGAACTGTTGATGAGTGATGGCTGGAGAGTTGTGTATGGATAGACCTTTGAGATGCTGGGAGAGGAGGGCATGTTTGATATGGCGACCCAGACCTTTCGCCATTAGAACAAAAAGGAATGGGGAAAGTGGATCTCCTTGTTTGATGCCTCTAGAGGGGCTGAAAGGTCGAGAGGGTATGCCATTTATGAGGATAGAGAAAAATGTTGTGGAAATTAAACTCAGAATCCATCGAACCCACATTGGGGAAAACCAAAGGCTATTAGCATTTTTTGAATATAGGTCCAACTTAACTTATCAAAATCTTTAGAGAGGTCAATCTTGAGAATCATACCTGCCTGTTTGGAGTGCTTGAGGGAGTGTATGATTTCATGAGTGAGGATAATGCCGTCCAATATTTGTCTTCCTTCTACGTATCCAGATTGTTCAGGCGATATGAGCAAGGGCAAAAGCAGCTTCAACCTATTAGCAATGACTTTGGATATCACCTTGTAAATAACATTGCATAGTGCGATTGGACGAAATTTGTCCGGAGTACTGGTATTCTCTTCTTTTGGGATGAGGGCGATGAAAGTTGAGTTTAGAGAGGGCAGAAGCCAATGAAGAGTGCGTGATTCCTCCACCACTAGCCACACCTCCTCTTTGATAAGATCCCAGAAAGAGTGGAAGAAGGTAGTAGTGAAGCCATCCAGACCAGGAGCTTTGCCCTCCTTGAGCTGGTTCATAGCCAAATCCACCTCCTGAGGCATTACTGGTCAAAGAAGAAGTTGGTTGTGTTCTTCTGTGATAATTTTTGGCACATTTTGAGTGATCTTTTCTATAGCAGGCCATCTATCAATTTGGGGTTCTTGATGGACCTCCTGGAAGTGATTGATAAACTCTTGTTCGATCTCTGCATGGCTTTCCACTCTTCCCCCCCTCGCTTCTGTATGAAAGAGATGGTGTTGTGCATTCTTCTCTATATTGTGGTTCTGTGGAAGAATTTAGTGTTCCTTTCTCCTTCTTTCAACCATCTAATTCTAGATTTTTGCTTCCAGAGAATTTCTTCCTGCTTTCTTCTCTCCTCCAATTGATTGTGAATGAGCTTTTCCTATTCCAAAGTCTCTTCCTTGTAGCCCTCTGTGATTATTTGTTGCTGGAGTTCTCTCATTTCTTTGTTTAGATCTTGCTGAGCCTGGAAGATGTTGCCAAAAGTCTCTTGATTCCAACGCTTGATTTGGGATTTCAAGAATTTGAGTTTCTGTTGAAACTAAAACATTTTTGATCCCTCTGGCGAAGGGAAGTTGGTCCAGGTGGATCTGATGAGGTCATTGAAGGCAGGGTGGGTGAGCCAAAAAGCTTTGAAGCGGAAAGGACGCCTTGTAGAGTTGCCTGGTCTTTGCCATTGGAGAGAGATAGGCCAATGATCTGAGCCTGAAAATGGAAGAATTGATGCTGAAATGTCGCCCCCAAGATGCACTGCATTATCTGAAATGAGGAATCTGTCTAGTTTGGAAGCAATTTGATGTCGCCCAACCCTGCGATTGCTCCAGGTGTGCATTCCATTACAGAATTGCAGATCAATTAGCATATTGTTTTGGATAAAATCTTTAAAGTAGCCATTTTCCTGTTCCAGCTTGGCTCGGGCTCCCTGCTTTTCCTCCAACTTGGTGATCATGTTGAAGTCTCCTCTAATGATCCAAAGAGGATGGAGTCTATTGAAGTTGAGCGCTTCTATTGTGTCTAAAAGAGCAATTTTGTTGCCTGCTTCCCATGGGAAGTAGACATTGGAGAGATGGCCATGAATGTTGGTGCCAATTATATGAAAAGTAGCCTGTATAATGTGATGGGAGGCATGAAAGTTTGAGAGCGTTATAGCTTGCGTGTTCTAGGCAATTGCCAGTCCCCCGAAGGCACCCGAAGCATCCACTGCAACCAAGTGACAACCTGGCCATGCTCTAGAGAGGATGTTTCCAAGTGTGTTACTATTACATTTCGTTTCCTGCATAAAGAAGATCTAGGGCTGCTCCTGCTTTATCATGTTTTTTATCATTCTGAGTTTGTCGGGGCTATTGAGCCCTCTTAGATTCCATGAAGTGAGCTTTATGATTCACTATTTGTGGTAGGCTTGTAGTACTTTGTCAACTTAGCGTATCTGCCTAAGTCTACCACTATTGCAATATTTCTTTGAAGATCTGTCTTTCTTCCACGTTTTTTGGAGTCTTTAGGAAAGAAGCTGCCATCCCATTGACTGCCCGGTTGTATGCCTAGTTGTTGTTGCTGGTAAGCCCTGGAGATGATGACTTCCAGGGTATTGAGTTGATGCTCTTGAATATTGTCATAGTATTTCCTTCTGCATGCTTGTTTAAGCTTGAAGATGTCAAGTCCTCCCAAATCAATGCTTTCCGGTTCTTCTTCCATATGTTGCGTCTGACTGCTTTTTGCTGAGGTGATTGCTAAGTGAAGGGTCTGGCTGGGGATACCGTCAACATCCATTCCATTAGGTTTCCAATCAGGGTCCTTTTGAGCCGCCTCAGGAATCTCGATGTTGTCACTCAGGGCAGGGGAGTGGGAGAAGAGCCAGACAAAGGGGGGGGAGAGGTCGTGATGATCAGCGGTGGGATTGGCAAAATGATCTGTGGAGGGTCTTCTGAATTTCTAGCAAGAACCTCAAAGCTATTGCTTGTGGAGGGAATGGAGGTAGCGTCCTGCATGGGCTTTTTCCCGGAGGAGGGTTTTTTATGCGATCTTTTTCGATTTGCGACCTTGGTAAAGCCATCATGAGTCGACTTGTCTGAGGGATCTGAGGTTTGGGGTTTAACATTTAGAGGGCAGTCCCGAAAAAGATGCCCATGGGCATGACACTTGCGACAGTGAAAGGGTACATGTTCAAAATCTAAGGGTTGATCCATTCAAAGTCATCATGGAAGAGACTTACCGAGTCCAAAAGGGCTTTGTCCAGGTGCATGAAGACACAAATACAGGCATAGGAGGTGTATCTGCGCAGCTTCGTTTCCTCAAAAATTTTTATAAACTCCCCCAGCCCCTTGCCAATGTCTCTTAACGATTCTTCGTCCCAGTATTCCAACGGGAGCGAGTACATCTGGATCCAAACTGGTGCCTAGCTGAAATCCTCCTTGTCTAGGTTAAATCTCTCTACCCATTCCCTTAAATATAGACCGGCGGAGTTGAAGAAGTAGGGACCTTCATCCATAACCCTATTTCGGTCTTCGATGCAAATGAAAATCGTAGTGAAAAACCCTTTTGGTCCTAGCTGCAGGGTGACATGTCCCTTGGGTTTCCATTTGGCAGAGATCCATCCTTGCAAAGCTTTTTCAGTCGGCCAGTATCCAATAAATTTTCCAATGAGCGCATGGTCCTTCATGTACTAGATTTGACCATTGATTCTTTGGCTGGGAAGTTCTATCTTGGGTCGTTCAGCTGCTATGGGTTTGCATGTCGTTGATGTAACCTTGGGCGTTTCCTGTTGCCCAATCTTTCCTTCTTGTACTTCACTACGCCTGTCTGACTGATCAGTGGGAGCGTTTGTCGTATCTTGCATTGGGAAATCTCTTGTATCCGTGTTTACTTGTTCTGGACCGGAAGGCTTTGTCGGTTCCTTCGCTTGGTTATCTCTCTTGGCTGAGGGGGAAGGCTTTGAAGCCCCCCCCTGAGGGTCAGCCATTGCAGTGCGGTCTATGCCAGCAGCTGCTGTCGCAAGGAGGAAGGCTGACGGAGAATAGAAGCAGGGAGGGTTCAGACTGCGCCGTTGCAGGGGCGAGCAGAAAACCCTAGGTTGCAAAGCACTCAGGCATCGTGGAGAGCTTTGTTCTCAATCGGATTCATCATTCAACATTCCTGCAACACATTGTTATGGCCATAGTACTTGGGTAATAATTTATTATCCTTCTTAGCTTGCTCGAGGGGCATTTGTTTGTATGGTTGTAGTCGTAAAAATACCTAATTACCCACATCAAAACTTATTTCATTGCAATGTTAGTATGAATATTGTTTCATTTGATTTTGCACCATAGTCAAGTTATCCTTTAAGAGTTTGAGAACTTGCTGTTTAACTTGATCCATTGTGTTTATTTATCAGATACAAAGCAATGAAGATATCCTTCCAAACATTTGTTCACTATCTTAGTTTTTCCATTAGATTAAGGATGATAAGATGAGTTATGAGCTAATTGAGTACCAAGTCAAGAAAATAATTTTGTCCAAAAATTTCCAGGGAAAATGGGATCTTTATCACTTGCAATAATCTTTGGGTTTCCATGTAGCTTTTGAATTGTTTCCACAAATGCAGTAATGACTGTATCAACTTTGAAAGATGAGATAGTGCACAAAAGTGTCCATACTTGGTAAGTTTATCAACTACCACCATGATGACACTGTTTCCTTCGGATTTTGGTAAACTTTTGATAACATCCGTTGAGACATCTTCCCAGTGTTGACTTGGAATGGCTAATGGTTGTAAAAGATCCACAGTCTCTTCTACTGTACAATCAGTATCTATGTTATAGTTTTGGAATTCTCCCTCAGCATTCATGAAATCATAGATTTGAGAATCTTGTGAAAAAATCTGCCAATATTTCAGATTATCAGGTATAACAGGCCTGTGCCTCACCTCTGCAGTGTAGTGGTGATTGGGCTGAAAAGGTAATCTGCAAGTACTAGAAAAAGTAGCCAAAGTGTGGGCTTGCATGTTCTGTTTCCTAGGAATAGCAGCAAAATCAATTTCAAGAAGTTCTTTAATCAGATCTAGAACAATTTCTCTGTATTGGCTAAGTCTAGGATTATTCATAGAATACTCTCCTTTAATTTGTTTTATGATCAATTCAGAGTCTCCCATGATAGAAACTCTCTTGGCTCCAAGGTTTCTCACAATTTGCAATCCTAAGATTAAAGCTTCATACTCTGCCATGTTGTTTGTGCATTTAAAGTTTAATCTAAAGGCATGACCTTCAGAATGATTATTTTCCATATTATGAATCCAAACTCCTGCACCTGCTCCTAATCTGTTCACTGAACCATCAAAGTCTAAGTGCCACCTAGATTCATGAAATATATTTTCACTGTCAGCTTCTTTATGTTCTTGTTTGACAATTGTGTTATTGTCCTTTTCAGTGTCTGAATTACATAAAATGAAAGAATCCATATCAGAATGTACAAAATAAATAGGATAGTTATGTGGTTTATCTGTACTACTGACCATGTATTTCATTAAAGTTTCTCTATAAAGCTTTTTGGGCTGACCAAATACTGAAATTGTGGCATAAGACATGTCTAACTGTAGAGATCCCTGTAATTTTTCTCCCATGAGCGAGATAATAGAATTCCATACTTTGGAGGGATATCAACAACTACAATATCCATGACAATACTCTTACCTGGGTATTGAACTAGAGTGACACACAAGTCTTTTATCAGGCCTAGGCACTTGAATTTACTTGAATCAAAAGAGAAAAGATCTTTGTATGGTCTGGTTATATATAAATCCAGTGTCTCCATGATTAGGCATTAAATTGTGAGATGCTCATGAATCTAACATAGCATTGTGTAAGATTTGATCATGAATAGTCAAGCTAATGTAGAATGGAGGAATACCACTTTGTTCATGTTTTCCATTTACCTTAGGACCAAAGATTAATTATGGTTGGTCATCATTTAGATTAACAAAGTCTTCTCCTTCATCTATATTCAGTGTTTCAGTGATTTGGACTTTGTAGGAATCATTTTTGATCAATTCTGTTAAAGGAACTGATATTTTCAATTTGGCAATTTCAATTTGGATATTAAATGGAGTTTGTGTTTTGCCTAACTGAATGACTTCCTCCTTGGAAATTGGAGTTTGTGTAGTCTTTTCCTTCTTATCTTCAGTTGGTAATTCAGTTTCTGTTTGGGTGTCTACTGTTTTACTATTTTCAATTCTTTGATTTGGAATAGTTTGGGAAGCAGTTGAAATCTGAATAGCTTTTGAAGCTTGAGTATCAGTTGATTTTTGGACATCTTTTGAAGTTTTCACAGCAGCTGATTTTTGAATATCAACTGAAGTTTTAACAGGAGTATCTGTAATGTCTACAATTTTTGGACTGGCTGCAATCTTTGGAGTGAAAGTTTTTTGGGTTTCTCTTGAGAGAATTTGCAGCACTTTGGTTGCAGGAGCTCCCACTATTTTCTTAGTTTGAGTTTGGACAGTTTTATTAGTAGGGGTTTCTGTGTTTTTCCTACTCCTAAGGTTATATTGCTTATGAACTTCATTAATGGCAAACTCATAACCTTGTTTATAATCAAAGGACTCTCCAGATTGTAACTGTAATTGTTGTAACATGCATAATTCCTGTTCTTCTTGGGTAAGAAAAATAGTATTACCATCATTTATTCCCATTAAGTTAATCTGAGTGTCTTGATCTTCTTCATTTTGGTGAGAACTTTCAGCATAGTTTTCTTGGAAAGGTGGTCTAATCTGTTGATCAGGTGGCCCTTCTCTAGGTTTACCAGCATTGGGATTCTTCCTAAAGTTTGGATTTCTTATTTGAGGACCTTGTTGTTGATTATCCCATTGTGGTTTTCTTTCCATAATTTCTAATCTATCCACTAACTTTTCTAAACTTTTAGCCAAAGTATCTATCTTAACATCTGAAGTGGATGGTTCTTCCTTAATGGTAACCCTCCTCTCATTTCTCATTCTAGCTCTTTTAGCCAACAAGTTAGCTTCTACACTAACTGCATCACTCTGCATCTGTTCTAAAGTTGGAGGGTTTCTTTCTCTCAATTGGTAAGACATATCAGTGTCAAAACCATCAAGAAATTTAATTAGTGCCAAGTCTGGTGGAGGTTTGATATTTGCAGGGATTGCATTATAAATATTGTTAAACCTAGTACAATAGTCCTGAACAGATTCATTAGGAGCTCTTCTAATGTTTTCATATTTAGATAATATTTGTAAAGGATTTTTCTTCCTTTCCCATCTATTGATAAACAATCTATGGAAAGCAGGTAAATCAGCAATATGACCAGTAGGCAAACCTTTAAACCATTTCTTGACATCTCCTGCCAGTGTTTGTGCAAATAATCTCATTTGTACATCTTCTTCATCAATTTCATGTAATTCAAAATAATCATTCATTTTATTTAAATGTTGTTGTGCAATATATTGACCAATACCATCAAACTGAAAGATTTTACTCTGATAGTCTTGGGGCATGGCATGTACTTGAGCTGGTAAGGTCAAAGGAGCATATTTGGTAGCCATGGCTAAAATTCTAGCTTGGCTATGAGGTAAAGTGGTAGTGCTTGAAGATGAACTTGAAGGGCTTACAGATGAGCTTGAAGGGCTTACTGATGAGCTTGAAGGGCTTACTGATGAGCTTGAAGTATTTAGAGATGGAAATAAAACTCTAGGCTGAAGAGGAAGCTTGGGGATGAATGATTCTGTGGAATGAGGTGTAGTGGAAATAATAGATGAGGTGGTACTAAATAAAGATGAATTTACAGACTCTGAAGGAATGGTAGAAGGCTTAGAAGTAGCAACAATTAGGGCAGCTAATTCAACTGACTGTTGAAAATAAGCTTCATCTATGTGTCTTATCAAATTTGAGGTTAAAGCATCAAGTTTGTCAAAAGTGTCTAGAACATGTTGATCTAAATCAGGATGTATAATATTCTTCTTTGATTCAATAAATTGAATAAAAGCAGGGTCTATTATAGTATCATGGACTGAAGTTTCAGATTTGGTACGAAACAATGAATGCTCAAATGATAAATCAAATTGAAGATCCTCTAAGTTTGATAACTCTTTAGGAAGTGAATTTGCTTTGGTTAACTGACTAATGCTTTCTTGACTTTCTACTTTATTGTTTTTTCTCAAGATTTTGTCTGGATTATCAACAATTATAACAGAGTTTGGATCTGGATGTGCCCTGGTATAGTATGTTATTTTGGAAGCCAAAATTTTAAATTTTTTTAATTTTTTAATGAAACCTTTAACAACCCTAAAATGGCTTTAAGGTGAAAAGATGAAATTTAGGATTTCCTTTCAGGTTTATTAAACTAAGGACTCGTTCCCCAGTATGGTCGCCACTATGTTATCACTCTAAAATTTCCCTAGGGTTGTCATGAGAGAAATAATAGAGGTAACCACAAACCTACTTTTGAGATCAGGATCTAGCCTTCCTAATGCTCAGAGAGGGTTCTCTCTTTATGATTTAACTTTGTTGAATTAATTGATTTTAGGCTAGTTATTTAAGCTTGATTGGGTTTTGATTTGATTTGGTGGTGGAATCACTGATTCAGATGGATAGATAAGTGTCTTTTTACCATTGGGCCATGGAGTCCAAATGTCAAGAAAACAAGACTGAATCAAGTTCTAAAGATAGTGTTCACAGGGCAAGGTAGCTGAGTAAATTCAGATCTTTTAGGCTGGATGGTGAAATGGTTTTTCAATCGGGGTCAAGGAGTAGTTAAGGATTCCTCAAACCGGATAATGAGTGAAATGAAAGAGGTCAATTGAAACTAGGGAGCAATGAAGAATTCCCTACTCTGGATATCAGAAGAAAACATAAAAATGAATAACTATTCAAGACATAGTGTACTTAAACAAATTCTATAGTAACATTCTAGTTATTTCATTCAAATTGGAAAAAACATGTATGTTTGTGAAATAGTTAAGAAAATAACAATTTGACAAATGAAAGATACTTCACTGAAGTGGCCCAACACATGAATCCTGTAATGCAATGCCTTTATTGCTCAGTCCAGTCTGCTGACTTGAAAATGTTACAATAAACCCTCAGGTTTTCAGATCAATATGACTATAGAAATGTTCAGCAATCCACACTTTATACTTTGAATTATGAAGTATTTATACAAAAAACAGTTACAAAATATCCTAAATTGTTTTAGGAATTATTCAAGGAAATAAAATATCTTCATGCAAGAAGATAGAGACACCTAGGAGACTAAATTTTTAGTTGTCCCTTCTTTTACTGATTTTCTATTTGCTGTTTTGATCTTTCACTGCTTTCTCTCTTTGGTTGTTGCTCTACGCTAGCTATCCTTTTACTCTGCCCTTTGACTGATACTTTTCATCTTTAAACTCTGTTTTTCATCTGATACTCTTTGACTTAACTGATATGTTGTTTTTCTTTCACTGCTATGTATTCACTGTTTACCTTGCATTTTCACAGTAAATCATTCAACTTTTCCCAAGTCTATGTATCTGGTAATTCAATATTTACCATTCTTCTGTAGACTTCGTCATTTTCTGTGTATTTTGCAAAAGTAGGCTTATTTACAAAAGATGTTTTACCTCATGCTGGAGGTAAAACAAGTTCTCAAAAACCTGGTAAAGGACCTTTCCTGTAGGCATCCCTTTCATGGAGGAACTGTTGGCTTGTTCCTTTGCCACTTCTCTGATTCTCTTATCATAGTCTTCATGTGGCATCATCCTGTCATTTATTACCAATGGATTAGGTAGACCTTTTTGCCTCAAAGCATCAAATTTGACCATGAACCTGCCTATTGCTACCTCCATTGTTTGGCACTTCTCCTCAAGCTGTATCATCAGGTTCCTCTTGGTGATTACCTTTTTTACCTCTAGTATGGTCCCAGTTCTGTCAGATATTCCAAGATCCGTCAATTCATACTTTGAGTTAAGGAACTGGATTATTCTTGAGGCTTCTTCTAGCATATTTCCAAGTTCGGCCCTAACCCTTTGAACTGCCTAACCAACCTCTTTAACCAAATCATTTTGCTCAAATATCACCTGTATAGATGGCCCAATATCATTAACTAAGTCAATGATATTGGCCCATAAAAGTTGTTTTGCTTGGGCTAGTGGCTCTTTGAGTGTTAACTCTTTCTCCAACTTCTGTATCCTTTCATTTAATCTGTTTGACTTTTGGGCTTCATTCTTATGCATAATTTGAGGCAGTTTCTTCTCATCCTCTATACTTTTTATTTGTTCCTTAAGTCTATTTATTTCAGTGGTTTGGATGGACATATCCTCCATGGCTTTGACCAATTTAGCTGCTTCATCACTAGGATGAGTTGCTGCTATTGTTGAACCTGTTGCTGATGTAGTTGCTGATGCAGTTGGAAGTGTTGTAGCTAGTGGAGCTGCTGGGGCCAATGAAGCTGCCAACGTAGAAGGAACTGTTATAGTAAGTGTAGGAATAGCAGTGGCAGTAGCTGCTTCAATGGTGGCTTGTTTCTCCTGTACTAACTTGTCCATTTCATTCTCCATTTCTTTCAATTGGGCATTTAGTCGAAGAATGAGGTTCACATCTCATCCTTTTGGCTTTGTCTCTCTAGAACTTCCTTGGTCTGTGGATGTTCTAAAGGAGGAAATTTTAGTTGTTTCTTCAAAGCAGCAATGTCTTCATTTTTCTTCTTTATGAGCCTTTCTGCAACCTTGATGTCATTTGGATTATATCCAATCTCAATAACCAAGTCTTCCAGTGACTTGATTCTGTTATCCTTTGCTTGTGAGGATGCTTTCTCTAGCTTAAACTGTGCTGTGATATTGTCTAGAGAATTCTGAAGTTTTTGTACACTCATGGCCTTGTTGGTCATTGTTGAGTATATCATTTCTCCTGCCTACTTATGAAATTCAATTTGATCAATAGGGTGAACATCCCTGGCCAAAACTTCAAATTCTGTCTTCCTATAATCTACTGATGACTTAGGCTGCTGGACTGTAGGCTGCAAAAAGGTCATTTGCATTTTACCAGTTTTAATGTCAAAAGCTGACATTAACCTATTCTGGTTACTAGGAGTCTGTTTGAAATACTGAGCATATGTTTCAACTTTCAATGCCTCATTTCTTAATTTGATCTCTTTATACTTCTCCTTTATGTCTTTTTCCTTATCCATTGGTTTGCTTGATGATGAGACCTCAATGCTAAGCTGTTTCTGAATACTCTGAGTATTAGAGGTGGAAGGTTGATGAGTTTCCTCTGAAACTACTAGAGCTGTACTCTCTCTAACCCCTATATCTGTATCCATGATTTGAAGTGTCTTAATTGTCTCAATTGTCTCTTCTTGCTCATTGACAGGATTTAGCTTGGGCTTCTTCCTGTACATGATTTCAAATCTATCATGTGTTGTATCTATGTTTGAGCAAGAACCTTCTTCCCTGGTCCTTTTTACATTTCTGTCTTGCAGGGCTGGAGTATGCAGAATGGAACTAGTATCCATCTGTTTCTCCATATCTATCAAGGTGTTTTCCAACCACTCTGACTGGTTGGCATATTTTTCAATGTCTGGCCTGGACTCATGCATAAAAGGACTCAATTTAAATTTGAGTCTTAGTTTGTTTATGACTCCTAAAGGGTCATACTGCCACATGAAACTGCTACTGAACTTCATTTCCTGTAAACACTTCTCTGCTTCTTCTCCAGCCTCCCTATTATTACAGATAAAAGGACCAAGCTGGTTTTTTTTATCTTGAACTGTGTTTTCTTCCTAGCTGATAGAAAATTCACATTATCTAAGTTTATAATCTGCCTGCTATACTCTAATGCAAATATCCTCATGGGGAGATATTTGGGTAGCTTATAGGGAGTGAAATGGCATCCATATATCCTAATTTCGGTGTGGTCCTGGTATAAATACCAGTCTCCTATTCTACTGTTTTTAGACAACTGCAAAACTCTCTTTATCTCATCACTGATCCTAGGTTGATTACTATTGCTTAGAATATTGACAATTGGATGAACAAAGGAATCAATGAACTCCTTGTAGCTGAAAACAGTGGAATATTTTTGGATTAAGGGTGTCCAAAAGATGACTGATCTGGGATGGCCCTTAGTGTCCAGCTTTTGGATGTTGACTGGAAACTTGTCTGATTGGAAATATAAGAACATGTGGAACACTACTAAAGAGTATTTGAATACTCTTTCATTTGGCAATCTGATCAATTGATCATGAATTCTGTCTGCCAAGAACTGGGAAAAATTGAAGACTGTAGATGGAGGCTTGCCTGGGCAAAAAATAGAGAGAAAAGCAAGTATAGGCTCATCTACATGCTCATCAGTGGTGTATCCTAGAATACAAGAGAGCATGGTTACAATTTGTTTGGCCCTCTCAGAGAAAATGGTGGCAGAGCATGGAGGACTGTCTGTAGGAGTATGAGACTCTTCTAGGATGAAAGTCTGAAAGATTTGAGACCGCTTGGGTAGGTCCAGCTTCAGGTACAATTCAAGTAGGTTTTCAATGGAAAATGGGGTTTCATTTAGCTTTGGATGGACCTACAGCATTTGGTTTATTGACTCTTCAGTGATTGTGAATAAAATCTGATGGTTGGGAGAGACTATAGCTCTTTGGCTTGGGATATAGCAGAGCTGGCATAGGTGGATGATTTCAGGAATTGATATACCTATGGGAACAAGTATTTGGGCAAATTTGATTCCCATAACTGAATATCATCACTATGGTTGAGGAATTTGTCTTTACTCCAATAGTGGAGTTTCAATAGATGGCTAGGGGAAACTGTGTCTTTGATTTGGAAATATTTGTCGGCCAATGGGAGATGGTCAATGTCCAGGTGAGGGGTTTGCAGGGGTTTTTCATTCAGAATGCTTTTGGAAGCCATAATTTGGTTTATTATATTGGATTATTCTTTATCTGGTATAAGGAATAAGATCAAGACTTTTGGAATAGTGCAAAAGGTGAATACAGTCTACAGAAAAGGGCTTTTGGATGCACAGTGGGGTTATTTTAGTTTGGCAAGGTTTTTTAATTAATTCAATTAATCAACCTTTTATAAACATTGTGTAGAGCTTAAGTACAGGTTCGTTCTGGTTCTTTCAAGAATACCTGGAAAAACGACAATTAGGTGTGCAGACAAGGTTCTGTGGTAGCAGCGGAGGTTTCTGAGGCTTCAATTGTCTGTGTGTTGCTTGAAATTGGAGTCTGCAGGGTCTTCTGGTCATAAAATTGGTTAAAACAGTTAAGCAGAGCTTCGAGGTTTAGACTTGGACGTCAAAGGTTGCTTGGTAACAGAATAACAATGAAAAGGGTAAAAGGGCAACTTTTTGGCTTTTAACCAACAACGGTTAAGTTTTGGGCACGGGATTAATGAATGAATAGTGGGTGGTTTCATCCTACGCGGGGATGCGGTATTCCAGCTTATCGCACCACTTTTGAGTGTAGGGTGGTATTTTTTGAGAGCACGCGATATAACATGGGGTTGCCACATAGCAAAAAGGTGATCGAGCAAAACCGTGAATCTTGCGTGCTTTTGGGATTTTAACAATCAGACGATGGGAGCACGCGATATGGATATGGGCTGTTGGATCTGGAGGTGAGCGATTGGAGGGCCGTTGTGCGACAGAGTTGCGAGGGGTGAGTCAGGGTGTGGGGTCGGGCTTCTCAATTAAAATGTAAAGGGAAGTAATGTATGCAATGGGTTAATAAAATGCGGGACTATAGGTTAAAATAACATAAGGGTTTAGTCAAAAGGGTATCAGGGAGGGTTTTCAATGGGGCCCGATACATTTGACCTTTTAAACTTAGGATAAGGGGGTTTTAGTGGGTTTACAAGGGAAAATGAGATGAAATAGGGGAAAAAGTAAAATGAAGGGGTAGTGATATTTTTACAAGGGGAAATGAAGAGGGAAGGTCCTTTGGAACCAAGAAGGGGAAAAACATTAGGGAATGAAAAGTAATGAAGGGGTAATAAAGGGAAATTAATAATTTATACATGTAAGGGGTTTAATGAAATAAGAGGAAATTAGTGAATGTCCTTTCTCTTTGATAATTCCTCCTGCACATGAAACATAGGATCAAGCACGATGAAGGTGCATTTGAGCTAGCAACATTGTGCATTCGAAAACCTCTTTTACCTACCCTTTGTTTACCCTAACATTTTCTCTTCATTCATTGGATGCATTTGAGCTTGTTGACCCTTCATTTATTTTTCTTTGATAAGCAAACTATCTAATTCTAACCTTATAACTTCCAATGGCTCAGCTTAAACTGATGAGCTCATTATTTATTCTGTACCTAACTATTGATCTGCCAAGATTAAACAGTTTGGCTAGATCTTTATTCTCTATCTATCAACATGAAATTTAAAGCATGAATGAATCAAGATTAAACTATTTGACCATCATGGATTGTGGCATTTTTGACAAGCTGCACACAATATTATTTTGCCAAGTAAAGTAAAAAGTAGTGACATTTGAATTTGCATCACTTTCAGAATCTATTTTTTATCTCTTTTTGGTGGGTTCATATTTTATTTTCTTTTTTTAATCCTTTTCTTTTAGTCCTTTGATTTTTCTTTTAGGACTTACCCTCTTTACATTTTTTATTTTTAATATGGGAAAACATTTTGCAGAAAGCAAAAGTATGTACAATATTTACAAGACTAATCATAGCCAATTCAAAATTATGAATCCTATTATTATAAGACACTAACACATATCAACAATCTAGGATCTTGCGCTTCTCATCAAGGGGTTTAATGAGATTAAAAATACTCCTGATATCCAAGGGCTTGAGGAAAGAAGATTGTGAGTACTAATAATGGAATGAAGAAAGAGAGGTTTATATTTGGAAGCAAGGGATCCATAAACACTGGAGAGGAAGTAAGAATTAATAGAACCAATGGGCCAAAATTGAATTGTGAGGATATGAAAGGAGGCGAACATATTGATAATGTGATACCTAGGCCACTCTAGATGATAGAAATCCCCCTCAATGAACCCTGAGCATCAATAGATACTACTTGACAACTTCTCATTCATTTTATAATCACGTTGGTTATGGTCTTACTGGAAGTTTTGGTTTCTTGTACCATCATTATTGCAATATTTTCGGAGTTGCATTTTTCTTTGACAAGCCTCTACTTGCCTTTCTAATTGAGGCCCCTAATGCTTCAAGAGATGATATTCATGCTGAAGGAACATTGGAGGGATGAAAAACCTTCGTTATTACTCTGATCCGTCTTGAGTTAACCAATATATTCCCCAAGTCATCTAGAAGCCATGATTTTTTTTTCTTTTCTACCTCACTTTCTTTCCTCTCTTTAGGGCTTGTTTGGGTCTTTAATGGGTTGGGTTTGAACGCTAAAAGACCTAAAATTTGATACTCCAAAATTTGATCACGAGGCTGCACAATTATTTTTAAGATATGTTGAGCCCAAGACGTGAACTTGGTGACCAGGGAGAGTGAAAGGGTATTTACCCTTCCAAGCCCTATCCAATTTTGACAAATTTAATGAATCGAGATAAATGTCCTCACAATAGTCTGAGGATTGATCTGGCCTATCTAGTACTTCTAAGAGAATCATCAGTGAAAAAGGCGACAGATCAGAGGAGGAAGGAGGAATTTATATAGGGGGAGAGGATGACATTCGCAGGTGGTGGAGAGTCTGTGATGGAGGGGTAGGTGTTGGAGGACAAATGGGGCATGGATGAATCATGCATTTCAATTTGATGTGGCTATTTAAACTGGGGTGGATTGTAGGATTCAATATCTGATAATAGGTTAAAATAGTTAGGTCCAAATGACTTCTTCTTGGTACCATTGGTTTGCGGAGGAGTGGTTTTAGGGCCTTTTATTTTGTATTTGACCTTGGTGAATCCATATTTGTCAACATTAGGGGGGGTGTCAGGGGGGTGAGGTAAAGGCTAATAACAACACTTTAAAGGAATGTGCCCATAATTTAAAGTCTATTTTTGGAGCTCATCTTGGTAATGTATGTCAATATATTTGGGGAGAGGTTTAGAAATTGTTATAGACAATTTTGTGCCTTGCAGCATCAGGCATGAATTGTCAATAATCCAAGGGATCCAAAGTCCCTAAACATGATGTTCCTACCCCTAGAGGAACAAGGTCAGCAAACCAACAGCTCTCAGATCAGTTCTCCACCTGAAAACACTAAAAAACAAGCAATCCTGAAATCAAAGCAGGTGCTCCACTAGGCTTCTGCGCTGAAACTCAACTCCTCCATGGTGTACCTGCGTTGCAAAGCAAGTGGAACAAAGGCCACCTGCGCTGAGCGAGATGGGACAAGTGGCACACTGAGTCATTGCTCTGGAATCTTCCAAAAATGACACTTGGATCAGGGATTTCGCCTTGTGATGAGTCAGAGGCTCTGTTTCTCCAAGTGGAAGCAAGGTTCTCCAAGTGGACTCAAGAACTGAAGATCAACTGAAGAGAGAGAGGACACAAGGCAGCTACACATCAGTTGCAAGCTGACTCATCCTTTCTCAATTCATCTATATATTGAGCTCTCTCCTATGAGCTCAGGAGGCTGGAATTTTGTGCAAAGTAATGATATGCTGTTGGTTTCACTATAGAGCTATTGGGTGATTGCTTGAAGGAGGTGAAGAGGAGAAATTCTTTCTGCTGGGAGGTGTTGCTGGATTGGGGCCTTCAATGGTTGTAACTCTCTCAGAACTTTACTTCTTCATTAATAAAAGCTATTGAGGTTCTTCTATATGCACTTGTTTCAATGATATATTGTGATAATTGTATATTTGATTTATGCTAATCCTTGAATCAGTTATGATTGCATGCTTCTTGTAGTTTCCTTCTTTGTTATTTTGCAGGATCTCATTGTAGTTGGGCCAGCAAAAGAGCAAGGAGCTGGGAGCAAGCAGCCAAAGAGAAGATTTTGGATTCGACATTAAGCGCAAGGCAACGGTTAGTGCATTTCCTCATTCTCTCTTGCTTTCGTAAAGAAGTAAACCTTAAGTAGTTTTCTTTACAGTTGTTGCTGAGGTACTATCACCCTTAGAGTGGGATAGGGTCATCCGAGTCGGATACTTTTCCCTACAACAAACTGGCGACTCCACTGGGGAACGTATCTGTTTGATTGTTTGTAGTATTTTGCTATTCATTTCCTGAACAAAAGAGTACCAAATCGAAAAGCTTTTGACTATATCAAAAGCGAAGTAGAGGGCAGCTACTCTAGCTCATTTCTGAGCATGTTCATGATTTGAAGAGCTGATCTACAAGGATCCTTGTAAGCTCTTAGTGATAGTTTTTCATCTTCCTTGTCATCCCTTAGTGTGTGCTTGATTGATTTCTTCTGATTTGAGCAAAAACTGTGAATTTTTGAGAAAATTGTGACCCGGAAACTGAGAAAACGCAACTTTCGTTTTCCAAAGCAGGTAGTACACAAGCTACCTGCTTTGCAACGCAGGTCCCGAAGGGGCTACCTACGCTGAGAGCCAGACTGGCTGAGCAGCACCTGCGTTGGCCCAATTTTGCCTTGTGCAGTTGGGGTTTCCTCCCTTTTTCTTGCCTGTTTTCACTATAGTTTTTGCAGCAAGTTGTCTTTCTTGTACCTATTCTGAAACCAACCTTACTTGCCATCATTCCGCCTCTGTTATATAACGAAATTGTACTTGTTCTTTTGTATTTCTTACATCATTTACAATTTCCCATAACGAAAGTTAACCAGTCTTGCTTTGGCCTCTTAGATCTGAACCTGTGTTAGGCATTTTGCTGGTCTAAAGAGTTAGCTTGTTTGCTGTCCATAGCTGATTAGTCTTTTTACTTTCGTCATTATGGTTTGATTTCATGTATTTTCAGTGATTAAACAAGTAAATCTTAAGGTGTCTTTTGATTTTGGACTAGCTTGTTTACTTTCGCTTGAAATCGAAATCAAAGTTATATAACAACTTTCTTTTTGTAATACATCAACATTAAGAAAGGGAAAAGAAAATACATGCATTGTGCATTTTGCATTTGACTGTTTGCATGCTGATTTAGGAAAATTTGCATTAGTGTGTGCTCTATGATCTGTGTGAAAAGATTTGCCTTTCTTCTCCCTCAGTAGTTAAGATTTTCAAAGTTGAAAGATTGAAAAGTTTGCTTCTCATCTTAGACTGCATTCAGGAATTTGTTACATACATCTCGTGGTGATCCTTAAAGGCAAACTGCTAAACAAGATCAACATTAAAATAAATTCAATTTACATAACAACGCTTTGTAACATAACGCAAACACATAGAGGTCTAGGTAGAGACGTGTTCTGGCGTCGTTAAACGTAGTGACTGTCGATCTCTACGAAGGTGGGTGATTCCTCCTGAGAGTCGGTGGCACTAATACGGACTTGTGCTCCCACGTACCGTCGCGTATATATTGGGAGACCCCTATAGGAACAAAGCCTTTATCCATAGGAAGCCGTGTCGGCCGCCCTACTGATCGCGATGCAGTGAACACAGCATTCACGAAGATCGACCACCCGTACCGTAAAACGTATTCTGTGGTTTCGCGAAAGGTTTGGCACACCCTCTGCCTAGATCTCCAGAGCAGTTTCTTTTGGCCCTTTTCAAACTCTATAACTGAAAAGGTCCAACCGAGCATTTGTCACTTCGGGCTCGTTAATACATCGAAGGAGACTAGAGTCATCTTTAGCTTTTTCTCGACTCTTAAAACATGAAAAAGCAAAGTTGTGTCTAAAAGCGTCGTTAATAAAATTTATTTTAATCGGAACATAATCACCTGTTATTCCCACGTTGATCTTTCAGTTGAAAAGTATGGAGCCCACCAACCAAGGAAGTCACCTTGGCGGAAGTCCCAATCCCTTCTCCTCTTGGGGAGATGTTGGTGCGCCTCATATGGCCACATTGTCACTTCCAGGATTGACAATTGGCCTACCTGTATGGCTCTTTTCAACTAATGTAGTTCAGATCACCACTAATCCTGAGCAGTCGAATCAACAGTCAGACCAGTCTAGAGCTACCCACCAGCCTTCCACTTCTTACAATTCTTCCTATGATCCTTCATCTTCGCAAGGTAGAGCCGGCAAAAGTCAGCCTCCCATGGAGAAGAAGGAAAAGAAGAAGAAAGAAAAGAAGCAGAAGGGGCCTATGGCGAAGGCGACTAGGGGCAAGCAAAAGACATCTGACAAAAATCCACACACTGCACCGACCGGGCCTAAATCGCCATGTGTCATTTGCAAAGGGACCCACTTCCACCGTGACTGTCCTTGTATTCCCCGGATACTAAGGGACTAGTCCCCCAGGTTGCACAATCCGGTAGCATCAACCTCTGGTAGTCATGTTGATTGCAGTCCGTCAACTAGCGAGAGTGAAGGACGAAAAGGGAGACCAAGATCACCCTGTATGTTGTGTGAAGGCGATCACGCCATCCACCGATGTCCATTCTTAGATGAGGCGAAGAGAGTTTTGGAAGATCGTCCGGTATCACCGTTACGACTTCCTCCTGGATACCAAAAACTCGTGCCTAATCCCTCGATAGTTGAAAATCCAGCTGGCCCGCTCAAGTGGTCAGCTGAAGTGTCGGTCATTGAGAATGAACCTACTGAATCTAGACCAGACGAAAGTCTAAAGGTCGAAACGGCAGTTGACCCGGTTCTTCCTTCAGAGGTTTCACCCTCAAATGACTCCGTCATTGAAGACCCATCTTCAAATGACACCCTCACTGAAGAGGATAAGGATGACACCGTCCATATTCTTTTCATCAACACAGACTCTGATGAGCATCAGGGCAATGCGCCCATTCCTTTATCGCAGGAAGGAACATCGTCAGGGTCGTATTCGGCCGTGTATTCGGTCCCACCACCAAGCAACCTAGTTGTATCCTTTGATTGGAATCAACTAGGCGGACCCCGGTTACCAGCCAGTATCCCATTCAGAATCATCGTCCAAATCTACAGAATGGTGATGGCTGGAACTATCATTGATGAAGGGGCATCTGTGAGTATCCTTTCCTCTATTGCTTGGAAAGCACTGGGTTACCCGGCGCTTTTACCTGAGATGAGAAATCTATCGGGTTTTGATAAAGGAACCAGTCGCCCGTTAGGGATTCTCCCCAATGTTCCAGTTACATTGAAGGGGAAGACAGTTCGTATGAACGTCATCGTCGTCTAGGGACCCTTGGTTTATAACTTACTCCTTGGACGAGACTATATATATTGCATGGAGGCGATAGTGTCTTCACTCTTTAGAGTTATGTGTTTTCCGCACGAAGGAAGAATGGTCAAGCTCGTAGACCAGCTTTCATTTCCAGGATCACGCATCGCAAATAGTCAAATACCATCCCTTAACGGTTTATTCGCTCAAGGAATGCCTCCACCCCCGGTTCTACTTCCCGATGAATGCGAGTGATTCAGAAAGATGCTAACTGGGACCCAGGGGGCATGCACCCTGGCCTGCCTTGGGCATAGGAAACCTTGGGTATAAAGTTAATTTCCGCAGAAGAATGGGACTAGTCCGTACCCCGTCCGAAGGAAGGAAGAGAGGGTTGTTCTAGGATAAAGTTCTTTTGTCAAAGTTATGTGAGTGAGATAATCAGCTTCTCGCTCCCTTTGTCTAAAAAGTAGGCTCTCCTGAGGGAGGAGATCCATTTGTGGCGGCAAGTAGCCACCATCTTTGAAGGAAAGCCTCACCCATTAAAACATATGTTTTGAAGGATAAGTAGGGGCAGCCTCCAAAGAAAGAGATGAAATTGCTGCAACAAGTAGTCACCATCCTTAGCAACCTAATGATAGACATCGCCGAAAAGAGAGTTTAGTTTGCGGCAGCGAATAAAACCATTTTTCGGATAATAAGTAAGAGGCAAACCTCCCTCCGTAACGCCAATGTTTTATCTGTTGTGATCTTGCAAAAATCAAAAAGTGAACTGATGGGAAGACAAGTACCGTCGGCACCGAAAAATAACGAGAAGACAAGTATCGTTAAAAATATAGCAAGACGACAAGTAGAAAAACAGAGGTGGGACAGAGGAGGGGTAGCCTTGAAATTATACTTTATACCTGGGGGCATGCGAACCTTTTGGAGTGCAAGCATGGGACGACTATTTATTTTTTTAAATTTTTAGGTCCTCCCTTTAAACCTGTAGGTCTAACCCGTTAAACTCATAGGATTAGCCGTTTCCAGCTTGCATAAAGAAAGGATGTGGGGCAAAAGTTAAAACTTGCCAAATCGGAGTAACTAGTGAGGTATAGCTCCTTAAATATGACTACCTCACCTGAGGCGTTCCTTGTATTATGACTGGTATAATCGAGCAAGGTTTGGTCACATTCAAGCTCGTTAAAAAATGAACTGCCCCTTAAGGTTTAGGGGGCATATGCCTCGTCTGCATTATTATGCTGGGGGCATCCATCTCCGAGCAGTTTTAGCACATAGTTCATGCTCGTTAAAAAATAAACATAAGTTGTGAGCAATCTTCCCCTAGAGTTCAAGCTCACTCAGAAAAAATGAACCGATAAATAACCTTGGTAAATGTAACCTTTGACAGCCATATTAAAGCCCTTGGTCGTGTTCTTGCAGTCTCACCTCCATCCGTTCATTTGGCCAATCGTTCATCTCCATATGTTTGTTTACCCATTTTGAGGAACAGCTGCGAAGAGTGATTTCACTTAGCCATCCTTGTGACACTGCCGTGATTGGAAAATTCCAACCTGTACCTGGAATCTGCTGCTATCCCTGTTTATCACTCGTTCCTCAAAAGACGAGTCTTCTTTGAGCTCTTTTCTCTTGACTCGTAAAATATGAAAAGTTTGCCGAGTTTTGGCCTTCCAGCTCGTTAAACGACCGGAAGAGCTATCCCTCCTCTAGATTTTAATCTTTTTGGACCTGAGGGATTATTGCACAAAAAGATCGAGCGCTTGTTTTGTTCGGCTCGTTAAAGCAATCGAAAATTCATCCCTTCTGTATTGTTTTATACTTTTTCGGACTTAAGGGATTAGATGACGAAAAAGGAATTTTGGAGTTGACTTTATGTACCTTTTCAGACTCTCTAAAAATGAAAAGGACCGAGTTATCCTTGTCGTTAGACTCGTTAAATTCATTAAATAGCGACAAACTTGTCTTTAGACGAGAACGAGTTTCCCTATCGCTAGGCTCGTTAAAACATAGCGATGGGCTTGCCTGAAGGGCAGGTTATAGAACAAGCATATGTTATCCTCCTCAAGCTTGATAAAAATAAAGAGGTACTGGTCAGCAATGACTGGGGAAAAATTGGGAGAACCTCACAGCTTTAATGGTAGCAAGTCACTCTTGAACATGACACTTTGTCCTCCGTATCACATCGGGTTGGGTTGTTTCATTCACCGGTCTCATCACTATGGTCCTCGCCACACCATCCACATTTGGGGTAATGCTACCAATCCATCACATCAGTGTCGTTATATGTTCAAGAGATGTTGTTCTGCAAAGAGTCAACCGTGTCCCATCCACTGCCATACATTGTCCTTCATCCATTTCATGACCGCCACCCTGAATCATACATCACAGTTTGTTTTCACCTCATCACAATCACTAGCTCCGTTCCGTGTCACTGATGTGGGATTCATTAAGGCCCTCCTTTGACGGATCGCTCCTTGTCGACATCAGCTCATTATCCAAGGAGTTGATCTAGGAACACCCCCTTCAGTACTTTGAAGCTTGCATGCCTCAATGGCAAGTTTCTCACTTCCGGCGACAGGTATACAACAATGACCTTCGACCAGAAGATTTTGCATGGTGGTCGACGCCAAGTCCTTTATTCCCACCATGTGAATTGTACTGCCGTACCTTGAGGGTCATCATCCTTATCGGTGATTCCTCTCGCGCTTGTTAACGGTTTACATCATTGACCGGTAATCAAGCGATGTCTTTCCATGTTCGACTTCAAGAAATTCTCACATGGATCGACTTGTACATCGAGTGAAGATCGGAAGAGATTGAAGACCCCGGATCTAGTTTCATCCATCCAGGCTGCGATATATATTCAGGATATAAAGACATTTGATATGTACATCATTGCAGCAGATGATCATCCTTCTCAAAGGATGATAGTTTCAGCAAAGAATTATCAGTCTATCATCAGACGATCGTCTCTTCTATGTACCAAAATGTATTTATAAAGCTGAGCATGGGAATGCCCGCCTCAGCTAGATCATGAAAAAGAATGAAAAATAATGTATTGTATTGTATCTTATTACAGGACACTTCTCAGCAGATTGAATGAACTTCGGATCCTCCTAATAAAGCATTTCACCCGATAAACGACCTCATACTTTAGGGGGCATCTGTTATAGACAATTTTGTGCCTTGTAGCATCAGGCATGAATTGTCAATAATCCAAGGGATCCAAAGTCCCTAAACATGATGTTCCTACCCCTAGAGGAACAAGGTCAGCAAACCAACAGCTCTCAGATCAGTTCTCCACCTGAAAACACTAAAAAACAAGCAATCCTGAAATCAAAGCAGGTGCTCCACTAGGCTTCTGCGCTGAAACTCAACTCCTCCATGGTGTACCTGCGTTGCAAAGCAAGTGGAACAAAGGCCACCTGCGCTGAGCGAGATGGGACAAGTGGCACACTGAGTCATTGCTCTGGAATCTTCCAAAAATGACACTTGGATCAGGGATTTCGCCTTGTGATGAGTCAGAGGCTCTGTTTCTCCAAGTGGAAGCAAGGTTCTCCAAGTGGACTCAAGAACTGAAGATCAACTGAAGAGAGAGAGGACACAAGGCAGCTACACATCAGTTGCAAGCTGACTCATCCTTTCTCAATTCATCTATATATTGAGCTCTCTCCTATGAGCTCAGGAGGCTGGAATTTTGTGCAAAGTAATGATATGCTGTTGGTTTCACTATAGAGCTATTGGGTGATTGCTTGAAGGAGGTGAAGAGGAGAAATTCTTTCTGCTGGGAGGTGTTGCTGGATTGGGGCCTTCAATGGTTGTAACTCTCTCAGAACTTTACTTCTTCATTAATAAAAGCTATTGAGGTTCTTCTATATGCACTTGTTTCAATGATATATTGTGATAATTGTATATTTGATTTATGCTAATCCTTGAATCAGTTATGATTGCATGCTTCTTGTAGTTTCCTTCTTTGTTATTTTGCAGGATCTCATTGTAGCTGGGCCAGCAAAAGAGCAAGGAGCTGGGAGCAAGCAACCAAAGAGAAGAGTTTGGATTCGACATTAAGCGCAAGGCAACGGTTAGTGCATTTCCTCATTCTCTCTTGCTTTCGTAAAGAAGTAAACCTTAAGTAGTTTTCTTTACAGTTGTTGCTGAGGTACTATCACCCTTAGAGTGGGATAGGGTCATCCGAGTCGGATACTTTTCCCTACAACAGAAATGTTCACATAAACGTAGGAGTGAGCATATATATGAGATATAACTGGTTGTTTTGGTCACTTTAGATAACTTAACAAAGTGGCTGAGATCACTGCCAATACCCACAATGGTTTCTACATCCTAGAACTCTCGCGGCAATGAGTACATCCTTATCCATGCTAAAGTCATCGTGATATCCTTCTTGTCTGGCGCAAAAAATTCTATCCATAATTGCAAATAGAGCCATGTTAAGTTGAAAAATAGGGCCCATTCTAAAAAACCCTTAATTAGTCCTCTAAGCTAGAAAATAAAATAATAAAGAAACCCTTAGCACTCAGTTTGAGCTTGATCTTGCCTTTGGGCTTGCACTTGGTTTGGATTAAGTGAAAACGAGCTTGTTCTTAGGGGTAAATCCCCATAAATTTCCCAATGAGTGTGTGATCTTGTATATAGTGAATATATTCACCTATGTGGCTTGAGTGAACCTCAAATTTGGGGTTTGTTGTTGATTTCGACAAGCAGTTGTCGGGGTGTCATTTTCCTTATTAGACGCAAGAATGTTGGCGGTTTAGCTGAGTTCCATTAAGGGGGGAGTGTTATGTATCCAAATAAAAAATAACATAGAAACATAAGAAAATATAGATCAATGACTAGATAATAAGCCACTTCGAGGGGGAAAAATCCCTTTACATCACATAAATGAAGAATTCCTGGATGATTCAAATGACAATACCTCCTTGGTATATATAGGAGTATAAGGGGTCAAAATATAATTAGGGCCCACATAATAATAATAATTTAAAGCCACAACAACAACAATAGTGGGTTTCTATGGAGCACAACAATAATCATAAGGGGGCTATACTAGTATTATAGGGACCTAACTTGCCCCTCTCCTTCATGAAAGTGTTGTCTTTGATGCTTGAGTAGTTTTGGAAAACCAAACATTCTCCCACAAACTTCTAAATATCATATTTAAGGCCATATAATAATGGGTGAAGATATAATTAGGGCCTATATAGTAATAATAATGTAAGGGCACAACAATAACAATAATGGGCTTCTATGGGGCACAATAATAACAATATGGGGGCTATACTAGTCTTACACGGACCTAACATGGAGCCTGAAGGGTTAGGTGTGGTTGTCGAAGGCCGACCCTAAATGTTTCCATCTGCGAAAATCCTGTTATAGGAGAGAGCGTCGTTCTTGTTGAAAATGCAGCAAGAAAATCTCAGTTTGATTGCCTTGGTCAAACTAGAGAGAAAATTCGAAATTACACATCAATAGACAACTTGGATGAGTTAACTGAGGTGATATGGTTTCTATCACTTAGTTAGCTTAGTTAATTCAAGTTAGGGGCATGAATTTCAATTGTGTGCAGTGATTCCCAATTTTTAGGAGCTAAGGTTGAGTTAATTTCAGTTGTAACAATTTAAATTAGTTAAATTGAGTTATGGTCAGTTAAACTAGTTCCAACAGTTGGAGGAACTAGTGGAGGATCTAGTAGTGGGGTGTGTAGTCAGTCACAACTCATTGATCAACCAATTAACTGATCAATCAACCTAAATTAGTTCATGCATGCAGAGAATACGATTTATCCAGTTGATATTAGAGTTCAAGGGTAGTGTACTATCAGTTGTAAACTATTCTGATGTGTACAAGTGGGGCATGCAGTCAGAGGAAGAGCCTTAATGAATTGCACAATTTGTTGGAGGAATATTCCTATGAAATAGGGGCCTAATTCCTCATTGAACAAGGCAAAGGAAGTAGGATCCTGGAAGGCTAGAAAATTGGCTAAGTATTGGCCAGAGTCAGTCAATCAGGCATAGAGATAACTTATACACTTGTAGAGGTTGCTCAAGCTTGAGAAAGAATTGTAACTCTTCTCTATTCTTTGACTAAAGTAACATAGTGTTGAAAATGCAGGAAGAAATTCCTAATTTAATTTTTCCTTAATTAAATTAAGAGAAATTCGAATTCCAATTTCAGTAAAATACTTGGAGGAATTTAATTGAGGTGATATGGCACTTATCATTTAGTTAAATCAGTTAGTTCAAGTAGGAGACACTTGAGTTTTATTTAGTTATGATTGACTGTTAATTTCTAGTAATATATTTCAATTAATTTGAGTTATTGTGAGTTTAACTAGTTCTATTTGATTAAGAACTAGTGGAGGATCAAACAGTGGGGCGTGTTCACTAGTGATCAACCAGTTAACTCATCAATCAACCTAGAATAATTGATGCGTGCAGATAAATCGAGTTACCTAGTTGATATTGGAGTTCAAGGGAATTGTATTATCAGTTGTAGACAATTCCAAATTGTACAAGTGGTGCATGCAGTCAGAGAAGGGCCTACAGGGATTGTGCAGTTCTAGATGGGGAATTTCCCTAAATAATAGGGGCTAATTCCTTGAGAAATAGTGAAAGGAAATAGGGCCTTGGGCAAGCAGGAACTTGGTTAAGTATTGACCAAAGCTTGTCCAAGAAGAAATGAGATAGATTATATTAGTGTAGAGGTTGTTGAGGTTTGAGAAAACATTATATTTCTTCTCTATTTTCTGACTAATGCAATACAGATAGGAAGGGGTTTTGAGCAGTTTCTTTCCCCTTAGATAAATATCTAAGAATATGTGATAGCCCTGATGAAAATTCCATGTAATAAAAATAATAAAGGAAAAATAATATCCACGGTTGATGGGACACTTATACCAAGCTGAATGTTGGGCAAGACATCCTAGTGTGGGTGTTCATTTGGTTATTAATGGCTAAGGAAATTGGAAAAGGAAATGGCTAAGGCTTTGGAAAGACAAATGGCATTTTTGGCACATTTATTTATGAAAATAATGGAAATTAGGAGAAAAGGGAGGTGAAAGGTCACAGGTTTCATGTGAGGAGGAAATTGAAGGAAAATAATGGAAAATGAAGAATTTAGAGGCCTAATTGATAAAAAGGCTTTGGAGGATCTGTCGGTAAGCTTTTGTTAGTTTAGTTTTTGGAGCTCTCTCATTTCCTCTCTCTCTCTCACTCTTGGACACTTAGAGTTTTCTTGGAGCACTCTTGGAGGGTGTGGCATACTTGGAGTTTTGGAGCAAGAAGGGAAAGGAAGAGCAGGAAAGCGCAAGAGGACATCAAGATCAACAGCTACAACATGTTTGACTTGTACGTACCGAGTTGCATGTATGTTTTCCTCACTAGTTTTGGCATACATGGCATATGCATGTGGTTTATTGGTCATGATTTTCCACTGGCATGGAGGATTGCATTGATTGACAGTGGATTTCCCTAGCCTTTCCATTTCCTAGATAACCATGGTGTTGTGGTTTCATTTGCTTTGTTTTCTGGTTGTTTCTCATGTTTCCTTAGCTTGGGTTGAGTTATTAGTTCCTGTAGCCTTGGTTGGACAAACACTTTGGAGCCCTGTAAGAACTTGGGTTGAGTTATTAGTCCTAGATCCTTGGTTGGACAAACACTATGGATTCCTTGGTGGGTTGAGTTACTAGTCCTAGAGCCTTGGTTGGACAAACTCTCTGGAGCCCGGCAACTGTTGTGGGTTGAGTTACTAGTCCTGGAGCCTTGGTTGGACAAACTATCTGGAGCCTGAAAACAGTTGTGGGTTGAGTTACTAGTCCTGGAGCCTTGGTTGGAACAAACGCTTTCCATGCCTGCAAGGCTTGGATAGAGACCAATACGGTGATGGTTTGGTGATGTCCAACTGTGAGGTGGAATCACTGTTTGATGGGTTGAGGTGGTTGGCCTCTGAAGCCCTAGATGGTTTTGGATTGATGTGTTTTATGAGATCCCACATTCATGCTTGGAATATGGCATGGGGGTGACTGACTGAAGAGAGTTTTGGCTCAACCATGTCTATGGTCGGGTGGTTCGTGTAAGTCCCACAACTGGTTGGCCTTTGCATCAATAATATGAGGTTATTTCTCCTTGTTATTTTATGAGTATTATATTGGTTATATGTGGATCATATGGCTATGATTTCCTTGGTATTTCTGTTGCTATTATGTTGGTTATGTATGTGTTTCATGATAATAGCTATGTATGGCTCTAATCATGTTTTTACTTGTAAATGAATGACCAATGGATCTATGACCTAATGGATGAAATGGAAGCTAATGTGTTGAGGCATCAATTCTTCTTAGCGATTCTCATATGAGTATGAGACCCCTATGCTTAGATCTCTCAGTTACACCTGTAGATTACATATTCGTGATATGTTTGAAGAAATGTCTATCATAGATAGTAGGGGTCCAGTCAAGGTCTTATTCTATTAATTGCATTTGTATTTCCATTTCCTTGTTATCTTGTTGTTTTGATAGTTTCATTAAATTTTGGGTAGTGACCTGGGCTATGGGCCTGATAAAGTGGCTCAAATCTCGGCGACGTTGGCACAACACTTTGCAATTTAGTCCGTGGACATTGGCATGCTTTGTCATGGGAGCGTCCAAAGCCTCCTGGACGTTGTCATGCCCATATCATGGGAGCGTGTAGAGGTCAAGAGGCCTAAACCTCAGTGGGACCCAGGGGTTGGTTACCATAAGTGTTGGGATGGTTCTTAGGGGTCCTGTAGCTGATTTTGAAGGATTGTGTTACACAGTAATTTGTCACTGTCCTCATTTCAGTCCTTCTGTTGTGTCATGTGTCAAATAAACATGTCCATATCTTACCATTGATGTAAGAATATTAAGAAAATGCCTCTGTTGCTGCCAATTGACCCTCATTCCCTAATTTTCTTCCTCGTCGCGAGTAAAACCTTAATATACGCGACGTTCCCATGTCCATAATAGTCTCATCGCGACTCCGTCGCAGGTGTACATCTGTTTCCTGCGACGGTCAGATTTCTAGACCTGGCGCGAGGTTACGAGTTGTATATAGCGACAATGGATCTGCGTGCATTGCCTCCTAGCGATGTCGTTGCGAAGAATTAATTTATGGCCCGCGACGATCCATATTGGGCAAATTCGTTTCAACAGTCGGCCTTCTAGATGTCTCCAGACCTGGTTGTTGGGATAGTTTGGGTCGCCCTTCCCCCTCTGGTATGGTAGTTCTGTCATTTGTGCTACTTTCCTTGAGGATGAGCTCCTCCTCCCACGTTTCATGGAGACTCCTTCTCCTATTAAAGCACTCACCTTTGCTATGATCTGCTAGTTCTTTTGGTTGGGAAGTGCTGCTCGTGCTTTTGAGTTTAATAGATAGCTGGTGTGGGTGTGACAAGTGTGGGATTGTTGATAGCTTGTGGAAAGTTGTGGAGTGCCCTTAACTTTGTGTTAAAGCTTATGAGTGAGAGAGAGACATTGTATGTTGGGAGATTCATCTTTGAAGAGTGATTGCTTGAGAAACATACTGGCTGGACCCTTTGAGAAGGCTTGCGACATCAAGACTTGGTTGTAAGATTTCTCTTGATTCATTATTAATACAATCAATGATGTTTTATTGTGTCTTGTATGTAATTTACTTGATAGCTCATGACTTCTTGACTTTATGAGAAAATAAATCATTTTTGTTCTCGGTTATGTGCTCTGTTGTTTTCTTGTGTTGTTTCAGGTTGATTTCTCATTGAGGAGAAGGAAATGGAACTTGGAGCAGTGCAGCGGAACTTCATCAACCACCGGTTTGAGGTAGGCCTCCAACGATGACTGTTTAAGGAAAACAATTGTTGATTTGTCTTTGCTGTGACTAGACCCACTCTAGGGCTAGAGGGGTTGCCTCTATTCACAGAGGGAACACTTTCCTGCATCACAAGTTGGCGACCATACTGGGGAGTATGTCCTATGTTTTTCTCTTGTTTTCTTTTGCTTGATTTTGAGTTAGTGTCTTTTGGATTTTGGGATTGAACCATCAGTCTTTTGGGTTACCTGGGTCAATCTGGGAAATCCCTTTATTTCCTGTAAGGATAGACTAGTCTTTGTTTGGGAGTTTTCATTTACCTTTCATTGTTTTTGAGTTCGTCGCTGGAAAAAGCTAAACAATCGCGCTGACATCGCGTTGTCTCTGTTTTTGAAGTCTGTGCATCGTTGAATCCTGTCACACAGTTGCGACGATTCCTGAAATCGGCCTGTCGCGTGAAATACGTGTACTTTCACGACGACGTCACTTTGTTGCTACGGCTAGTGACTGATCGGCACTAGTTGCTGGTTTTATGCCCGCGACGATTCCTATAGAATTGTTTTTTTTCAATTCTGCCTCTTGAATTCATCAGTCTGGTTAATCCCTTTCTGTCTTTCTCTTATCTATTAGTTTGTTTTAATTGCTTTTAGTTAAGGTGCTTACTCTTCAGTTTCATTGAAGTGAATCTTGTATTTTTTGGCTTTGTGACCTGGTTTTTCAAGTTTTGAATTATTTGGCTTGGTTACTTGTCTGTCCAAAGATTCATCCGCAACCCTCCTGTTGGTTTGCTTGAGGTTTTTTCCATCGCTTGTTTCTTGCTGATTGGTGTTTGGTGTTATTTATTGAACCAATTTTCATATTGATTCGATTGTTTCACTACCAGACATAGATTACAATTGTTTGGATCAATCAGTTTTCACACTTGCTTGTTTGTTTCTTTAGAATTCAAAGCTATCAAAATCAAAAGATTGCATTCATTAGTATGCGAAAGTGAAAGTGCATTTTGCATTCCAAGTTTTTCATGTTTGAAAAATTAGAAGGCAAATTTTAAATCTCTCATTAGTAGTATCGATGCACTGTAGGGATTGATGTGTTTATACATTGTGTCTCTTGAGTGACTGCATTTGCTGATCTTGGTTTTGTCTTGGTTTGGGAATGATCTCTCTACCCTTCTGTAAGTAGGAGTTCATCGAAATGAAAGATGCTTTATTCATTCTAGTTGCATCCTAGGTTTTGATATACATACGGTAAGGCCTGGAAATTGAAACATAATTCAAGATCAACTCTAAAATGAACTGAATGAACCTAACAACGCATTGGAACATAATGCACATTATTTAGAGGTCTAGGCTAGAGACGTGCTCCGGTGTCGTTAAACCTAGTCTCTATTGTTTTCACTTAAGGTTGGGTGATTCCTCCTTCTGTGATCCAATAGCTGCTAGTACGGACTTGCGCTCCCAGTACCGTCGAGTATATGTTGGGAGACCCCACTAGGTTATCATCCTATATCCTTAGGAAGCCGTGTCTACCGCCTTGCAAACCGTAACGCACTGAACACAACATTCGAGAAGATTGACTGCCATACGGAAAGTCCTTGGTTTTCATATGATTGCCAAGGTGTATATGTAGTTTTACGGGTTGTTTGGTAAACCTTTTGCCTAGTTCTCCAGAGTAGTCACTTTCGTTCCTTTTCAGACTCCCTAAAAGAAAAGGTCCATCTGAGCACTTGTCCTTTCAGGCTCATTAAATATTCGAAGGTGACTAGAGTCATATTTTCGTCCTTTTCTTAACTCTTTAAAGATGAAAAGGTCAAGTTCTGTTCCTGTGTCTTAAAATTTATTTGGCCACATTCACATTTACCTTGTTAGATCTTGTTTGCATTTTAGTTTGCGTAGGGTTCTTTCCTTACTCGTTAGTTTTCCTAGGATTTTGAATTAAATCATCCTGGCAGAATCACCGATCCCGTCTCCCGTTCCAAGTGACCAAGGGTCTCCATCTTCTGTCGCTTCTGAGGTACCGGTTGTTAGTGATACTCTTCCTGTCATCCCGAGTATCCAACTGCTTAACTCTCGCGCTCCAGAGGACGAGTCTTACGAAATTCGTTGGAACCCCATTTGGGAGCCTTCCGAAGAAGACATTCCCGTTACTCCTCCTAGTGTTTCGGTCCCAATGTCTTCCTCCGACATGGATGAGATGAACCCCATCCCGGGTGAAGAAACCTTCATGGCCAGTGGTGAAATCCCTATACCGCCGGAAACTTCACCCTTCCGTGTCACCCCTCTTGGTGTCACGTTGCCTTTACGCTATAATGCTTTGGCGGATATTATGGGTTCTAGATCTCCCCTTACGAGTTCCATGTGGTCTCGTACCGTCACTCCAACTTCGGAGCCTTTTACGCCCCAGATTCACAATGTGACTGTCACATCGGTTCCGACTATTCCAACCGTTTGTGTGGCTTCTTCAGCCCCTATTGTTAGTGCCGTCACTGCATCTTCAGTTGTGACCACTGTTGCTGGACCTTCACCTGGTCCTACAAATAGTGGTCCGTCGACATCTACAACTGGAGTTGTTAATCCTACCCTGAGTGCCCCACCTTCTTCTGGTTCCATTCCAGCAGGGGGGGCATATGATCAATATTTCCAGGCTCTCCAGAATCCAGATCCGCATAATCTGTTTCATTATTATGATCCTCAAGGAAATCATATCTATCACTTCGGATCTATGCCATCTCAACCTGCGGTTGAGGTCTCAGTTCCGTTGTTTGTTGCTTGGGGTACCACCGCTTATCATGGTGGCCAAGCATAGCCTTCAAACGTTCAAGGACCACCCTATCAAGGTCAGCTGCCTTACAGGCAGCCACCTCACGGACAACCATATTACGGACAACCTTATCCTAGGCAACCTGTCAGCCCACAAGGACAACCCTTCCAGGGACAACCTTCGGCCTTCAGTGGTTCATCTTTCACCTACTTTGGGCAACCTTCTGGTAATCCGGGACAACCTTACATGCAACAAGGCCAACCCGGTATCCAGCAAGGCTACCCTTCTGGGCAAGTCGGTTAGCCTCACGTTCAGCAAGGCCAACCCACTGTCCAGCCTAGTCAACCTTCTGGACAAATTGGTCAGCCTCAAATCCAACCAGGCCAACCAACTGTCCAGTCTGCTCAACCATCTGGTCAGTCAGGGCAACCCTCGGTTGTGCAAAGTCAACCCAATACCCAGCAGGCTCAACCTTCTGGGAAAATGGGTCAACCTCAATCTCAACCAGGACCACCTTCTAGCCAGATGGCTCAGCCTCAATTCTCCCAAGGACATCCATCTGGGACTGCTCAACTGGGTGCTCGAATGCTCATTGCTTCTCAAGCCCCACCCGGTTTTCAGCCCCAGTCTAGGCCCCAGACCCAATCTGGTCTTCAAACTCAAGTTGGGCCCCAAACCCAACCTGCTCATCAAGTGCAGCCTGGCTCCCAGGCCCAGTTTGGAGCCCAGCCGCCTTATGGTTTCCAGCAACCCCAAGGGAAAACTCAATTTGCCCCATACCAAAATTATCAACAACCACAGGTTAACCCTTATCAGAATTTTCAGCAGCCATATGTTGCTCCTGTGGGTCAGGTTGGTAATCAGTGGAATGCAGGGGGTCAAATCCAGGGTCAACCATCTAGTTACAGCTATAGCCCCTATGGACAAAATCCCTACGGACAAAACCCCTACGGGCCAACTCCGTCCAGAAAAAATCAATGGGGGCAACCGGGAACTGGATGGAACTCTAGTGTTATTTCTTATCCGCAGCCTCAGATGTCCTTCAACCCTCAATTACCCTTTTTGGCAACATTGGAATTACCGGATGTGTCCAAACTGACCAATGATCCTATTCTTCATAATCCGTATTGGCCACCAGTTCCAACTAAGATTCCCAGTGATTGTCCCAAATTCGACAGTAAAGCTAGAGAAGATCCCCAAGCTCATGTCATGACCTATCACCTATGGTGTTCATCGAATTCATGGCTTGATGATTCAATCCGGCTCTGCCTATTTCAACAGACTCTCACTGGCTCTGCTGCCAAGTGGTACATTGAGTTGGCTCGCGGAACTTTTCAGGACTTTAACTCGCTGGCTATGGCATTTTTAACTCACTTTCAGTTGCCGATTCGATATGAAACAGGCACACACCTCCTAACATCTTTGAAACAGAACACGGCTACGCATATCTCTGATCACATTCATGAATGGAGGCGGCGTCATCGTTTAATTAAGTTTTGGATCCCCGACCAGCTTCTGACCGACTGGTTTACAACCTCGTTCATTGGTCCGATAGCCCAAGACATTGCTATGGGGGCATGTGTAACTGAAGAGCAGGCCATTGCGCGTGCTCAGTACCTCGACTTGGTTTACTCCCAGTCTGGTACACTATATGATTATTTTCCAGATGCTCCACGACCTGGAACTTCCCAAGCTCTGTCAACGCCATCTGTTGATGGTGTCATAGGTTCCGTTAACGCGTCCTCTCGAAAAGCTCCTGCCAACCCTGTGAAGCAAAAATCTAATGCTCCAAATGATAATGCTTCTCAGGCTTCATCCAATTCTGGTAAAACTTTCGAGGTTAACGTCGTTCAGTCCACCGTGGGGTATAAACCCTCGAAAGGTAAGAAGAAGGGAAAAGGAAAGAATAAAGCCGATCAACCGAAGCAAGATCCCCCTAAGCCTCCGGCCGAGGATGGTGCCAAGCGCAAACCTAAGTATCCTTGTCTTATTTGCGATGAGGATCACTATACTAAAGACTACCCAAGATGGTCTGAAGTTAGTCGTTTGTTAAAAGGTGCCCCTGGGACTCCTGCTATGCTCAAAGAGCCTTTTCCCTCGCAACAGACTCAAATGGTGGTTGATCCTTCTCAATCCTCTTCTCCCTTCGGCTCTCAAGTTTTTATGGCTGGGAAAATTCCCGTCCATATCAGTACACGGTCAAAAGAGTATCCTCCACCCGTCAGGAAGGAAACTGAGGTCCCCTCTAGTGTTCCTCCATCCAGTTCGAGTCCGCTCCATATCGAGCGACCCAGTACTGAGACGGTCATTCAACCTCCTCCTAAAGGAGTACTCTGGAAGTCTTCTTACAACCCTAATGCTCGTGTTGCTCAACATTATAGCATCGTTGAGGACTTAGCCCAAGCTCCTTCGACTATGTCCGCATTAGAGGTCCTCTAGAGCTGTCCCTCCCAGAGGAAGTCGTTGCTATCGGCCATCAGTGGCATTGACCTAGCTGACTCAGAATTGATCACTTTTGACCTAGAAAATCATGTACCGAGACTGCCTCACCAAATAGCCTTCCTTATTCAAGTCATCATCAATTCTAAGACTATTCATCGCACTGTTATTGATGAAGGCGCTTCTACTTGCATCATGTCTGTTGCTTGTTGGAAGGCTATCGGTTCTCCAACCTTGAGCTAGTCTCCCAATACCTTGGAAGCCTTCGATGGGAGAGATTCTCGTCCTTATGGTATACTCCCGCGTCTGCCTATTACTCTTGAAGGGAAGACGGTTGAAGTTGAGGTCGAAGTTGTTGATGCCAATTTGACTTACAACCTCCTTTTAGGATGAAGCTGGACCTATGCCATGCGAGCCGTGGCCTCATCTCTATTTCGTGTCCTTTGTTTTCCCCATCAAGGGAACATTGTCACAACAGACCAACTGTCCTTCTTCACCTCCTCTTCTTACGATGGCAACGTGCCTTTCGTGGAGCATACCTTCGTTCCATATGAGAGTGTGGGTGTTGGACTTTTTAAAGATCCTGCCCTCATGGGTGTTTTTTCACTCCCACCTCCAAACATCACTCCCATCAATATGATTTTTGTTCGTTCTGATCCGTGGGTTCTTCCTCCCGCTGATCGAATAGAATCTTGGGGTGATGTCATGCCGTTGAGTCCTGCCGAGCTCAACTACGTCGAAATTGTTTCTGCATCGGCTTCATTTTCTGAACCTACTCCTTCGAGTAGGGTTCTTGACTCGTATGTCCAATCCCCTTGGCTTGGAGATAACGCTTCTTCGGACCCCTTACAGGAAATTTTTCCTTCTGATGAAGTGATTATTGAGACTATGTCTTCTGAGGAACCCCCTTAGTCTGATCATCACCATCATTCCTCGTTTCTCCCTACCCATGGGGCTATGCTTACTTGTCTTGAGCGATTTGCCTCCTGTCTCCCTTCCCATCCCCTTCAAACACCTATACAAATCCATCAAGTTTTCTCTGAAGGAAATATGGGGAACATTATGCAAACTCAACCTATCGACATCTCTGTTAATCCAGGGGTTGTCGAGCATATTCACGTCGGAGTAACCTGTACTCCGGAGGAGATTCAACTTTATACTGATCTTTTTCGAGAATTTCATGATGTTTTTGCTTGGTCATATGAAGAGATGCCCAGCATTGATCCTAGCATCATGGTGCATGAAATACCTACGTATCCGGGTGCTAAACCTGTTCGACAGCGTCTACGCCCCGTGCACCCCCGAAAGGCTGCAGCTATCAAAGCAGAAGTTGAAAAGCTTCTTAAAGCTGGTTTTATTTACCCTATCCCGCTTACAGATTGGGTTTCTAATATTGTCCCTGTGACCAAGAAACAGGGCACTATTAGGGTATGTGTTGATTATCGTGACATTAATCGTGCTTGTCCCAAAGATAATTTCCCCACACCTTTCATTGACCAACTCATTGATGAGTGTGCTGGGAGCGAGATTTATTCATTCATGGATGGCTTCTCTGGTTACAACTAGATCAATATATCGCCCGCAGATCAACACAAGACCGCCTTTATCTGTCGTGGGGTACTTTCGCCTATAAGAAACTCCCTTTCGGTCTAAAAAATGTCGGTGCTACCTTCCAACGTGCAATGTCCTATGCATTCCATGATATTCGGCACATTGTACAACCTTACCTGGATGACCTTCCGGCTCATTCAACAAAGCGCCCAGACCATCCAAAACACCTTCGTGAAATCTTTCTTCGCTGTCGGCACTATCGTATTCGCCTTAATCCGCATAAATGTGTCTTCTACGTTGAATCTGGCAGACTTCTTGGGTTTGTCGTCTCCAAAGAGGGCATCCGCTTGGATCCCCTTAAGGTTGAAGCCATCTTGAATCTTCCTCCCCCTGCTTCTTTGCAGCAATTACAGAGTTTGCAAGGTAAAGCAAATTTTTTACGCCATTTTATTCCAAACTATGCTGAAGTAGCCAAAGGCTATACGCGGTTATTAAAATGGGATACCCCTTTTTTCTGGGATGCCATTGCACAAGAGTCATTCAAGCAGCTCAAGGCGCTCCTTGTTTCTGCTCCGTTGTTACGTCCGCCTAATTATCACCATGACTATACTCTTTATTTAGCCGCCGCCGATAGCACTATCGGCATGGTTCTGGTCTAAGACGACGATGATGGTACTGAGCATGTTGTCTACTATCTCAGCCGCAATCTACTCGATACGGAAACTCGATATGCCTATGTCGAGAAGTTGGCCTTGGCCGCTGTTCATGTCGTCCAACGTTTCCGTCACTATATATTGTTGCGCACCACGACGGTGATTTCTGATTGCAACCCGATGACGTACATCTTGTCACGTCAGTTACTGGGGGGAAAATACTCAAAATGGATTGTCATCCTTCAAGAGTTTGACTTGGAGTTCACTATAGCCAAGTCTAAGAAATCCCTCGTTTTCGCTGAGTTGCTCTGCTCCCTACCATCTGCAACTATGCCCTCTCAATTAGAGGACCATATTCCAGACGAGTCTCTATTTTTGATTAGCACCCTCGATCCATGGTACGGGGATATTATTGTCTACCTTTAGACATCCTCCTTTCATTCTGATTTATCTAAGGATGCTCGGCAACATATTCGCCATCATTCTCAACCCTATCGCATTATCGGGGACACCCTGTACCGGGTCAGCGCTGACTCTGTTCTCTGCCGTTGTTTGACATTCGAGGAAGCCGAACGAGTCTTGAATGACTGCCACTCTAGCGCCTGTGGAGGTCATATGTCCGGGTATGCTACTGCTCAAAAGATCCTCCATGCTGGTTATTTTTGGCCGTCTATTTTCAAGGATTGCATTCTCGTCATCCGCTCTTGTCATGCGTGCCAAATCTACCAACGGAAGATGTGTGCGCCTCCTACTCCTTTGCACCCTGTCATTACCGTCGGCCCTTTTGCCAAATGGGGCATTGATTATATGACCTGTAAACCTCACTCAGTCGGGGGGCATGGGTATATCATCGTTGCCGTTGATTATTTCACGAAATGGGTTGAGGTGATGCCTACGCTGTCTAATGATGGTAAGACGGCGGTGCAATTTTTATTTAATCATGTCATTTCACGTTTCGGAGTCCCTCAAGCTATCGTCACTGATCATGGTTCTCATTTCCGTAATCATATGATGACCGAGTTAACAACCCAGCTGGGCTTGCGGCATGATAGTTCGACGCCGTATTATCCTCAGGCCAATGGCCAGGTAGAAGCTGTCAACAAAGTGTTGGTCATGATGCTTCAATGCACCATTGGCATGCACAAGTCCAACTGGCATCTGATGTTGTTTTCTGCCTTATGGGCCTACCAAACTTCCATGAAAGATGCCACCGGGTTCACCCCGTTCCAATTAGTTTACGGTATAGAGGCCACTCTTCCAATTGAGTGTGAAATCCCTTCACTTAAATTAGCCGTCGAATTGCTCCCGAACACTACTCCGGTAGAAGAACGTCTTCTTTACCTAGAACGGTTAGACGAGACCCATCGACTAGCCTCTCTAGTCATTGAAGCACAGAAGAAGAGAGTGAAAACTCACTTCGACCAAACTGTTCATCCTCGTTCTTTTGTTGAAGGAGACCTAGTCCTGCTCTATGATCAAGAGAATGATAAGCTAGGTGCAGGAAAATTCGAGCCTATGTGGCATGGGCCCTACATTGTGAAACGTATTTTGCAAAAAGGGGCTTATGAGCTGATCAATTATGAAGGGAATCCTTTAGATAAGCCCCGAAACGGGCTTTATCTGAAAAAATATTATGCATGAATCTCGTGCATCTGATTTGTACATATGTGTGTTTTCAACATGCGTGTTTTCAGTGTGTGTTTGCTTGTATGGCTTGGTATGTAGGCATAATCGCCACTTATTGTGTCTTTTTACTTCTTTTGCAGATGTCTGCTACACCTTACGTTGGTTTCGCTGATGGTGCTTGCTGTAGTACCTAGAATCTTTCCTCTGCGGCATGGGTGATCTACGATCCTCACGGTGAGTTAGTAGATCTTTAGGGCATTTGTCTGGGTTGCACCACAAACAATGTCGCTGAATACAACGCTGTTATTGAATTACTGACCGAGGCAGTTAACCTCGATATTCGTGCATTGGTTGTGAATTTGGATTCTCAACTTGTTGTCCACCAACTTAATGGGCGTTATTCCGTCAGAGATCATCGGATTTTAAGGTTGGATTTACGTGTTAAATTATTGGAAAAGAAATTTGATTTTATTACATATCAACACATTTCAAGAAGATTAAACACATTAACTGATGTATTAGCCAATCATGTATTAGATAGACATTTATGCAACATGTAATCAAACATTGTATAGAAGTATTTGAACACAATAATGAACCATAAGATAGCATGTATATATATATATATATATGTTGTGTGGTGCATCGATGCGCTCAAAAATAAGTGTATATGTCAAAAATAGAGTCTGTGTACATCCGAGACACACGTCTCTCAAAAAATTAGCAGAAAGTAAAACCTAGGCATCTACTGCGGTGGGTTATGCTCTCTGTAGCAAACCACTACTCGTGTGACTCGTCTCAAGAGCCTATGCACCCTAGGTATCACTCCAACCGTGTGTATCTGATACTCTATGGGGACCTCTTCGATCCCCCTGTAATCCGGGATCCCGTTTGTCAAGCCTTCAAGATTACGGGCTACCATCTCCACTGAACTGCCAGTTGGGGGAACCAAGGCCAGCTCTCTGATGCCTTGTGGATCCCTCCGTGCCTCTGGAGCTAGTCCCACAGGCCTCTCTGGTCCCACATCTGCAAGTAACATAAGATACATCATTAAGACATATGCATGATAAAATCCCAAAAACATCATAAAAAACAAAATATAAAAATAGTGTGATCAAGTGTTTTACCTCCATCATCCCACTGCTCACTAGCAGGAAGCATCATGTCAGGGTCCCCACGAAAGTCCATGCCCGCGTATGGCCAATCCTCGACGAAGATCATCTGGCGATCTAGCCACTCTCGGAATAGCGTCCCCCATGATACTGGTCGACCACCACCCCCTCGTGGCATGACATGTGCCCAATGAGTGATCCGGGTCTCCCGCAGTCTAGGTCTGTCTAAGTCCATGTCCTGTAACTGAAGTGATGACACTCGCTCCAGCATGAGCGAGATCAAAATAGACCCGTAACCAAACTGCTTCGCCTCTCCGCGACGGCACTTTGTGAGCTGCCTCTTCATGTTACTGGTCACTGCTTCAGCCTAGTTGTACATGGTCGGGTTAAGGCAATCAAGAGCTAACCGAAGGTGAGTCTTTGTTGCCTCGTGTTGGGCTTGAGAGCCCACTGCTCTCGTCACCATGAATAAAACCGAGCGGAGAATCAAGTCTTCTACTGTTGGGATTTGTAATTTCCCGCTAGAGTTTGATTTGCGTGCCCCTGGGCACACCTGTGCTATCAACATGTCTAGTGACTCACCGGCAACTCGTTGGCCCTCTAAGATTAGCCTCTCACCGCGACGAGACAATCCAGTCAGGAAATATATATCTGTAGCATCGAACTCAATGTCTTTGCCCCGGATGACGAACTTTCCATCCGTCGGGTTCCAAGAGCGAATTAACAACTCTAGCAAATCAGGTTGTGCTCGAAGATGTGGAGTGAGGAAGAATTTTAATAATCCACAAGCGAGTAAAGCTCTTCGGCACCCGGGATCATTAAACACTTGTTCTTTGTTGATATCGTGAGTTCTTTCTTGCCATACAAATGCCATGTTGCCCTGCATCAAAGGAAAAATGAATTAGAACTCTTTTCATAAGTTTAAATCCATAAATTATAAAAAAAATCAACTTTACGGTGCCGTCGTGGTTGTTTTCCAAATAGTGGCGACGGCTCGAACTCAATAGTTCATTTTTCCCACGATCGTTGCGAGAGTACATCTATCTCTCGCGACGATCCCGATGGTGGTACGTGTTACCACGCTCGATCGTCGCTAACCCGAGTGGATCTTCCGCGACAACCGAGAGGCGGACTCAGATTTGAAAATCTGCCTAAAACCACCTATCTAACACCAAATTGCATGAAAAAACTACTAAAATGCAGCGCAAGGAAGAATTTACTTACTTGGAGAAAGTTTCAGGCAAAACTGTGGACTGTTGATGCCGGAATCGACTTTGGAAGTCCGCTCAGGTTTGTACTCCAAAATACCAAAGGTAAAAATGCACAATGTAAATGTAAAAAATAGAATTACCAGCCCCCCCTTTTTATAGTGTTTTTTGAAGAAAAAAAATAGAAATTACACTTTAGGGTGTGGGTTTTTTCGTTTATATTGGGTTTTTAATTAGGTTTTTTTTGGGTTTTGACCTAATTTCCACATGTATAATCTGTTTATGTCGAATGGATCTTATGGTGTAATGTTTTGTGCAGAAATAGAGATGGCTGGCCTGTATCATGATCCGTATACACTTGGTCCGTATTTTCCGCGAAGTCCTCTTTAAGCTCTTTTCCGACTTAAAAGATGAAAAGATTGCTGAGTTATTCCTTTTGACTTGTTAAACAAAATAAGAGGTAGTCCACTTTGAGCTCTTTTCCGACCGTATAAACATGAAAAGATTGCCGGACTTTTGTCATTTCAAGTTCGATATTGGTTACGAAATGACGTGTCTTCAATCGTTTTTCTACTTTTTCAGATCGAGGTCACTAATTACGAAAATTACTCCTTGATCGTAATGGTCAAGCGGTTCTCTCGAGTATTATTTTATACTTTTTTCGGGCTCGAGGGACATAAATTTACGAAAAAGGACCCCCCTGGAGTTTTCTTTTCTGTGTCTTTTTCAAACTCTCTAAACATGAAAAAGACTCTGAGTTTTACCTATGTCGGACTCATTAAACCCTGACGACATTGGACTCGTCACCATGACGAGGCTCGAGCTTCTCCTCCCTAGGGCTCGTTAAACTATTACTAGGTTGGATTCGACCGAAGGTCGAACTTATATTACAAGCATATGCTATCCCCTTCAAGCTTGTTTTTCAAAAATAATTGGGGTACTTTCCAGCAATGGTGGGGGAAAATTTGGAAGTCATCATTGGTTACCTGCGGCAGCTAATCACTCTTGAAAATCGACACTTTTTGCTTCTTGTCGGGTTGGGACATCCACACATCGTCATTTGGCCTTCTGGGGTTTAGGGTTGTCATTTTGCTTCATTCCATCTGATTCGTGTTGCCTCCATCGAGCCTCCGATCCCTTGGTATCAAAATGCTGCCACATTCCAAGAGTATAATCCTTCTGTAGTTCACACCCTTACCTCCTCCTCCGATATTTTGTTTCACCATCTACCACTTGTTCCTTATCTCGTGTCGTTGATGGGGAAAACATTATGGCCCTCCTGCGACGGATCGTCTCCTATCGACGCCAGCGCATTATCCAGGAGATTGATCTAAAGACCCCCTTCGGTACCTTGTCGCTTGCATGCCTCAATGGCAAGTTCTTCGCGCCTAATGACAGACTTTCATCATTGGTCTTCGATTGGGTGATTCCAAGGGTGTTCGACTTCAGCTCATATTTCACACTTGGTGGATTGTACTGGACAGTACCTTGAGAGCCATTGGCATTATTGGTGGTTTCTCTCGCGCTTGTTAACGGTTTACATCATTGACTGGTAATCAAGCGACTTTCTATCATGTTCGACTTCAGCACATCTGTTCACATGATAGAATTTGTACTCTGATCGGTTGGGTTTCAAGACCCGAACTAAGATTACATATGTTTAGGCTGCGTGGATTGGTTCATGATTACATATATGACTCTTTGATGGATGGCTGCGACCATGCCTGAGTCTTCATGGATGGCTACGACCATACCTTTGTCATTATTATGGTCTTATCAACTGGGTGGCTACGTCCATACCACAGACCAAGTTTCATATGTCTTTTGGATGGCTGCGCCCATGCCTAGACTATATGTATTTCACTATCATAGATATCAGTTGTACTTGCACCTGCAGGATCTTCAAGGTGGTTCCAGTTCAGACAGTTTCGTAAAGCATTTCACCCCTCCCACTCTCTCGGGCTTCATGCTTTAGGGGGCATCTATTACACAGTAATTTGTCACTGTCCTCATTTCAGTCCTTCTGCTGTGTCATGTGTCAAATAAACATGTCCATATCTTCCCACTGATGTAAGAAGATTAAGCAAATGCCTCTACTACTGCCAATTGACCCTCATTCCCTAAGTTTCTGCCTCGTCGCGAGTAAAACCTTAATATACGTGATGTTCCCATGTCCATAACGGTCTCATCGCGACTCCGTCGCAGGTGTACATCTGTTTCCCACGACGGTCGGATTTCTAGACCTGGCGCGAGGTTACGAGTTGTATATAGCGACGATGGGTCTGCGTGCATTGCCTCCTAGCGATGTCGTCACGAAGAATTAGTTTACGGCCCGCGACGATCCAGATTGGGCGAATTCGTTTCAACAGTCAGCCTTCTGGATGTCTCCAGACCTGGTTGTTGGGATAGTTTGGGTCGCCCTTCCCCCTCTAGTATGGTAGTTCCATCATTTGTGCTACCTTCCTTGAGGATGAGCTCCTCCTCCCACATTTCATGGAGACTCCTTCTCCTATTAAAGCACTCACCTTTGCTATGATCTACTAGTTCTTTTGGTTGGGCAGTGCTGCTAGTGCTTTTGAGTTTGATAGATAGCTGGTGTGGGTGTGACAAGTGTGGGATTGTTGATAGCTTGTGGAAGGTTGTGGAGTGCCCTTAACTTTGTGTTAAAGCTTATGAGTGAGAGAGAGACATTGTATGTTGGGAGATTCATCTTTGAAGAGTGAATGCTTGAGAAACATACTGGCTGGACCCTCTGAGAAGGCTTGCGACATCAAGACTTGGTTGTAAGCTTGCTCTTGATTCATTATTAATACAATCAATGATGTTTTCCTATGTCTTGTATGTAATTTACTTGATAGCTCATGACTTCTTGACTTTATGAGTAAATAGATCATTGTTGTTCTTGGTTATGTGCTCTGTTGTTTTCTTGTGTTGTTTCAGGTTGATTGCTCATTGAGGAGAAGGAAACGGAAGCTGGAGCAGTGCAGTGGAACTTCATCAACCACCAGTTTGAGGTAGGCCTACAACCATGACTGTTTAAGGAAAACAATTGTTGATTTGTCTTTGCTATGGCTAGACCCACTCTAGGGCTAGAGGGGTTGCCTCTGTCCACAGAGGGAACACTTTCCTGCATCACAGTTTGTATGATGTGTTTCCATCGATTCCATTTCCTTAACGTCACATAGAAGGTTGAATCCAATCATAGTAGCCTCTCGTCACATGTTTACCCCAGTTGGTTGGTTACTTGGGTAGATATTGGAGTAGGGTGTTACAGAGTGGTATCAGAGCATGGTTCACCCCTCAGACTGTATGGCTTGGATGTGCTTTTCATGCATTATGTCAGTTGCATATGTGTTTCTTGTGTTGTGAGGCCATGTGCTTGTTGCATTTGCATGGTGTTGATCATGGTTGTAGTGATGTTTCCATTTGGAAGTTGATGGTGTTGTTGTGGAGTGCATCGTCCTAAGTGTATGACTGGTTACATGTTGTTATATGTCGCTTACATGTATCATTCTTGTATGCTTGGTTACATGTTGCTACCTATTTTTACAAGTATTGCTAGTTTACGGTTGATCGTATGTGTTTATGCGTGTGTGTTGTCCATGGTTATGCTTGTGTGTTGTTTGCATATGTGCTAGTGTATTGTCTACGTTTATGGTTGTGCATTGTCTACATACATGGGTATGGTTGATGTCGTCATGCATGAGGTCATGGTATGCGTGGTTGACATGGTCATGCATCAGTTACTAGACTATAACTAGAATGATGGCAATAAGGTTATATGATTATGAGTTATATTTCTATATGTTGTTGTGACTATGTTATGCATGAATTATGCTGACTTGTTGATCTTGCAGATGATATATCTTCCCTAAGCTATGCTAAGGTACATTGGTTTATTGTGATTTGGTTTAGCTGACATGATATACCTTGCAGGAAGAATATCAAATATGACTAGCAAGATGGTAGACTACAGTTCCTGAGACTCTCCCTATGGATTAGATGAGCAGCATGGTGTTGGGCACTCTTCTAATATAGCAGACACACTAAGAAGATTAAAGGAAAAAATAAGGAGTTGTAAGGCAGACAATGATATAATCATATAGGCACAGGAGAAACAAGTAGAGGTAAATGTAATGATACTTCAGAGTTTGTCAGGTTTGCAGCGACAGGGACCACGTCAAATCAACCATGAGTAGGAGGACAGAACTAATGGGGCATATGGTAGTAGGTCTCGTGGTGGTCACGGGTCGAATAAAGATGACATAGTGAGAGATGGAAGATTGTTGGACACCATAGAAAATTTTAGGGGTGAATCTTAGCCCAAAGGCGAAATTTAAGGGGTTTTATATTTTGGAAGGGCGAATTTTTTATATTACACCCATTTTCTATAGTTAGCCCAAAATTGATTTAAAAAATAAATAATTATTATATTTTAGCCTTAAAAAATAAGGTGGATAAACAGTCCAAAAAACCTATTTGCCTCATTTTGAAGTTGGATTTGATTGCAATTGCCCCGATTTCTAATTTGGAGGTTGGATCTATCTGCAATGGACCCGATTTCCTGGTTTGCAAGTTGTATTTGGTTGCAATGGTAGACAAGAGATTGGGTTAGCGGTTAGCGCTTGCCATTGCAGATGATGGGTTACAATAAGTTCTTGCACTCGACGTGAGAGGATCCAAGAAAGATGAACTAGATGTCGATGTGGGCAAGTCAGACAGATTGGGAGATATTGGGACTCAACAAGGTAGAGAAAGCATAAGAGAGGAGAAGGGATACCTCCAAACAATGGGGGAAGGTCTTGTAACGTATGAGATTTTCTGTGGGATTGAGATGTCGCAATATTGTCTACTCTCTACAACATCTATATAAACCTCTACCATTCCAAGAAACCGAGGGTAGGGTTGAATTCGGTGATTGCCTGTATCAATTAGACAACCTCCATTGTTGAGCTGTGGGAGTGTAAGTTGTGTGTGTGTAAATTCTACAGTGCAGGTGTGTGAAGTCTATAGTGAGGATGTGTCCTTTGTCTAATGTGCTCTTGTTTGAGGCAAGGTGGTTACAGTAGGTGGTTACCACTGGCAAGGTATTTTTGAACCCTTGTACTGTGTTAATTTTTTGTGGAAAATCCTTTGTTTTGTTCATCAAAATGGCTAGACGAATTGTTTGGTTGGTTCTCAGGGTTTGAGTGATGTTTTGGATCCAAGAGCCCCTTCACGGAAGCGTGATGAGATCTAGGAGAGGGCCGTTCAGTCAGGACCTAGATAAACCGTTACCTAGGATGAGACTTATACTCCACGTTTATTCTCGGTCTTGTCAGGGGGTTGTCTTATTCTCCATGTTTATGTGGAGGAAGAAGATTATGAAAGGGCGGTAGCACCAGGGGATTGTTTTATTCGCTCTAGTTACCTAAAGGGTTTATCTTGTAAAATGATTGCAACAATGTCCATTTGTCAATCTCTAAACTATCTCTATATATGTGTTGTGTTGTTGGATAGATTTCATATGACATCCAATGAAATGGAAGCCTTCTTGCTTTAATCATTTCCAACAAAAACATACACATATATGCTGAGTTACTCGATTCCAACACCATTAATGAATTCAAGTAATTTGGGTGTCTGTTTCCACTTCTCCATTGGGAACGAACCACAAAAATAGTTTATCGGATTTCATACATCCATCCCCTTCGCTACTCAAATCTTGGAGCCCTAGTTTCTCTTCCTACTCATCGATTCTTCCACAAATGAATCTTCATAGGTTCTTTTATTTATTATGAAGATAAACTTTCGAGCAAGCTGGGATTGCTGCATGAGGGGGTTGAAAGTTGAAACTTGGAATTTAGGATAAACTTTTGTGAAATTTTTCTTTGAGATGACTCTGAATTCTGTTTTGAATATCAAGGGACGTCGCCTTTCAAGCATTACACTTCAATCTCACAATGTTTGGGAACCAACGCGAGGTTCACTTTAGACATTTACTTGTTTAGAGTTCAAGATCCGAAGATTTTTATTTGTTTCCCATAGTCAATCTACATACACTTTCATGAAATGAGGACACATTTTGGAAATGGTTGTGATCTTTTGATCTGGTAAAATGGCATTGGTCAATTTTCTTTATCTTTGTTCAAGGAGTCTTGTAGTTATGAGCTAGTAGAGTTGGAGCACTTAATGAAAGGTTCACCTATAGAAATGTAAGGCAACGATATTTAGATGCTTTTGGAATTGGGGCTTGCGAAGCCTTTCTTTCAAAATAAATATAAAACCTGAGAAGGAAATATATTGTTCAAAGGCACATATCACTTATCAATAACTATAGACACAGGTTTGGAGACTTTGATCCCGTGAAAACAAATTCTCAGAACCTGAAAAGCAGTATTATATGGTAGATTTGAAAGCACCCCTTCTTCCTCCTCGACCTTCTGTTTCTGTGGCGTGTGAAGCTCCTTGTTGATCAACCATGCCTAGCAGGCCTCTGTTTCAAGGACTAGACCTTTTAGGAGTTAAAAAGAGAGGGTCGGGGATTCGGTCATGGATAAGAATAGATAAAAATGGGAGTTCTCAAGTTTTCGAGGTAGATAAATTAACAATAATGAAGCGTTGTGACTTACTGGCTAGGGATCTCCATCTTTTGGATCCATTATTTGTATATCCTTCCACTATTCTGGGACGAGAGAGAGCAATTGTTGTGAATATAAAATAGATAAGGTGTATAATCACAGTTGATGAAGTACTGATGTTCAATTCATTGGATAGCTATGTTCTATAGTATGTGGCAGAACTACAGAGGCGTCTGAATGTTAAAAATGACATGGTTAACAATATGTGGCATTCTAGAGAACAAGGAAGCTCAAGATTTCCACTAGTGTCAAGTAGACAAGAACTGAGGGATGATGCCATGTCTGGCAGCGCACAGTCTAGCCAACAAAAATCAATTAGTGATGCTAAACTTTATAGTGGTTCATCTGCAGATGATTTTCCCTTTGAATTCAGGGCACTGGGGGTTGCTTTGGAGGTAGCTTGCACATTTCTAGACACCCAGGCATGTAAAAAACTTGTTTATATTCTCATATCCTAATTGTTGTACCTCTATTGATTGTGAAATCTGTTTAGTAATACTCTCCTGTCTTTGCCTGATTTGTTTTATGGATCTCTCTCTCTCTCTCTCTCTCTCTCACACACACACACACACTGATAGATGCATGCATGCACATATGTTCATACCATGCATGTATTTTCACTTGCTCTACTATGTGCAAAGAGCGGATGGGATTTGGCCAAAAGCTGAAGGTTCAACTGCAGTGAAATGTTGGCAAAAGCTATCAAAAAATGTAGTGGAATGGAAGAGTAGAAACATAAATTTAAACGTTAAAAGTGTTAATTGAATTTGCAATCAATGCATGCACAGTCAAATGTGTGAAGGCCAATAGTAAAGGATAATGTACTCTTCCCATCTAGGGGCTATTTTATGTTCATACTTCTTGAAGTTATTTTGTTTGACATGTTTAGTCAATTTGTATATGTAATATAAGCCTTAACTTTTGATACACACTCATGCACAGTTGGTGAACAATTGTATATAGTTTTGAGATTACTTCTTATATTGACATAAAAAGGTTTTTTTTTTTTTAATAGGTGAAAAAAATTACTGAGTCTACTCCCAAGCCAAACCATACTTGGGCTTTCTGTCAAGCCAAATTAACTCCGTCCTGAGTCTGACTCTCTGTCCATGAGTCAAACTTCCCAGAAGTGAGTTGATTTTGGGTTATTTTCTCCCTAATGAGTGAAACTCATGAGTGGATGGAAAAAATTGCTAGGGTATAAAATAAATGCCAAAACTTGAAGGAAATGACATCATTTTTAATTATTTTGTGACAGAGTTTTTGCCAAGTTTGAGTTGAACTCTTAAACTTTGCCCTTGCAGAGCTTAGTTTTCCAACATTAAATTTTCTAAAGTCTCAATGAATTCATTTAAATGGATTTATTTTCATAAACAGGTATTGTATCAAACTAACAATGAGTTTAACCCTGCCAACATTTTATTCTCTTCTTGGCCCAAACTATTGTATTAACATCAAATTGTGCTTTTATTAAGGTTAACTATGTTCACCAAAGGATGAATTTATGATCTATATTCCAGTGGACAAGTTAGAATGTATCTCACTACGGATTTCATTAAACTACTATGGGAAGAAAATACCCATGCATGCATGCTTATATGGATCTCTCTGTTCTATGCAACCCAAGCAAAGCGGACAGATAAATGTGCAACAACACTTACAACATCGCACAATGCATAGAATTTTTTTAAGCCGAAGAAACCCTCACAGGAATAAAACTCTGGGATATTATTAATCTACAAACCAATGCTTATAATAATTGCCCTTAGGCTTTTGAATTTTTGGTGATTTCACGACCTCCCAGACAACCATAGCATTCTTGAATTAGCAGTCTTGGATATTACCTTCTCACACTATCTCTTATTTGGCTTAACTGGGCTACAGATATGATCTTCCCACCATTTTGTTTGCACCTTCCTCTCTTTCAGTCAGTCAGTCTTAGCTTACATGCAATGGACCCACACTCTCTCAACTCTCTCTTTTTTATGCCTTTTCTCCCAGATTCTATTATAACATATGTTGATTTTTTTATGCCTTTTCTCCTAGATTCTATTATAGCCCGTGTTGATTTTTTTGGGTAGCTGAGGTCAGTATTCCGAGCTACTCAACTTGTGACCCTAAAAGAAAAATTAAGAAGAATAAATTTAATTCAAATTTTCCTCTAGTTAAAGTCAGTCTAGCACAAGGAGATGTGCCCCTTGGGCACCTCATGACCACTATAAATACAAACTTGACCTCCATTTTTTTGGCATCAATTTAGATCACACAAAAATCATTTGTTTTTAGTTCACACGTGCGAAGGAGAGAGAGAAGAAGACATAAGTTTGACCAGTGTTGACCACTCTTTGACCAAAATTTCTGAGGCACTGTTTGCCTGAATTTCTGAAGCAGTTGACTGAGCTTTGTCGGGGAAGTTTGACCAAGTTTCCTGGGCAGTTGACCGAGTTTCTGGGCAGCTGCAGTAGGCCGAGTTTCAGCCCTGTTGACTGAGGTTGACCAAAATTCTTGGCAGCAGCAGTAAGGCCAAACTTTGCATGTGCGGATTCTGTAGTCAATTTGACTGGAAAATCAGATTGTGCTTTTGTTGAATTGAACAATTTCTCCTAAGAAAATATTGCTCGCTTTTTCCCAAGTTTGGGTTTTCACAGTGTAAAATTGTGTCTTGTTTGTGCACGACTGTCTCTTTATGATACTAATATCATTATTTCATTATTGTTGAGATTTTCTATGTATAGTTACTTAATGATGTATGTGACATAAGTGAACTTGGTTAAAGAAATCATTGGAAAGTGATTATCAGTTTAGAAGATCATATTCTCTATGAAGGAAGCTGATACCATGTTAAATAATCTAGGGAAAACATAATAAGGTGATTCTTCTTTACTATGATAACAATTTGTGAAGCATTTATACAATTTATCTTAACTTATTGTTCCATCCATTATTAGTGTGTGTGTTTACTTCATCAAACTGCTACCAAAAACAAAAGAGAGAAGAACACAAATATTTGGCTTTCTACCAAGGCCAAAACCTCTCCCTCTTTTAGAGGAAAGCCCACGCAAAATTCTTCTTATAGAGATTCTATTGACGAATACCAAAACCATGACCCTTGACACAATCTGCCTCTCCAAGACCAAGACATCGATCCTCTTCTTCATCGCTGCTGGGATCATCATCCTTGCTGCACCTCTGCCTCACTAAGATCTTCATTATTATTATTATTATTATTATTATTTTTTTGAATAAGACTACTCCTATATTGATACAAAATATTTTTACAAAGAGGCAGCGGCCTCAAGAGTTCTAGCCCTGGAAGGCGGCTTACTCACATTACAATTCTGAAAATTGACTCAAGAAAACTAGCAGAAGACCGACCAGAACCCGGACCATGACTGGTACATAGAGACAGTAACCACATTGTCCAAAAAAAGTAGACTAAACGAAGTACCGAAACTGCTTGACTGAGCTGATACATATGACCCGAACTGAAAACTTAGTCAAAAAACAACTAAACCTTTAGCCTTGAATAGACATGGAAACTGCAACAGAGAACGACAACCTGATTATGCATCTTGAGCAGTGGAAGGCACTTCTTCCACAATCCGACATCCAAAACTGGAGGAATCATCATCATCTGAGGGATGGCCCTCTTCTCTTGGCGAACCACCTTCAATCGGAACACTCGGACGCGCCAGAGTTGGCTTATCCTGGGAGGCAGAACCACTTGGGACTTTGTTCTGCTGGCTATGATACTGAGAGGTACCTGGCAACTCTTCCACCCTCGGCTCCGTAGTCGCATTTGGAGTTGCCGACACCAAGCCAACTGCGCCTTCGCTCAGCTGAATAGTAACCGAAGCAATGAAAGAGTGATTGCTAAGAGTGCAGGGGATTTGAAAGCGGGCTGTATGAGCATGAGAATGGAGGGAGTTTGACAGTAAGGCCTGGTTCCCCCGACCTCGACCATGACCTTGCCTGGTGGTTGGATGGCTTTCTGTGCTGAAACCTGATGAGCAAGAAGAAGTATCCGAGGAAGAGGAAGATGCCTGGCGAATGGGTCGACCATGGGAGCCTCCCCTTCTGCAGCCCATTCTTTGGTGCAGAATAGGCATGCTGATCAGAACAAAAGGAACAGTGCAAGCAGCAAATCTTTGCGGACCAGGAGAGACTGGAAGGGGGAGAGTAATCACGCTCGAAGGAGACCTAAAAAAGCAGGAGGACAAACGACAAATGAAAATGCTGGTAGGACTTTGGAAAACCAGGAGTTCCAGCTGAGAATCTACCCCGCGTTCCTGAGCGCAATGGGTCCTTGGATTAACCCAAGAGCAGAGCACTGCAGCTACGAGGAGACCAGACATTCGCAGAGGAGGAACAGAGTAGAATTGGAGGAGCACCATGAAATAAGAGTGAAGATGCCAGTATAGAATGTTGCGCTGCATTAACGCAGCAATGAATAAGCTTGCCGGGAGATTGAAGTCTGGCAGCGAGTGAGGCCAGATGGTGTTGAATGTGCTCCACACGCCGGCCCATCCCGCCATCTTCGTAGCCCTAACTGTATTGTTCACCCGCATCCGGGAGAGATCTTCATTATTGTTGACATCATTTTTGCACCATGATTGTCTCTTGAGATTGCCACACAAGTGAGCTCGGATTTTTCATTGAGATCATAATCATGACCTTGATTTTCATCCTTAATCAATGCACCAAGGGCTTCATTGCTTCTACACCATATTTGGATCATCACTGTACCCTAGCTAGAAACATCATCATGCTGACTGTGAGGAGCAGAGAATGTACTTTATGAAAAAAGTGCCAAGACAGTGAGGACAGTGATAGGATCAATGTGATGCTTCTTAAGCCGAGACAGTGAGACTGAGGCTATATGAAGACAGTAAGTATTCCGAGATTCTTTCCATTACATATATGCATTGACTGCCATGAATTAGGTTCACCAAAATTGTGATTACTTTCTTTCCTGCACTGAGATCTTACTTTCCATTTAAGCCGAGACTGTAATGATTACTGCTGCTCCTTATTATGCCGAGAATGTAATAGTGTGAGATCACCAAAATACACATATATATGCCTAGATCAAAACTACAGGGATATATGCGAGGGCTTTACAGTCACTATCACAGCTTATTGTGTCACCCGAAGTCATTGTTGTCCCATCCAAGATTATAGTGATCCGAGGACTGCACCTTATAGTCATGCGAAGGGTCTCAGAGATATGCCGAGATCCTGTCGTCACCCGGAGTTGTAGACTTGTCCAAGATTCCTCCTTCCTACTCCATATACTCGAGATCATGACTGCACCTAAAACGCAAACGAGGTGCAGTCAAACCCTACTGCGGCTCTGCTCCTATATGCGAAATTTTAGAGGCATGCGAGATTTTTTCTTCGTGTATTTTCACTGACCCTAGATGGGTATTTATAGTGGTTATGTCCATATATGCAAGCCAACATAAACTCATGAACCGTCGTGACTATTTTATTGAGCTGACGTTACTTCCATTTATTTAATTTAATTCATTTTCGAGTTGACATGAAGATCTTCATTATTTTTCTTGTAGACTTCAGTGTTCTTGCATTTGCAGAAGTGTTCTTGAATTTGGAGGATCGTTCTTGGTCTTGGAGGGCTATTACATTCAATTGAAGATTTGTATACATTTGAATGACACAGAATGTGAGTTCTGTGTGACTTAAAGAAAATGTGAGTTGAATATTTGTAATCATTTTTTCTTTGAAATGACTTCATGAATGCAAGGAGATCTATAGGATAGATGGGTTATCTTGCATGGGATAAAAGGGATTGACAAAATCCTTATAGAGAAGGGAATTCAGTGAACAGGTCTCCTTTAAACTCATGAGAAGGGACTCTTAAAAGTCCTCTCATCTCTATGTAGCAAGAAATGAGACAGATAAGAGATATATAAAAATTGGGAAAGGCAATCTCTGACATGCAGTAAAGAAGAAATATATTCATTAGATCTCATTTGGGATATCTAAGAAAGATGATATGAAAATAATCAACTACGTTCTTAATAAGCAAGATGTCAAGTGTCCTCGGGATATGGAAATTTCATTGTGCAACAATTTGAGGTCTTTATGCCAGATAAAGAAAGACAAGTTGAAAGGACTCAAATATGTGTGGAAAGGAAAGGGAAGGTTGACAAGACAAAACATTACTATATCACCAGAAGGGTGAAGGAATCTGAAGAAAGGATCAAGGAAAAGGGAGTAATAGATCTCCATTATGAATGAGATGGTTTCCCTCTCAAAAGGATCCTATTAGAAGTCCTTGCAGATATGATCATGGTAAGAAGATGCATCGTGGCATCATGGAAACAAGAGCTCGTATGAATCATGGAGAACATAGCTCTTGGGAATCTCATTGAATATCAAAGGAAAGGAATAATTCATCCAGGTCAAAGGGAACATTTTCCAGATAGGGACATTCTAGATGCTAAAGAGTCTCTGATAGAAACCTCAGCGGAGGATTCCCTAGTCTGGAAAGGCAGCAAGAGTTTTAATGAATATGGGGATCCCCTCGATTTTCATGAATACCACTGGTTAGGGGCTCTTTCGCCCTCTACCATTCTTGGAAATCGAGGCTAGGGTTGAAATTTCTCTGTGTTTTAGGGTTTGCAGTCTGATTAGCCTATATAAATTTGCATATACAATCCTCCTCATCGTTGAGCTTCCTGCCAATAAACAAGTGTCTTGATGGTCAATGAAAAAATTGTTCCTGGAGATGGTTTCAGAAGGACGAGATCATCCATCTGTTGCAGTTGTAGTTTTAGCATATTCGTTGTTTCTCTCCCTGTGTCGGGTGTCAGTTTCAGAAGTTGCGCTCGTATTGATTTAGAGACTTTGTTTTATGCATTGATTTTTTTTCGAGATTGGTCATCCTGTGACTTGTTCTCTAGTTGTGGTTCTCTATAGAATCTGTGTTTAATGGGCAATGAAGAGGGCCTTAGCTGCAAGAATTAATTTTATCCAGAGTAGAACAATATCGTATTCAAGAATTAATTTTAATTCAGAGAAGCGCAATACCCTATTCAGGATACCCTAGGATTTTGGGTATCAGATCTCATTGAAGTCGATAGATCATTTTGGGATATATGGATAGTAGAATAGAAAGATATTTTATGGGATTGAGTATATGCAATGGTAATGAAACGGAAGGATGAGTACCAATGAACAACCACATGGTGAAAGAGAAAAAATTGCGAGCCTGAATCTACAAAACCTAATTCAAAACCAGTAAAATATGAACCAGAAGGTTGTGGGAGTCCTCCATTCGTGAACTCTGAAGTTGCTACACTTTGTAAAGATGGTAAGATGGAGGGGGTGTTGGACATTTTGCATGTGACAGGGAAGAATAGGATATCAATTGAATTTAACATGTATGTTGATCTATTGCAAGCTTGTGCATAAATGAAAGCCTTGGAAGATGGCAGGTTAGTTCATAATCGAATTTTGTTATATGGGTTACAACAAAGTTTATATTTGAGATCCAAACTTTTGAATATGTATAATGTGTGTGAAACTATGACGGATGCATGAAAACTGTTTGACAAAATTTCTAAATGAAATGTACTCTTATTAAATTCAATGATTAGAGGGTATGCCAACAATGGATTTTGGGAAGAAGCCCTTGGGCTTTATTATGAGATGTCGAGACATGGATTGCAACCTGATGGGTATACATTTCCTTGTGCTCTCAAGGCATGTGCAAGCCTAGGCTCTTCTGATTTATGGTAGGGTAAAGAGATACATCACTGCGTAATTAGGTGTGGGTTAGAATCTGATTTGTTTGTGGGTAATGCCCTTGTGACGATGTATGCCAAATGCGGAAGTGTGGAGTATGCACGTCAAGTGTTTGAAAAAATGCCTCAGACATATGTCATCTCATGGAGTGCAATTATTGGTGGTTATGCACAGAATGGGGAGAAGGATAAGGCCTTGATATTGTTTCAACAGATGGAAATCCAAAGCGTGAAACCGGATGTGGTTACAATTGTTAGTATTCTGCCTTTGTGTGTGAGCCCGATGGATTTGCAGCAGGGTAAGGAAGTTCATGATTACATAAGAAGAGCTAAATTTTCACATAACCTTTTAGTGGGGAATTCTCTAATAGCTATGTATGCCAAATGCGGGAGCATAAATTATGCGTGCAATGTTTTTGATGGCATGTCCCAGAGAGATGTATTTTCATGGAATGCCATGATTGCCGATTATGTACAGAATGAATGTTGCGATGAAGCTTTGAATCTATTTTATGAAATGAAACTAACAAATGTAAAGCCTAATGTCATCACATGGAGTATGATAGTTGCATGATATGCCCAAAATGGGCATGGATTTGAGGCTTTGGAAGTTTTCTAGAAAATGCTATAGGCAGGGGTGAAATCTGATTATGTTTCCATTGCCAATGTTCTCCAGGCATGTGCTCATCTCGTAGCTTTACTATAGGGCAAGACCATTCATGATTTTGTACTAAAAAATGGACTTGATGAGGAGATTTTGGTGGTGGATGCCCTTATAACTATGTACACGAAATGCGGGAGTATAGGATATGCCCACAAATTGTTTGATGAAATGTTTGAAAGATATGTGATCTCATGGAATGAAATAATTAGAGGGTATGCAATGCATGGTTATGGTGAAGATGCTCTCAAACTCTTCTACAGAATGCAATAGGTAGACATACAGCCTGATCATATCACATTTGTTTTTGTTCTGTCAGCATGTAGCCATGCCGGGCTTGTAGACAAAGGATGGCAGTATTTTGATCGCATGAGTCAAGATTATCACATCAGACCCAGGGTCAAACACTATGCCTGCATGGTTGATCTTCTTGGTCGTGCTGGGCTTATTGATGAGGCTCAAAACCTAATAACTAGAACCTGATGTTGATGTCTGGGGAGCCTTGCTTGGTGCATGTAGAATTCATGGCAACATAGAGCTCGCAGAAAAGGTGGTTGGGCATCTTTTTAATTTAGAGCCAGAAAATAGTGGGTACCATGTTTTTATCTCAAACATTTATGCTGCAGCTGGCAGGTGGGATGATGTAACAAAGGTGAGAATAATGATGAAAAATAGAAGACTAAAAAAGTCACCAGGATGCAGCTTGATTGATGTACATAGGCAGATCAATAAATTTCTTGTAGGAGACAGATCACACCCTGAGTCTGATCAAATTTATGCAATGTTGGAGACCTTGTCTGGGAAAATGAAAGAAGCAGGGTATGTGCCTAACACAAATTTTGTGCTGCATGACGTTGAAGAAGATGTCAAAGAGCACATGCTTTACTGTCATAGCGAGAAGTTGGCCATTGTTTTTGGCCTTATCCACACAAGCCCCGAAACACTTATAAGGATCACAAAAAACCTTCGTGTGTGTGATGACTGCCACAGTGCAACAAAGCTTATAGCCAAGATTGCTAATCGAGAAATTATTGTGAGGTATGCAAATCGTTTCCATCATTCAAAGATGGGGTATGCCCATGTGGGGATTATTGGTGATGCCCTCTTAACGAACAATAAACATAACAGTTTCCACAACAAGAAACATGAAGACATTCTTTGGTTGACAAAGGGTCGTTGCAATTAGTAGCTGCTAGAGTAAGGTGTTTCGAGATGGAAGGCTCAATAATCTGTTAGTGCAAATTATTCTTTCATGCAGACATGCTTTGACATGCTTTGGTTGACAAAGGGTCATTGCAATTAGTAGTTACTAGAGTAAAGTGTTTTGAGATGGAGGGTTAAACAATCTGTTGATGCAAATTACTTTGAATTACAATTTTCCTATTGGACAAATTGTTATGAAGCACATCATTGAACTAAAAACACAGAGTAAAGGATGAAATGAGCCCAACCGGAAACATGCAACATGGAGAAACAAGCATCTACTAATTGTCTCACTATCTCTGAGGCTACTTGTTTCAGTGTTCACAGCAGGAACTGCGATATATTCTTTCAATAACCAATTTCATTTTGTTAGTATTGATTTCCTACATAGAAGCCCAACTCTGACTGTGAGCAGTCCAATATATGATGTTAGAAGATACAAATTCCAGATGATATCCTCTGGACCTTTCGTTCTTGGATTAAAAACTGGGTGGTAATCAAATAATTACCAATTTTTGTATTAGTTCTACTTTTTTGGTCCTCTTTTTTGGTTATGACAAGAAAGTTTGGAGACATTGGGAGTAACATAGCAGACAAGTGTCATTCTGGGTGGCCGTTTGGTGCAGTTGGTAGATTTCAAATACACTCCAGAATTTTAGATACAACGAATGTTTTGGAAATCTGGAGGCTTCAACTTGGATTGGTTTATGGCGGATGCATAGATGCAGAAAGATATCTTATTCCCAGGCTTTCTCAAGTTGAAGAAGCTGTGTAATTTGCAAAGAAAGAATGAATGGTATGGAAAATACTTCACTTGAAAGCCATCCCCATTTTAAATCATATTCGCATTATAAATTTATGTTTTTTTCTTGTTCTTGTTCTCCACAATTTCCAGTCCAATGATTGCAATAATTGAGTTTTTAACTGAATTGTTCTTTTTTAAAGAGGAACGTTTGGGCTTATAGTGGGGACTGGTTAATTTTTCTCTCCATCCATTTGTTATCAAGGTTGTTGGGACTTTCGCTAGTCTCAGATGCAAATTTTATTAGAGCCCACCTGTCAGGATTTGAACTTGAGTTATCTTCACAACAAGCAGTTGGACTTGCCACTAAACCTTAGCAGGATCGATAGATATCTGACTATTTTATATGTAGTTGTAGGTTATTTTTTGTATCCAATTGTACCAATTTTTTATTTCTATAAACTTACACAAAGGCAAACAATTGTTGGAATGTCTCTATTTGGCCACCAATGTTGTCCATAAGGTGTATTTTACAGAGCAATTGGCAATATTAAAATTTAATGTCAGATTATGTGCATATGGTTTTCTCGCCATGAATTGGCTACTAAGTACGAAAGTTTAAACACATTATTGATTATAGACCATATTCATGGTATGGCTCAAGTATCTTTTTCTTCATTTTTTTACCATGTTGCTACCCTCCAGCGCATAGGCAAGAATGAGATTGCTAGTATTTTTCCAACCAAAATCAACAATTAGCTCTCAAAAATCCCCAATGTAACAGGCTGCAGGCTTGCATATACTTGAGCCCCAATCTTTTATGTGTATCCTAGAAATTCTTGTGCAGTTGGGACAACTATTCAGATTGGAATGCCTCTTTTTAGGAGGAAATCAACTCGTAAGTGGTATCATCACAACATTACCTATTCTTATTGCTATAACTAATTGCTCCTTACTTGAACAAATACACTTAGGTGAAAATCATCTTACTGACACCCTACCTTTTTCCATTGAACAACTTTCCCGATTGTTTGTGTTAAATTTGAGCCACAATGAAATAGGTGGAAAAATACCACCAGAGATTGGAAAACTGGCTAATCTGACATACCTTAATTTAGAGTGGAATATATTCAATGGATCCATTCCTTCAACACTTGGTAGACTTCAAAAGTTGGAAAGATTGTATCTGGGCAAAAACAAGTTACAAGGAAATATCCCAACAAAAATTAGCAGGATACAAACATTAGGACTATTATCTCTGAGCCAAAACAAGTTCTATGGACAAATTCCTCACTCTTTGGGTCAACTGAAACAGCTAAGAGACCTCTACCTTGATCAAAACAATTTATCCGGAAACATATCCCCCAATATAGGAGATTGCCTGAGATTGGAGGTGTTGGACTTGGCTCACAACAGGTTCCATGGAAATATACCACGAACAGTTGTAGGTCTTCCAAATTTGCAATTCTTCTTCAACTTGTCCAACAATTTATTAGAAGGTCCCCTGCCTTTGGAAATTAGCAAAATTACCATGGTTCAACAAATAAATGTTGCTTTCAATCAGTTAACGGGTTCTATTCCAACTCAACTTCACCGCTGCACAAAAGTGCAATATCTCAATCTATCGTTGAACTCATTTGATGTCCCAATTCCTGATTCACTTGGGAAAATGGGATTTTAGGAGGACTTGGATTTCTCTGGCAACAATTTATCAGGCACAATACCAATGTCCCTAGAAAACCTTAAAATGCATCACCATATGAACTTCTCTTTCAATAAGTTGACGAGGGAAGTTCCCAAAGGCGGGATTTTCTAAAGACATAGGAGCAGAGCATTCATGGGATATCTCGGTCTGAGCAGACAATGGGTGCAATTTCCACCATGTCCATCACCTATTACCAATATTCACAATAATCATTGGCTTGTGAAAAGGGTAATAATTCCTTTTGGAATTTGTGTTGTTGTAATATGCATTTTATTCATTGGATTCTTCATTTGGCAACATGGCAAGGGACAGGTTTGAGGAGAGCTTTCCTCGAGATTACAGAAGCTATTCCTTGGAATTCAGGCCCTCCAAGAATTTCAGAGGAGGAAATTATTTCTACAACTAACCAACTCAGTAGTGCGAACTTGTTAGGAGTTGGTAGTTTCATATCAGTTTATAAAGGAGTTTTGATCAATGACACATTGGTTGCAATCAAGGTCCTCAATTTTCAAAATGAAGAGGCTCACTGAAGTTATATCAGTGAATGTAATGAGTTGGGAAAAGTTAGACGTCAGAATTTGATCAGAATCATTACATGTTGTTCAAAGCTTGATATCAAAGCTTTAGTATTTCCTTATTTGCAAAATGGCATATTGGAAAAGTGGTTATACCCTGGTGAAGATGTATTTCAATTGAGCTTCAATCAAAGACTACACATCGCCATAGACATAGCTCAAGGTTTGGCATATCTGCACCACCAATGTTTTGTGCAAGTGTTACATTGTGATTTAAAACCAAGTAATGTGATTTTAGGATATGACATGACAGGTTATATAACAGACTTTGGTATTGCAAGAATAATTTTTGCAAACGCTATGGATTCAGTGACTTCTTCACATACACTTAAAGGATCCATTAGTTACATTGCCCCAAGTATGACTTTTTGGCTAGTTATATGCATTCATGTCTTACTTTTTGTCATATTTATATATTTCTTATTTGTTAAAATGGTTTGAATCATTTCGCCCAATATGGATTGGGTGAAATCATTTTGTCAAAAAGAGATGTATATAGTTATGGAATAGTATTATTGGAGATTTTAACAAAGAAGAAACCAACCAACAACATATTTGTGGAGGGATTGAATCTTCCAAAATAGATAACCATTAATTTTCCAAATAAAATGGAAGTTGTTTACAATAGTCTATTGAGAAAACCCAATGATGACACAAATGAACTACCAATAAAAGCAGGGCTTGTTACTGAACTTATGAGTATTGGGCTTTTATGCACTAAAGAGCCTCCCAAAAAAGACCCAACATGATTGACATCATTGGAGGCTTAGAAAGAATTAGAGAAACTTGGCAGTCCTAGATATGTGTTTTCTTTAGTAATTTTTTGTATGCAGAAAAATTACTTTTTTTAAGGTGGAAAAACTTATAATAAATTAGTTGTGAACCACCTTTGAGGACAATGATCACTAACTCTTATGCGTGAATGTGAGTTGATTTATCATCATCATTCAAGAAAAATTAAGCTATACAAAATGACCAACTAGATATATAAAGAAAACATATTCTTAACCAACCAAAAACAATTTTAAATCTTACTCCAAAATCTATAAATAAAAATACTATAAAATTAAGTATACAAATATATATGTAATATATTTTTATAAATAGAAAATTCAATTGAGTTGTTTCAATAAACTTAAATTCAAGTTGAAATTTCCATTTTAATAAAGCATAGTACAAAACATGTTATAAAATAGTAAATTGCTCATTTAAACAAATGCCACTACAATGATCATGGCTCTATCAAAAAGTTTTTAGCATGATTCCCCAAAAAAAACAACTTCATATTGATTTGAATCACAAAAACAAAAATATTAGCACTTTTGAATAACAAGGATAACAATATGAGCACTTTGGTAACATTTTCTAAACACTGCAAATATATGTTAAATACAAAATTTTAATCAAAATCATATCTATCTATCTATCTATATATATAAAATAAATTTATGGTATTAAATATTTAAAAAATTATTTTAAATTACCATGCACAAGATAATAATGCATTTTAATTTTTATTTAGCTATACTTCATATTGGAATTGCTACATAGTATTTGTACATAATATACAAATATAAAAAAGAATAATAAATTTATTATATTAAATATTAAAAATATAACAAATTATTTTAAATTACAATAAACAAATATAATAATATATTTTAAACGTTATTCAGCTATATTTCATATTAGCATTCTACATACTATTTGTATTATAATATATTAATCTTTATTAAATATATAAACTAGAAATTCATGATTATATATATATTAAAAAATTTATGTATAAATTTTAAATATTTTTATAAATTTGAATATTTGAATCATTATTTTGTTTTTATTAGAAAAGAGTTACCTAAACTAAATAAGACTACTTTTTGAATATGAAAATATAATAAAAATTAATTATATACTTAGACAAAAGTAAACATACATACACTAAAACGTATCTATATCATTAAAACCTATTCCTATCTAAAACTAAAAAATGAATATCATGATTTTATTTTTATTTAAATAATTTTTAAATAATATATATATAACTTAATTTTGTTTTATAATAATATTTTAAAATATAGTAAAATAATTTGTAATAAATTAAGTTTTATAATAATTAAATAAAAATGTTACATTTTAATTTAATAGTGTTGAAAATTAATACTTATTAATATCCAAAATATAATTTTAATTTAAAATTCTTTATACTATAAACTTATTTTCAAGTATTTATTTAACAATGTAACTCTCACAAAGTTTCCAAATTCCCTAAAAAGTTCCAAACAAAGGGATGCTTCCTTCATGTTCCCAACTTACCAAAAAGAGGAGCGGTTCCTGTACAACTATGTTCATTGCTCATCAAATTGTCACGATTATTGGAAGCATCCCTAACTTTAAATATATCTTTCAATTATAATTATAAACGATGTTTAAATGTTTAATATTTTCATATTGCTTGAATATCTTGGTAGGCATCTCTATTTTGGAATAAGGCTTCCAGAATTTTTGTATTTTTGGATTAAAAAAATTAAGTGAATATGTGATCTAAAGTTCTCAGCAATAGAAAGTCTCTACGTCTTGTTAGTAAACAAAATATTTAAACTCAATAGGTGTTTTTATGCCATGATTTGTGCAAACATTAATCTCTCATAGCTTGAGAGAAGTGGTAGAGAAAAGATTAATCTCTCCTACCTTGACAGAAGTGGTGGTCAAGATCAACACATACAAGAACTTTGTGGTGGAATATTATCAAAACTAATAGAGGGATATGCAAGAGTGTACAGTAAGAACATTGACAAACACGCCCACTGAAGCTTGCAACATTGTTTATAGGAAGAGAAAATTATGTTTCTTTTTCCAAACATCTAAGTTAGTATATTATAGTTTAATGAATATGTTTTCCTATTATCATATATGGTTTCATACTTTAACAAAAAATTCACCAAGACTTCACAATGTTTTATTATTCAGTGAAAGATTTGGTAAGATCTTACAAGATTTTATAATTCAGTGAAAGATTCGCCATGATTTTCAAGATAATATAATCTGGTGAGAGATTCGCCAAAAAAATTAGATATACATATTATATTATTGATAAAATCGCCTTCCATTTTTCCTATGTATCATGGGGATTCGCCCATTTATTATACATATAAATTTTAGGGGGTTCTTAAAATTTTCCCTGTTGGACACTCCGGATAGGAGAGGTGATGGACACAGGTACTATTCTAGTTCTTGCTCAGATAGGCACTATGATTGTCATCGTTATCATCTGTGCAGGATGAGTGATAGGGGATACTTTCCATATGAGTTTAAGAAAGCAAATCCACCTACTTTTGATGGAGAGATGAAGAAATCGCAAGATGCAGAGGCATGGTTGCTTGGCATGAGGAAGTTCTTCAGGTTGCATGACTATTCAAAGAACATGAAAGCCGAAGTAGCTACATTCAGTCTCAAAGGTAAAGTAGACATTTGGTGGGAAGATGTGAAGAATGACAAATGTATTCATGAGGAGGACTTGACTTGGAGTGAGTTCGAGAGGTTATTCATGAAGAAGTATCTGTTGGAGAGACACTTTGATGACAAGGCAAAGTAATTATATGAGCTAAAGATGGGATCAATGACAAATGAGGAGTACACTAGCAAGTTCTTGGAGCTACTGAGGTATGTTCCTTACCTCACGGAGGAGACAACTAAGATTCAGAGGTTCATTAATGGATTACCGGTTGCATTCAAAGACGTGATTGAGTTCGATGAGCCTAGATCATTGGAGGAAACCATCTAAAAGCTAAGGCATTGCTATGAACAATCGAAGCACAGATCTGAGACTAAGCGGGACTGGAAAGGTAATGCAAAGAACAAAGGAAAATGGGACAAGAAGTGAGCAAGACCTTAGGGTATAGGCAATAAAGAGAACATAGCACCATTTAAGAAGTTCAGTGCATTTGATAGAGGACAGGGACATTGATCTGAGGAGAAGAATAAGGAGCCTGTGTGTTGTTGGACGTGTAGAGGGGATCATTGTAGGAGAAATTGTCCACAGTATCAAGGTGGTAGACCTCATATATATAGTGCGCAGGAGGCAAATACTGTTGGGGATGTCGGTCAAAGCGTTCCTCGTATTTATGCAGCATTGGATAACAAACAGGGAGAGCATTAGGCATCTATCATTGAGTTGGACAATAAGCTTTGTGATCAAGTTATTTCTATTTTGATTGACCCTGGATCTAATTATAGCTATGTTAGTCCTGAATTGGTGGATAAGTGTGGTTTGAGTAAGGAATTGCATGCAAAATCTTGGTTAGTGCAGTTGGATATAGGTACAAAGAAGCAAGTTCACCATTGGGTAAGAGCTTGTGTATTTGATTTGAATGGTATGCCTATCGCACCACATTTGAATGTATTACCATTGGGATCATATAGTATGTTATTGGGCATGGATTGGTTGTACCTTCATAGAACCAAGGTGGATTGTTATGGAAAATCCATTGAGTGCTTGGATGACAATGGGGAACAAAGAGTTTTGCGAGGTAAGAAGAAAGAAACATTAGTTAGAATGGTGACAGTTATGCACGCCAAGCGTAGTCACAGGAAAGGGTGTATGTTATTCGTAGTGCACATTTCTAGTGACAAAGGTAAGGAGGTTGAGGATGCTGATGTTTTGAGTAGGTACCCATTTCTACAGCAGTTCCATGATATATTACCTGAGCATCTTTCAGAGTTTCCACCTTATAGGGAGGTAGAATTTTCCATTGAGTTGGTGCTAGGGGTAGCTCCGACATCAAAGGCACCTTACAAGATGAGCACACCTGAGTTGGTAGAGTTAAAGTTGCAGTTGAAGGAAATGTTGGACAAGAGATATATTAGTCCAAGTGTATCATCTTGGGGCGCACTGATATTTTTTGTGAAGAAGAAAGATGGTACTCTCAAATTATGCTTTGACTACAAGTAGTTGAACAAAGTGACCATCAAGAACAGGTATTTGTTACTGAGGATTGATGACTTGTTCGATCAGTTGAAGGGAACAACAATGTTCTCAAAGATTGATTTGAGATCTGTATATCACCAGGTATGCAACAAAAAGGACGACATTTGTAAGACAGCCTTTCGGACCAGGTATGGGCATTATGAGTTTGTTGTAGTTCCATTTGGTTTGAATAATGCTCCAGCTACTTTTATGTGTGTGATGAATAGTGTGTTGCGTCCGTATTTGGATAAGTTTGTTATTGTGTTCATCGATGATATATTGGTATATTCTAAAAATGAGGAAGAGCATGTTGAACATTTAGTAGCAGTGTTGAGGTTGTTGAGAGAGCATCAATTTCATGCTAAGCTCAACAAGTGTAGTTTCTTTTAGACTGAGGTACACTAATTGGGAAATGTTGTCTCCAAGGAGGGCATTACAGTAGATCCAGAAAAGATAAGAGCTATCATGGAGTGGGCGGCTCCTAGAAACGCGGATGAGTTGAGATTTTCATGGGGTTGGAAGGCTATTATAGGAGGTTCATTAGGAAATTCTCACATATTGCTTATCGTATCACATCATTGCAAAGAAAAGGTAAGAAGTTTGAATGGAAAGAGGAGTGTGAGGCTAGTTTTGAGAAGCTCAAGCAGTTTTTGACACATGCACCAATGTTAAAGATTGCAGATTCAGACAAAGAGTTTGTGGTATGCACATATACTTGCAAGAAAGGACTTGGTGGAGTTCTTGTGCCGGATGGACAGGTGGTATGCAATGAGTCACAAAAGTTGAATGAGCATGAGCATAACTATCCCACACATGATCTTTAGTTGGTAGTGATCATACATGCATTGAAGATGTGGAGGCATTATCTTATGGGCAGGAGGTTTGTGTTGATGAGTGATCACAGTGGGTTACGGTATCTATTTGACCAACTGAACCTAAATGGCAGGTAGGCTCGGTGGTTGGCCACGATCAACAAGTTCGATTTTGAGATTAGGTATATCAAAGGTAAAGAGAATAGGATGGCAGATGCTCTTAGGAGGTGGGTATATGTAAATTACTTAGCAACTATGAGCTCCTATGGGACAGACTTACAGGATAGGATCTTGTAATTTGGTCAGAAGGATGACAAGTATACAGAGATTATGCACAAGCTACAACATATTACAAGTGGTAATACAGGTATAAGTGCATGTGATGGTACAGGTACAGGTATAGGTGGTAGTACATGTACAGGGAGTAGCACAGGTACAGGTGCAGGTGCATCAGATGTGGACTATTTCCTTACAACATATGGATTGGTTAGATTCATAAACAGGATATATGTGTCAAACAGTAGTGAGTTCAAGAAGGTGATCTTGAGGGTGTTTCATGTGAAACCTTATTCAGGTCACCTAGGCTATTAGAAGACATTGACCGCAGTGAAGAGATTTAATTATCAGCCGAACCTGAAGAGGGATGTAGCAGAGTTTGTGGCTAGGTGTTTCGATTGTTAGCATGTGAAGGTAGAGTGTAACTATCCTAGTGGACTGCTACAACCGATTGCGATTCCAAAGTGGAAATGTTAGGTCATTTCCATGGAGTTCATCATTGGTTTGTTGAGGACAGTGAGACAACATGATTCCATCATGGTTGTTGTGGATAGTTTGACAAAGGTTGTGCACTGCATTCCAGTGAAGTCCACATTATCAGCTAGTGATGTAGCACATGTATTCATCAGATATGTGGCCAGACTGCATGGTGTTTGAAGAAGATTGTGCCAGATATGGATGCTAATTTCACTTCCAAGTTTTGGAAGCGGTTGTTTGCAGGTTTAGGCACAGAGTTGGCCTTCGGTACAACTTATCATCCACAGACTGGATAGACAGACAAAGAGGGTCAACATGATATTGGATGTTGAGGATATATGCGATGCATCAACAACGAAAGTGGGAAGAGTATCTTCCGCTGGTAAAGTTCGCTTACAAAAATGGGTATCAAGAATCTTTGAGGATGAGTTTGTTTGAGGCATTGTATGGGTGGAGTTGCAATACTCCCATTAGTTGGAGTGATCCAGTTAACAAGGTGTTGATTGGACTAGACATGTTGGCAGACATGGAACGGGAAATGCAGGTAATCAAGAAGAATTTGAAGGCAACAAAGGATAGGCAGAAGATTTATGTAGATTGGAACATGTTGTTCAAGGATTTCTAGGTTGGGGAACAAGTGTACTTGCGCATCAAACCAAAGAAGAGCTCCGTACGGATTGGATCATGTCCCAAGCTGGCACCCCGGTTGTATGGACCCTTCAACATTATTGAGAGGATTGGGCCAGTAACCTATCGAATTGCATTGCCTCTGACAATGAAAGTCCATGATGTTTTCCATGTGTCATTGCTTAAGAAGTATTTTAAAGATGTTGATCATGTGATTGACTGGTCTATATTGCAGGTGGAACTAGATGGAGAATTCCAGCCGGAGCCTCAGTGTATATTGCAGAAAAAGGTGCTCATGCTCCAAAACTGAGCAATCGAGTAGGTTAAGGTGCAATGGAAGCACTTTGGGCCCAATGAAGTTACATGGGAGATGGCGGATCAGATGAGGGCTATGTATCCTTCCTTGTTTGTCGGTTGAGGCAAAGCAGTTTTAATATGGTATTTTGGTATATGTCTTGGTATATGTTTTGGTACATGTTTTGGTGATGATTGGTATACGTACATATGTATATGGATGTAAATACCACCATGAGCTATGTTATAAAGCTCCAATAAGTTGTATGGGTGTCATCTCATTATGGTATTATGTTTTCATGTTGGTTTGCTTCTCATCAGGTTGATCATTGTAAATACTACAACGAGATAATTTATAAAGCTCCATCGAAAGTATGTTTTGCTCAGAGCAGTCTTATGGTTATAGGTGTTTTTGAACACTGAGGACGATGTTCCCCCAAGGGGGAGGTTTCTGTAATAGCCTTGGTGAAAATTCCATGTAATAAAGATAATAAAGGAAAAATAATAACCACGGTTGATGGGACACTTATTCCAAGCTAAATGTTGGGAAAGACATCCTAATGTGGGTGTTCATTTAGTTATTAATGGCTAAGGAAATTGGCAAAGGCAATGGCTAAGGCTTTGGAAAGGAAAATGTCATTTTCGACACATTTATTTATGAAAATAATGGAAATTAGGGAAAAGGGAGGTGAAAGGTCACAGGTTGCATGTGAGGAGGAAATTGAAGGAAAATAATGGAAAATGAAGAAAATAGAGGCCTAATTGATAAAAATTCTTCTGAGGATCAATTAGTAACCTTTTGTCAGTTTATATTTTGGAGTTCTCTCATTTCCTCTCTCTCTCTCTCACTCTTGGACACTTAGATTTTTCTTGGAGCACTCTTGGAGGGTGTGGAATACTTGGAGTTTTGGAGCAAGAAGACAAAGGAAGAGCAGGAAAGTGCAAGAGGACATTGGGATCAATAGCTATAGCGGGTTTGGCTTGCATGTATGTTTTCCTACATGCATGTATGGAATATGCATGTGGTTTATTGGTCATGACCTGTCACTTGCATGGAGGATTGCTTGGATTGATAGTGGATTTTCCTAGCCTTCCTATTTCTTGGATATCCATGGTGTTGTGGGTTCATTTGCTTTATTTTCTTGTTGGTTCTCATGTTTCCTTAGTTTGGGTCGAGTTACTAGTTCCTGGAGCCTTGGTTGGACAAATGCTCTGGAGCCATGTAACAACATGGGTTGAGTTATTAGTCCTAGAGCCTTGGTTCGGAAAATGCTCTAGAGCCCTTAGTGGGTTGAGTTACTAGTCCTGGAGCCTTTGTTGGAAAAACACCTTGGAGCCCAGTAGCAGTTGTGGGTTGAGTTACTAGTCCTCGAACCTTGGTTGGAAAAAACGCTCTAGAGGCCTAGAAGTCTTGGATAGAGACCAATCTAGTGATGGTTTGGTGATGTCCTAATGTTAGGTGGAACCATTGTTTGATGGGTTGAGTTGGTTGGCCTCTGGAAGCCCTGGATGGTTATTGATGTGTTTTATGAGATCCCACATTCATGCTTGGAATATGGCATGGGGGTGACTGGCTGAAGAGAGTTTTGGCTCAGCCATGTACGGTCGGCTGGTTCGTGGAAGTCCCACAACTGGTTGGTCTCTGCATAAATAATATGAGGTTATTGCTCCTAGTTATTTTACGATTATTATATTGGTTATATGTGGATCATATAGTGTTGGAAATAATACTGAGAGAGGGGGTGAATCAGTATTATCAGATCAATAATTTCATTTTCAAAACTGATTTGTATACGCTACTTCAGCTTAGTGAACTAGCGTGTATACGCAACTGTACTTAATGCAACCAACGTATATGCAGAGATCTGTTGATTTACCCAAATTATCATGCATTGAACTTTAACCAGTATATCAGGAATTCATTAGACAGTGCAGTAAAAACAGAATAAAGCATCACACATAAGCAACACACATGAACACCAAGATATAAGGTGGAAACCCAATGTGGGTGAAAACCACCTGCTGTAGTCGTCTCTATCTTCTTTTAATAATAAGAAAATTCTATTTACAATTTTTGTACTGGTGCAGTCTTATACTAGTACGCAGGCTTCTACCTGTAGAAGGCTACAACCTTCTCTCGTTCTCCAACTTCTATTGGAAGGGAGATACAACCCCCTAGCTCTTGCACTAGCTGATATGTTTACTAGTACATAGGTGCCGGCCTACAGAAGGCTACAACCTTCTCTTTTCTTCCAGGGACCACGTTTCATAAATTTTCAGACTGGATCCATCAACAACATCATTCAATCATGAAATATATCTGCATCAACCAATCTCCTTGTGAACCAACCACAACCGAATCGATCAACCACTTTGACAACCCATTAATCTGATTATTTAGAATGTTGTCACCAGAATACAGTCACCAGAACTCAAGCCAGAACCCTGAACACTGCAACAACAAACAGAAGCAACTAAAACATATTTTATAAGGTATACACTACTTCCATGTGTCGAACCTGGGTGAATACGCGCTTTCCTCAAAGTGAATACGTTGCTTGGATATGCAGAACCAGTGTGTATATGCTTCTTTTCTAAAGTGAACCTACGTACAGATTTGTAAATGATGATTTAAACATTACAACTATTCCAGACTTCAGTCATACCCAGATCATCATATTTACAGACTACAACATGGGTCAGTTATTCAGATACATGATCAAACCAGATAAAAATAATTCACTTCAAGCCTTAAGATCTTGATACATGGTTAGATATTATCCTTCATCAAATGCTAAGGTTCATCCTTGGTTCAGATCAAGCACAGCACCATAAGCCAATAACCTGCATATTAGATCTCACCCTTCATCAGATATTCGATACTTGCACACCTTGGCCTAATGACCTTCTCCTCCTTTTATATTTTTAGGCCTTTCTCTATACTATGGACCAAAACCACTTAGGACCAATACCTTGGACCGAATACTTAGGGTCAATACCTTGGACCAGATACCTTGGACCAATACCATGGATCAAAATACCATGGACCAAATACTTTGGACCAAAAATTTAGTTTTCCAAGGTATACACGCTTTTCCTTCTGTGAAAGTGCGTGTGTACGTATACACGACTTGTATACAGTGAACCTGCGTGTATACGCAGCTTGGTCAATGGTGAACCTGCGTATACCTCTCTTTCTTCATTCTGTGAAGACTGATCTATAATTCTTTGTTGTTTACCTGCTATACTGTGATCTTTCATCTGAGTGAGTTGCCTTCTGAACTGATTCCTTGAAGCTGCCTTGCATTTCATCACATCTGTAAACACTACTGTCATGCATTCTGTCACATCTGATATCTCTTCTGTAGATTCATCTAGTTACCATATACAAGTGAGTTGTTCTGCTACAAGTGGGTTGCCATCAAGTACAACACATACATCATAATGCCAACAATCTCCCCCTTTGGACTTGATGGCAACAACCACACCAAGTCACTCTCCCCCTTTGACATCAAGGGCAAAGGGTCATGCTCCCCCTGAGTGCATGCTGAATTCTCTGATATGCTGAAGTGTGTTGATTGAGCTCCCATGATCGAGTCCATGCTCCCCCTGAGCATAAGCAAAGTCTGCAAAAAGATGTTCTAAAAGAAGAACATGACTCTATACATACATCACAAATGACCTTCCTATCACCAATGACTCATACATACATCCATCTCCCAACCAAGTGGGGATATACCAAATTTGACTCATCTACCCAACCAAGTGGGGATATATCAATTGTTTATACATGTCAAAAACAAGAAACATTACATCATCCATCCCATGCATAGTGGGGTTAAAAATTAGGTCTTTGCATGACCGTTACATTAAAAGATATACATGACATATATAACAGAGACCAAATATCTTAAACAAGACCATGATAGTCATCAGCAACTATCATATGATTTGGATCATCAGCAGCATCTGTCAATAGCATCCAGACCAGCAACCTGTATATGTCCATCATTAGTTCCCAAAATGTCATCAACCATGTTCTCCCCTTGAACCTGTTCCACCTGTTCACTGTCAGGTATCAAAGCATCATCATCAATCAGATATACATCAAGCTATCAACAACTTTATGAGGAGAAATATATTTCCACATGTTATCAGCAGATTGAAACCATCATCAAACATAGCAGATAATTGACAAAACAATAGCAGACCCCTTTTTTCTGAGTCTCGCCCACTGCTTTTCTTTAAACCAACATATATGCCATTGTGCCCACAAAAACCTGCGTATGTATGCGACTACGCTTTATGAAACTCGCGTATAACCACCTTTCTCTAAAGAAAATAGGTTTTAACAGCAGGATGATGCAGCAACTACTCCTAGCTTTTGCCTGAGATATTCAAATGTCTCTCTGGGCAGTGGTTTAGTGAATATATCAACAACCTATTCTTTGGAGGGAACATACTCCAATTTGACCTTTTGTTCAAGCACTTGTTCACGTAGAAAATGATATTTGATGGGTATGTGCTTGGTCTTGGAGTGCATGACTGGATTCTTTGAAATACTGATGGCACTTGTATTATCACATAGAATGGAGATGGGTGGAGTACATCACTTGTATTATCTGAAAGTCTTGCAAGGTTTGCATCATCCAAAGTAGTTATGTGCAGCAAGATGTAGAAGCCACGTATTCTGCTTCAGCTGTAGATAATGCAATTAAACTTTATTTCTTGCTGAACTAAGACACTAACCTGGAACCCATATAGAATGCACCACCACTAGTGCTTTTTCTATCATCAACACTTCCTGCTCAATCTGCATCTGTATATGCATGAAGTGTAAGATCTGTATCTCTAGGATACCATAAACCAAAGTTCTGTGTTCCTTGAAGATATTTGAAAATCCTTTTGACTGCCTGAAGGTGTGATTCCTTTGGATTTGCTTGGAATCTTCCAACTATTCCCACTGCATGCATGATGTCCGATCGAGTACCTGTTAGATAAAGCAAATTGCCAGTCATGCATCTGTAAGTTGGTTGATGTACTATTGCTGATTCATCATTTGAGCTAAGACTACATCCTGTTACCATTGGGGTACATACAGGTCTAGAATCTTCCATGCCATACTTTTTAAGGATCTGTTTGAGATATTTGGTTTGTGAGAGAAAAATACCATCTTTATTTTGTTGAACTTGTAGACCAAGAAAGTAGGTAAGCTCACCAAGCAAGGACATTTCAAATTCTTGTTGCATTACTGAAGCAAAATTCGAACTCATGGATTATTCATTACTACCAAAAATGATATCATCAACATACACAACAATTATTAGCAATTTATCAGTGTCCATCTTTGTATATAGATTTCTATCTGCTGACCCCTTTGAAAAACCTTATTGGTGAAGATATTTGTCAAGACAGTAATACCATGCCCTTGGAGCCTGTTTTAGACGATAGAGATCTTTTCAGAGTTTGCATACAAGTTTTGCCTCATTTCCAAGAATGAATCCTTGTGGTTGTTCAATATAGACTTCTTCTTCTAAGTCTCCATTAAGAGAGGTAGATTTTACGTCCATTTGGTATACTTTGAATTTCTGAAAACTAGAAAGAGCAAGAAACATTCTTATAGCTTCAAGTCTAGTAACAGGTGCAAAATTTTCTTCAAAATCTATACCTTCCTATTGAGCATATCCTTTACAAACAATTCTGACCTTGTTTCTAATAACTTCTCCATTTTCGTTTAGCTTGTTTTTGAATATCCATTTAGTTCCTATGATATTCTTATCATGAGGTCTAGAAACTAATTCCCAAGTATTATTCTTTTCAATTTGCTCAAGTTCTTCATTCATGGCCTTGACCCAACATTCATATCTGCATGCTTCATTTACATTTTGGGGTTCAGTGGAAGATAGTAATGCTAAATAGCTTGAGGCTTCGGCAATGGTTCTTCTTGTCTGCACACCTGCCCCTTTTTCCCCCAAAATATGAGTTTCTGGATGATTTTTCTGAACATACCTGGACAAAGTCTTTTCTTCTATCGTTATCTCTTCTTCTGGTGCTTCATTGGTTTCTTCTTCAGAATCAGTGTGATTTGATGTGGGAAAATGATCCTCATCTTCTTCATTGTCATAATATTTGGTTTTGATCTGTTTTGGATTTTTGCATGCTTCATCAACCACAACATCAATACTTTCAATAATTTTCCCAAGTATTTTATTATAACATTTATATCCTTTACTTCAGGAGGAGTAGCCAAGAATAATACCTTCATCTACTCTGGGTTCAAACTTACCAAGTTTTTCATCAATCCTTTTGATGTAACATTTGCTTCCAAAAACTTTGAAGTATTTTATAGTAGGAGTCTTACTATACCAAAGTTCATGTGGAGCTTGAGTGTTGTTTACTTGAACATTTGCTTAGTTGAGAATAGTCATGGCGGCGAATGCAGCTTCACCCCCGAAGGTTGCAGGAGTTCCAGATTTATCTAGCATAACATGAGCCATTTTTCAAACAGTTATGTTTATCCTTTCTACCACTCCATTTTGTTGAGGAGTCCTTGCGGTGGAGAACTGCCTTTTTATTCCATGTTGTTCACAAAAGTCAAAGAATTCATCCGAGGTAAATTCCCCTCCTCGATCAGATCTGAGGCATTTGATTTTGAGATTTGATTCATTTTCAACCAAAGCTTTGAAGGCTTTGAACTTTTCAAATGCGTCATCTTTATGCTTTAGAAGACCTGTCCAACACATTTTGCAAAAATCATCAATGAACAATATAAAGTATTCTTCTCCACAAGGTGAGTTTTTCCTTGATGGTCCACATATATCAATATGAACAAGCTCAAGAGGCTTACTAGCTGATCCTTCCTTTTTGAAGAAGTGAGATTTGGTTTTCTTACCGAATTGACATGATTTTCATATAGTATTTTCAGGAATGTTGATATCTGGAAGATCACGAACAACCTGGAATCTGCATGCTTTTCTTATTTTAGAAAAGTTTAGATGTCCCAATCTTCTGTGCCATAGCCAGTTTTCATCATTTTTGCTTAGATAGAATTGTTGTTGTCCTCCCTTGAGTATGTATAGGTTGTTTGGAGTTCTTGTACCTTTGATCATGGTTTCTCTTGTATCAAGCTCACGAATAAAACATCAATTTGATCAAAACACTACTTAATTTCCTTGATCACACATTTGACTAACACTCAACAGGTTACGATTTAAGCCATCAGCATACATAACATTCCCAGCTTTAACTTTTTCTTTCAAGAAAATAGAGCCTTTACCTTTTATGACAGCAGGAGTTTCGTTTCCAAATGAGACACTTTTTTCATTTTCTAAGGCATTATATGAGTGTAGTTTTTCTTTGTCACCTGTCATGTGTTTTGAGCATCCACTGTTAATGTACCACTGGTTTTCTTGTCCTTGTACATACAAGGCTATACCACATCTTTCTGTTTGCGGTTCTTTCTTTCTCCATATTTTGGGATTTAATGGAGTTTGCTCCTTTTGAGATATTTGTCGAAATTTACTCTTGCATTCAGATTCTTCATGGCCAAAGTTGTTACAGATTGAGCATTCTATTTCATTTTCAAGAAGAGAAAAGTTATTATAGAAACTTTTCTTGATCCCTGTCACATTCCTTTTACTTCGTGCTTCTCTAGTCATGATGGTTTTGTAAGCAACACATTGAGCAGCTTTGTGTCCAAAATTATGACATGAGAAACATTGACCATTAAAGAAGTTCCTGCGATTATCAAATCTACTGACCTGGTGATTGTAGTTTTTATTGATATTCATCTTTGAAGCAAATTGTGTACGATTTACCTGAGGTTGGTTGTGGCTTCTGTTCATCCTTGAAGTAAATTGAGCCTGATTTACCTGGTGATCTGCTTTATGCCTTTGCTGATGATCGTCAAATTGTCCATTGCTTTTTGCTGCATCAAGATAGCTTTTAGTGGAGGTTGACGGTGTTTGTGATTGAGATGCTTCTTCAGTATATCCAAGTCCTGTCTTTATCAGAGGAGAACGCTGCAATTTGTTAATTTCATTTAAGGTTTCTGATCCTTTAGCAAATCTAAGATTGAGAGCTTTCATTTTCTCAAGATCCTTTCTTAGACCCACAATTTCACATTCTAGTTTTTCATCGTGTTTTTCTCTTTCAGCAAGTTGGTATATCAAGGTATCTATAATCATATTCTTTTCTTCTAAACAGATTTTGAGTTTAGAGATTTCTTCATAAAGGTAATCTTCATCTAAAGCATCCAAGAAATCATCATCTTCATAAGCCATCGGAAATCTATAGTTATTACTATTTTCATCTTCATCACTATTCGATAAACCATTGCTATCTTCATGAGTATAGTAGCTATTTTTTCTTACACTTTGTTTTCTATTCCATTTTGTAGATTCCTTCCTTTATCATTTTTATCTTTATGAGGACATTTGGCAGCATAATGACCAACTCTACCACAGGCAAAACATTTGAAAGTTAGTTTACCTCTGAATCTTACAGAACCCCGTTGAAGCTTCTTGACAAAGTTTTCTTCCTCTTCTTCTTCTGAAATATGTCATGATTCATTGAGTTCTTCTTTTCCTTTTGCTGAAGCTTTGAATGCAGCTTCTCTCATATCTGAAGAACCTCCTTTTCTCATCTCAAAGGCAGTTAAGATTCCGTGAAGCTGTGTCATAATAATAGTCTGTGGATCCTGCTTTTATTCTGTGGCAGATACTTTTGATTCAAATTTAGCAGACAAGGATCTTAAAACTTTTTCAACTAAGGTAACTTCCTTTATCTTTTCACCCAGATTCTTCATGCAATTAACAACCTCATCTTTACGTAAGAAGTAACTAGTTATACTTTCATCATTGTGCATATTGAGAGTTTCATATTGAATTCTGAGAGTTTGCAGTTTAGCACGTTTTACCTGAGAGTCTCATTTGTAGCTTAGAACGATTTTGTCCCATATTTCTTTGGCTGATTTGAGCTGCATAACTTTGACAAAATCTGATTGTGACAGACTTCCCAATAATGTATTGACAGCCTTGGCATTGGTTTCATATTGCTTTTTACCTTCCGTATCTGTAGGAATCGTTGATGGAAATGTATATACTCCTTCCACGATTTCCCAGACATCTATTCCAACTGATTGAAGATAGGTTGTGGTTCTTACCTTCCAATAAACAAAGTTGCTCCCATCAAAGATTGGCGGTTTGATGGATCCCCTGCTTTCTTGATTACTCATGATGCTGGATCTTCCTTCAAGCGATCAAGCTTCTTCTGAAGGACCTGCTCTGATACCAATTGTTGGAAATAATACTGAGGGGGGGGGGGTGAATCAGTATTATCAGATTTGTATACGCTACTTTAGCTTAGTGAACTAGTGTGTATACGCAACTATACTTAATGCAACCAGCATATATGCAGAGATCTGTTGATTTACCCAAATTATCATGCATTGAACTTTAACCAGTATATCAGGAATTCATTAGATAGTGCAGTAAAAACAGAATAAAGCATCACACATAAGCAACACACATGAACACCAAGATATAAGGTGGAAACCCAATGTGGGTGAAAACCACCTGCTACAGTCATCTCTATCTTCTTTTAATAATAAGAAAATTATGTTTACAATTTTTGTACTGGTGCAGTCTTATACCAGTACGCAGGCTTCTACCTGCAGAAGGCTACAACCTTCTCTCATTCTCCAGCTTCTACTAGAAGGGAGCTACAACCCCCTAGCTCTTGTACTAGCTGATATGTTTACTAGTACGTAGGTGCCGACCTACAGAAGGCTACAACCTTCTCTTTTATTCCAAGGACCATGTTTCATAAATTTTCAAATTGGATCCATCAACAACATCATTCAATCATGAAATATATCTACATCGACCAATCTCCTTTTGAACCAACCACAATCAAATCGATCAACCACTTTGACAACCCATTAATCTGATTATTCAGAATGTTGTCATCAGAATACAGTCACCAGAACTCAAGCCAGAACCCAGAACACTGCAACAGCAAACAGAAGCAACTAAAACATATTTTATAAGGTATACACTACTTCCATGTGTCGAACCTGTGTGCATACGCACTTTCCTCAAAGCGAACCAGCGTACAGATCTGCAAATCAAATTTATGATGTATACGCTGCTTGGATATGTAGAACCAGCGTGTATACACTTCTTTTCTAAAGTGAACCTACGTACAGATCTGTAAATGATGATTTAAACATTACAACTATTCCAGACTTCAGTCATACCCAGATCATCATATTTACATACTACAACATGCATTAGTTATTTAGATACATGATCAAACCACATAAAAATAATTCACTTCAAGCCTTAAGATCTTGATACATCATTAGATCTTATCCTCCATCAAACGCTAAGGTTCATCCTTGGTTCCGATCAAGCATAGCATCATAAGCCAATAACCTGCATATTAGATCTCACACTTCATCAGATATTCGATACTTTCACACCTTGGCCTAATGATCTTCTCCTCCTTTTATAGTTTTAGGCCTTTCTCAATACCATGGACCAAAACCACTTAGGACCAATACCTTGGATCGAATACCTAGGGTAAATACCTCGGACCAGATACCTTGGACCAATACCATGGATCAAAATACCATGGACCAAATACTTTGGACCAAATATTTAGTTTTCCAAGGTATATGTGCTTTTCCTTCTGTGAAAGTGTGTGTGTACGTATACTCGACTTGTATACAGTGAACTTGCATGTATGCGCAACTTGGTCAATGGTGAGCCTACGTATACCTCTCTTTCTTCATTCCGAGAAGACTGATTTGTAATTCTTTGCTGTTTACCTGCTATACTGTGATCTTTCATCTGAGTGAGTTACCTTCTGAATTGATTCCTTGAAGCTGCCCTGCATTTCAACACATCTGTAAACACTACTGTCATGCACTCTGTCACATCTGATATCTCTTTGTAGATTCATCTAGTTACCATATACAAGTGAGTTGTTCTGCTACAAGTGGGTTGCCATCAAGTACAACACATACATCATAATGCCAACATATGGTTGTGATTTCCTTGGTATTTTTGTTGCTATTATGTTGGTTAGTATGTGTTTTATGACAGGTGCTGTGTATGACTCTCATCATGTTTTTACTTATAAATGAATGAACAATGTATCTATGACATAATGGATGAAATGACAGTTAATGTGTTGAGGCATCAATGCTTCTTAGCGATTCTCAGATGAGTATGAGACCCCTATGCTTAGATATGTTAGTTACACATATAGATTACATATGCATGATATGTTTGAAGAAATGATTGTCATGGATAGTAGGGGTACATTCAAGGTCTTATTCAAGTAGTTTCATTTGTTTTTCCATTTCCTTGTTATCTTGTTGTTCTGAAAAAGTGGCTCAAATCCTGGGGAAGCTGGCACACCACTATGAATTTAGTCCTTGGGTGATGGCATGTCTTGTCATGAGAGTGTCCAAAGCCTCTTGGACACTGTCATGCCCATATCATGGGGCATCCAGAGGTCAAGGGGCCTAAAACCTTAGTGGGACCCATGGGTTGGTTACCAGAAGTGTTGGGATGGTTCTCTAGGTTCCTGTAGCTGATGTGGAAGGTCTATATGTGATCTGGATTTAAACATGAATGCAACAAATTACAGGTATAACCATAAATACAGAGATGCACCATAAATAACACTTCATTTCATTAATATCAAATACTGAAATATGCTTAGAAACAAAATGGAAGTAAGACTAACTCGGGCGATGGTAGCTTAACTCTAAGAAGAGATGTGGCAGCCACATGCCTATGAACTGAGTTACAATGAGGCTCAAGGGCCTTTTTATTATTGAAAAATAAGAGAAAACCCTAAGCAACCAAAACCCTAACCCGAGGAGATGTAACACCAAGATTTTATGGGCCCCGTTAGGGTTAGTTGGGCAACCAACTTCCTGAGGTCGTAACTTGGTCATATTATCTCCATTTGACGCGTATGATACCTTGTTGGAAAGATCTCTCCGGGGACTACAACTGGTGACATTTCTAATGAAATTACCAAAGGAATTTTGCCCAAAAGAATCGTTTAGGGCCTCAAAACGACTTTGGAAGTTCAGGACCCGAAAAACTGCCAAAAATAGTAAATTGTGCTACAATTAAGGAAGAAAAAAAATGGTGAGGGTCCAAGTGGAATAGGCGAGTGGCCACCAATATCCACCTGGATCAGTCCTCCCTCCTTAGGAAGCAATTGTCTCCATTGCGTTGAGTTCTTCCATGAGATGAGGAAACGTCTGCTGAACTTGCAGCCTGGTGAGCCATTTGCCTTGGTGCAAGAGTTGGTCGGCTTTAAAAAATCGATACAGCTGGATCTTCTGCTGGTGAGTGTTCATGATTTGCGTGTCCATGATCCAATCAGTTGCAGCTTGTTCCATGCAGTCTGGATTTAGCTCTGTTGGTGTGAGTTGTTCTGCAATCACAGATGTGTCTAGTAATGGTGGAAATTATGGCCGAAGGTGATCCACATTAAAAACTGGGTGCAGGCCAAGGAATGGGGGAATGTTGAGCTCAAAATAATTATCTCCCACAGCCTTGGTGATGGTGTATGGCCCATATCGAAGTGGGTGAATCTTGCGATGGGGCCCAACAATGCACTCCTTCTGCAAATGTAGCCAAACTTTATCGCCCACCTGGAACTTATGTGGCACCCGATGATGATCATGTCGCTGCTTGTGCTTAGCATTGGCTTTGTCCAATATGTCATGGACCTATTGGTGGATGGTTGAATGTTCTCAATGAAGCTATTTGCCTTGTAAGCTTCGGACTGGACATGATCCGAATCTGCCTGAGTTGCTGCAAATGGTATGGCCACATCAATGGGACATATTGGCTAGAATCCCAAGCCGAGCTAGAAAGGGCTATCGCTTGTCAAGCTATGGAGAGATCGGTTATAGTTGTGCTAGACATAGGGGTAGTCTCTCATCCCATGTGCGTGGATGCTTTGAGTTGTACATACGCATAATGTGTACGATCATCCTGTTAACGACCTTTGTCTAGCCATCAATTTGGGCATGGAAAGCTATGGACTTATTGAGATTAGTGTCAAGCATCGACAAGAGAATGGACCAAAATGTAATGAGGACCCTGTTGTCCCGATCTGATATGATAGACTGTGGGATCCCAAAGTGTACCCACACTTGTTCAATGAAGAGTTTAACAGTGGCTTCTGTTGTGATATTTTTCTTACAGGCTGCCATAATGGCCATCTTCAAGAATCTGTAGACGACCCCAAAAATAGAGTCATTGCCATGCTTAGTAGAAGGAAGGCCCGGCATGTAATCCATGGAGATGGATTCCCAAGGTCGACTAGGGGTAGGCAGTGGAGTATAGAGGCCTTGCTTCTTAATGGTCGGTTTGGTAATGGTGCAGGTAGTGCAATATCTGATGTACTTCTTGACATCTTGTTGAAGATTCGACCAATGGAAATACTTCTGCAGTACTGCCACTATTTTCTCGACCCCAAAATGCCTAGTGACCTGACTGTAGTGCGCTTCCCAAATCATCTTTACATGCTCGCTTGAGGGAACACAAAGGTTTCCTAGGTGGAATAACAGAGCATCCTGGAGGTGAAAATATGGAACTTGCTGACCCTCTAAGAGCATATGGTATGTGTGGTCAAATTCTAGGTCGCTTTTGTAGAGAAGTGGCCAATCAGAAGTCTCGTTCCCACAAGATTTGAGCACGATGGTTAACGCCATGATCGGTGGTCGGTTGAGGTAGTCTGCAACATTATTGGTGCTACCCTTCTTGTACTTGATATTCAAATGGAACTATTGTAGGTATGTGGACCACTTCTAATGGCGATCATTCTGCAACTTCCCTTGCATCTGTATGAACTGCAGGGGTCGGTGGTTTGTGTGGATGACAATTTCCTTCCCCAAAATGTAATGCTTCCATTTTCGGTAGGCCTACACAATGGAATACATCTCTTTGTCATAAGTGGGATACTTCCAGACTGTGTCTGAAAGTGTCTCACTGTGATATGCCATTGGATGCCCCTTTTGAGTAAGCACTTCCCCAATAGCATAGTCAGAGGCATCTTCCTCGATCTCAAATGGTTGTTGCAAGTCTGGTAATGTGAGCACTAGTGTAGAGAAGAGGCAATGTTTCAACTCTGCGAATGCCTTTTGTTGAGATTTAGACCCCAAAAAAAATTGCTTTCGCTCCTCCCTTGGTGACTTGAATCAAGGGCCAAGTGATATGAGAGAACCCCAACACGAACTTGCAGTAGAAATTGGCAAGACCGAAAAAGTTGCGGAGCTCTGTTAGAGTGGTTGGGGCTGGCCAATACCAAATGAATTGGATCTTGGATGGATCCACATGAACCCCCCGTTCATCAATAATGTATCTCAGATACTGAACATGGATCATGCCAAAAGTGCATTTCTCCAAATTGGCACACAACTTGTGTTGCCGCAGTGTTTGGAGAACATGTCGAATGTGGTGGAGGTGCTCTTCCCAACTCTAGTTAAAGATCAGGATGTCATCCAAGTATACCACTACAAATGAGTTGGTGAATGGCTGCAAGATGTCATCCATCAGCCTCATGAAGGTTGCAGGAGCATTCGTCAACCCGAAAGGCATAACCAACCATTCGAAAAGGCCCTCCTTGGCTTTGAAGGCAGTCTTCCACACATCAGAGGGTTCGATTGGTACCTAGTGATATCCAGACTTCAAGTCAATCTTGTTGAAATATTTTTCCCCCTTGAGTTGGTCCATAAGGTCATCAATCCATGGGATTGGGTACCTATTCCAGACAGTGATCTTGTTCAGTGCCCGATAGTAAATACAGAGTCTCCAAGTCCCATCCTTATTCTGTACCAACACGATCGGGCTCCCACAAGGCGTTGAACTCAGCCGTATGTGACCTTTCTTCAGCATCTCCTGAATTTGCCTCTTGATTTCATCGTTCTCCAGAACAGAGCGCCGATAGATTGGTCCATTGGGCAATGATGCACCTGGGGTCAGATCGATGGAGTGCTTGACCTGACAATGTAGAGGCACCCCTGCGGGGGAGGTGAAGATTCCCTCGTACTCCTCCATGACCTTGTCCATCTGTTGTTATCGTGTGGAGGGGCCTTGTATTGAGGTCGTGGCCACTGTCTTCTTCTTTCCCTTAGGGCATATCATTAAGAAAACAAAATTTCTCGGTTTTGGAAATGAGCTTACTGCATTGTTTTGCAGTGACTAGAGAGATGGTGTTAGGCGATGCTACCTTCGGTATCCTGTACAACTTATTTGCCAACAACGCGAGGCCTTGACTCATACATAGCATGTCGCTTCCACAAGTATGGTTGTTCTAATAATACATTAAGAACATCAAGGGGACCAATGTCACATAATACCTCATCCTGAAGGGCTTGATGTTGTATGGAAGGCAACACTGTTGGCTCATGCGAAGATCTCATCCTTGGTGAAGCCACCAGATGGTGTATGATTGTGGGTGTGTTGTGGTCGATAAGCCCAGCCGCTTCACAACCTCTGCTGCAATGAGGTTCTTTTGGCTCCTGTTGTCGACAATGAACTGTAGCGTGGAACCCTTTAGCCACATATGGGAGTGGAAGAGACGCTCCTCCTCCTCTGGATCTTTAGGTTCCTCCTTTTGGATCTTTATGGTGGAAACGGTGGCGTTGGGCTCCTTATCGATAATCTTCTTCCCTTTGTCATTCCCCTTGTCGGGTTCTGACTCAGAGTCGGAACATGCATCTAATTCCGAAGCCTTCAGCTCGGCCACCAGTGACTGCTTGGCCCGACACTCACTTGTGTTGTGAGTGGAGCTCTTATGGAACTCACACCACTTTCCCATGTCCTTCTTTGACTTCAAAGTTTTGTCCTTTGCTTGTGGCATTGGTGGGTTGTCCCGGTTCGTCCTGCCTTGGATTTGTCCTTTTTTCTATAGTTTGGGGGCACCTTTCCCTTGCTTCGGATTCACAGATCCAAAGTCTCGCTTCTTCTGTTTAAACTTTTTCTCGATCTTGACGGCGTATCGGTACATCGTGCTGAGTGAGGAGATGTCCAGGAAATCCATCTCGTCCTGGATATATCTGTGTAGGCAGCCACAATACTTGAGTACCAAATGTTTATCAGAATCCTTGATACCCAACTTCGTGCGAAGGGTATGAAAAACATTGGTAAACTCCGACACATCTTGGTCCTCATAGCTCCCAACAGGGTAGTATTGCTCCTTGATGGCGTCTAGGAATGAATTCCAAGTGGGAGCGGCTAAAAAATATGAGGTCGTACTTTCATCCTTCGGCTCATAGCAGGTTTCCCACCAGTCCTTGACCTGGGGGGCGGCTTTGAGAAGAGCAAAAGTAATCTTTTCCCGACTGGAAAAATCATGAACAAAAAAATATCCTTCTAGTATATTTAGCCACTTATATATGATGTATGCATCTATTTGGCCCTCAAAAATGGGAATGTCAAAGTTTACTTGTACCTTAAAAGGTGTGGAGCCTCCAGAGTGGCTGTTGGATGTGGATGCGCCGCCGGTGGGCAACCGTTCCTTTTTTTCTTGAGGGCCTCCTTGAGCAATATTTTGATAGGATCTCCTACTCCCTCGTCTTTCTTTTCTTCCCCCATGGGTGGCCATTCGGGTTTGTGAGGCTAATCTTGGAAAGGTTCAACCAGATCAAGCCCTAACTCCTTATATCCCGACCTCGTTGGGGACATGCAAAGAAAAACAGAGAAATAGCAGAACCCTTTGATACCACTGACCCAGAATTATACAAGAATGCAACAAATTACATATATAACCATAAATATAGAGATGCAGTAGAAATAACACTTCATTTCATTAATAGAAAATATTGAAATATGCTTACAAACAGAATGGAAATAAGACTAGCTCGAGCGATGGTAGCTTATCTCTGAGAACAAATGTGGAGGCTACATGCCTCTGAACTGAGTTACAATGAGGCTCAAGGGCCTTTTTATTATCGAACAATAAGGGAAAACCCTAAACAACCAAAACCCTAACCCGAGGAGATGTAACACCAAGAGTTTATGGGCCCCATTGGGGTTAGTTGGGCAGCCAACTTCTCGGGGTCGTAACTTGGTCATATTATCTCGTTTGATGCGTATCATACCTCGTTGGAAAGATCTCTCTGAGGACTACAATTGTTGACGCAATTTCTGTGGAAATTGTTGGAGGAATTTTGCCCAAAAAACGTCGTTTAGAGCCTCAAGACCCGAAAAATAGTAAATTGTGTTACAATTAAGGAATATATATATATATATATATATATATATATATATGCATGTTGAGGGTCCAAGTGGAATAGGCAGGTGGCCACCAATATCCACCTAGATCAGTATGATGTGTTTTCGTCGATTCCATTTCCTTAAGGTCACCTAGGAGGTTGAATCCAGTCATAGTAGTCTCTCATCACATGTTTACCCGGTTGGCCAGTTACTTGGGTAGATTTGGGAGGAGAGTGTTACAACATATGTGTGATTAAATCTTGTCTCATGTTTATGTTGTGATTTCTCAATCATTAAATTGTTTCCGCTGATGAGTAGAGTAGATTCAAGTCTTTTGTTTTAGTAAATTACATTAGCCATTTGAATCTACGAGGAAATTCTACATGGTATCAGAGAAGGAATCACAATAGGAGAGAGGAATTTGAAGTTGTCTTTGGAGGTGAATCAAATTTGTAGGATCATTCTTTAGAGATAGCAAGATGTCTTTCTATGGTCTGAGACTCGAGTATGCCCTTGAGGACTGGATGGAGACAGTGTTGGAAGATAATTAGTTGAAGGAATTCAGAGATCATGATATCCCGAAGCCTCCAACATAAGATGCTAAAAATCTAGCAAAATAGAAGAAGTGTGTAGAAAAAGCAAGTAGGATCATATCAGAGGGAGTTTGATATCATATTGTCTCAAATCTCCACAGGAAAGAGACTCCATATGCAATGTGGAAAGCCTTAACAAACTAGTTTTAGAATAACAGTGACCATAGGAAGTTGGCACTAAAGGAAAATATTTGGAAGATCGAGATGGAAAAGGGCGACATAATACCACAATACCTTAGCAGTCTCACCCAATGTCGAGATGAACTTGGGAGTGTTGGTATTAAAGTTGTAGAATATGATCTTGTGATCTTATCCCTTCTAGGCCTTCCCAAGAGCTGACACATCTACCAGGATTCGGTGAATGGGAGGGAGAAGCTACCAAATTGGGAGCACCTTTGGTTGGATTTGGTATAGGAGGAGTTTAGGAAGAATACTAGAGACGAGACCTCATCCAAGGTTGTGGATGAGGAGAATTGTTCCTTGGATGAAAAATCACACAAAGGGAAAGGGAAGAAATCCTAATCCAAAGGAGAATTTCTTCAAGGGGGCAAGAAGAAAGACTTGTCGAAAATCAAATGCTTTCATTGTCATGAACTAGGACACTATGCCATGAAATCTCCACACAAGAAGGCAAGAAAGAAGCCCTCAGGAGGAGTGGTGGGTGAAGCTTTGGCTTCACAATTCAAGCTTGATTTCACCCTCATAGCTTGTATGGTGAGTACAGTGATGGGTAGTGTGTGGTATTTGAATAGTGGAGTTCAATTCCATATGACAGGAAATTAAGATTTCTTTAGTGACTTCGAGGAGAAGGACCTTGAGATGCACATTGAGATGGGGATGATGGAAGGTATAACATGACTAGTATTGGTATAGTTACTTTTCATAGGTATACTGGCTCCCCTCTCACATTAAAATATGTCATGTATGTTTGGGGTCTAAAGAAGAATCTCGTTTCAGTTGCTATGTTGGAAGACCGTGGCTACGATGTGATATTTAGAAAAGGGAAGGCATTCCTTAGACACATCACCACGAGACAAGTGAAGTAGATCAGGGATCATGTGAAGAAAGGAATCCTAGAGGTAACCACAAACCACTTATAGGTTAAGGTCCAGTCCCCCTAACCTTGGAGAGGGCTCTCTCGCTGGATCAACTATCAATCAAAGACTGATAGGATATGGATTTTAGACTGGTTATTAAGCTTAGAGATAGATGATATAAGATTTGATGAAGAATTGTTGGGGGTGAGGGCCACTAAAGTATAAGATTATAGAACATTAGGGCATGCATGATCCATCTAGATAATAGAGGCAAGGTAGGCACATATTTCAAGTCAACTGTCAATTGTAGTATAGTGAAAGAATGAGGGAAACATAAAAATATCTAGTCAAATGTAACAGAGCATATAATTATGAATTTTTCTACATAGCTAATGGCCAAATATTTAGAAGAACCATGACAGAGCAATAAATAATTACGTCGTAAGGCGTTTCCCTTTGAAATGAATTGCCCCAGCCGCCGCCATGTCCTATTGTTGACCATGGATTTGTGGTGTTAGACGATTGAATGAAGTGTGATCGTTGATCCAACACTGATCCAAAACTGAACGGTTAATGAGGAAGCGGGACGGACGCACCGCCAGCGAGCCATTCGTTTCACAGCTGACATGTGCTTGGCTCGCACTGCCAACAAGGGCTCTGCCTGGACTCGAGCTCTGAACCTCCGCCTCATGCGCAAAAAAAAGACCATCACGATGATGAAGCAGAAGAAATCCTCCCTCATAACGCTGGCGAGAAAAATGAAATCGACATCTTTCCATCGAAAATGTTGTAATAATGTTGATCTTGAAACAGGCGGCCAGATCATGGCGCCATTGACAGAAGACTCCGGACTCTGCAGAAGATTGTTCCCGGCAGCAAGAAAATGGAAGTTCATACACTTTTTCAGGAGACCGCCGACTATATTTTGAATCTTCAAATGCAAGTTCAAGGTTTGGAAGCTCTTGCAGATTTCTACACTGCGAATTCTGCATTTCGTGTGGTCGAGTCTGCCCCGCTACAGGACCGATTGACATCCTACGCTGCACAGGTCTGATATGGTATATACGCGAGCTTGCTTGCTTGTCTGTATAATTTTAACTATGTAGTGTATATATGAAGGCAACGAGGATATCGCTGGTTGTTACCTCGGAATGTTTCTCACTATATGGTATGGTTGTATAAGGCCGATAAATTTACTCTCTGTAAAGGTACTACTCCTATTTCTTAATATCTAAAAGGGGTGAGGATTAAATATGGAAAAATGGCCTGCCATTTTACTGGACACCACACAAAGAAGAGTATTGAAATATGGAAAGAAAGGGATCTGAGACGAGCAGAGAAAGAGGAGCGTAAAGAGCTAGAGGTAGACTGAGAAGTCAATCAACATTGTTAGAGTGGCTCACTGTCACTGTTCCATGAATGACGTCGAAGAATAAAACTCGCTCCCACACAGAACACCACTTTTTTCAGTCCGCCTCTTGTCCTCCTCAGCCCTTATGACGGCACGTCAGCCCTTATATATAAAGGTGCGACGATGTTTACACTGCAAACTGCATATTGATTTTCACATTTGTGTGTTTTTGAAATTTGTACTTTGTGCTCGTAGAAGCGAGATATTCTATAAGATGTGTACTTCGTGCTCGTAGAAGTGAGGTATCTGCTTAACGTTGTTTGTTTTCCAAGTTTGTTTATCAGAATGTTTCAATAGATACATGTGAATCTAATTTGGTATCTATTTATCAATAGATACATGTGAATCTAATTTGGGATGTATTTATCAGGAGATCAAAAATAGGGTTTATAGATGTATTTTTTTTAAATTTTATTTATATTGGATTTTTTTTTGTAATGAGAATTTTTGTATTAAAAAAAAAATTGCTACTGGAACATGCTGCTAAAGCAGTATATAGGAATGAAGGTTACAATTTTTGTATTAAAAAAATTGTTATTAGAACATGTTGTTAAAAATTCTTCAATAAATGTAAAAGGAAGAGGACAAAAAAACCATACTTTTCTTGACAAAAAGAGAGCAGGGGATTCAAGACTAGATCTATTGAAAATTAAATACATTGTTTTTTGAGTATAGGAATAGATTCTTACAGATTGCTTGCACAAGGTAATATAAAAATAAAACATCTCTAGAATTTAAGTGAAACCATGTTTTTACTAGATCTGTGGGAAGATCAAGACACCAGATTTTGGAGATTTCTTACTTTGATATTTTCTATATTTTGTTAATGGTTAATAACATTGATTAATTTTTAGAACATTTGAAAAAAAAAAGATTACATATTTTTCTTCTTTACTTCTTACTTCTTTTCTAAAAGAATGTTTTTGTCCTTTCCTTAGGTGAAACCTCTTCCTCAACAGGTGAATTGATGATCTCTGATTGCACTAGATTTGGAACTGCCTGATCAAAATGGGATATTGAATTAATCATTCAACCTTGCCTTCTACTTCTGTAGAGTGCAGAATTCCAAATCTATTTCTAGAGGGAGAATGGAACTGCGTGATCGAAATGGGGTATTGAATTAATCATTCAACCTTGACCTCTGCTTCTGTAGAGTGCAAAATTCCAAATTTATTACTGGAGGGAGAATGTTGGTGAGACTCAAATCTATTAGAATGAGGCCTTTTGTGTTTCCTTGGAATTTGTTTGAATGTTCATTGCTATTTATTAATTTGAGAAGATTACGATGAAATAGAAAGAAGTTGAGATATTATAGTATTTGGACAATTTCTTGTAAAAAACATACTTATCGCAAAAATTACATTTGAAAGGAACTTGCTCATAATCTAGAACTTGAAGATGACTTGGACCCTCCAAGTTAGCTAAATTACATTTGGGAGTTTTGCAAAATACATTTCAACACAAATTTTGGCATGCTAGAAGTTGTATTCCTTGGACTGTAAACTAGTAATATAGCAGGTCAAATTACTTTTTGGAGTTTTGCAAAATACATTTCTAGCACAAATTTTGGCACATGAGAAGTTGTATTCCTTAGAATGTAAACTAGTAATATAGCGGGCCAATTTGTCGATAGATTTAAAAATACAAAAAAAGAGGGGAAGATATGACAATTTGATCCCAACAGGCATAGAAAATTGCTATGTTAGGATTAAAATTCAAAGTCAAATAGATGAGAAACATTTCCCTGGAGTCTATGAAGTAAGGCTCAGATTTGAAGATCAGATCTCTGTCCTCACATTCAAAAATAAAAGCATGATATCACAATAAAAGCATGATATCTGTTTCCACAGTACAGAGTACCAATGAGTTCATGATCTACCTAATTGTTAGAAATCCGTTCTAAAATAGAAGTATAATTAGGGCAAAGGCGGATAACCTTACCCATCAACCCTTTTTTCCTTGAGAATTTTAACATTCTCGTTGACCACAGAAGAAAATTCCAAATTAAGAGAAGGAATTGTGCCGGCTCCTTTTACAAAGCTACTTAGGTGAATCACTGAACCATGGGGCAGTCAAAGACCACCCAGCAAAGAACTCTTTAAATCAACAACTCTGATTTGCGGGCGAATTCTTAAAACTCGACCATCAACTAGTAAGGACATAGTAGAAAACACAAATCAACAAAAACGAAACTCGCAAACATAAAAATCCTCAATCATGGAAAAGGAGTCCTGAAATGAGCGGAAGGCGGCAGGTGAGCTAGCAAATGGAAATTGCAAATTCCTGCAGTAGCTGAGGGCGATGGCTAGGATTACCCTAGCCGCTCCGTCAGGCTCTTTTTTTCATTTTTTGGTATAGGTGCTTATCAGATCCTCCCCAGGTTAACATGGATGTATTCTAATGGATTTTAATGATGTAGTTGGAACTGTAATTAACTTTTTTCTGTGCAATAAGTAAAATGAGAAAAGTAAGCGTCTTCATATGGCCACCTTGTTGAAGCGAGCGCAAGTAGAACAATCCTTTAACGAGACTCGTTGATTAACCTACCGGGCTATTCATTTTTCCCCTTTAATCACATCAACAACCTTTCTCCATAAACTTGTTAGCTTTAAGAGATTTCTGAGCAGAATTTCACCCTTTTTTTAATAATTTAAATTTAAAAGAATGATAGTTATAGATGAAAATGAAAACAATTGCAACCTGTTGCTCATAGAATCTTTTTTTTGAAAAATTGTTATGCCCAACTTACTCATACCTATTCCTATAGACTTGGCGTGTATATTGCCTAAAATACTTGTTTAACCAAAAAGCTACCACAACATAACTAGCACAAAAGATTACAGAGAATTTGGCCCTTGAGGGGCTTCTTCGTTCGTGCCAACGTAAGAGTCTGCACCGCATGCTTGACTGAGCTCATATTCACATCGAACGAGCCCATTTATTGGCCTCGAACATGGAAAACTTTGCAGATGTCTTGTAGGGGTGCTGAATCTCTGAAGTCGCTCCTTCGCACATGTTGGACCGAAATGAGAAGAGGTCTGAAGATTTTCTGTAATTCGGTGACCAGAGTATACAAAAAACCCAATTTGTCTCCACCCACTTATATTTCCTCTTGTGAGCACGCACACAAGCTCCAAAAACATGCTCCCATTCATTATATGCCAACATTTGGATGGAAGATTCAATTGCACACTGATCCCTAACACAGCTTTCTGCCGTTGCTTTGTATTTCCAATCTCCCTGCCATCTGGTCCATTTGCAGGATGCATTTGCCAATTCTCATTGAGCCTTATAAACATCGCATTCACACAGGACACCACACCCTACTAGACTGGCAATGAACCATGATGGCACCTAAGTCACAGCAGCATTGAGATAGTTCTTCTTCAACCTGTGACCCCTAGAGTGCAATCTGAAACTGATGCCCTTTGCTGGCTGAATCAATAATGTAATGACTGGTGAATTCACTAGACTTCTAGCTTGCTTGACAGAGATCATCAATGAAAAACCCCAAACTCCTAATATCAGAGGAATCCGACTTGAAGGGCTAGCTAATACAATAAACCCAACACCCAAGAACTGGGCAATAAAACCACATGCAACAATCTTCCTCATTATTATACAGTTAATAAATCCTATTGTTAGTGAGTATGAATGTTGAAGTAAAGGTCTCTGCAGTGGCTTTAACTCCCATTTCTCACTTGCGTACTTGAACTAACAGTCTAACACTTGGGGCAACAAGACGTACTTGTGTATATAGTAAGGTTATATCATGGGATGGGAGAGAAGGCTGAGCAGCCCTCGCTGCCGTTTATATGAAATACTCTTCTTAAAATGACCGACGTACTTGTGTATATAGTAAGGTTATATCATGGGACGGGAGAGAAGGCCGAGCAGCCCTCGCTGCCGTTTATATGAAATACTCTTCTTAAAATGACCCCCAAATTAGTCCCCGACTCCGCCCTTGAATTGAGACCCCCATATTGGCCCCAAAACGTTTATATCAATGTGGAAAAAGTCGAAGTCGGAATTACGGCAAGGGTCCAAAAGTTTATATCAATGTGGAAAAAGTCGAAGTCGGAATTATCAATGTGGAAAAAGTCGAAGTCGGAATTACGGCAAGGGTCCAAAAGTTGAAAAACTCGTTAAAAAAGTCGGCAAAATTAAAAAAACACAAAAATATTCATTTTTTTTTTTTAACATCTAGAGTATTCACAACATCAAATAAATGCATTTCCACATAAACATGTAAAGAAAGCTAATATATAATATGTATATGAAGTCTAGTGCTACATCACATATCAAAATAGTGAATCAACTCCTGAATCTTGAGTTTTGTCCGAGTCTCAACTCTTAAGACAACAGACTTTTTGGGTCAACTCCCGATAAAATCGGGCATATAATGAATAAATCGCGATTTTTTTGTTTCTGAAAAAGTCTGCAAAAAATCAGAGGATTAAATAGTTTTGTTGAAAAAATCGCAATTTTAGAATTTAATCCTGATTTTTTGCAGACTTTTTCCACATTAATTACTTTATATGAAATCTGCGATTGAATTGAGGGTTTGGCCCTTGAATCTGTGATTGAATGGAGAGTTCTTAGGGCCTGAAAGACTTCAATTTTGATAATATTTTTCTTTCTCGGATGAGAACTGTGTATAGGAATTTTCAAAATCTCCTATCATTGCTTGAACTCTATGAATGAGTCGATCAAGACATTTTCTTGTGGAGACATTCGACAATGCAAATTTCAAATTACAATGGTGGAATCCCCACCACTGTTACACATGTTATTTCCCCAAAAATCTCCTATCATTGCTTGAACTCTATGAATGAGTGTAGCAAGACTCGCTTGAACTCTACAAGACGAATTTCTTGTGGAGACATTCGACAATGAAAATTTCAAATTACTATGGTGGAACCACTGTAACACATTTTATTCCCGCTGCCCTAAGCAGTTCAAGGCCTTGATAAACTGCCAGTTCCTCTTTCTCACCATTTGTGGCATGACCAAGCCTCTAGGCATAATCAAGTCCCTGATTTTCATTGATCCAATGTGATCACTGCCACCCCTGCTTCCTCTGTACAGACTTTTAGTCTTTCCAAATGGTTAGTAGTTCACTTCGACTCCTTATAACTCAGTTTTAGTCAACTAACCAGAAACAGTTTACTCTCTTACTCCAAAATTTAATTAATTTTATTAATTATATGCAAAAGTAACAAATTTGTATATTTTGATGTTTTGTATTCTTGTCCTAATTTTTAGGTCACCTTAGTACAGATTCGAAATAGTGACCATAGAGTAAACACGAATAGCTCTGTCATATATGTGTAGGTTTCACGTTTTGTGAGAGTGCCCAATCTACTGTTGCTTTTTATTTGGGATTGAATGCAAAACTATAATTTGAAATATTTGTCACAGTTAATACTATAATCCTTTTGTATCATGGTTAAGAATCTTAATATAAGGTGTTGCATAATTAAGAAAATTAACATAAGATTTTGAGGACTGATATGCAATTGGAGAATGGGGGCATCCAATTGGCCAAGGGAAAAAGTATTAATCTATCTGCTACTAGTCGCAGGATAGCTAGTTATATGTGAACAACGAAATTTTAAGTTAATCCTACATTTTAGAGTAGAGTTGTCAAACGGAAGTTTGCGGGGTCTGTTAAAGTCGAGTGTTGTTCTTGCCCCACCATTGTTTGATTTTGCCAAGTGACATGTTTGCTGATTCCTTAAGTAATCGCAACTTCTCTTATTTTTACTGTGTTGTGTTGTCTTAAATGTGTACCATTCAGTACGGTTCCATATGTCACAAAAATGTGTATTTTTACTATGTTCTCTTGTTTTAAATGTGTACTATTCAGTACGTTTCCATATATCGCAAACACAACTGACAGCAAAAAGGTCTAGATTTGTGTAGATCTTCTAATTTCAGAACTTTAATTAGGAATTTTGCAACGATGTTTATATTATCATGCACCTCCTACACATCAAATCTAAGGTCAGTATTTATATTATCAAGCACCAAGAATGGTGAAGATTACGACAATCTATTTTGAGGTTTCCGATACAGTCCAATTTACCCATTGTAATCTCATTATGATAACAATTAGCCAGAAGTTTAGTCCTGAAACCCAATACGACAAAGCTTAAGTTTGTCCAATAATGATTGTACATACTGGGAAAAGAACACTACTGCCTACCAGCCTTGTTGGTTTCTTAAAACTGAATAAATACCCAAATACCGTTGAATCTTATTTGGAAACTGATTGATGCTTTGGTAGGAATTTGGAAGTCTGTCTTTACACTGGTGACGCACCAGGGATGAGCTGGTTGGAAATCTGAATATGTTTGCTTGCTGGCACCTGAAGGCAAGGTCTGGAGTTCTTTTCCCTTTGGTGATAGTAGTTAATATTGTTTGCACATATTCCCCTCAGTGATATCAGAATTACTACTGTTTACATCTTTTTTTATTGCTATCACCTAAAGGCAAGGTTGGAGTTCTTTTCCCCTCGGTGATGGCAGTTTTAATATTGTTTTACATGCCTTCCCTGTCAGTGATGGTAGATTTATTCATCCTTCGGCTAGGGATTGAAGATCTATCCTGCTCCATAGTACTCACTTTGAATGGGGAGATACATGAACCTTGTACCTCATAAACTTGACCAATTAATGACTCTGTGGTGATCAAATTCTGGTAAGCCTCTAACATAGGGTGGAGTCTGGACTCTGGAAAACATATGTATGCATGCTTTATACATTTACCATTACTTCCAGTGCTTCTATGGCTTCTTTGCTTAATAAATGTCATTTTGACCATCCTTAGGGAGAACTTAGCACTTAATTTTAATAAAACATGTATTTTATAATTTGGATTTTGGGTTTATATGGAGGATATATCCTAAAAATACTAAAATGGTAACACTTTCTAAACTCTTCAACACTTTCCAAACACTTCAACTTTTGGCTCTCATGGACTTGAGTATACAATTCGCACAATGTTGCATGTTGTCAGCTAAGTTTGCAGGTTGATACATGTTTGGTGATCTAGTTGCAGGTTTTTTTGAAGTTTTACATATTTTTATCCTTTTTTTCAAAAGAAAATACTTCACGGAAAACCTTCTAAGTTCTAAGTACTTTCCTATGATCTGTGAATGGTAAATGAGGTAAACGTTGATCCTGATTCTGGAGTGATTCTGGAGCGTAATATAAAGAGGATCAAGAAAGTCGAACTTGTAACCTCTCAAATTTGGGAAAAGATCTCATGTCTGGTTCATCTTGAACTAACCCCTGAGGCTCTACATTCTTCTACTCGTAAAGCAAGCATTCACAAATTTAGCTTTTCAGGTTTTTCAATTTTCATATCTTCATTTTTTGGTTTATCAATTTATGTTAAACTGCTCTCATTGTGTTTCATCATTTTTTTTTCTATTTGTCAGTGTGGCATGAATCTGGTAAACCTTTCCACTTGACTAAATAGAGTTTATAAATTGATGGACGTGTAATTGGTCATTCAACGTTGCCTTGGTTCATCATTTGACCTTGTGTTAGATATATAAATGTTTGAAACATTGAAATTTTAAGTGATGTATATCGATGATTGCCTTGTCATTAGAATTTTACATGGTTCAATTTTCTTTTGCTTTTAAGTTTTAACTTATCTCTTTTGTTTTTGACTTTACTTTGTTGCAGAAACCTTTAGGAAATCACTCCTCTTAGATGTACCATCACTTACTTTAATGGGAATACCTTTTTATTTTTATGAAAGGCTACCTATTTATTGTGCTTGAACTATTTGACACCTTTGCTGACCTATTCATATTGGTAATTCCACTAAGTTCACAACTCTGGATGATAAGGAGGGGTGGTTTTCTTGTACTTTGTTGACACCAGTTAAATTTCATTTTGTCTATATGCTCTCCAAAATTTATCTGCAACATGTTTTCAAAACTTTATTTACCATGTTTGTTGTACCATCGATTTGCAAATGGGAAAAAATGTACCAATCACTTTGAAAATAAATATACTTATCACTTGTAATTGTTTTGTGCACTCCATGCAAATGCACACTATCCTTGACCGAAGAAAATGAGTCATTACCTGTATGTTTTGAGATCGTTCCAATATAAAATTTTCGAAGATTTCCAACAAACTTTTGTCTCCTATTTAAATGGGTGGTTGAAATTATTTTATGCAATACTCCCCTTTAATTACAAAAAACAAAAATTTAAACTAAGATATTTTCTGGTCCAAGTCTAAGCTATGCTTACAATTTATTTTTTTTTGACATCAGTTGGATTTCCTTTTCTTTTCTTCATTGCTTTAGCTTTGTCTTTTTGTTGTAAGCTTCAGATTTCAGTGTCTTTATTGACTGGTGCAACTGTTCGATTGTTCCAAGTTGTCCATGCATGTCCTCTATTTCTTCAAAAATTGGCTTGTATATAAACGACTACCACATGTCACCTTCCATAGCTTGCTCTTCATCAATTTGTTCCAAAATAAATCATAAAAATATTTTGCCTCTCAAGGACACTATTGCATGGAAATTTCATTAACATTTTTATTTTCTACAACATCCATGTTGCCTTCAACATTCATTGTTGCAACTTCTATGAAAACATCAATAACACATGGTGTTTCAAGCTATGTTTCAAGAAGTTTTAGTGTGAGAGATTCTCAATGAATACATCAACCTCTTTTTCAATGAAGATAAGTTATTGTAGCATATGCCGCTAATCAATGCCAATGGCATGTCCGTGTTTATTTCAAAATGATTTAATGTATCTAGCATCATCTACAATATAATCTGAAAGATAGCCCATCGATCATAACAAACCATAGCAGCTAGATTCTTTTAATGTCTTAAAAAAAACCAATGGATGCAACTTTGCGAGAGAAAAATGGCATTGCCACAGTAATATAAATCATAGCAGAGATCTTCATTCATATATATATATATAACGAGTATGTACTATAGAGATTTATTTATCTCAATGATGACTTGAGATTCTTCTAGTTATGAAAAAAGAGTAAAATATTTAAAATAGAACATGGAGTATAGAAATTTATCTGAATGATAACTTGAGATTCTTGAGATTCTTATCCCACGCTGCATTCAGTGTATGTAAATGAAAAATTATTAGATCAATTTAATCTTAATTTTGACGGATTTGATTACCTATTCTTCCCCACTCTATGCTATTCTTCCCCACTCTAAGCCTTACGTCGTTTCCTTTGCAACATAAGGTGCAAATGCTAGTTCTATCATGTATAAGATCCACAATTATCCTAACTATCTAAGGATGAACTCAAGACAACCGCTTTAGAAATGGATATCAGTTTAACATAAAGAAAACAAAAACTTGAAAACGCACACCACAAGAATCTATGAAACTGATAGCAAAGTCTTCTTTGAGATTTTTTTATTAAAATGATATAGTGCCTCCCCCTACTCTCAACAATTCCCCATTCCTCCTTTATTACATTGTATACTTAGCCATTAAGTACCCTTTTAGGCCAATGGCCAGATACATTTCATTTATCCACTGAGTGGATCAAAGGTGCATTTTATTAATGCAAACAACAAGATCTGGGTCAACACAAGAACAACATCTTTATCCTCATATGCCCGTAGTCCTCTGGAAAATCTCGAACTGCCTACCATGGTGTCAAAAATCTTGTAGATGCCTTGGTACATTCCCTTTCTGCCTTATCAGGTCACTTTTGGGCTTATCGCATTCCTTCCTAATATTCAAAACCATAAAAATATGGTGGAGTATAAAATCATGACTATGGAAATTATTTTAAACCATGACTATAAAATCATGATTACTGGGTGCATTTTAAGCCATAAAACCAGTGGGCGGTAACCATCGGCTTATCTCGCAAGCGCTTATCCCGCAAAATTCCCTTATAATTCCTCTTAAGATTTTTGGGATTTGGTGAAAAGAGGGTTGATTCTTTGGAATATTGCATTACAAACATTCCCTGTGTGTAACACATGGGACCACAACATATGCGCCTGGGCCCCTTGAAATATCGGAATACAAATATCGATGCCAAGGTTTTAACAAAAAAATTCCTCTGTTAAACCACATAAAAATCCTTTGTTAAACCTTTTCCACCAAATCTTTAGCTTTAACACACGAAATATATATTCATGTCGCCTGCCTTGTGCCAATATCCCTCGGTTCTTTGAGTTGTTCATGACCATAGTGCTAGCCCCCTCATTGGAGCTCCTCAATCAAAGTTTTTTTATCAGAAGTTTTAATTTCAAGCAGCGACATTCCTCATCCTCTGATCGCCGATTGTGATCTGACGTCATCCTTTTCCACGTGTCACATGGTGAGTGGTGACACATGTCACCCTTTTTTTGCCTCTTATGACCCCTAAGTGTTCTATATGCATGCCACGTGTCCACAATACAACCACATCATGATGACATCAGTTGCGACGTGGCTTAATTAGAACCAATCACTACTCACCACGTTTCCCACTGGAGGAGAGAGAAAAGGCCTCATCTTGCTCTGGGTTTTCACTAAAATCCTCTTTTAATCTTTTTTCAACCTTTCCCTGCGTTTTAACACTAACAACACATTTCTCGGTGATTTAACTTTGAAAGCATTATTTGTATATCACACATCGCATATCGCAATTTCATTAGGATTGACACTTTGAAAACACCGATCGCTGATATGCGATATGGCCTGTTCGCCGACTGTCGATTGCACTGTTCACTAATTCATAGATTAGACACCAACAATATGCTTGATCGACAATCAAAGATCACCAATATGTTTCGTTGTTGCACTGTGTATTGGACCTCCGATCGTCGATATGTGATATTGGTGAACGTTGATCTCACTGATTCTCTCTGACCTCCACTGCTTGCCTCCTCAAATCTGCGATATGAAGGATCCAAGACTCATACTTAGCCCTTTTTCCTTTGTTTTCAAGCCTTTAAAGAGGAATTTGCATTCTGCCATAACTTTTGATGCCTGGATCCATTTGAAGATATATTTGACTCATTGGAAATCTGATTTAGAGCTTGTTAGAGTCGGTCTAGTAGCCCTCCATCAGCGATCAAAGCTCTTTGCATTTGCATAAGTAGGTGTCTCATCAGTGTCATCTCATTGTATTCCATTAGGCATGCCATAACCCTGATGGAGGAGCTGGTGTCTTTATTCCCCTCTTGGCACTGCTGGATCAAGTTGTTTCAGTCAATAAACTCTTTCAAGGTTACTTGTCTTGTCTTGAGGTCAAAAGTCCTAGGTCTAGGGTTTAGGTCCAATTTGTCTTTAAGGTCATGTCTTTAAAAGTCAATAAATGCCCAGCAGGCCAGAGGGATGACTATCAAAGTATTTCTTCAAAAGATTTCATCTTGTACAGTTAATTTTTACCTTGGATTTAAAAACCCTGTTTTTAAAACCCAAGGTCATTTTCTCAAATTTTTGTAAAAAGTTGTAAAAATTCAAAATTCTTCGAAAGTCAGCATGCAGCCCTGGTCCCCTTTGCCAAGATTCCTTAGAAGCTATCCCTGCAAAAAAATTTCAAGAAAAAGCATCAGTTCAACCAATTTCAGGACAAAAGGAAACCATAAAGTCAACAGCGTTTAAATTTTGAAAAAGTGTCAAGTTATAAACATTAGAAAGAGGGTTTGAGGGGAAATTAATTTAAATCAAGCCTATAAAGCCCCTCCCTCCCTCCATTTGATCATCATTTGCCTCAAAGCAATAGTGAAAAGCGATTTGGAGAGAAATTGGGCGAAATTGCAGACAGAGCCCGCGCGCGACCCGTCAAGACCTGCGCGCTACGTGTTGGGCAGGCACGACGCATCAAGGGGGTCATAGCAGTTGGAAAAAATCACTGGCGCGACGTGTTGGGCGCGCGCGACCCGTCCAGACCTGCGCGCGACGTGTTGGGAATTCATCCACAAAAAATTGCCTGTAAACTGCAAAACGACCCCAAATTTCTTCAAGGTTGCAGGTAGGCCTCCAATCATCAAAATGTATTGTTTGCTAAAGCTTGAAAGAGCATGAGAATGTATTTAAAAGCCATTATTTTCAAATAAGGAGTCCATGTGTATGTGCTTAAGAATGTCAAAGTGCTAGTAAAGCTAGGGTTTGTTTTGCTGTTTTCAAGGTCATCCTTTTCACCCCCACTTTTTCCCCACATCCCTTTACCACCTCCCATATCATTTCTACCTAATCCCCCTACCAAAAATACCAAAAGCCCTAAAACCCTACCCCTATTCCTAAAAATCAAGAATCTAACCCTAAACCCTACCTCTCATAAAACCTTTGCAAACTATAATTGTGTGATGGGGTATATATCATGATTCCTTCCCTTAAACTCCCTATTTCATATATTTTTCCCAATTTCCCTTAAAAGTCTCCCTTCCCTAACATTTCCCTTGTGCTATTTGTCCCCTTGAAACAGCATTTCAACAATTAAAATAGCAGATTTTTTAGCAGAAGCAGCAGTACATTCCAGCCACTTTGCTCTCGAAACCATGTCAGAAACCGAAACCGACTATGAGCAAAGTGATGACCGTGAGTCAACTCCAGAGGTTGAGGTACACAGGAGGCCTCACAGGGGTGGTAAGAGTGGTCACCATGTGAGAGAGGAGCCCACCTCTTTGACCTATTTGCAGGCTTGTCCACTTGCAGTCACATGTTTCCGCCACCTCTCATGTTATGAACTTTGTGAGAGGATTTCTCAAATTCAGCACCATAGGGAATTGGTCCGCTTGTTTGTTTTGCATCTGCATGATGGGCATGTAAATCTTGCAGGGGTGGATTTTATATTGTCATTTGAAATTATTGCTCAAGCAACAGGGATACCCAATGTGGGAGAAGAGTGGAACAAGCGCAAACTATTGGACAGATTTCAGTATGAGCCCTACATTAAACCTGCCTACATGAGGTACATGACTGGTGTATTTCCTTTCAGATTTTTGAGGGATGAGTATGCTCCCTTGATGAGGCTCATCATGCGCTATTTCACCTGTGAGGGCAAATTTTCATGTGTGTATTTGTACCATATTCGCTTGTTGATGCACTTCACACGGGTACGGATGATGAACATCCCTTTTTTCCTGTGCCAGAATATTGAGAAGATGGTGCCCTTGATGCAGAGAAGGAGCCCAGTACAACAATACAGGAGCCTCTATCATTATGGTTTGATCCAGCTTGTGGTCATACATCAGTTGGCTCAGCAGGGTATCACATGGGAGGATTTTATCTCTCGAGATTTTTTCACTGCACCAGCATCACCACCCCTTGAGGTTGTTCATGAGGAGGGAGGACCATCACAGCAGCATGATATCCCTGAGACCAGACATGTCAGCTCTCCTCCATTGGTCACATATCATAGAGGCCACAGGGCCTTATTTGCAGCAGCTCGGCGAGTATTTTCTCCACATTAGGTGGAAGGGGTCTCGCCATCTTCATCAGCACCGCGAGTGTTATCTCCACACCAGGTGGAAGGAGCCTCGCTTCCGACAGCAGCACAGGTACAGGAGAGAGGCAAGCAGCCCAAGATTGATGAGGGGGCATCAGGTGTTCCAGGCATAGAGGTTATTGATCTTGACATCATTTCTCCTAGCCTAGAGTCAAAGGAGATCATCCAGCACCTAAGGGCTGAAAATGACTCGTTGCAGCAAAGATTGGAAATGGCAAATTGGACAATCACCTACTTAGAGCAGTGCAACAAGCAACTTGAAGATGAGCACACTCTTGATGAGTTGCGGAGGATCCATGAAGACCGTAACTTGGCTCATAAGAGACCCGGTGATTTGGTACCCGTTGAGCGAGAGGCTATGCTTCTCCAGGTCAATGCTCATTTGGAGAGGTTGCTGGACAAGGCCAACAAAGATAAGGACCTGCTCCGGAACATGAAGAACCACTATTGGGCCCGAATGCACGTATGCAAAGCAAGAATGAAGGTGCTCCAAAGACGGTTGGCCAAAGCACTAAAACGAAGGAAAAGGCCCGATCCCCTCCACATCTTGGCTGAGGCTTCCTTGAAGGAGCATGATGCTAAATGACTTAACTCCAACACAAAATTCTAAAAATTTTGAGCATTTTTGGGTCACTTGTGAATTTTTGGGCAAAAAACAGGTTTTCTCCACCAACACGTCGCGCGCCGCGCGCGACCCTTTCGATGGGCAACTCCATTTCGGGAAAACTCAGCATTTTTGGATTTTTCATGCAAAGATACACCTGCTCAGCAATTACCAAGAGATTTCATCAAATTTTGAGCCTCTAGAAGGTCAAAAAACAAGCAAAAAATGACTTTCTGCCACCTTTTTGACACACAGGAAGAAGTCTTGGGAGATTGCAATTTTGGAGGGGAAAATGGACACCAAATTCAGATATTCTACTTGGGTTGGAAAGTAGACATCTAGACCTTTCCAACAAGCCCACTTTTACCTCATTTGGACACTTGGAAGTACCTCAAAAGAAGCTCCAAAGTAGCACGACCTGTTCAGGATTAGGGCACGACCTGTTGGGCAGTTTTCACAGAAATTCACCTACAGCTCAGCAAAACGCAGTTTTGACTGGATTTGACTTTCTAGAGTAGATTTTCATCCTCCTTGTTGTAAATTATGTAAATTTATGATATTTTGACACTTATTTATCTCTTCTAGAAGATTCATTCATGAGATAGGCAAAAATTTAATGAATGAATTGGTTTCCTAGCTTATAGAGGCAAGTTGTTTTGACTGCCTAGTTTTTAGTGCTCAGTTTAGAATTGGTTGAAACATGTCCTAGGATAGTGAGTTTGACCCCTAGAGGCAAGGAAAGATGTTAGCTTGCCTATATTATGTATTTTCTTAGTCATTTTCAGAGGTTGGAGGGTTGGACTCTTGAGGGAGAAAGCTTCTATTGTATTACTCATTGTATCTCTGCAATTTTGGCAAAGGAAGAAAGACCAGGGTTTTGCAGTCCTTTTTGGGATTCCTGTGGTTACATGTATTTATGGTGTGTTTCTCTTTGTACTTGTAAGTTTGTTATGTGAATCATCTTCTTACTTTTCCTTCTGCAAATTAGGCAAATGAAGTGTTAAAGTAGAATTCATGATTGTCATGCTCTGCTTTTAAGTTTGCTTAATATTTATGTTTTCATCTGTCTAAAGAGAACTCTTGAAGGTTTATTGCTCTCTTTAGCTCCTCACCGGTCATTCATATCCATTCACTTAATTCAAAGGCATCAATACAGTCTCCTACCTTGCCCCAAAGAACCCCCTGCAAAAACTGTGTCCAATCCCCGCACCCAAAATTGCCTTTCCCCGATTTTCCACCAAAATCCCAAAAATCTCAAATCAAACCTTTTATCAGTTTACTAGCCTAAAATCAGTGTTCTTTATTGGTTATCTCCGCCCTTTGAAGATCTTTGCTGAGATATACCAGAGAGAGCCCTCTCCTGCCCCGTAGGGCTAGCTACGAGGCTAAGTGGTTTGATGTTGCCTTGGAGTTTGCCTTTCTCAGCCTGAGGTGAAATTTCAAGCGCTAACAGAGCTCATCGACATGAAAACATCTACAAGATAATTTTACAGACACTCGACAAGCAAAAAGCTTTCCTAACCTTAAACTAATTTGACAAATGACCTCTTTTACATGAAAACCTTTTAGGTTATGATACCCAGTGATTCATAGGATAAACTAACCAAAATGAATAGTAAGAGGCCAACACCACTGATTCCTATTATGGGACCCTAACATTGGCTCCAATGGGGATGGCATCCTCCCTGTGAGGTGCCAAGAACAAAAATAATAGTAGTAGCCTAACCATTGCGAAATGGAGTCAAAACTAAAAACTGAAAAATTAACCGACTAACTGCAAACTGACTGACTAACTTACATAACTGAAAATTTTAAAGGAAATAAGGAACTTTACAACACATCACCAAAGTCTTAGGGCCTTCTGCTCAAGCTTCAAACCATGATGATAGATGTCTGTTGCTGAGAATATGTACAATCGTATGATGTGATCCCTTCAGTGTAGCCAATCAAGTAAATGACCATTTGAATGAATTATGCTCACATTTTCCTTGAGCAGAAAGACGAAGAAAAAGAGTGGAAACTCAAAATTCAACTGATCTTGAAAACCAACATTGATAAAAAGTACAAGCTTCCACAAATCCTGCAACAAACTGGCCATGGGATGACAATCCTCTTCTTTCAATGGTTCCAAGAGGCCAGCAAAAGAATCTTCAAAAACATAATTGGTTACCTTCACTTGATGATTGGTAAGAGGATTCTGTTCTAGAGAAATGGGAGCACTCAGTTCATTAATCTTTCCCTCTTCAATTGAGGCAACCACCTTATCCACAAAAATGATGTGCACATCCATAGGATTCGGGACAACCTGCTCTTCTTCGACAGACTCTTCATTTTATGAACCTAGAGGAAAATCTTCATGTGCAAGAGGCTCTAAAACAACCCCTTATTTTTTGTTGCTCTCCTCTTCTTGATCATTAACAGTCTCTTGAAGACGTTGATCATGCTTAGAGGACAAACCTGTTGCATTTCTTCATCAACCTCTGTCTGATCAATTTCATCTTCAGCTACAAAAATCGTTGCCTGTTGGGAATCTTCTTGAATATCTAGGCAAAATACTTCTTCTATTTTCTGTTCTTGACATTGGGATGAAAATTCATAAAGGGATTCTTTAATTTCATCATCCATACACTCTTCATCACCATAAATATTTTCCAAATATTGGAAGAAATATTCAAAACATGCACAACATTTTTCAGCCGGAGGCAAGGGAGGATAAAATTCCTTAAAATGCTCATAAAAGATTGTGTGAAAGTATATAAGAGAACACAAACTAGCAAGTGGAAAACCTTCATATGAGGGTCTAGCTTTGTATTCTAAGGTTACCATGAACATTTTCATTAAATAGTCCTCAGGAAACTTAACCCCAAGCTTATGTACATGCAAATGAAACTTGAACAGATGTAAAGCAACATCATCTCCTTTTTATCTTTGAATTTTGGCAAATAAGTTTTACAATCTACACAAGGCATAGGATTTGGAAAACTAGGAATACAATATCTATCCATAAGTGCATACATGGCATTTGTTCTTGAACCCATATTGAAAAAAATCAACCAAAATTAATGACCTTTGACTAGTGGAGTCACCGTGAATGTTTGATCTTCTCGATCCTTTGAAATAGGAGTCGCTAGGTGAATGATTCAGCCTTTCGATGTATGTTTGTTGTTCACCATCAACAACCAGATTTGCAACTTGATAATCTTTCGCGAGGAAGATTAAAAATTTCATTCGTTCCCTGGAAACGATGCCACTATGTTAGCACTTTGTAAATCCCTTAAGGTTGAGGATAGGGATCCTATCAAAGACTGATAAGATATGGATTTTAGACTGTTTATTAAGCTTAGAGATAGATGACATAATATTTGGTGAATAATTGTTGGGGGTGAGGGCCACTGAAGTATAAGATTATAGAACATCAAGGCATGCATGAGCCATCTAGATAACAGAGGCAAGGTAGGCACATATTTGAATTCAATTGTCGATTGTAGTATAGTGAAAGAATGAGGGAAACATAAAAATATCCAGTCAAATGTAACAAAGCATATAATTATGAATCCTGCTACATAACTAATGGCCAAATATTTAGAAGAACCATGACAGAGCAATAAATATTCTATCATGTATAAGATCCACAATTATCCTGAGCATCTAAGGATGAATCATAAGATATCCACTTTAGAAATGGATATCAATTTAACATAAAGAAAACATAAACTTGAAAACGCACACCACAGGAATCTCTGGAACAGGTAGCAAAGTATGCTCTGAGCTTTTTTATTAGAATGTATACAATGCATCCCCCTACTCTCAAAAATTCCCCATTCCTACTTTATTACATTGTATACTTAGCCATTAAATACCCTTTTAGGCCAAGGGCCAGATACATTGCATTTATCCACTAAGTGGATCAAAGGTGTGTTTTATCAATGGAAACAACAAGATCTGGGTCAACACAGGAACAACATCTTTATCCTCATCTGCCCGTAGTCCTCTAGAAAATCCTGAACTTCCTGCCATGGTGCCAAAAATCCTGTAGATGCCTTGATACATTCCCTTTCTTCCTTACCAGGTCACTTTTGGGCTTATCGAGTTCCTTCCGAGCAGTCAAAACCATAAAAATATGGCGGAGTATAAAATCATGACTATGGAAAGGATTTTAAACCATGACTATAAAATCATGATTATCGGGTGCATTTTAAGCCATAAAACTAGTGGGCGGTAACCATCAGCTTATCTCACAAGCGCTTATCCCGCAAGCTTCCCTTATACTTCCTTTTAAGATTTCCAGGATTTGGTGAAAAGGGGGCCAATTCTTTGGAATATTGCAATACAAACGGTGCCCATGTGTAACACATGGGACCACAGCATATGCACCTCGGCCCCTTTGAAATATCGAGACTTGGAGATCGATGATTTCATAATATTTCACTTGGTTGCACCCCTCAAGACTTGCGATCTCTAATGAGTGACGTGGCTCGATCCATGTGGAGAGGGGATAAGGGAGGGACCACACCAATGTTGTAACATAAAAAACCTTTGTTAAACCTTTTCCACCAAAGTTTTGACTTTAACACATAAAACATATATTCATGTCGCCTATCTTATGCCAATAGCCCTCAATTCTTTGAGTTGTTCGTGACCATAGTGCTAGCCCCCTCATCAGAGCTCCTCAATCGAAGTTTTTTGATCGAAAGTTTTAATTTCAAGTAGTCACATTCCTCATCCTCTGATCATTGATTATGATATGATGTCATCCTTTGCCACATGTCACATGGTGAGTGGTGACATGTGTCACCCTTTTTTGGCCTCTTATAACCCCTAAAAGTGTCGTATCTGCATGCCACGTGTCCACGTACAACCATGTCATGATGACGTCAGTTGCCACATGGCTTAATCAAAACCAATCACTGCTCACAACATGTCTCACCGGAGGAGAGACAAAAGGCCTCATCCTGTTGGTTTTTCACTAAATTCCTTTGTTAATCGGTTTTCGGCCTTTCCCAACGTTTTAACACTAACAACACATTTCCCAACAATTTAACACTGAAAGCGTTATTTGTATATCACACATCACATATCGCAATTTCATTAAAATTGACACTTTGAAAACACTGATCGTCGATATGCAATATGGCCTGGTCGCCGACTATTGATTGCACTGTTCGCCGACTATTGATTGCATTATTCACCAATTCACCGATTGGACTCCGCTAATATGCCTGATTGGCGATCAGAGATCACCTATATGAGTCATTGTTGCACTGTGTATTGGACCTCTGATCATCGATATGCAATATCGATGATCGTTGATCATTGATTCACTCCGACCTTTGCTACTTGCCTCTTTAAATCTGCGATATGCGAGATCTGGGACTCATATTTAGCCCTTTTTCCTTTGTTTTCAAGCCGTTAAAGAGGGATTTTCATTTTGCCATAACTTTTGATGCCTAGATCCATTTGAAGATATCTTTGGCTCGTTGGAAAGATGATTCAGAGATCATCACCATGAAAACATTTATAAGATCATTTTACAGACAATTGACAAGTAAACAACCTTCCCAACCTTAGACTAATTTGATAAATGACCTTTTTTACATGAAAAACTTTTAGGCTATGACACCTAGTGATTCATAGGCTAAACTGACCAAAATGAATAGTAAAAGGCCAACACCACTGATTCCTCTTATGGGACCCTAATAGGAAGACCGGGGCTACAATGTAATATTTAGAAAAGGGAAGGATTTCCTTAGACACATCGCCATGGGACAAGTGAAGCGGATCAGCGTTCATGTGAAGAACCTCTACAAATTAGATGTAGAAGATCGTGCAACATTGAGCACAAAAGTATAAATAGTGCAGAGCCAAGACATCAATGAATTATGGCATAGAAGACTTGGCCATTTTCACCATGGCGCTTATAAGATCATGCAACACATTTCTACAGGACTTCCCAAAGGAGCACTAGAGTAGCGGGATACATGCAAAGGGTGTACTTTGGGGAAGTATACAAAATCCACCTTCAATGATCGAGACAAAAAAGCACAAGAAATCCTTGAAAGAGTTCACTCAAATGTGTGTGGACCTTTCTTGATAGCCTCCACTACCAAGCACAAGTATTATGTAATATTTGTAGATGATTTCTCATGGAAGTGTTGGATCTTCTTCATGCAAAAGAAGGACCATACATTCTCCAAGTTTGTTGAATTTAAAACACTTGTTGAGAAAGAGACTAGCAGGAAAGTGAAGGCTCTCAAGAGCGATTACTATGGAGAATATGTATTGAATGAGTTAAAGAAATTCTGTGCAAAAGAAGGAATTTTACGAGAGTTGACAACACCCTATAACCCACAATAGAATGGGGTGGCTGAGAGAAAGAACAAAAGTATTATGGGAGCTGCACGAGCCATGTTGCATGACCAGAGCCTACTGTTGCACTTGTGGGCTGAAGCATGCAACACAACTATTTATTGTCAAAACAAGAGTCCTCATCATATTCTTGGCATGAGTACACCAAAGGAAGCTTTTTTAGGGAAGAAACTAGATGTGTCACACTTCAGCATCTTTGGATCATTAATTTATTGTCATGTTTCCAAGGATGCAAGGAAAAAGCTAGAACCTAGAGCTGAGTTGGGCATATTTGTGGGGTATACTAAAACACCTCACAACTATTGTGTGTACATGAAATCTCTCACGATGACAATTTTTAGGAGATGTAAATTTTGATGAGTAGAAGGCAATGAGGTGTTCTCTTGAGAGGGATATTCAGTTGCATTCAGTTGAGGAGATTTTATCTCCAAAAGAAGAACCTCGGGAAGTTGTGGATCAACCACAAGCAGAGGAGCAAAGAGTGGAGACACCCACTCAAGTAGAGACATCCAAAGATGGAAGGAAGCACACTAGGGAAGCTGATAGATTAGTGCATGATGCTAGAGAGAATGTGGGAGCACCCACATCACAACGCAGGTAGAGGAGGTCACCAGATCAGTACATTGACTACATGGCTTTGACAAGTGAGCTTGTAGATACTGAGCCATCCTCATTCGATAAAGCACTGTAGCAACCAGTATGGGTTGATGCCAAGGTAGAAGAATATGATTCCATTATCAGAAATAGTGTTTGGGAAGTGGTCCCAAGACCATAGGACAAGTTAGTGGTAGGTTCCAAGTGGATTTATAAGGTGAATCAAGCAGCAGATGGAAGCATCGAGAAACATAGGGCCATATTTGTGTCCAGGGGGTTCTCTCAGGTGGGGGGAATTGACTATGAGGAGACCTTTGCTCTAGTAGCAAGGTACTCTTCAATCAGATCAATTCTAGCACTTGCAACACAGATGGGATGGAATATCCATCAGATGGATGTGAAGACAACATTCCTCAATGGATTGATTGAGGAGGAGGTGTACATTGAGAATTCGGAAGGGTTTGAGACCTTCTATAGAGAGTCAAATGTGTGCAGAATCAAGCGAGCATTATATGGATTGAAACAAGCAACTCGTACTTGGTACACCAGGATCAACAACTATCTTACCGGGTTGGGCTTCACCAAAATTGAAGCAGATGTAAACCTTTACCATATTGTTATTGAAGGTAAATTATTAATTATAGTATTATATGTCGATGATTTAATTTTAACCGGTGATGAGAAGTTGATCAAGTCTTTCAATGAGGATTTTGCAAGAGAATTTGAGATGAAGGACATGGGTCTCATGCATTATTTCCTCAGTGTGGAAGTATGGCAAGGAGATGAGGAATTGTTTATGTCTCAGGGAAAGTATGCCAATGAGATACTGAAGAAGTTCCACATGGAGAGTAGCAAGCCCATGGAGACTCCTCTTGCATGGAATTGGAGGAAGTAAGATGCTACTTCAGGTGAAGTAGTGGAGGCTACCATTTACAGGCATCTTGTGGGTTCACTCATGTATTTGGTGAACACACGACCGAACATGTGTTATGCAGTTAACCAACGTAGTCAAGAAATGATTAAACCAACCAAACTCGATTGGAAGGAAGCAAAGCATGTGTTGAGATACCTCAAATGCACCACTCAATTTGGTATTTGGTACAGATGGACAAAGGGTGTGAAGCTGCAAGGTTTCACGGATGCAGATTGGGCAGGGAGCCCATCAGATAGGAAGAACACACCAGGAAAAAAATCAATGTTAGGTCAGCAGCGGTTTCTTGGTACAATAGGAAGCAGAGATATGTTGGACTTAGCTCAGTAGAAGCAAAGTACATGGATGCAAGCCAGGTAGCATGTGAGGCAATTTGGATGAGAAAGATTCTTATTGGGTTATTTGGTCAGATGATGGATCCTATTATGATTTATTGTGACAATCAGAGTTGTATTAAACTCTCTAAGAATCTAGTATTTCATGATCGATCCAAGCATATCGACATCTGGTATCACCATCTACGAGATTGTGTGCAAAGGTGGATCATGTTGTTGGAGTACTTTCCTACATAGGAACGGGATGCAGATATTTTGACAAAGTCTTTGTCAAGAAGCAAATTCGTATTCCATAGAGGCAGGATCGAGGTATTAGATAATCCCTTTCTTGCTGAGAGGGAGTGTTGAAAATGCAACAAGAAATTCCTAATTTAATTTTGCCTTATTAAAATTAGGAGAAATTTGAATTCTAATTTCAGTAAAATACTTGGAGGAATTTAACTGAAGTTATATGGAACTTATCATTCAATTAAATCAATTAGTTCAATTAGGAGACACTTGAGTTGTATTTATTTATGATTGATTGCTAATTTCTAGCAATCTATTTTGGTTAATTTGAGTTATTATGAGTTTAACTAGTTCTATTTGATTAAGAATTAGTGGAGGATCAAACAATGGGGTGTGTTCACTAGTGATCAACCAGTTAACTCATCAATCAACCCAAAATAATTGATGCATGCAGATAATTCGAGTTACCCAGTTGAGATTGGAGTTGAAGGGCAGTGTACTATCAGTTGTAGACAATTCCAAATTGTACAGGTGGTGCATACAGTCATAGAAGGGCCTACAAGGATTGTGCAATTCTGGATGGGGAATTTCCCTAAATAATAGGGGCTAATTCCTTGAGAAATAGCGCAAGGAAATAGGGACTTGGGCAAGTAGGAATTTGGTTAAGTATTGACTAGAGCTTGTCTAGGAAGTAGTGAGATAGATTATACTAGTGCAGAGGTTGCTCAGGCTTGAGCAAGCATTGTATTTCTTCTCTATTTTCTGACTAATGCAATACATATAGGGAGGGGTTTTGAGTGGTTACTTTCCCCTTAGATCAATCTCTAAGAATATATGTGATTAGATCTTGTCTCGTGTTTATGTTGTGATTTCTCGATCGTTAAATTGTTTCCGCTGACGAGTAGAGTATATTCAAGTCTTTTATTTTAGTAAATTACATTTGCAATTTGAATCTATGACAAATTTCTACATACAGATAGGAAGGGGTTTTGATATGTTGTTTTCCCCATATAATTCTTTGTGTTTGTGTGTGGATTCATGTCGCATGTTTATGATTTTCTTTCTTGATCGTGAATTTCTTTCCACATATGAGTAGAGTATATTTGAGTCTTATGTTTTAGTAAATTACATGAGAAATTTTCATATCTACATATAATTTCTACATGGTATCAGAGAAGGATTCACAGTAGAGAAGAGAATTCGAAGTTATCTTTGTAGGAGGATCAAATTTGCAGGATCAATTCTTCAGAGCTAATAGGATGGCATTATATGGTCTAAGGCTTGAGTGTGCCCTTGAGAGTAGCTCAAACTTTGTTTCTTGGAAGGACCACATGGAGGCGGTACTAGAGGACCATGGGTTGAAGGAATTTGTCGAGATTGACATTCCAAAACTAGGATCATCTGACATCAAGGATATAGTAGAATGGAGGAAGTGTGTAGCCAAGGTGAGGAGAATCATATTGGAAGGTGTGAAGGATCACATTGTCTCCAATCTCCATGGGAAACAATCCTTGTATGCAATGTGGAAAGCATTGGCAGTTTTGTTCCAGAACAACAGCGACCACATGAAACTGGTGCTCAAAGATAAGCTTCGAAACATCAAGATGCAGAATATTGAATCTATTCAGTAGTACCTAAGCAGGTTAACACAATGTCATGATGAACTTGGAGGAGTTGGGGTTACTATCGTAGAGGATGATCTCGTGAGCCTATCCCTCCTAGGCCTTCCCAAGAGCTGGCACAACTACCAATATTAGGTTAATGCGAGGGAGAAGCTACCAAATTGGGAACACCTTTGGTCTGATTTAGTACATGAAGAGATAAGTCTTTCAATGGTCATGAATTTGGGCACTATGCCACGAACTATCCACACAAGAAGGAGAGCAAGAAGAAGCCCACAGTAGCAATAGCGGGTGAAGATTTGGCTTCATAGTTTGAGCTTGATTTCACCCTTATTGCATGCATGGTTAGCACAGTGATGGGGAGTGGGTGGTACTTGGATAGTGGTGCCTCATTCCACATGAAGGGGAATAGAGAGTTTTTCAGTGACTTGAAGGAGAAATATCTCCCGAGGAACATTGAGTTTGGAAATGATGGAAGGCATAGTGCTACTGGGATTGGTACAATAACCTTTTAGAGAGAGTCAAGCTCCCCTCTCAAGATTAAGGATGTGATGTTTGTTTTGGGTCTAAAGAATAATCTAATCTCTGTTGCGGTGTTGGAAGATCATGGTTACGATGTGATCTTCAGCAAAAGGAAATTATTCCTGAGACACATAACCACGGGACAGGTGAAGTAGGTCGGTGCTCAAGTCAAGAACATGTATGCACTTGAGATAGAACATGAATGAACATATTTGAGGAGAAAGGCAAGGGTTAGATACTTGGAGGTTGAGAGGGAGCATGATTTAACTCTCAAAATCAAGCCTCAGAAGGAGCCTCAAGAAGTTGTGGAGCAGCCACAAATGGTGAAACGGAAAGGAAGAAGAGTGGAAACATCCACTCAAGAAGATACATCCAGTAGGGGGAGAGGTCAAGCCAAGTGGGAAAAGGGATCACATGCATACGTACCTCCTGGTGTGATGTGGGGCGATGTGAAGCCCTAGTCCAAGAGTTTTAGAAATTTAGGCAGGGTCCATGGAGGTCTTTTGTCTCATGGATCATTACCCTTGCTACGAGGGCCCCTAGTATTCAGTAGCAGGAGGATCAATGTCAATCAGATATTGAGGAGTACAGAGAAGTGTTGACAGCAGAGCATGATGCTCAGTAGGAGAGTCAACAACATCACAGTTTTCCCAGTAGACATTTGTAGATCAATTCAATTTTATTTTTTATTTTTGTGTATGCTTATTAGTTGCAGATGTGCAGTAATAGTAGAAACAGAGAGAAGTGTTGCATGTAGTATATTCCAAAGGTTTTGGATCATGGTAGATGTGAATCCCTTTCTTGCTGAGAGGGAGTGTTGAAAATGCAGCAAGAAAATCTCAGTTTGACTTTCCTTGGTCAAACTAGAGAGAAAATTCGAAATTCCACATCAATAGACAGCTTGGATGAGTTAACTGAGGTGATATGGTTTTTATCATTCAATTAGCTTAGTTAATTCAAGTTAGGGGCATGACGTTCAGTTGTGTGCAGTGATTCCTAAATTTTAGGATCCTAGGTTGAGTTAATTTCAGTTGTAACAATTTAAATCAGTTAAATTGAATTATGGTCAGTTAAACTAGTTCCAACTATTGGAGGAACTAGTGGAGGATCTAGTAGTGGGGTGTGTAGTCAGTCACAATTCGGTGATCAACCAATTAACTAATCAATCAACCTAAATTAGCTCATGCATGCAGAGAATGTGAGTTACCCAGTTGAGATTGGAGTTCGAGGGAAATGTACTATCAATTGTAGACTATTCTGAGGTGTATAGGTGGTGCATGCAGTCAGAGGAAGAGCCTTAATGAACTGCACAATTCCTTGGAGGAAAATTCCTATGAAATAGGGGCCTAATTTCTCATTGAACAATGCAAGGAAGTAGGAGCTTGGAAGGCTAGAAAATTGGCTAACTATTGGCCAAAGTGAGTCAGTCAAGCAGAGAGATAGCTTATACACTTGCAGAGGTTGCTCAGGCTTTAGCAAGCATATGTATTCATCTCTATTCTTTGATTAATACAATACAGATAGGAAGGGGTTTTGAGCAATTTCTTTTCCCTCGATAAATCTTTGTGTATGTGTGTTGAATCTTGATGCATGTTTATGATTCATGTTCTCGATTGTGAATTTATTTCTGCATATGAGTAGAGTATATTTGAGTCTTATGTTTTAGTAAATTACATGAGCAGTTTTCATATCTACACATAATTTCTACAGTTCCCTACACTAGCGCTAGCCATAGGAAGAGCGGAAGGGTTTGTACTCAGTATACTGTAGCTAGGGCTTGAAAGCTAATTCAACGCCTAATTCTAAAATTTATAATTTGAAAATTATTTTTATAATTAACAGATATTTGATTTAATATATGAATATTTCAAAACTACTATAAAACTATGGCAAATTTGTTTTTATTCAAAATAGCTAATTATAAGCCAGACACTAATTTTACAAAGTAATTACAATATACTCTATCATAAACATGTATAAACATAAACAATATTCACATTCATGTAATATTTACCTTTTTTATTCATATTATCATGTACTCTTTATTAACCTTAAGTAAATTAGAACAATAAATCTTATTAGTTAGTTAATTGGTTGTTGTTTTGCAAATAATTTAACCACTTTTACTATCTTCTATAAATGATAAAGTCCAACTAAATATAACTAAAACAAAACAAAACAAAAAACAAAAAAATGGGACAAAACACACCATTTAAGCATGCATGGAAACCCCTTAATCATAAAGAAACACCATTTCCCTTTTCCAAAAATTACATTACATACATAAAGCCTTTTTTACTCAACTTTTTCATTTATAAGTTGTCATTTATTATATATATTCCCTTTCAGTAATTTCTCTTACCTCATTTTGTGTTTCTTTTTATTAATAAAAGCACAAACATCTTGTTAGTCCCTGTCGTCTAACGACACGGGACTATAGTAATCGAAATGCTCAAGTTAACATTAGTCGAGGGCAAAAGTATCTAATTATTTCATCGCTTCATCTAAGCTTTTCAGTTGTCTTATTTTTGAGGACCAATAAAATTCCAATAAAAAGTTTGGCCATATTATTTGGCCTCTTCCCGAGGCGGGGAGGCAATAAGCATGGATATTATCTCATATGTATTATTCATATTTCGCAACCGCAAACTAATCCTAGCATTAGTTCACAATATTAAATGCTATCTAGTTATTTAAATTATAAAGAAAAATAAGCCTGTATCATCTATAGTTTAGCATTCGTTCACCGCTTCAATTGTTCTGGCTTGCTCGAATCATCAAATCTAGCTATTGACATCTTGATGTTGGCTTTCGTGACATCTGGCTATTGGTGACTAGTGACAGTTGCTCACTAGTGACATCTGTCTGTGGGGACTAATGACATTTGCGCATATTTCTGGAGAGCTCTTAAGAAGCATTAGCCGAGGAGAGCTCTTAACCCGCATAGTAAACTGATCCGTTCGTCCAACCACCCCAGCTCCACTATGCGACCCGAGATCCAGTATGCGTTGTTGTCAGCTCATTTCTTTCTGCAGTAGATTGGGGATGGTTATGATCCCTCCCTATCATGTACCTCACTGCTACTGGGCTGAAGCAGATCTTGCTACTGGGTTGAAGCAGATCTTACTGCCATTTATCTGACGTTTTTCTCAATGGCCTGACCCTCTTCTAGCTGGTCAGCATGTGCCTTCTTCTCGTATTCAATGGAAGTTCTGTAATTATACCATTCAACAGTATTCAATGGCAGTTCTGTAATTATACAATTCAACAGTGTTCAATGGAAGTTCTGTAATTATACAATTCAACAGTAGAATGCAAAAATACACTCATCATGTTAGGAGTGCTTTACAGGTTAGAATTACAAAACAAATCGAAAAAGAACTTTTCAAAACAATTTGGCAATTCAAATGTAAGAAATGCAAAATAGGTATGACATGCATGAAATTCCCTTACTGACCTTGCTTACTAGTGGAATGGGTGGGCTGGTCTTGCTTTCCAGGGGTGTTGGTCTTGTCCAAGCGTAGTCGCTTTTTCAGCCCCATATACTCTAGATCTTCTGCAATGCTTCAGTATGGAGGATTGTAAACCTGTTCGCACCCCTCTTGCTTCTGGGATGAAATTTAAGGTAGATTGTCCTTATCAATTATTTGATGCTACTATCTACGAAATTATTTAATGTTACTATCTACGAATCTGTAGTAGGCAGTGTACTCTACCTTACTTATAATAGTCCAAACATCATATTTTATATCAACGTGTGCTCTAGATATATGCAATTTCCTCAGGAGAGCTAGTGGTAAGCTACCAAATGCATTTTTTGTGATCTCAAAGGCACTATTCACATAGACATCCACAAAGAAATATGCACTACGCTCGCTTTTCCTTGCAGTTATCGTCGTTGCTTTTAAAATCAAATTCAGAAGTTAAAAATAAATATAGTTGGGGGAAAATAAAATTGTGCAATGTGTAGAGTTATAAATCAAGGAATTGAAAGAAAGTTCCTTGAAACAACTCGCTCTCTTTAGTATTGCTTTCCCTATCTTAAAGCGCATTGAACCAGATAGCCTTAGACAACCTTTCTTACTGAACCAGACAACATTAGACAACCTTGCGTACTGAACCAGACAACCTTAGACAACCTTGCTTTTAATAGATACGCAGATATGACAAAATGTAATTTGCAAACAAATAATGAGATGACAAAACGCAATTTGCAAACAGATAATGACATAACGAAATTTGCAAAAACATAAATAGGGTGAAAATGGTAGCAATATACCTCTTAAAACCCGAATGGTTCATTCTCTGTGTTGTTGGAAGCTAAATGTTCATTCAAGTTGTTGAATAAGGTCTACCACTTAATCCCTAATTTTTCAGCTACTGCACACTGTAGTATTTAGATATATTTTTTAACTGATTTACATATTATTGCATTCACTAACTTTCTTATTTGATATATGTTACATGCAGTGAGGCAACTGCAACCATTCTTCCAGCAGAAAATGTTGTAGGCTTCAAGTCGTTGCCAAATTTTCATCTCATGGTCCCAATAAAATAACTAAAAACATTCTCAAGGTTTTTGAGGGAAACCAGTGGATTCCGAAATTCCTGGTAAATCAATGGATTCCTAAATTTCTTGCAAAAATCAGTGGATTCTGAAATTTCTTGCAAAAATCTCCGCTTTTTCAGAGTTTATCAGGTTGCTAGGTTGCCATGTTTCCCTCGTGATAAACTTTGATATTGTCTATGTTTCATTAATCAAATGTAATTACATATATACATGCACACACACAATTTGTTGGTTGAGGAAATATCTCAACCACACACCAAACTAGGAAAAAGTAGATATAGCCAACTCCTATAGAATAGGAACTGACTCCTTACATAGAAAGAATCACAACTAGAGACAAGTAGGAATTAGATATTCCAACACTCCCCCTTAATGAGTACTTGTCTCGATATCAGTTTGCAAAGTCTACATCTGGTCCAATCTGGTAATCACACCTTGTACCTTGTTCATTCAATTGTAGGTGTCCATATAAAGGAACAACCATCTACCAAAATGCATGGGTTCCCAACCGCTGCAACCGCCAGTCTACTAGGAAGTCCTTCACATACATGGTTCATCCACCTCTTAATGAACTTTCTTTGACTTGGTCCATTACACTATGAGATATGTTACATCTCTCAATTCCCCCATTAATCGAAGACTCAATTCTCCGATTACATATCAAGCTTAGATACGAGTACACCTGCCACCCTCGTACCTACCCAGTGGTTGATTCCACAACTTGATGTCACTAGGGAACACATAACAAAGGGGTATGCATGCCTCTCCAGGTCTTACAGTCATATGCCCTTTTAATATACTCCAAGCTTAAGAAGATACTAGGTACATAAAACATTTTAGGGACCACAAATGTCCAAAAAACAAAATATGAAATGTAGATTTGCTATGATTACAATGTGTGACTCACACTTTATCACAATCATGAGTCTATTCTACAAACTCAGACAAAATTTAACTTAGTTGTCCATCCTCCGTTAATCTTTTGATGTAGCTCCTTTGCCTCCTCTTTTCAATTGTTCATGTCATCTTCAACATTATCTTTGGCATCTGTCTAATAGTTATCTTGGATTTCCATATTCCACACAAGTGATTAGTTAGAGTAGCCAGTTCTATCCAAATCACTACATATCATATTGAGTTGGCTAGACTCAATATATTAATCAATTCCAAGACAATTCTATTATCTATAAACAACATGATATTCTTTACAGACAATTGAGAAACACATTTCATTTATCATGACCAAAGATTTCTATAATTACCATCAGGAAAGCCTTGAGGATTCATGGGAGCTCCAAAGTCGCCACACCTCATGGGTTGAAGTCAAACTGATCGACCATTGTTGCACGCGACACCAGTTCGCGCCATTGCTCCAGATCTTGGAATACGCTTTCCAACAGCTCTCCAAATAGGTCATGTCGAATATCTTTTCATGCAATTGCCTCTCGAACATGTAGCTCCACCTTTTGTTTGCTTCCAACATTCCTAACAACATAACACCCATGCAACTTTGCAAACTGTCCAACAAGCTGTCTAATTGCTCCAAAAGCTGCATAAACAAAGACCTTTTCACCCACTTTAGGAGAGCCCACCTCATGAAAACCAGCATATGTTATGAATCCAGGCATTCCTAAAACTCCCAAACAATATGAGATAGGTAGATCTGTATCTTTGATCTTCTGCAAGTTATTGGCCCCAGGTATTATGCTGTATTCTTCCCATCCAGTAATATCAATTACCAAATCATCTTCTTTGAAGTTTGGATGATTTGAAATAACAACCTTGGAAACACCATAGCTAGTTATCTCCGATCCAGGTGTAAAGGTAGCTGTAACATAAGTAGCTCTATTTCTCATGCGGGACCACATGTAAGGATCACACGATAAATACAAATTCTTTACAAGTACATCTTGTGATCCATCTTTCAGTTGCAAAGGAAGTTTTGTAGATTTTAATAACATATCATACACCTTGGGCATCCCAGTAAAGTAGTCCTTGAAAATAACTTGTTTATTATCCACTTCATTACGTGCCATTTCAGTTCTGAAAAAAGCAGTGTGGAAAGTTGCAGGTGATGGTCACATGGATTCCCACGACCTGCAAGCGGCATCATAACTAGTCATCCATCGACAACAGATACCAACGCCACCGGCTCGACTACGCTGCACCGCTAGCTCAACCAATCTGCTGCCTCCTGATCGGATCTCTCTCCCGACTGGCAGACACACCATGGCTGCAGGTCACCAGATCCACGGCAGTGTTCCACAGTGCCTCTTCAGGTGAACCATTTCAGTCTCTGCAACTCCTCCACAGATCCGGCAACAGAGATGCCACGCGCACGGATGATGGGCAAACTTACTTAAAAAAAAAAAAAAAACAAACAAACAAACAAAACAAAAAAAAACAAAATAACAAAAAAAACACAAAAACAAAAACAAACACCAAAAAAAAAAAAAAAAAAAAAAAAAACAAACAAGCAAACAAACAAACAAACAAAAAACTAAAGCAATACAAATACACTCTTTTATTTTTCCTCGCCCAGGACTGGCCAAGCCCACTAGGAGCCAGCCCTCAGGGCTCTGATACCATGATAAACTTTGATATTGTCTATGTTTCATTAATCAAATGTAATTACATATATACATGCACACACAATCTGTTGGTTGAGGAAATCTCTCAACCACACACCAAACTAGGAACAAGTAGATATAGCCAAATCCTATAGAATAGGAACTGACTCCTTACATAGAAAGAATCACAACTAGAGACAAGTAGGAATTAGATATTCCAACACCTCGCCCGTTAACTATATAAACTCCAATTGCATTGGAGCCAGACATTACTGCTCCCAGTCGGACATTACTGCTCCAAGAGTCAACATATTGGTCGGCTCCTTATAGTTTCAGCGACATCCATGTTTTGTCCACATGTCAATGGAATTGTTGCCTTATTGAGATCTGTTAACCCTAAATGGAGCGTCTCCGCTATCAAATCTACTCTCGTGACTATATGGAGCGTCTCAGCTATCAAATTTTCTCTCGTGACTATATGGAGCGTCTCGGCTATCAAATTTGCTCTCGTGACTACATGTATGATTCCAGGAAGCTCAAATGATCAACAATTTTGAAAGCTTGAGGCCAAATTCCACCTGTAATCGTACCTGGAATGGCGCCAAGAAATGCAGTTGCATCCTCTTCGTCCTTAAAGCCCCCACGGTGATCCTCTGTAGCTTACCAAAATGAATCTTCTACCGCACGAAAGAAAAGGAAAACAACTCCTCCGCAACCTCTCTCGGCTACTGCACCACCTGCACCAACTACCGTGTATGTGTTGATAAAGAGCGAGGGCTATGCCCCCGATGGATTTCTGAGTCCATCCTCTGTGAAATATTGTGTTTGACTGTTGGGTTTCTCTGAAGGCACTTGTTCTCTCGTTATACCTCTTGTGGTGAGGCTGGAGGCATGGTCACCGCTACTCCCAATCCATCCTCTGTGAAAAACTATCCTCTGTGAAAAACTGTGTGTTTGGCAGCTGAGTTTCTTCAAGCGACTCATTCTCTCGTTACACCTCTCGTGGTGAGGCAGGAGGCACATGCATCCCATGCAAATTTTATATATTACAGCTGACCATCATTTTATCTATATGTAATTATTGTGGACACAATAGCATAGTAATCATCCTACACAAAACGCTAAGTGGGACCTACCATGAGGGCCATGTGTCTCTGCATCTTATGCATATATTGTTGACATGTTCAAAAAGTTGCTACATTTTTTAAATTGGGTTTCTATTGTAGTGGTTTTCAAATTTATTGACCTGATGGAGGTGGAAATAAATTGGAACCTGGTCCTGATAAATGTAATATATTGGGCACCAACGGAGGTAAGGAAGGAGGCGTTGTCTTCAGGCTTCACATGCTTACTTAGTATTCAATCAATTTTCTATGCCATGTCACATCCCAAGCTTTCAATTTCCAATGGCAACTCACGATTAGGAATTGATAGATCCCCTGTTCTTTTATTTGACCTACCTATTTCTTGTTTTTAACCCAAGCCAGGTAATTTACTCTATAAATAATGTAGAAAATATTTTTAGTTTCTTGTTTATTACTCTGGACTGTTTGCATTATAATGAGTAACTTGATTTGCTTATCTTTTTCATAAAAATGTTTCTTGATAACATAAATTTGTGAATTTATAAACTCAGTTACTGTTTTCTTATCGCACTTCAAATTTAAAAAGATGAACATAGGTTTTTTAAATTTATTTTTCATTGTGGTCACTGATTTCTAAAGTTTTTTACCACAAGATGTATTTGACATGGAAGCTGCATAAATAAGTCTTTTACGACCAGATGTCTTTGACTTGGAAGCTGGATAAATTGGTTATAAATTGGATATGTGACAATTTTTTTCCCAATTTTTAGATTCCATATATCGAGCTGAATTTCGCAGTTTAAGAGTCTTTGAAGGACTAGTTAGTCGAATCCAGACCCTTTGGTCTTGTTGAGGGGAAAGATTTGCATGTGGTAACTAAATTAGCTTGTGGAGCTACAGCAGGAACTCTTGGACAAACTGTAGCTTATCCTCTTGATGCAATTACCAAGAAGAATGCAAATGGTTGGGTGGAAAAATGCTTCTTCTATTGTAACCGGAGATGGGAGAAGAAAAGCTCCACTTCAATCCTCTGGTAGGACAGAGCCTCCATGTTTATCCTTATTCATTCACTCTAGACAGCAATGGGAATTTCACATTGAAATGGAGGAATAAAATCACATACTAGAATTAGGGTGCCCCTAATGGCTCCACAGCACATCTGAGCAATCAAGGGCTTTTTACACTCTCCAATTCTTCTGGTGTTTAGCTCTGGAGTGCATACAACATCGATTACACCGATTCATCGATCACATGGAAATTTGAGGTCCTATGGGTGGGTTAAAAGCTCTGGAACATGGAAACTGGGTTGGAGTCTGGTAGAAGACCAATGCCAAGTGTTTGGATGGTGTGGGAACTTTGGAATATGTGTTTACAATGACACAACCCCCTACTGCATATGTCCATCTACAGATTTCATTCCCATAGATCCCAAGGATCCCACACAAGGGTGCAAGAGAGAGCAGGACATTACAGGGTGCAGTAACCAGAGCATGGTTGTATTAAACAATACTGAATTCTTTTCTTATCCTCCAAAATCAGAGTCACAGTCGGAGATATACAATTTGGGCATTCCAGATTGTCAGGTGAATTGCCTGAAGAATCAACTCTGTGTTGCATCTACAGTCACGGCGGATGGCTCGGGCACTTGCTGTCTGAAGACTGAGAATTTCACAAGTGCCTACCAATCAGCAACCATTCCAAGTACTTCGTATGTAAAGGTATATGCTCCAGGTCATACTCAAGCACCGCCACCCCCTGCCATTAGGTTTTTGAGATCAACCAAAGTATCTCCTATTCTAATTGCAGAAGCAGTTGTAGGACCTATCATTGCCTTGATTACTGTATAGATATGTCTTTGGTTTCTGTTTTGTAGAAATAATTCTAGGTTTAGAATTGAGCAACTACTAGCCCAATACACACTTCTGGACTATGCCTCGGGGCCTCAACAATGAATTTTGTGGAAAAGTTGTGTTCAGGTGGGTTTGGAACGGTGTACAAGGGAGAACTGTCAAACAAGACAATAGTTGCAGTCAAGTAGCTGGAAGGGATTGAACAAGGGGAGAGGCAATTTCGCATGGAAGTGGCAACCATCAGTAGTACTCGTCACTTGAATTTGGTTAGGCTTGTCGGATTTTGCCCAGAAGGCCGCCATAGGTTGTTGGTTTATGAATTCATGAAAAATTCTTTAAAACATTGTAAAACTAAAAATCTTGTGATGTTATTAAACGTACAACTAGAAAGCCTAACAACTAGTTTCATAGCAAGCAGGAATATAACACCCGTCAAAACAGTAGTAGGTGTTTTATCATATGAAGCAAAAGAAGTAAAGGAAGTTCCAGCTGTCACATATAGATCCTCTATATGGGCATAAAGATCTCTAGTTAGTTGACCGAGCTTCTTTCACTATTATTGCTTAGTTCTATGTAAGCTTATCTTTCACCTACAAGAATGAAAACTGATGGGTCCTAGATTTGTTCCATTCGCTAAAAAGAGACAGAGACAACTGGCAGGGACTTGCTGCCTCTGCAGCCCTTCTTGTTTCTAATTACAACTTAATTCATAAACTTCCAGTTATAAAATAATATGAATGAAACATCAACTAATAAAACTATATTCTTCGAAAAACATCAAATAAATATACATGGTTATCAAGGTGACAACCTTTTAATTAAAAACGAATATCATGATACCCCATTTTTTAACTCAGCTACACAACAAGGAGAGAACAACGACAAATGCATTAAAGGAATATAACTAGACATTTATCTTTATTCTCAATTGCTTATGGACTTGCAATTATCAGAACTTTTACAATGTTCAAAGTATGATTATCGTCCATTGACTTGGATAAGGGAAAGAATACATTACTTGTAAAATTATATCGAGATTAAGATTTGTCTGAGTCTTAATCATGAAAATATATGGTCCCTCCCCTTGGATTAAGATTTTTCTGTATCCCAATGATGAAAATGCATTGGCCTGCCCACTCCTTTATTGTGTTATTTCAAATCACAATTCTTGTGTTTATTGGCTTACTTGACATAGAAATTAAAGAAGGACAAGTTGAAGATGAAATGTGTAGCTCTCAGGGGAGACCAGCTCAACCTGAAGAGTGCTGACACTCAAATCTATATTCAATCAGTTAGAAGCCTCATATATATATATAGTATTACAAATCGGTTGAGAAGTTAGAACAATCACCTCAAAAATAGGATCTATAAACTAAATAAACCCACAACTTAAATGAGACACAACAAACCACTAATAATTAAACAATCTAGAAACTACTACATTTCCCATTAATTCTAAGTCTCCCACTTAATGGAGAAATGAGTTTTCAATGTCTATTGGTCTAAGTCTCAGCTAGACTTACAATTTAACTTTAACAAATTCATCTTGATCTTTGTTGTTATTAAATAATGATAATGCTTCTTCCTTGGTTCGTTTTTCTTTAATTTCATGTTTCAAATAGTTTGTGTTCTTCTTCTCATCATTTGCAATACCTCATCAAGTTCTTGGGAACTAGATTTGACTTCAATGCTTGTAAATCCTTCATTACAATCATAAGTGGGTTGTTGCACTTTGTCATTATATTCATCTATGCCTTGTTTAGTGGACTATTGTCACATTAGCTCAAAATTGTCAGGCCCTAGAATTTTCGTGTTTAATTCATCTTTTTATCCTATTATTACTCATGATTTTATCTAATTCCTATCATTACTATCATTTTTCACAATTGTTGGGCTATTACCTTAGACCTAGAACATGATCAAGTAAGTGTTCATTATTTAACCTATTTCCTTTATTTTGATAAGATCTGCATCAAAATGGTTATTAATGATAGTGCTTGCATTGTTTTAGGTTTTTAAGAAGGTGTATGAAATATAGGTCAATGATATATATGCATCACCAATTTATTGATAAGTGCACCAATAGATGGCCTTGTTCCCGTGTCCTCGAGGATTCTCGCACTAAGGAAATATTGTACATGTTGTCTTCAATAATTTGCGCATATTTGGCATGTCAATGTTCTCGGGGAAACATATGGAGTTACGAACAAACAATTGGTCAACCAGCTTCTACATGAAATACATTTCTGCCTACACCAGTCTACTTGCACTAAAGAGTAATCAATTTGGGGCTTTGATAGATCAACACACTTTCGGTGAAAACTTAAAAGGGTTTTTATTCAAAATGATGTTTTAACATCTCCACATGAGTTATAATGCACTCGGGTTGCACATGTGAGTTTCTAGAAGGAAATTGACAAATCAGCCCCAAAATTCTCACAGTTTTCAAAATTCCAACTTGGTCCTCGATTTTCGTGCAGATGAAATCGAATCTCGAAATTTTGGAACACAGGTTTTTCACCCAATATAGGAAATTGACTAAGAATCAAACGGTTTTCCACAATTCATCAACATTTGGGAGATTCGAAGGGGTCTTTGAGGCAGATTTGTAAAAAATCATGTTAAACCCTGAATTGTAAAAGTATCTAAATAGTCAACTTGGGGCATGATTTACGAGGCAATGGAGTTGAATTAGAAAATTACAAGAGATATGTTGTTGAAAACATGGAAAATTAGGCTCCAATTTTGTTGTATCTAATACTTTCCTTTATTGTGTGATTTAAGCTTCATACAGAGGGCCCAAGCTGGGTGGTTGGGCCCACCATACCAGCTTGACACCTCTCTTATTATTCATCTTGTTGTGTGGTTTGATAGATTTGATATCAGTGTGTGTTTATTTTCACATTTCTAGTGTATTAAAAGTGTGGTTTATTTGAAAACACTACAGTTTTGTGTGTGTAATCTTTCTATATCTGACAATTCTTTGATACCAATTTTGTCTCAAGGTTTCAGTCTTGTTCAAGATTTGAATTATTTTAATGAGGTTATCATAAATTTTGATCTACAACTCTTGAGTTATTTTGCCACAAGAGTTGGAGAACGTGTGAACTCTCAAGCCTCTGTCACAATATATGAATCATAGATCTGTGAATATTCAAAACTTTTTGCATGAATAATAATATGGATTTATCATTGAAAATTTAATAAGCCTGTTTTGGGTTGAAGGATATTGCAAACTGGTTTATATCTATGTGAGTTGAAGCTTGTCAACAATAACAACACTATTTGCAATGAGTTGAAAGTGATTTGGAACTACCATTTGATTCAAGTTTCAGTCACAAACCCTAAACCCTATGATATCAATAGATTTATTTTGTTGTGGCATGAAACATAACTTTCACATTGAACTTGTGTGGTTGTTATTTATCAAGTTTACATACTCAAAAACTGTTGGTCTTATTTACAAAGCTTATATTTGATCTTTTGGAGCAGTGATTTAAATTTATATGCACTAATGATGCTAATAACTATTGAGTGTAGGGAGGCTTGTTGAGAGAAGGAGATTGTGTTCAATAAAGCTTTGTTTACATTCCTATTTTTTTTACATTTCCTGAGTTAACATAATTCTTTTTTTTAGTGTGTCTCATGCATTGAAAACAAAGTTTCTAGAATCTAGTGTTTGAGTGAATTCTAAAGCTTGAAGGAATATTAGGGCAGAATGTGATTGTTTTATGAATGCACACATTAATTGTTTGCAATAGTTGATTAGTACATTAAGGATGAATTGAACCCACACCTTAACTTTTCGATTACATGCACAGAATGGAGTGGATTTCAATCTTTAGATTTCACATTGGATTGGGTGAACTTAGTGCAGGAGCTTGAATAAAGGTTTCATTTTGATTTAGAGTCTTATTTGGAATTAGAAAAGCTTGGATTGCTTAAGGTTAACATGTTTGTATTTTCCAAGATGGTCTTTACATTCGCTTGGTTGATGCTCATGTTTTCCAAGTTGGTTGATAGTTTAGGTTTGTTCTTTGATTAACTAGGGTTTACTTTTCAATTAATAATAACTAGGGTTTGCTTACAATTGTTGATAAATTGTAGGATTAGTTTTTATGATTTCATTTCTAAATATTGTTTTTGAGTGCAGGATTAAAATAAGGATTGATTAGTGCAAGAATCAAGGTTTGAGCGATTTTTGGGAAAATTAGGGTTTTGTTTTGCAAGTTATCGAAGTCTCTCACTGGCATTTCTAGTGATGCGTCTCGAAGTCCACGGACCCCATATTGAAATTAAATGTTGGTCCATTAATCCACCTTATACTACACCCAAGATTTTGGTGTTGTTGTTAGGGAGGCTCTTAGGGGATTGGCCTTGGTGACCTGTTGCATTTGGTTTGCTCTTTACCTAGTTTCTCTTGCAAGTTTTTGATCTTTGAATTCATTTCTTTCCTACACATTATTTTAAAGTCTTTGATTTTTAAGGTGTTGTAATAACCCCTCCTACCTATATGCTTAACCCTATGCTGATAGAATATAAATCTTGCTTATTGAAACAAAAAAATGGTATTTGGAGGAATCTTTGAATGATGTGTTTTGATGTTGTTGCAGAGATATACAAAACATCCAATGATGAACTCATAAGTGAAAAACTTAGTATTTTTCTTGAAAATAAGGATAATATTATTAAATATTTGATTTCAATATTGGATGATTTGCAGGAAGAACAGAAGAATGATGAACAACCATTGTTGATCTATTATGCCAACTGTAGGAAGAAACACTTCCTTCGAAAGTGTCCACTTAGTAGCCTGAAAGTTTGCAGAATTTGTGAAGAGGCTCATGCAACAAAACATTGCCCATCACTACTAGGATTGCTAAAGGCACTTAGGAAAACAATTAAGGAATCAAATTAAATTCTAGGTTGTAACACCCTCCTCCCATATCTACCCAAGTAACCATCCAACCGGGGTAAACTTGTGGTGAGAGGCTACTATGATCTAATTCAACCTCCTAGGTTACCTTAAGGAAGTGGAACTAACAGAACATACTTACACAGACCTTCTGCACTTTCCACAGAACCCCCAGGAGCCATCCAACATTCCAAGCGATCATCCCTTGAGTCAAAGTAACTTTTTAATGCATCAATTCCCCAGTCGCTCCCACAGAAGGGTCATGAGGGTAACTGGGACCCTCCAGTCACGCCCACATCATGGGCATGCGAGCGACCAAGGTCTCTTTCAAGTAGTTATGAGCCTGTGACTCTGGATTATGTGCCACTTTTTCAGGCCCAGGGCTAAGGCCACTGCCCATAACTCCATGACACTTCCATCACTGAAAGATAATAACAAAACAATGATACAAATGCAGTTTCTTGAATAAGTACTTGACTTGACCCCTACTAGACATGACAAGCATTTCTCCAAACATGTCACAAATATGTAATCTACATGTCTTAATAACAAATATGAGCATATGGGTCTCATACTTATCTGAGAATAGCTAAGAGCAATGTTCCCTTAACACATTAGTTGCAGTATCATCTATTAGGTCGTAGATTCATTGTTCATTCATTTACAAATTGAAACATGATGAGGGTCATACATCAATACTGTCATAATACATGCTTATAACCAACATAATAGTAACATAAATAACAAGGATACAATAGCTATAAGATCCACATATAAACTAGAATAATACTCATGAGATATCAAGGAGAAATAACCTCTTATTAATGAATGCAAAATTCAACTAGGTTTGGGACTACCACGTTCCACCCGAAAATAGATTAGCTGAGCAAAATATCTCTTCAACCAATCACCCTCGTGCCATATTCCAAGCATGAATGTGGGACTTAGAACCAAAATCAACTGGGGCTTCCCGAGGCTACACCACCTCACCCTCATCAATAAAACCAGGATTTATCGTAATCCTTACCGGATCACTAAGACAAAATAATAAACATGTAATACCAGGCTTTACCAAGATCTCCACCCAATCACTAGGCCAAAACAAGCATGGATGCCATCGAATTTCTCCACCTACACTATGAGAAATTTTCCTGTCACCTAGTCTTTAGGATTTACTGCAAACCCCACTAGATCACTAGGCCCCAACTGAGACACCACTATCTAGGATTTACCGTATATCCCACCAGTCACCGGTAAGGATTAATATGCTTGATCAAGGGCAACCACCTATAGGCTTTACCGTATATCCCTCCATTCACCGTTCGAGGATTCCTAGGCCCATCGAGGCACACAATACCTTTTCTTTACTGAGCCCCACAACCCAGTTCAGGGGCTATTAGGCCAGTGGCTTTACCAAAATCCACAGTCTATTATAGGGATCACTAGGCCACGTGTTATTTATTTAGAAGATCCACTCACTTAGCTTCGAATCCATCTGGAAATCCATCTCAACCAAAACATGAGAACCCCATCACACCATGGTTATCCGAAAATGGAAAGGCTAGGCTGAAAAAAACTGACACACCTGGAAAAACCCATGCTAATGACAACAAGAGAACAAAGAACACACATGCACCATCATGCATGCCAAATCTAGCAAGTAAATCACACATGCAAATTGATACTTGCAAAGAATCCTGCTGTAGCCGCTTGATCCTGCTCTTCATTGCTTGATCTTTGCTTCCTCTTGCCTTCTTTTCCTTTCTTGATCCAATGTTGAAATGCTCCAAGAAAACTCTAAGTGTCCAAGAGTGAGAGAGAGAGAGAGAGATAATAGAATGAGAGCTCCAAAACTGAACTTACAAAAAGCTAAATTGTCAAAAGCTACCAATTGATCCTCGGAAGCCTTTTTATTAATGAGGCCTCTATTTTCTTCATTTTCCTCCTCACATGCAACCTATGACCTTTCACCTTCCTTTTCCCCTAATTTCCTTTATTTTCATAAATAAAATGCCAATTAATGCCACTTTTCCGTTCCAAACCCTTTGCCTTTGCCGATTTCCTTAGCCATAATAACCGAAATGAACACCCACACTGGATGTCTTTTCCAAACATTCAGCTTGGAATAAGTGTCCCATAAATGTGGTTATTATTTTTCCTTTATTAACTTTTATTACATGGAATTTTCACTAGGGTTGTTGCAGAACCCTCACCCTTGGGGGACACCATCCTCGATGTTCAACCACACCTATACCTCAGCAAAACCACTAAAAATAAAACATACTTCCCATGGAGCTTTATAACATAGCTCGATGCAATATTTACAATGATCAACCTTCTCAGAAGCAAACCAACATGATAACACAATAATATAACATCATAACGACATGACATCCATACCTCTTATTAGAGCTTTATAACATATCTCATGGCAGTATTTACATCCATCTACATATGTACATATACCATAACATCACACCAAAGCATGTACCAAAACATATACCAAGACATATACCAAAATATTTACTCAACCAACGAATAAGGAAGGATACATAGCCTGCATCTGATCTGCCATCTCCCATGTAGCTTCATCGGGCCGAAAGTGCTTCCACTGCACTTTAACCTTCTCAATTGCTTGATTTCGGAGCATGATCATCTTTCTCTATAAAATACACTATGGTTCTGGCTAAATTGTCCTTTTGGTTCCACCTGCAATACAAACCAGTCAATCACATGATCAACATACTTAACATACTTCTTAACCAATGACACATGCAAAACATCATGGACTTTCACGGTCGGAGGCAGTGCAAGTCAATAGGCTACTGGCCCAATCCTTTCAAGAACCTTGAAAGGTCCACAAAACTAAGGTATCATCTTGGCACATGATCCAATCTGCAAGGAGCTCTTCTTGGGCTTGATGTGCAAGTACACATGTTCCCCAACTTGAAAATCCTTAGGCAACCTGTTCCAATCTGCATAGGTTTTCTGCCTATCTTGTGTTTCTTTCATATTCTTCTTGATTACTTGCATTTCCTATTCCATCTCTGCCAACATGTCCAGTCCAATCAACACCCTATTAACTGGATCACTCCAAGTGATGGGAGTATTACAGCTCTGCCCATACAATGCCTCAAATAGACTCATACTCAAAGATTCTTGATACCCATTGTTGTAAGAAAACTCAACCAATGGAATATACTCTTCCCACTTTCGTTGTTGATGCATCATGTACATCTTAAACGTGTCCTCCAATATCCTGTTGACCCTCTCTATCTGTCCATCTAACTGCGGATGATAAGTCATATTGAAGGCCAACTCTGTACTCAAACCTGCAAATAACTCCTTCCAAAACTTGGAAGTGAACTTCGCTTCCCTATGTGATACGATATTCTTTGGAATACCATGCAATCTAACCACATCTCTGATGAATACCTGTGCCATAGCATTCGTTGAATATGTAGACTTCACTAGAATGAAGTGTGCTACCTTTTTCAACATGTCCACCACAACCAGGATGGAATCATGTTGTCTAGATGTCCTAGCCAAATCTATAATGAAATGCATGGAAATGACCTCCCATTTCCACTCTGGAATTGAAATTGGTTGTAGTAGTCCAGCTAGATTCTTACACTCTGCCTTCACCTGCTGACAATCCAAGCACCTAGCTACAAACTTTTACACATCCTTCTTGAAATTTGGCCAATAATAAAACCTTTTCACTACAGTCAATGTCTTCTTATAGCCTGGTTGAACTGAATATGGCTTCACATTAAACTCCCTCAAGATCACCTTCTTGAGCTCACTATTGTCTGACACATATATCTTGTCTCTAAAACTGACCAATCCATCAGCTGTGAGATGATAGTCCACATCCTATGTACCTGCACTTGTACCTATACCTACACCTGTACCTGTACTCTATTGTAACGTGTTCCTAAGCTCCATATACTTGCCATCCTTCTAACCTGCCTGCAAGATCCTATCTTGTAAATATGTCTCATAGGAGCTCATAGCTGCTATATGATTCACTTGCATCCACCTACTAAGAGCATTTGCAACCTTATTCTCTTTACCTTTAATATACCTATTCTAGCTTGCCTGGCATTCATATTCGGTTGGTCAAATAGATACCTTAATCCATTGTGATCACTCATTAGTACAAACCTCCTGCCAAGAAGATAGTGCCTCCACATCTTCAATGCATGAATGATTGTTGCCAACTCAAGATCATGTGTCAGATAGTTTTTCTCGTGATCATTTATTTTCCTTGATTCATGGCATACCACTTGTCCTTCCAGCATAAGGACACGACCAAGCCTTCTCTTGCAAGCATCGGTGCATACCACAAATTCTTTGTCAAGATCTGTGATCTTTAACACTGGTGCATGTGTCAACAACTGCTTTAGCTGCTCAAAATTGGTCGCACATTCCTCTGTCCATTCAAACGTCTTACCTTTCCTTAGCAATGATGTGATAGGATAAGCAATTTGTGAGAAGTTCTTGATGAACCTCCTGTAATAACCTGCTAACCCCATGAATGATCTTACCTCATCCACATTCCTAGGAGCTACTCACTCCATGAAAACTCTTATCTTTTCTGGATCCACTGATATGCCCTCCTTAGAGACCACATGCCCCAAGTAATGTACCTTTGTCTGAAAGAAAATGCATTTACTGAGCTTAGCATACAACTGATGCTCTCTCGAGTCTCAATAATATCAACATTGCTGCTAAATGCTTGGCATGCTCTTCCTCATTCTTAGAATATATCAAGATGTCATCAATGAATACAATAACAAACTTGTCCGGATATGAACGCAATACACTATTCATCAAGCACATGAAAGTAGCTAGAGCATTAGTCAAACTGAATGGAACTACAACAAACTCATAATGTCCATACATGGTCTAGAAATTTGTCTTGTAAATGTCATATTCCTTGATGCTTACCTGATGATATCCAGATCTTAGATCAATATTTGAGAACATTGTTGCTCCCTTCAACTGATCGAACAAGTCATCAATCCTCAACAAAGGATACATATTCTTGATGGTCACCTTGTTCAACTTCCTATAATCAATGCATAACCCGAGAGTGTCATTCGTCTTCTTCACAAACAACACTAGTGCACCCCAAGGCGATACACTTGGCCTAATGTATCCCTTGTCAAGCATTTCCTTCAACTCCAACTTTAACTCTACTAACTCTAGTGTGCTCATCCTCTAAGGTGCCTTTGATGCTAGTGCTACCCCTAGTACCAACTCAATAGAAAATTCTACTTCCCTGTGAGGTGGAAACTCTGAACACTTTGTTGGAAAAACATCCTGAAATTGTTGCAATATCAGGTACCTACTCAACACTTATGCATCCTCATCCTCCTTACCTTTGTTGCTAGAAATATGGATTTCAAACAACACACACCCTTTTCTGTGACTGGGCTTTGCCTACATAGTTGTAACCATCCTAACTGATGTTGCTTTCTTCTTACCCTGTAATATTCTTTGCTTCCCATTATCATCCAAAAACTCAATATCTTTGTCATAACAATCCACCTTGGTTCTATGAAGATACAACCAGTCCATGCCCAACAACATATTGTACGATCACAATGGTAATACATTCAAATGTGTTGACATAGGCACACCATTCAACTCAAATGTACAAGCTCTTACCCAATGATGAACTCTCTTCTTTGTACTTGTATCCAACTGCACTAACCAATATTTTTCATGCACTTATTTATTCAAACCACACTTATCCACCAAGTCAAGACTAACATAACTATAATTAGATCCAGGGTCAATCAAAATAGAAACAACTTGATCACAAAGCTTACCGTCCATCCCAATGATAGATGCATGATGGTCTGCCTGCCTGTTATCCAGCGCTGCATAGATACGAGGAATGCTTTGACCAACATCCCCAACTGTTTGTGCCTCCTGTGAACTATAGATCTTAGTCCTACCACCCTAATTTTATGGAAAATCCCTCTTAAGATGTTCCTTACGACATGTCCAACACTCCAACCATCTTGTACCATCACCTCTATGTTGCTGTTGTGACCCATGTCCCTGTCTAGCTATATTGAAATTCTTTTATGGTGCCACATTCTCTTTCTCTTATGCATTCTAAGGCCTTGTTATTTTTGGCTACCATTTAACTTTACCTTTATCCTTATCTCTTACTTTCCATCCTTGCTAAGATTAATTCTTATGCTTTGACTATTCATAGCAGTGCTTCAATTTCCCAATAAATTTCTCAAGTGACCGAGGCTCATCATACTCAATCCAATCTCGAAATTATAAGGGAAATCCATTGGCGAATCTTTGAAATTTAGTCTTATCCTCTTTAATATATGGTACATACCTCAATAGCTCCAAGAACTTGGTCGTATACTCCTCATTTGTCATCGATCCCATCTTTAGCTCATAGAATTCCTTAGCCTTACTATCGTAGTACCACTCAGACAAGTACTTCTTCCTGAAAATCCTCTTGAACTCATCCCAACTCAAGCAATCTATCCCGATGTCTTTGACCTGCTTCACATCTTCCCAAAAAATGTTTGCTTTACCTTTCAGGCTGAAGATAGTTATTTTGGCCTTCATATTTTTTGTGTACTCATGCAACTCAAATAACTTGTTCATCCCAAGTATCCAAGCCTCTGCATCTTCCGGCTTCTTCAAGTCTCCATCAAAAGTAGGTGACTTTTCTTTCTTAAACTCATCAGGAAAGTATCCCTTATCATTCTTCTTGTAAGGATGATAGCGATGACGATCATAATGCATGTTAGAACCAGAACTAGAATAGTACTTGTGTCCATCACCTCTCTTATCTAGAGTATCTAACAATATGCCATCTCTAACCATGTCATCTCTATATGACCTGTGCCCACCATGAGATCTACTACCATATGCCCCATTAGTTATGTCCTCCTACCCATGGCTGATCCGAAGTGGTTCCTATCACTGCAATTTTGACAAACTCTGAAGGATTACTGCATTGACCTCTGCTTGTTTCTCCTGTGACGGTATGATTTTGTCATTGTCTACTTTACAACTTCTTATTTCTGCCTCCATGATTCTCAATTTGTTTGCTAAGTTAGAAGAATTTCCAACACCACGTTGCTCATATGACCCATAAGGAGAATCTCGTGAACTGTAGTCTAACATCTTGATCTCTTTCCTGCAATGCATCTTATGTCAGCTAAACCAAATCATAAACATAATCCACATACCTCAGTATAGTTCGAGGACGATGTCTCATCTACAAAATCACCAAATCAGCGTAATACATGTATAAACAAAATCATAACAACATATAAATATATAACATAAAGATATATCAACATATAGACATCATTATAACCAGTCATCAATGCATGACCATATCCATCACATACCATGACCTCATGCATGGCAACAACAACCATATAAATGTACACCTGACAACATGTAAGCACTGACATACATAACCACACACAACCAATCATACACTCATGACGAAACATCTCACAATAAAATCATCAACTTTCACATGACGACATTACTACAACCATGACCAACATCATGCATAGGCAATAAGCATATAGACCACAAGTATGAGTAACACATGTGAAACCGACATGAATGCATGACCATCACACTACCCATCCAGTCCAAGGGGTGAACCATGCTATGATACCATTTTGTAACATCCTCCTCCCATATCTACCCAAGTAACCGGCCAACCGGGGTAAACATGTGACGAGAGGCTACTATGATCTGATTCAACCTCGTAGGTTACCTTAAGGAAGTGGAACCGGCAGAACATACTTACATAGACCTTCTGCACTTTCCACAGAACCCCCGGGAGCCATCCAACCTTCCAGATGATCAACCCTTGAGTTAAAATAACTTTTTAATGCATCAATTCCCCAGTCGCTCCCATAACATGGGCATGCAAGTGACCAGGGTCTCTTTCAGGTAGTTCTGAGCCCGCGACTCTGGATTATGTGCCACTTTTTCAGGCCTAGGGCTCAGGCCACTACCCAAAACTCCATGACACTTCTAGAACTAAAAGATAATAATAAAACAATGATACAAATGCAATTTATTGAATAAGGACTTGACTGGACCCCTACTAGCCATGACATGCATTTCGTCAAACATGTCACAAATATGTAATCTACACACCTTAATAACAAATCTGAGCATAGGGGTCTCATACTTATCTAAGAATCGATAAGAAGCATTGTTCCCTTAACACATCAGCTTCAGTATCATCTATTAGGTCATAGATTCATTTACAAATTGAAACATGATGAGAGCCATACATTATCACTGTCATAATACATGCTTATAACCAACATAATAGTAACATAAATAATAAAGATAGAATAGCCATAAGATCCACATATAAACCAGAATAATACTCATGAGATATCAAGGATAAAGAACCTCTTATTAATGAATTTAAAAGCCAACCAGGTTTGGGACTACCACGTTCCACCAAACCATAGATTGGTTGAGCCAAATCTCTCTTCAGCCAATCACACCCATGCCATATTCCAAGCATGAATGTGGAACTTAGAACCAAAATCAACTAGGGCTTCCCAAGTTTACACCACCTCGCCCTCTTTAATGAAACCAGGCTTTACCGTAATCTTCACTAGATCACTAAGCGAAAACAATAAACATGTAATATCACTCTTTACCATGATCTCCACTCGATCGCTAGGCCAAAAACAACATGGATTCCATCGGATTTCTCCACTTACATAGTGAGTAATTTTCCTGTCTCCTAGTCTCTAGGCTTTACCACAATCATCATCGGATAGGTCCTAACCGAGACACCACCCTCCAGGATTTACCATATTTCCCGCCATTCACCCGCAAGTATTCCTAGGCTTGATCGAGGGAAACCACCTCTAGGCTTTACCATATATCACATGATTCACCAGTCGAGGATTCCTAGGCCCACCGAGGCACATAATACTTGGATTTACCTCAAGCCACAGTCTAGTTCAGGGGTCACTAGGCCAGTGGCTTTACTACAATCCACAGTCTGGTTCAGGGATCACTAGCTCATGTGTTCTTTCTTCTAGAGATTCACCTCACTCAGCTTTGAATCCATTTGGCAATCCAACTCAACCAAAATATGAGAACCCCATCACACCATGGCTATCCAGAAAAGGCAAGGATAGGCTGAAAAACATTGTCACACCCAGCAAAACCCATGCCAATGACAACAAGAGAACCAATAACACACATGAAACACCATTCATGCCAAATATAGCAAGGAAATCACACATGCAAATCGATACCTGCAAAGAATATTGTTGTAGTCACTTGATCCTGCTCTTCCTTGCTTGATCTTTGCTTCATCTTGCCTTCTTTGCCTTTCTTGATCCAATGCTGAAATGCTCCAAGAAAACTCTAAGTGTCCAAGAGTGGGAGAGAGAGAGAGAGAATAGAATGATAGCTCAAAAATTGAACTGACAAAAAGTTAAACTGTCAAAAGCTACCAACTGATCCTCAAAAGCCTTTTTATTAATGAGCCTCTATTTTCTTCATTTTCCATTATTTTCCTTTTCCTCCTCACATGCAACCTGTGACCTTTCAACTTCCTTTTCTCCTAATTTCCTTTATTTTCATAAATAAAATGCCAATTAATGCCACTTTGCCTTTCCAAATCCTTTGTCATTGCCTTTGCCAATTTCCTTAGCCATAATAACCAAAATGAACACCCACACTAGGATTTATTCGCCCAACATTTATCTTAGAATAAGTGTCCCATAACCGTGGTTATTATTTTGCCTTTATTAACTTTTATTACAGGGAATTTTCACCAGGGTTGTTACACAGGTATAATTCAAACCCCGTCGTCTTTTAATACTTGGACTAATGCTTATTCTCCTCAAAATGTTCCTCAACATGTTTATAATCCTACAGTTTCATGGCAAACTTTTACTCCTCATTTGAGTGAATATCCTACCTTCTAACCGCAGTGGCCCTCTCCTTGGATCTCTTCTTCGAGTCAGATATTGTCATTGCCTCAGGAGTGGTTTGGAGCCTTCTCTCTAGGGAAGTCTCCCGTGCAAATGCAATTACATGAACAACAACAACAACCACAATTTCTTCCCAATGCACCACCAAGTCATCCTCCTCCATGGTCCCAACTACCTATGCAACCTTACCCTAATCCATACCCTAGCTGATACTACAATATAAACCCTAGACCTAACCCTAGTCCATACCTTAATCCAAACCCCAGACCTAGCCCTAATCCAAACCATAGCCTTAGCCTTAATTCAAACCATATACTTAACCCTAGTCCAAACCCTAACCCAAATCCTAATCCAAATCCAAAGCCTAGTTCAAGTCTTAACCCAAACCCTAATCCAAACAAGGAGGTTGCATAACATTTTAAAACACTTGTTCTTCCCACTGATTCCCCTATTGAAATAAATGTTATATCTTCGATATTGGGGAAGGGAGTGAATTTGGAAACTTCCCCCATTACCACAAAAGATTTACCCCAGGAATAAGCCTTGATTCAAAGACCATTAAAGGAGCAATCTTTGATTGAAACCCGTTCTAAAACTTTTGTTGAAACTCAAAACCCTAGACTTTCCCTTAACCATTGTTGTAAATATGAAAAGAAAATATTTGAGCCCAAGCTTGAGGGATTTTTCTTTTTTCTTTCACCAGATCCCTTATGCCTCCAAGAGAGTGATTATCAAATTGTGGAAGACTTGCATGAGTTGGAGAATCATAAATATGTGGATGCCATTGAAGCCTGGTTTCAAAAAATTGTCGACACACCTTATTCCCTCATTATTCGACAACTCTGGATACCATATTTGATAAAGCAGTTGGTTTCTCATACTCTGGTATGTGTTAAAGCTTATTTTTTTAACTTGAGTGTGAGTATATTTAGCATTTGATTACGCACATCATTATTCTGGAAGTACTCCAACACTTGAAGGGTATATTCCTCTCTCTAAATTGGGGTAAGGTAGTATAAGAAAAATAAATAAAAATGTCATATAAAATAAAATTGTTACAACAACACTCCTGAAACTGTGATTCCCTAAGGCACAACCATTGAAATTTCTGTTATTATGCACTCCTGTGGAGGATCTTGTCCGAAGTAATTCTCTTAATACCTCATATCTTGTAAAGTGACATTGATCATTGATTGGGTGGTTTTTCTTCATATTTTTTAGTCATCCATGGAGTTGGTCAAGGGGATTTTCCATTAGACATTCCATTTATAAGTCCAAAACCCTAACCACAACTTATTCATTCTAACAAGTTGTTGTCTAAGAAACCTTTTCAAGTTTCTTTTAGAAGGTATTGTTGAAAAACCTCCTATGGTGGACCACTCCTATAGAAACCTAATGAGCTTTAATGTGAACCATAACATGATTAACTCAAGGAATCTTTTGGTCATTATCTGATATGCCTTCTTTAAAATGAGTCTTTAAGGTAGACAAACGAACTAGTAAAGATTAGTCATTAAAAACTTTTCATGCCATCCCGTGCTCTTAATGAGAATAATTTCCTCCCCACCTATTAAGTAACGTATATGAGGTTAATCATAATCAGAGTTTATTCTAAAAAGGATTAATTGAGGGATAGGAGATCTCATTACGAGTTGACCTACCATGATCATGGGTCCTAACGAGAATGACATTACCGCTACTGGTCACCAAGCCAGGGTAATGGATTTCAGTTGAAAAGCTGGAAGACAAGAGGTCTCATCATGAACCAACTTGTTCATTCTTGTTATCTCTTGTGAATGGCACTTTCGTTAGCTAGGCACCAAGTTAGGACAGTGGCCTTCAATTAATTCCTAAATCAATGTAAATGCTTTTAAATGACTTTGAACCTATATCTAATAGATGAGACACCCATGTTAAAAGGAATCCTTGTGGAGGCTATAGATGCATGTTGGTAGCAGGCCGTGCCTGTGGTATTAAAGTTAATTTTACACTATGATTTACTTGGTCGTCTTTGTCTTTCCCTGAATTCATTATCATATCTCTCAAAGAATGGATTTAAGATCCTTCCAGTATTATGCTTTGGAGTTCTATATTTTGGAATAATTTGGTTTCTATGGATGTGGTACCCTTAGTGCAGGTGATTCACTTTGCCTAAACAAGAGGAGCTTCAACTATATTCTAGATAATAGTAAGATGGTCACCTTGAGAAGGTATCATTTTGTCATATCTCTTTTTCGTTATTTTCATCCATTTTTAACACCTTGGCTTTCAAATGATGTCACTTTTACTTATAATGAGGTTATTAAGGTGAAAAACTTATGATTAAGGCTACTCATGAGATGCTTTGTAGAAATTTTGATGGTTGGTTATTTTATGATAACACTATCCTTGCAATAACAACATTGTTAGCATTCTTATGGAAACCCTTGCATTAGTTACTCTTTTGGAAATAATGAAGGTTAGTCTTAACATCACTGAATCCCTGGTCACAACTCTTTCTTATCTTATTGATTCAAAGGAAGTTGACATCACATGACACTTACTTACATTCTCTCACTCAATTAGCTCTATAATTTATGAATCTTTTGGTTTGTCCAGCATGACTCTAATAGAGAAACCCTATCCCTGCGGTTTTGATTAACTTTGGTCTCTATCAGAGGTTTTGCTTACATGAGGACATGCAAGATGATCGGCATGGGGGGGTGTCAAGCCCTAGAATTTTTATGTTTAATTCATCTTTTTATCCTATTATTACTCATGATTTTATCTAATTCCTATCATTACTATCATTTTGCACAATTGTTGGGCTATTACCTTAAACCTGGAACGTGATCAGGTAATTGTTCATTATTTAACCAATTGCCTTTATTTCGATAATATTTGCATAAAAATGATTATTAATGATGGTACTTGTGTTGTTTTAGGTTTTCAAGAAGGTGTATGAAATCTCAGTCAATGATATATATGCATCAACAATTGATTGCTAAGTGCACCAATAGATGGCCTTGTTCTGCACCCTTGAGGATTCCCGCACTCAGGAAAGATTGTACATGTTGTCTTCAACAATTTGCACATATTTAACATGTCAAGGTTCTCAAGGAAACATATGGAGTTATGAACAAACAATTGGTCAACCAACTTCTACATGAAATACATTTCTTCTTACACCAGTCTGCTTGCACTAAAGAGTAATCAATTTGGGGCTTTGATAGATCAACACCCTTTTAGGGAAAAGCGAAGAAGCTTTTTGTTCAAAATGATGTTTAAAACCTCCACATGACTTATAATGCACCCAGGTCGCACGTGTGAGTTTCTAGAAACAAATTGATAAATCAGCGCTAAAATTCACACAGTTTTCAAACTGCCAACTTGGTCCTCGATTTTCGTGCAGATGAAATCGAATCTCGAAATTATGGAACACGGATTTTGCTCCCAATATAAGAAATTGACTAAGCATCAAATAGTTTTCCACAACTCGTCACAGTTTGGGAGATCCGAAAGGGTTTTTGAGGCAAATTTGTAAAAGATGTTAAACCCGGAATTGTAAAAGTATCTAAATAGTCATCTTGGGCATGCTTTTCGAGGCAATGGAGTTGAATTACAACATTCCAAGAGAGGTATTTGTTGAGAAAATGGCAAATTAGGGTCTCCTTGAACAGTTTTCTAAAATTCACCACAGTTAGGAATATATGTAGTGTTCTTTGAGGCCAATTTGTTAAAAATGCAGAATTTTCCAAAATTGAAAAATGGACTGATAGAGCCTAAATTCGTAATGTAACTCGTATAAAAATCCCAGAGATGGCATGTGGAGGAAGTAGGATGTTATTTTAACTTCAAATTATTGGCTTGGACCATGAGCACATGGCTGCTGATGTAAAATACATTTTTTTTTATCCAAGGCTTCTAATGTCAGGGTCTTTTCTCCAATTTTGTTGCATCTAATGCTTTCCTTTACTTTGTGATTTAAGCTTCATACAGAGGGTGCAAGATGGGTAGTTGGTCCCACCATACCAGCTTTACACCTCTCTTATTATTCATCTTGTTGTGTGGTTTGATAGACCTGGTATCAATGTGTGTGTTTTTTCAAATTTCTAGTGTATTAACAGTGTGGCTTATTTGAAAACACTACAGTTTTGTGTGCATGTAATATTTCTATATTTGATAGTGCTTTGATACCAATTTTGTCTCAAGGTTCCGGTCTTGTTCAAGTTTTGAATTATTTTAATGAGTTTATCATAAATTTTGATCTACAACTCTTGAGCTATTTTGACACAAGAGTTGGAGAACGTGTGAACTCTCGAGCCTCTGTCACAATATATGAATCATAGATCTGTGAATACTCAAAACCTTTTACATGAATAATAATATGGATTTATCATTGAAAATTTAATAATCTTGTTTTGGATTGAAGGATATTGCAAACTAGTTTATATCTATATGAGTTGAAGCTTGTCAACAATAACAACACTATTTGCAATGAGTTGAAAGTGATTTGGAACTGTCATGAGTCAGTCAAGTTTCAGTCACAAACCCTATGATATCATTAGATTTATTTTGTTGTGGAATGAAACAGAATTTGCACATTGAACTTGTGTGGTTGTTATTCATCAAGTTTACATAATAATAAAAAATTATTCTTATTTACAGAGCTTATATTTGATCATTTGGAGCAGTGATTTAAATTTATATGCATTAATGATGCTAATAACTATTGAGTGTAGGGAGGCTTGTTGAGAGAAGGAGATTGTGTTCAAGAAAGCTTTGTTTACATTGTTATTTCTTTTACATTTCCTGAGTTAACATAATTTCTTCTTTCTAGTGCGTCTCTTGCATTGAAAACAAAGTTTCTAGAATCTAGTGTTTGAGTGCATTCTAAAGCTTGAAGGAATATTAGGGAAGAATGTGATTGTTTTATGCATGCACGCATTAATTGTTTGCAACAGTTGATTAGTACACTAAGGATGAATTGAAGCCACACTTTTACTTTTTGATTACATGCACAGAGTGGAGTGGATTTCCATCTTTAGATTGCACATTGGATTGAGTGAACTTAATGTAGGAACTTGAATAGAGGTTTCATTTATGATTTAAGAGACTTATTTAGGATTAGAAATTCTTGTATTGCTTAAGGTTGACATGTTTGTATTTTCCAAGATAGTATTTACATTCGCTTGGTCGATGCTCATGTTTTCCAAGTTGATTGATAGTTTAGGTTTGATCTTTGATTAACTAGGGTTTACTTTTTCAATTAATAATAACTAGGGTTTGCTTACAATTGTTGGTACATTGTAGGATTAGTGTTTATGATTTCATTTCTAAAGATTTTTTTGAGTGCAAGATTAGAACAAGGATTGATTAGTGTAGGAACTCAAGGTGTGAGCAGTTTTTGGGAAAATTAGGGTTTTGTTTTGCAGGTTACTGAAGTCTCTCTTTGGAATTTCTAGTGTTGCATCTTGAAGTCCACGAACCCCAGATTGACATTAAATGCTGGTCCATTAATCCACCATATACTACACCCAACATTTTGGCGATGTTTCCAGGGAGGCGCTTAGGGGATTGACCTTGGTGACCTGCTGCATTTGGTTTTCTCTTTACCTAGTTTCTCTGGCAAGTTTTTGATATTTGAATTTCTTTCTTTCCTACACATTTCTTTTAAAATATTTCATTTTTAAGGTGTTGTAAGAACCCCTCCTATCTATATACTTACCCTTGTGCTGATAAAATATACTAGCTTGCTTATTGAACAGAAAATTGATATTTGGTGGAATCTTTCAATGAGGTGTTTTGATGTTAATGTTGAGATATACAAATCATCCAATGATGAACTCATAATTGAAAAACTTATTATTTTGCTTGAACATAAAGATAATATTATTACATATTTGATTTCAACATTGGATTATTTGCAGGAAGAGCAGAAGAAGGATGAAGAACCATTGTTGATCTATTGTGCCAATTGTAGGAAGAAACACTTCCTTGGAAAGTGTCCACTTAGTAGCCTGAAATTTTGCAGAATTTTTGAAGAGGATCATGCAACATAACATTGTCCATCACTGCCAAGATTACTAAAGGTAATTAGGAAAACAAGGAAGGACTCGAATCAACTTCCATATATAACTCAAACCCCATCATCTTTTAATACTTGGACTAATGCTTATTCTCCTCAGCAGGTTCCTCAACATGTTTATAATCCTACAGTTTCATGGAAAAATTTTAGTCCTCCTCTAAGTGAACATCCTACATTCTAGCCGCAGTGGCCCTCTCCTTGGACCTCTTCTTCGAGTCAGATATTCCCATGGCCTTAAGAATGGTTTGGATCCTTCTCTCTAGCGCAGTCTCCCATGAAAATTCAATTACATGAACAACAACAACAACCATAATTTCTTCCCAATGCACCACTAAGTCATCCTCCTCCACGGTCCCAGCTACCTGTGCAACCTTAGCCTAATCCATACCCTATCCCTAACCCATACCCTAGGCCATACTTCAATCCAAGCCCTAGACCTCACCATAGTCCATACATTAATCCAAACGCTAGACCTATCCCAAATCCAAACCCTAGCCTTAACCCTAATTCAAACTCTAGACCTAACCCTAGTCCAAACCTTAACCCAAATCCTAATCCAAATCCAAAGCCTAGTTCAAGCCTTAACCCAAACCCTGATCCAAACAAGGAGGTTGCACAACAATTTAAAACACATGTTCTTCCCATTGATTCCCCTATTGAACAAAATGTCATAAATTCCATATTGGAGAAGGGAGTGAATTTGGAAACTTCCCCCATTACCACAGAACATTTACCCTGGGAAGGAGCCTTGATTCAAAGACCATTAGAGGAGAAATATTTGATTGGAACCTGTTCTAAAATTGTTGTTGAAACTCAAAACCCTAGAATTTCCCTTAACCATTCTTGTCAATCTGAAAAGTAAATATTTGAGCCCGAGCTTGAGTGACTTTTCTTTTATCTTTCACCAGATCCCTTATGCCTCCAAGGGAGTGATTATCAAGTTGTGGAAGACTTGCAAGAGTTGGAGAATCATAAATATGTGGATCACATTGAAGCCTAGTTTAAAAAAATCACCAACACACCTTATTCCTTCATTATTCGACAATTCTTGATACCATATCCGATAAAGCAATTGGTTTCTCATACTCTGGTATGTGTAAAATCTTATTTTTTGAACCTGAGTGTGACTATATTTAGCATTCTGTTACGCACATGGTTACACTAGAAGTACTCCTACACTTGAAGGAGATCTTCCTCTCTCTAAATTAGGGTTGGGTAGTATAAGAAAAATAAATAAAAATGAAATATGAAATGAAATTGTTACAACAACAATCTTGAAACTGCAATTCCCTAAGGCACAACCATTGAATTTTTTTTATTATTATGCACTCCTGTGGTACGTCTTGTTGGAAGTAATTCACTCTAATACCTCATATCTTGTAAAGTGACATTGATCATTGATTGGGTGGTTTTTCTTCATATTTTTTAGTCATCCTGGAGTTGATCAAGGGGATTTTCCATTACACATTCCATTTATAAGCCCAAAACCCTAACCCCGACCTAGTCATTCTAACAAGTTGTTGTCCAAGAAATATTTTCAAGTTTCTCTTAGAAGGTATTTTTGAAAAGCCTCCTATGGTGGACCACTCCTATAAAACCCTAATGAGCTTTAATGAGAACTATAGCATGATTAACTCAACGAATCTTTTGGTCATTATCTGAGATAATAAGAAACAATGTTGTTGCACCTCTACTCTTATCATGGGGATTTATAGAATTTTCTTGAACAAATTGCCATAAATATACTGAACCAAGTCATCCTTCCATTTTCATTGCTCAAAGTTTAAATTTTTTACTTGAGAAAGATGGCAGAGTTGACATTAATCATTTCAATACTGGTTTCTTCAAATTCTTTGGGAGTCATGACTTTATTAGGCATGGGTTCTATGGTTGGAAACATTTCACAGTCTTTCGTAACTTCTTCCCTTTGATACTTCCTCTTGAACTATTTAAATCTCCTTTGCAGACCCATGATTGTTGTGCAATCTTCTTCTATCAACTACCTAACCCAAAAACACTACTTTACTTCACTTTGAATCAATTTCAAGATCAAAACATAGCTGAGTTTACGCAACACCACAATGAAACTTGACTTGGCTTTCCAGTTACACACAACATGAAAATTGGGCAATCCATAAAAGAACTTATTAATCTGAACAAACAACTAGAATATTGTTGCAAAGAGTTGATATCAACCCAATCATCGGTCACTTAAAGCACTTGCACCAAGCTTCAAGCTTCAGGTTTCAACACAAGCTTCAAAACTTTACACAACCACAACTAATTACTCTCGGGAAATCATTGTCCAACAATTCCAATATGCAGGTTGCAAAAATAAAAAATACCACACTAGTCCACTCTCGATGCCACACCAGTAATCTTAACACATCCACATTCTACGCTAAGAGAGGCCACAATGTACGTTAACAAAATCAGAAAGAAACTCAGCCATATCGATACAATTTAAATAGTTGACAACAACTTCACCGCCTAGGGAAGGACTTTTGTGGGATTCACAAAGTTAAATTCAACACAGAATTCTATATTGCAAATGCTCACCTTTCACAATTACGTCCTTCACATTGCAATCATGTTCCTTCATTCACACTGTAGGGCATGGCTTGAAGAAGCCTCTCCACGCACAAGGAAATATCTAGGAGGAAAGCCACATATATTGTGGGATCTCTTATCCTCTTCACCTCTCAATACATAGCTTCAAGAATGCTTTGTGATTCCCACTCTTCTGAATTGAACAGCGAAACAACATCAAGTTAAGGCTACACATGTTGAAGATAATGGAGAATATCCTAGAATAATGTAAGTTGGTTCACGTGACCTCAAGATAGGAATTAGTTTCTATTTCTTAGGTTATTGTTCTAACTTTCCTAAAACCATGATTACTATATAATGTGTGATGTACATGAACAATGCAGAGCATTATGCAAAGCCAGACTCTCTTGGTTCAGACTCTCTTTCGTAGAGCTGACCAGTGGGTTTTATTTCTTTTAATACAACATTGAAATTTTTATCATGGTATCAGAGCGTCAGGGCTGAGGATCCTGTACGTTGAGAGGAGAAACCGAAATCGTCGCAGGTTTCAGGAGAATAAATGCGACGATTACTCAAACACACTTAGCATCACCGTCTCTGATTTTAGGTGTATAGCTACGACGATGTTGTAGATAAGTGGTGTACATCTGCGAAGACGTCTCAGATAAGTGGTGTACATTTGCGACGATCATGTAAACAACAAAAAGGCTCCGAGAGAAGGCTGCATCCTGGAGAAGGTTGTAGTGGCTAACAACAGAAGGTTCTTTGGAGGCTATGTAGGAAGTCGCGGTGATCTACGAGTGTGTTGTGAGATCAAACAACATTGAAGATCAGTGATATGTCTTTGTCACAAATCTGGGGTAAATCTAACATCTTCTTTTACCTGTCGAATTTTTTTTTTGTCTAAATCGCCAAGATGAATAATAATATGTTTGAAGCATGCTTGAATGAGCATAACAAGCTCGATGGTTCCAATTATGCAAATTGGAAATTCAAGATGCAGACTCTGTTAGAAGTGTAGAGTGCTTGGACGATTGTAAATGGGGATGAGCCGAAGCCAGCGGCTAGATCAACATCGATCCCAGATTGGGAGAAGTGAGAAGGTAGAGCAAAGATGCTATTGAAGATGTCAGTGAAAGACTGCATCATACCACACATCAGAGAGTGGAAGACAACTAACGAGATCTAGGGAATTATGAAGGATCTGTATGAGATCAAGAATACAAATCGTCTTTTGTTTTTGAAGAGCAAGATCTTATCCCTGAATATGGAGGAGAATGAAATAGTTGTTGCCTTCATAGCAAGGATCAAAGATCTAAAGAACAAATTGGCAGACATTGGTCATACAGTTGATGATATAGATCTTGTAACAATTACCATGAATGGTGTGACTGATGACTACCAAATGTTCATCACTGGGATAAATGCGAGAGAGAAAATCCTGAAGTTTGAAGAGCTGACAGGAATACTGATGTAAGAAGAAGAAAGAAGATTGACTTTGAAGCCCCAAAGTGTCGATCTTGCATTGATGGCAAAGAAGAACTTCTTCAAAGGGAAAGGAAATCCGCAACAACAAAATGGAGGACATTCACAGAAAAGACCGAATCAGACCCAAGGTATGCATCCGAATAGAAACAACTCTGAAATTAAATGTTTTTATTGCAGAAAACTTGGTCATATTGCCAAGGAGTGTAAGAAGAAGAAATATCATGAAGAACAGCAGAAGCAGAAACGACATGCAGGTCATCTCGCGAATGAAAATCATGTGCAGAATTTTAGATTGTTTATGGCAAATTTTGATGAGAATGTTGATGCAAACATCTGGTATGTAGATTCGGGAGCATCAACACATATGACAAGGAACAAGCATTGGTTCGAAGATTTTAAAGAAATCAACGAAGGAGCACATATTTACCTAGGTGATGATAGAAGTCATCAGATCAAAGGGTGTGGGAAAATTTCTATCATTCTACCTAATGGTAATGTAAAACAAATTCATAATGTCATGTATGTGCCCAGTGTAACAAAGAACTTTATTTTTGTATCCATGATCACAGATCAAGATCTTAAAGTTGAATTTTTTAAATCTAACTGTTATATTAAAGATCTGCTAGATGGCATGAAGACAATTGCTACAGGAATCCAAACAGGAGGTCTGTACAAGTTGGATGTAAGACCTGCACCAATTCGAGCCTTGATAGCTGCGAGTTTGACTACAGAAGAGCTATGGCATCAGAGATTTGGTCATATCAATTACAATGATTTGTTGTTACTATAGAAGAAGGAAATGGTAAGAGATCTTCCTATGCTAAAGCAAGTACATAATGATTGTGATGCGTGTACATTAGGAAAAATGCATAGAGAAGAATTCCTTGTTTGAGTAGAAAAGAAACAGAGGGATATACTTGAATTAGTGCATACAGACCTGTGTGGACCCATGCAAACAAAATCATTAGGAGGTGCACTATATTTTTTACTGTTTATTGATGACTGCACAAAGTTTTCTTGGGTGTATTTCTTGAGTAAGAAGAGTCACACATTTGAATACTTTAAGCAGTTCAGGAATATGATTGAAAGGCAAACAGGGAAGCAGATAAAAATTCTCCACTCCGATCAAGGGGGAGAATACAGGAAGGATGAGCTTATCAAGTATTGTAAAGACCATGGAATATTACAACAATTCACAGTACCCCATACTCCTCAGCAGAATGGAGTAACAGAAAGAAAGAACAGAACACTGGTGGAATGCGCTAGAAGCATGTTGAAAGGTAAGAATCTGTCAAATGGTTTTTGGGCTGAAGCATTGAATATTGCAGTTTATTTGAAAAATAGGAATCCTACAAAGAGTCTTGAGTTTAAAAATCCTTATGAAGCATTATATGGATTTAAGCCTGTAGTAAAACATTTAAGAGTATTTGGGTCTAAAGCATTTTCCCATATTCTAAAGGAAGACAGAAGAAAACTAGATTCAAAAGCCATCAGATGTACCTTTATAGGGTATTGTTCACAACATAAAGCTTATAGATTATTTAATCCCTCTACTCACAAAATTTTTGTTAGTAGAGATGTCAAATTCCATGAACAGGATCATGAAGAATCTGATGAGCACAATGAGGAATGGGATATTTCGTACTTGGTGGAAGAAGAAGCAGAAAACAATCAGGATCAGCAGCAGACAAAGGCAGAAGATGAACAACAACAACAACAACAGTAGCAGCAACAACAGCAGATACAACAGCAACAACGGGAAGAAAAAGAGAATGATGATCAGACAAGGTTTGAGGCTACCCCACCTCTCAGGAGATTAGGTAGGAAAGCTCAATTTCCTGCAAGATATAGGGAAAATGCTTTTATAACTAGTATGATGAATGTGGTTGAACCTTCTAGTTATAAAGAAGCAAATGAATGTAGAGAATGGAAAACAGCCATGGAATAGGAATATGAATCAATAATCAGGAACAACACTTGGGAACTAGTTGAACTTCCTAAAGGAAAACAAACCATAGGTTGTAAATGGTTATACAAACCGAAGATTAATGCAGATGGAACCATAGAAAAATTAAAAGCTAGATTGGTAGCAAAGGGGTATTCATAAAAAGAAGGTATAGACTATGAAGAAACCTTCGCCCCTATAGCTAAACTAAACACTATCAGAATGTTAATTGCTTTAGCTACTAAGAAACATTGGATGATACACCAACTAGATGTAAAGTCTGCATTTTTAAATGGAGAACTAAAAGAGGAGGTTTATTTAGAGCAACCTGAAGGGTTTGTCCAAAAAGGGAAAGAACATTTAGTCTGTAGATTGAAGAAAGCACTTTATGGACTAAAGCAAGCACCCAGGTCTTGGTATGAAAAGATTGACTCATTTTTTCTACAAGCTGGCTACAACAGAAGCAAAAATGACCCTAATCTTTACACCATGCAAGATGAACAAGGGTGCATAGTGATGATTTCTCTGTATGTAGACAATTTGATCATTACAGGTGATGCTACATATCTGATCAAAGAAATCAAGCAACAGATGTCACAGGTATTCGAAATGAAACACCTTGGAGAATTAAGATATTGTTTGGGTCTTGAGATCTGGAGAGATTCAGGACAAACATTTATGTCCCAAGGAAAGTATGTCAAAGGCCTATTAGAGAGATTTAGGATGGATCAGTGTAAGCCTGCAGCAGTACCATTACAACAGAACATCAAACTGCAGAGTGAAGATGGCTCAAAGGAGGCAGATGTGACACTTTACAGACAGCTGGTTGGGAGTCTAATCTACCTAACCACCACTAGACCAAATTTGGCTTATGCAGTCAGTGTGCTAAGCCAATATATGTCCAAGCCACTTGAAAGCCATTGGAATGCAGCGAAAAGTGTTTTGAGGTATCTACAAGGTACTGTAGATTACGGTATTATTTACACTAACTCTTCTGATGTTAGATTGATAGGATTTGCAGATTCAGATTGGGCTGGAAATGTAGATGATCGCAGATCCATAACAGGTTATGCATTCAGCATTGGATCCGGGGTGATCACATGGAGTAGCAAGAAGCAGAACACAATCTCCTTGTCCTCAGCGGAAGCAGAGTATCAAGCCATGTGTGCAGCAACGTGTGAGCCTTGAGGCAGTTTGGTTGCGGATATTTCTCCCGGATGTTGGGGAAGAACAGATAGATGCAACAACAATCAGATGCGACAATCAGAGTTCAATCAAACTTGCTAATAATCAGGTTTTCCACAAAAACACTAAACATATTGATACACAATTCCACTTCATCAGGGAGAAAGTGCAATCTAATGAAATCCATTTGGTATACTGTAATACATGTGATAATGTTGCAGACATTTTCACTAAGCCTCTTGGCAGGATTAAGTTTGAAATGTTTAGGGAGATGTTAGGCATATTTGTGAACCCCTTCTCCATTAAGGGGGAGTGTTGAAGATAATGGAGAATATCCTAGAATAGTGTAAGTTGGTTCATGTGACCTCAAGATAGGAATTAGTTTCTATTTCTTAGGTTATTGTTCTAACTTCCCTAAAACCATGATTACTATATAATGTGTGATGTACATGAACAATGCAGAGCCAGACTCTCTTGGTTCAGACTCTCTTTCGTAGAGCTAACCAGTGGGTTTTATTTCTTTTAATACAACATTGCCATTTTTATCAACACAAAATATGGGCCCTCTTACTCAATTACTTTCCATGTGTTTTCCCACATGTTTGTCGAGAGAGCGTCTTTTCTCCAAGTCAGTGACGTCTCAACAACCCTTAACAATGACCCTTCCTTAGTGCTCTTATGCAATCATCGTCCACGATCCGATCTGATTGCATATGACAGTCCCCAAAACACAAGACAGAGTATGCACGGGCTCTAACAACCGTATGTTTCAGCATCCTCCAGCAAAGCTACAATGCTATGGCTCAGAAGTCACACAAGAGTAGCATCCTTCTCACACCATGTCAGGCAATGACCCTCATGCTCAGATTCACAAGAGCAATGATTAAACACATGGTTCACGGTCAACCAAACTCGTGCACCTCCCCCAAGAGAAATTAAACGGAGTCATCTACGAAGGCAGAGGAATTTCCCGAACTATCAAAAGTGTCCAGAATCTAAGCAAAAAAATTTCAAAAAATTTTGTAGATGCAGTATTTGAATCATGTTTTTGATGGTGGAAATGGATTCAACACCATCAAAACCGTCTAGGCCACCTAAATTATGAATTTTGATAGTTTTTACTTGGATTTACAAAAATCCCAGCCAGATTTTTTTTAAATATGACCGAAATTTCTATAACTTTCAGGGCAAAAAAACATAATTTTTAGACTACCGGAAATTAAACACAATCGATTCAACCACCGTACAAAATCACTCATCTCTCACCTCATGCTCCATCACCAAGGCATAAATTAAAATATTAAAGAAGGATGAGATGAAGATGAAATGTGCTTAAGACCAACTTAATTTGAAAAATACCTGCACTCAACTTTATATTTAATCGCTAGAAACCTCATGCATATATAGGATTACAAATCAATTAAGAAGTTAAGAACAATCTTCTCAAACATAAAATCTATAAACTAAATAAACCCACAACTTAAATGAAACAAACAAACACAACGAACCATTAATTAAACAATCTAGAAACTATTACATTTCTCCATTAATTCTAAGTACTTGTATATGGGGTGAATTGCTTTCATACAAGCCGCTTTATATTACATTTCTCCATTAATTCTAAGTACTTGTATATTCTAAGTACTTGTATATGGTGAGAATTGTTTTCATACAAGTGGCTTTTTATTGGTATATTTTCATTTCCAACCAACTTTTACGTTTTTTTATTAAATATATATATTTTATAATTTTTTAAATTAGTGGAATTGTATTACCGTTTCAACATATTTTTTTGTTTTTTTATTAAATATAAATTTTTATAAATTTTTAATTCATGAAATTGGCAATTATAGTAGTCTTATACTCATGTAATATTGGGTCAATTCCAACCACTACCGTTATAACTTCTAAATGTACTAAACCCAACTCCTCACATGGCACATAAGTTTTATCAGGGGCTTAAACTAATGACATTGCCAGGAGTGCTTTAACAATGTAGATTACCAAACCCAACTCTTCACATGGCACATAAGGTTCACCAGGGGCTTAAACCAACAACATTGTCAAGAGTGCTTTAACAATGCAGATTACCAAACCCAACTCTTCACGTGGCACATATTGTTCATGAAGGGCTTAAACCAACAACATTTCCAGGAGTGCTTTAACAATGCAGATTATCAACAATTGATCTACACCACAAGGGCTTAAATAAATTGAAGGACATGAGGGTGGACTTTGATCCACTTATGTGTGCATGAGTCATGATACTATTTAATATAATCTCCTTAGACGCAACCACACATTTCACCACCACATCAAGGTGCCCCCATGGCTTTAGGCTAGACCCTCATGGGAATTGAACCTTGTCTAATGTGAAAAAGTTCTTACTTTCCACCACTGGATACAACCCTTTGGGCTTATAAAAGAAGGACATGGGTTTGGGCTTTGGTTCACTTATGTGTGCATGGGCCATGAGACCAATAATATAATTTCTTTGGGTGAAAAAAAATATGCTCAACCACTACTTTGAGGTGTTCTCATGGCTTCCAAGGTAAACAACTCTCATTAGTATTAAACTTTGTCCCCAAAAACAAAAAAACAAAAACTCCTTTCTTTTCACCGTTAAATCTAACCCCTTTAAATTTATATTGCTTTTAATAATATGTGTGTTTATTAAAAAATGGGAAAACCTATCATAACTCAGTTTTCAAACCAACGGTGAAGACAACTATCATTGGCTGAGATATGTGAATGCATGTTGACTCATCACTTTTATTCAAGAAAAAACATGCCACTTGGAATTACCCGTTGATAGCCTGTAAGGGCGTCTTTTACTCTTGCCATGTACTTTTGATTTTTGGACCATTAACTTGTTTCCATACATCCGAGGAAGATGAGCTCTTAACCAAATAGAAGTAGCTTTAAGGCATACTGATGGCCCTATATGTATATCCAAATGTTAATTTTCATAAAGTTTAATATTTCTATTTATTGTGCTACTTGAAGTGGATTCAACAATAAAGTCATAAAATGTGGATGAAATATATAATATAATATGAATATGAATAAATTAAAATGAAATGAGAATGGAATGAATAATATAATTTAATGCAAATAAATTCAGAAGAAGAAGATAAATTTCTTTTAATATAATATGATAATGTTAACAAATTAAATTTTTTTTTATGAAAATAAATATGGAAAAAAAGATTGTCATAATTTTATTTTTTAAAACTATGGTGGATCAATAACTTGTTGGATTAATTTGACGAGGCCCAAGATTAAACCTAGCAACTGTCACTATAAAACTAATAGTATATCCAAAAGCCTATAAGCTAGATATATCAAAAATTTATGACTTAGCAAGAGTAAAGATTCCACGAGGATGGGGGAACCTACTCCTTGAGCCTTATCACAATATGCCAAAGATGTGCCCCCATGGAATTTGAAACCGGGTCGAGGGGATAACTTCCCATTATGCCAATCACTCGGTCATCACATGAGGAGACTAAAACATATTATGATAAGAAAAAATAAAGTCGTAATAATTCTATAAGTATATACAAAATAAAATAGTATAAAATTTATCCTTTGAAAGCCATTAACTAGAGAGAGAGAGAGAGAGAATATTATTTATTTATTTAATATTTAGGATATACTTTTTGAAGTGAGTTAATAAGGAGATAAACATTTTATTTAAAAAATAAATTCTAAACTTATGCTTCTAGGGTTTTTGCATTAGCCATCAACACCTTGTCTTCCAATGGTGCCCCCATGGGGGGTGGAGGAGGCCCCTCCTACAAAAGCACAATTACTTCCAAAGGCAATAAAACTACCTTGTGCAAATTCAACAATTCTTCTGCTCAGAAACCACAACTAGAGTCTGGAGGCAAACCCATCTAATTTGAATAGCAATGAAGCTACAATTGCTACCTCTTCTACTCCAAAAACTAACAATCCAAAAGCTAATGGTTCCTTCCGTCCTCAAATAATCAAATCTACCCTCCTAGGAATCCCATTAGATAAAATAAGGGGAAAAATCAAATATATGAGAGAGCATGTAGTAATATGGAAATTTGTAGGTATTTGGCGCTCAAAAAAAAAAACTACTCAATTGGATTCGAAAGAACTTGACATTGGAAGGGGATCTCCACCTAAATTTAGGGTCAAAAGGTTTATTACTACTTGTAATAAACCTAAAATATATATTAAAATCTCTAACAAAAATAAATTCAAGAGCCAATCTATGAATAACACAAAATGTTTCTTAATCAACCTTGAGATAGGGTAACACCATAAAATCACTCCTTAAGGAAGGAGAACACTCCACAAGCTATACGTGTGTCAATAAAAAACAATACTCGACATATCTCAATGGAGAGTCTCTAGCCTCTATATAGACTTTGCACATATAATACCACGGGCCCTCAATACCATGGGCTTATTTCATTTACATCACATTATTTCTTAACTAATTGTGGTCCGTTTTTATAATGAGGGTTAACCACTTACAATCATAAGTAATGTGGGTAACCACTTATGGGCTTTATTTACTAAACTAACTAATTGTGGTCCCATTTTACAACATGTTATGCCCTTGGCTACACCCCTATGTACTCCATATTATCCCCCTTAGGTATACTACACTCTCCCCCTATTCCTTATGGCAAACTCACTTTATCCCCAATTTCTTCCCTTCCATCCCTTCCTTTTGGGACCCCCTTCTCTAGGACTTCATCAAACTTAACTTCGATGGGGGCTCGAAAGGAAATCAAGGTTAGCCAAATTATGGTGGAGTATTTTGTAACACTAATGGGAAAATTCTACATGTTTATGCAGGTGCCATAGGTCTCAATGCTAATAATGTTGTTGAAATCTGGGCACTAAAATAGGGTCTCTTAGTTTCTATCCTCAATCAATATCACAAGTCCGTTGTTGAAGGAGATTCCAACACCATTATTAATATCTTCCACAAAATCCAATGTGGATTTGATCCTTCCAAAGTCTCTAATAGTTGGAGGTTGTAAGCTCGAATAGCTAATACTGTAAAACTCCCAATGAAAATCATAGCTCCCCTCCTCTCTAATGTCCACAGAGAATGTAACAAATTGGTTGACAAGCTATCCAATTTTGTTCTAAGCATAACATCTCATCCCCTTGACTTGGATTAGAGTGACAACATTCCAAAATCCATTTTAAGTCATTGTCAAGAATTGGTTATGAAAGACCTTATTCTCCAAGGAGGGCACCCAAGAGTAGGCATCCCTTCCCTCCACCCCGCCTTGATATAATGTTAGCCCACACGAAAGAGGGACACAACACCCACTATACTTGGCACATCGCATGCACTCCCATCACTTGAACGATCATGGCACAAACCTGACACGAGGTTTAGCATCATTTGAATATTACAAGTTGCATAGGGAGGTACAAGAGGACTCAACATGAGAATTCTATTAGATTGGCAGAGTTGGAGGAAAAAAATGACAATATAGACTACAAGCTCACCATTCTAGCCAGAAGATCAGCCAACATTTTCTTCTCCTTGGATGAGAGTAGTGAACAACCAATGCAGATAACTGGAGATTCTACCTAATAGTTGATATGATTCACTTTTTTTTTGCTTGCAATGCAGCACGAGTAGTCTTTTTTGTCTTCTCATGTTGATGTATGTCAAGTTCTGATACAACCAACAATTTTTTATAAGTTTCTAGGTACAACATGCTCTAGTTAGATGAGGTATCAATAACCTCAATACTCTTAACTTATGTTACTAGATTGGTTTCCCTTCGGGTAGACCAGTAGCAAAACAAAATTGGTTAATGTAATCCTCATTTGACATAATGCAAAGTGCCTAACGTAAATAAAAATAAAAATAAAAGTAAATTATAACATTATTTTATGTAAATTTTAATATTAATAATCTAATTAATGTAATTATTATAATCATTATAATAATTAATTATTATATTCATTATATTGATTAATATTATAGTTGTTACTATTTTGGAGGGCTGAAACTCCCCGCTCTGCATCTGTTGCGCGCGCGATCCTGCTGAGGTTCTGGTTTGCGCTGCAGGCCGGGGCCGTCTTGCCTTGGCTGAAACTCAGATGACAGCGGAATTATTGGCTGAAACTCCCCGCTCTGCGTTGCTAAAACTCCCCGCTCTGCATCTACTGCCCACGCGATCCTGTTGAGGTTCTGGTCTGCATTGCAGGCCGAGGCCGTCTTGCCTTGGCTGGGCCTTCCAAGACCATCTGATCTCATGGAGGCACTAGGTACTCCTCAGGGGCCTCCCATCTCTCCCCCTCTGCCCTCTGCCTCTGATGCATTCAAATCCTTGCTGGCTTCCTTGCCTAAGAAGAAGAAAGTGGAAGCTGCAAAGTTCGTGAAGAAACTGGATGATATTCCTGAGATTTCTCTCCCGCCAGAAGGGCCGATCCAAGTTGCCCTGTCTCTTGCAGATCATGCCCTCGTTGGCCAGTTCACAGGGCTCTAGCCTTCCCCAAAATCCACAGAGAACTGGGTCGCCAAGAACTGGGCACCCTTGATAAAAGACAAGGTAACCTCATACTTTCTCGGGAGAGGCTACTTTTTGTTTGAGTTCACTGCAAAAGAGGACAAGGATCTGATTTTCCGAAATGGACCTTACTTCATGGGTCCTCAAGGACTGTATTTGAATAAATGGACGCCAGATTTTGATCCGGCAGTGGATGTGCCCACAGCGGTCCCGGTGTGGGTGAGACTCCCCAACCTTCCAATGCATTGTTGGAATTGGGATTCTCTGAAGCCCCCTAGGACAATTTATAGACAGGGCTAACAACAAAGATCAGTATGATTGCGCCAGAATTTGCATGGAGGTAGATCCAGAGGTCGGGCTACCAGAAGCCATCAAAATAATAGTAGGTCCCTGGACTCATGTGTAGAAACTTGATTATGAGCAACTGCCCTTCAAATGCCGGAAATGCCACGTCTATGGTCATTTTTCCAGAGGTTGTCCGTCCAACGGTGTGGAAGAAAAAGGGAAAGAAGAGGGCTGGAATCAGGTAAAACGCACCAAAATCTCTCACAAGAAGACTGCAAATGCAAATGCTAAAGCCCCGCAGACGGGTCCTGCTCAGAAACCAACCATGGAAGGTCAAGGGAACAAATTCGAGCTCCTAGGATCTGAAACCATGACCTCCCAAGAGGTAGAGATCCCAAAGGAAATTTCTCCCGCCAAAGCTTCCCCCTCCATCAAAGGTGGAAGTGCAGCAGAGAGATCCAAAGGGAAGATCTCAAAAGAGGAGGAGGAAACCCAAGAATCTGAGGAATCAGAAGAAGAAGGAGAAATAGGTGACTCTCAATCCTCTCCCAGAAGATCCACAAGAGGATGCAAGTCTGCAAGGGAAAAAAGAGAACAAGAAACCTACAAGGACAAGCTTCAGGGTAGCCAGCCAACTCTAGAGAAGCTATTGGAAAAAACCCCGAAGACGACGAGGAACCAACTTCAGGGCTCCAAGGGAGCCCATGGGCACTAAAGTCAAGGAAGAAGCAATGAAAAGTTTAACGAGATTGGAAGCCCCGGATATCCTCCTCATCCAGGAGACCAAAATGGAGGATGCAGCTTTCCTCCAAGCAAGTAAAAAAATTTGGAATAAAAGCGGAGCGCAAGCAATTTCTGCCTGTGGAGCCTCGGGAGGGCTTGGGTCGCTCTGGAATCCTAATAAGTTCTCATTAATCTCTGAGACTTTGAATACTCATTGGATTTTCTTAAAAATGCAGCAGTTAGAAACCAAGGAGATCATTTGTCTATTCAATGTGTATGTTCCTAATAATGCAGGTGAGAAAAAAAATTGCTGGGACTCCATAGAAATCCTGGCAGATCTAGAGAATCTGGAAAATATCATCATAGCCAGAGATCTCAATCTCATCCTTCTCTCGTCAGAAAAAAGAGGAGGCAGCATTGTAAGGGATCCGGCAAGAGAATGGGCAGAGGATCTTATGCAGGACTGGGACCTGCTAGACATCAAGCCTGTTACTAGTAAGTTTACTTGGTCAAATAAGAGAGTTGGTCCTGGACATATAGCGGCAAGACTTGATAGATTTTTTGTTCAAAGCTCCTTCCTGCTTCTTGGGCTAGAGGCTAAAATGCACATCCTACACAGCAGTGTATCGGATCACAAGCCCGTAAGTCTTGAGCTGCTGGCTCCCAAGGACCTGGGTCCTATCCCTTTCAGATTCAGTTCTCTATGGACTAAAGAGCCAGAATTCATGCAAAAGGTCAGAGACTGTTGGAAAGACCTAGTCAAGGGTTCCCCATTTTTTGTTTGGGAGGAAAAACTTAGAAGAGTAAAAGCAATGCTGAAAAACTGGGCCAAGACCTTGCCCAATCCTGCAGCTGAAAGGAAAAAAATTCAAAACTCCCTAGAAATGCAGCATCTCCATCTAGAAGCAACTGAAATCACCAAAGAAGATCTGGACAAGGAGACACAGCTTCAGCAGAAATTCCATAAGGCTTGCTTGGCCGAAGAAGAATTCTGGAGGCTCAAATCCAGGAGTCTTTGGCTCAAAGCAGGTGATAGAAACTCCTCCTTTTTTCATAAGCAAGCCCAAGCCAGGAAATGTTGTAACTCCATCTCTGAAATCAAAGAACAAAACTGCACATTAAAGGATTTTGCCAGCATCAAAAAGGCAGCTTCCGAACATTTTAAGAAGTTGTATAGTGAGGACATGGAGGCTGGCCAAAGCTCTAAACTCCTGGATGTTGTTCCCCGCCTTATCACTACCAGAATGAATCAGCTGCTTGAAACCAAAATCAACAAAAATGAAGTCAGGGACGCCCTCTTTGCAATGGACCCCGACAAAGCCCCGGGACCGAACGGTTTTACAGCCAGATTTCTTCAGACTTGTTGGCAGATTGTGGAGAAGGAGTTCTTTAAAATGATTCAAAAGTCCCAAGATTGCCAGAAAATTGGAGGTTGCACAAATTCAGCATTTCTCGCCCTCATCCCCAAGGAAAAAGGAGCAAACTCATTCAATAGATTCCATCCAATTTCCTTATGTAACATTGGATACAAAGTGATAACCAAGGTTATAGCGAATAGGCTGAGAAATATTCTCCCCAAAATCATCCCGGAGAACCAAGGAGGATTCATTCATGGCAGACAGCTAGTGGACAACTTCATTCTGGTCCAAGAGGTGATCCAATCCAGTCTACATCGAAAAGAAAAAGGTATGGTCATCAAACTAGATCTAGCAAATGCATTTGATCGAGTAAGGCATAGCTTTTTGATAGATGTTCTGCACAAGTTGGGTTTTGGTCAAAATATTATAAACTGGATCCGAGCTTGCATGTCGGAGCCCTGGATTGCTCCCTTGGTAAACGGTAGGGCTACTGATTTCTTCAAAGCCTCTAGAGGGCTAAGGCAGGGGTGTCCCCTCTCACCCCTCCTCTTTGTGTTGCAGGCTTCTGTCCTCAACTTTTATCTAGATAAGAAACAACAAGATCAAGAAATAGCTGGCCTGAGCATAGCAAGAGGGGTAAAAAACATCAACCACGCCCTTTTCGCTGACGATACCTTGCTGCTGGGGGCTGCAACTTCACTTTCAACTGCCAGATTTAAAGAAGTGCTGGAAGATTTCTGTGAAGCCTCGAGCAGCAAATTAAATAATGGCAAATGTCATATCTACTGCTGGAATACCCCTCCCTCATCCGCAAACTCCATTGCCAGATGTCTAGGCTTTGCAGCCTCTTCAAATTGGACCTCTTTCAAATATCTTGGCCTTCCCATCTTCCTCAAGAGGGCCTTGAGCAAAGACTGGACCCCTCAGATCGAGAAATTCAAATCAAAAATGCAGGCCTGGGGATCCTCCTAGCTCAATATTGCTGGCAAATCAGTGCTTATCAAAGCAGTTCTCAGTAGCCTTCCTTTATTCCAATTCTCTGTCCTCTTGGCACCTGTGGGTATCCTCAAGAAGATGGAGGAGCTAATTAGAAAATTTTTCTGGAAAGGAGGCAAGCAAAACGAAAAGAAGATCCCTCTAGTTAACTGGGGAATAGTCACCAAGCCGCTTCAGGAGGGAGGGCTGAATTTCAAAGATCTCTGTGCTCAAAACTTAGCCATGGGAGCAAAGCTGATTTGGAGAATCATAGCTCCCAATCCAGGTTGGGCGCATTTAGCTTTATGGAAAAAATACTTCAGAGGACAGAGACTTCGATGCTTGGATCGGCCCAAATCCCATCTCAGAACCCCCTTCAGTATGCTCAGTAACAAAGCAGCCCCACTAGTAAATGCTCACACCTTCTGGATACCTGGGAATGGTCAATACATCAACCTGTGGGATGACTACATCATGAACAGGCCCCCGCTAGCTGAATCGAACCCCATGATCGAACTGAGGAATTGGATGAAGGATGCCAATATCAAATCGCTGTGGGATATTTCGAGCTGGAGCGGTGACTGCTGGTCTGGTTGGAAGCAGCTCCCGGTTCCACCCGCATTGCAAAATGACTACACAGCTTTCCTTAACATTCTGCATGGGTTGGCTCCTATCCACACTCGGAGGAAGGACGTCCGAGGTTGGGGTCCGCATCAGGAAGGTTTCACGGTTGCGTTGGGCTACTCCAAGTGCTTGGAAAGACCTCACGTCCCTCCTAACCCTGCTCCTTGGATGGGCATCTGGAATTTCCCCTCTATTCCAAAAATCGACCATTTCTGTTGGCTGCTCTGCCACAGAAAAATCCTTACAGATGACAGGTTACAGAAGAGGGGCTTTCTCGGTCCTTCAAGATGCACGTTATGCAAAGAAAACCCGGAAACCGCCCCTCATATCATGATAGAGTGTAAATTTGCAGGCCTTATCTGGCAAGAGCTTCTTGGAACCTGGAACTTTAACTTCATCTTCCCCTGTTCCGTCCCAGACCTGTTTGCTGGATGGCTGGCCAGATACCCAGGTCCAAATCCTAAAAATAAAATAATCATAGCAGCTTGGACTGCCCTTCCTAAATTCATCAGCTGGCAAATCTGGTTAGAGAGGAATAGAAGGATATTCAGAAATAAAGAACAGGATTTCAGACTCGTTGCAAATACAGTAAAATGCCAGTTGAACGAATGTCTGAGAGACAAAAGGGATGATACAAATCTATGCCAGCAAGATATCGAGTTGGGAGCTGCACTCAATCTCCAATTCCAAAAATCGACCACCATACCTATCTTTCCCAAAGATTGGCAAATCAGAAAAAATGAAGAAGAATTTCAGTCCTGGATTTCCAAGCAAACACTTCCTTCTCTCTTCTTTGACGGGGCAGCCAAGGGAAATCCAGGAATTGCTGGCACAGGAGGGCTCATAATAAACTCAAAAGAAACTTCTATTCACAGATATGCTTGGGGACTGGGTCACTCCTCAAGCATGCAAGCTGAAGCGATGGCCCTTCTTCAAGGGATCAAACTACTTAAAGAGTTGGGCCACAAGGAGGAAAATGTCTTTGGCGATTCGCAGGTCATCATCAAAACAATGGCGACAGATTCTAATCCAGCAGATCTACGTCTTGCAAGGACGATTACAAGGATCAAAGACATGACAAAGCCCCTGAATTTGAAATTCTTCCATGTATTGAGAGTAAACAACAAAGAGGCAGACATTGAGGCAAACAAGGCAGCCCAGTTATCTGCTGGGATTATTCTTAAAGACAAAGAAACCTCATGGGATCCAATCCCCTAATCTTCCATGTTTTATTGCATTTTATTGAAGCAATTTGTATGCATTCATAAGCTCGGGAAAGCAACAGCAATAGATCACATTATAAAATGTAAAAAGAGGAGATTCATAAGCATATGTGCTATGATCCTCTTGTTGGAGAGGCGCTCAGAAAGAAGCTCCACTATCTGTAATCTGAATTGTGGCTTTTTGCCAAAAATCTAATGAAATCCCATAACCGTTTCTGTAAAAAAAAATATTATAGTCGTTATTATTATTATTAGACAGTGATATTTAAATGTCATGTTTTAGTATTAGTTCATAGTTGTACACACAATTTTTTTTGGAACTCTAATGTTCGCTATAGTTTTTCAGTTGTTCGTACTAAATATTTGGCTGACGTATGGTCGTCACCACCCCTAGGGCTTCAAAGCCCGAGGCCATATGTCAACCATCCTTTTTTATCGTGTCCCCATCGTCGTCACGTTCAGTTGTCCCATTCAAACTATTATCTTTCACCATTATTTTATCCCACTGTAAGTCAAAACACACATATAGATATCGGGTTCATCACAGTGAAAATGATTAAGCTTAAATATGTATTCTTCTAGTTTCGGGGATGTATATAAAGGACGCAAGTTTCCATATGTAATAACAAGTTATTATTGTAGGGAGTGATCCTTATATTTTATATATTAAGCTTCAATATGTATATATAATGATCTTTATGGCAATTAGGATTTCTAAAAATAACATATATCCTAAAATAAATATATTTCCATGTTATGAGTGTCCTTTTCTGTGTGTATTTAGTTAAAAAAAAAATTATATATATATATATATATAGTAAGCTTGGCAGGACTACATTTTCATCACGTCCAATATATCACCTCGATTAGGGCAGGGAATTAAACTAGTGAATCCACATCAAGGAGTGCCTTAACAAAACACATGATCAATGTCTATCCAAGACCCCGTGAACAATATTATAAATAAATTTAAAACGATAATTGATAAAGTAAAAATAAAATAAATATTATAATGTATAATAAAATAATAAAAAGGTTAATAACGGGTGTAAAAATTCCATTACTGTGGGTTCTCCGGTCAAAAATTCAAAAACCTCAAACCACAGATCTCTGAAATCCAATATCTATTATATATTTATATTAAAATTCAATTTATTATAGTTACATAAAAACATTTATAGATTAAGTATTAAAATATTATTAAAAATAATTAATAAAAGATATAATAAATTAAATTTATAATTTTATATTTATAATAATATAATAAAAATAAAAATTTTCCCTTTTATATTTAAAATAATAATAATAATAAAATTATATTTTACCATAAAATCATGCTTCAAAATTTTAAAATATTATTAATAAAAATAATAATACAAACTATAGTGTTTTTAATATAATTGTGTTTCAATAAAGTTTATGGAAAGATAGGACCACCCTTTGTTGAATGATATCCACATGAAGCTAAACATAAGAAAATAAAGCATGGTATCTTTTTCCTATTTGTTACAACAAAATATAATAGAGATAATTAAAGTGAAATTAATACATTTCATTTCTTCATGCATTTATAACCTATACTCCAAATAAATATGGGGTGAGATAATTAATTTAGTGCACAATGTGTTTACACTTTTTGACAAAAAAAAAAAGTTATTATTACTTATGTCCACATAAAAGTCATGAGTTATATATATACCACATTTTAAATGTGGGAGTAGATTTACATACAATATCTAGGTATGAATAGTTAACAATATTTCAAATGGATATTATAATTTAAAAAATAAATTTTAAAATATAATATATAAATCTAAATCTAAATATAAATATTAAAAAAAAACTAATACAATTTATTCCTTTATTTTAAATTTGACTTGTCATAAAATAGAACAAGAGCCACAACAATGGTGGAAGTCCCTACCGAGAAGGGGAAGGACCATTTACCGTTGACTTGGCTGCTTGCTTAGATGCCCTATTCAACATGAGGACCATTTACTTTTGACTTTGCTGCATGTAGTATCTGCACTTGAACTGGATCTAAAGATTTAGTCAGAGGCAAAGAGCTCTTCTTTGGATTCAGAACTAAAAACTAGATTTAAGTTCTCTCTTTTAAGATTAAAATCCCAAAAGAGTAATCCATATGCCTGTACCAATATAAATCTCTTAGAAAATAAAAAGATATTGTTATTAAATAAATAAATAAATTTAACAATATATTATATAAACATGAATAGAACAGGCCGACTAACGCAAGCGTTGACAGAAATGGAGACGTGCTTGCAACGATTAAATCTAATTCCCTTACATCCCGCCATGATTTCGCCCTTAATTTATCGAGTTGAAGATTTCTTTGGGCTTTTTGGACTACTAAATAATTTTCTCGTCCGAATTGTTCGCATTTAAAGATCGATCACTTCAGCTCTCATAAATGTTTGGGCGTTGACTACATCGAGCGATGAGATTCGAACGCGTGATCGGCGTGGGAACACAGATCCACGGGAACCAACAAACATTACCGCTGTATGACTGTAAAAAGGCAGGAAAACGCCATCATTGCAATATCTTGTGGTTCTTGGACTACTGTGGAGCCCCTGAAGACGCCTCATGATTCCAGCCTGTGGAGATCATGGATATCGTCTTGGAGTTTTGCAGTTCTCATTGACGTTATGTCTCCATTTCTGATGAAGTTTAGGCTCTCTGTTAAGGAACCATATCCTAATCATGCGTAAGAGGCTTCGCGATCGAGTTCCGTTACTGAAAAATGGCGAAGGAAACAGTCAAGGTTGGCTTTAGATTGACTGCAGTGGCGTGTATTTGTGTGTGGACGAGCATTTACACAGCATTTTCACATAATGCAGGTAAGCTCAAAGCCACATGATCTCAGTTAAGTTAAAATTCCAGAATATTTTGAAGGTTTTCAAATTTCAACTTCAGAAGCCGATAGCTTCAAGATTCGACAATTCAAATCATATTTTGATTAAATTCTACTTCTCAAAGTAGTCGAAAGAAGAGTATAACAGCATTTTTGGTTTTGCAGAGCCGTTGGCCATCCGGATCAGTTGCGGTTCATGGGAGAACACACATACCCCCCAGACGAATATGCTCTGGGTAAAAGACTACGGTTACACAGGCGGCTTGTCCGCAAACGCCACCACCACGAGCTACATCGCTCCTCAGCTCAAGAAACTCTGTTTCTTTAAGCTCTCGGACGGTCCCGAGAACTGCTACAACGTCACTCGTCTACCGAACGGCCATTATTCCATTAGAATGTTCTTTGGCCTCAATGAGGACGTTTTGGCCGACCGCAAGCCGCTCTTTGACGTCTCCATTGAAGGAACACAGGTTTATTCTTTAAAGCCGGGCTGGAGCATGAACGACGACCAGGCATATGTCGAAGCTTCAGTTTTTGTCTTGGACACTGCTGCCACTGTCTGCTTTCACAGCACCGGCCACGGTGATCCTTCGGTAATGAGCATCGAGATTCTTCAGCTTCATCCACAAGCTTATGATTTTGGGGCTGAGTGGGGGGATACTGCCATATTCAGGACTGCTAAGCGGGTGGACTGTGGAGCAGACCAGAGCGTGTACGGCGAGTCCTACGACAAACCAACTTGCGCGGCATATCAACCGTCCTTTGCATCGAACAACTCGAAGCCGATAATAAGACCCCAAATATTTTCCGCACCAAAACTTTGCATAAACTTAGGTTAAAATGCCAATATACCAAAAATATAACGGTCAAACTACTCGGTCAGCGATCGATCGCTAATAGTCCCAGGCAGGGACTAATAATGATTATTTTTTCCCTCCATGTTACACTTCTAAACTATATCTAAGTAATGCTTAAAGATATGAAACATCATAAAAATGTTCTATATACACTTTAAAAACATTTTGTATGTGGATTGAAAAATAGCAATGTGCTTTTAACAATTATATGTGGCATTGCAATAATGTAAATGAAACTTAATAACGGTTTAAGATAATTTTCTAATCTCTCTGATTAGAATTTTGAATAAACATTTTTATCTTTTCACAATAGATTTTTGGAAATATGTGCTTTTAACTTACATGTGGCATTGCAATAATGTATATGAAACTAAATAATGTCTTAAAATAATTTTCTAATCTCTCTAATTAGAAGTTTCAACAAACACTTCTAGCTTTTCACAATAGATTTTTGAAAACAAAAAAATCACATGACGACAATGTCTTAAAAAACAAAGGCAATAACATTGCCATGCCACCCCGTGGCTCTTATTATCATAATGATATATTATTATTCATCTATCTTATTATTCTTATGTTTCATTTTAATCTTTATTAGTACATTAATTACATTACATTCTAATTCTCATTACATCATTCTGATTCTCATTAAATTAATATACATTATTTTAATTATTACTGCTTTAATCACATTATTTTAATTATCATTATAATATTTATTAATATTAATTATTATAATAATTAACTATTCTATTCATGATTAGAATTATTATTATTATAATGATCTATTATTATTAATCTATTATTATTATTATTATTATTATATTATTTCATTTTTAATTATGATTGGTACATGAATTACATTATTTTCTTTTAATTATTTTCTAATAATAGCTCATCTTTAATTAACTTTGTTTTAATATTTTTTAGTTATTATTATTAATTACTTTACAATATCTCATTTATTGTTATATTTTCTATTATTATTATTATATTGTTATGTCACTGTATGCAATGACATCTATGATCGGTTAGAAGCTATTAGTTTGTCTGTATTAGGTAAATTTTTCAATTTTCTATAGTAAACATTAGGATTTCTTGTGAAATTTTTCTATGACTGTTAGTGCGTCGCCACATGCCCAACTTCGGAGTTTGAGGTTTGACGTCATTCTTGCTTGCATGGTAGACTGTTGTGATTCGATTGTACTCTGGAGGTACAGGAAAGGGTGATTGTCCGTGTGGATGGGAATTAACTTGGGTTGTGTTGAGCTTTGGTGGTGTAAATTTCGTTTTAAGGGTGTTGATGGAAAATTTATTATGGTTAATTGATTATCGATAGGTGAGTTTAGTTATTTTTAGCATTCAAAGGGGTTGTTCTATCGCTCGTTGACGTTGTATTTGGGAGTCAATTTGGGTTGTGTTGAGCTCTAGTGGTGCCATTATATGAGGTTGTAATTTCGCCTGAATTCCTGTTTGTCATGGGTTTCATTGAAGCAGTGCACTTTGTGTGCAGAATGCTGAAAAAATGAACTTTCAAAACGTAGCATTGCCATCCTTTTGGACAAACATTTGACAGTTAATGTTTGGAATTTGTTTTTTGGTTTTATTATCATGGTGTGTAATTTAGAGTTCTAATGGTTCAACGTTTCGCAGAAATTTGCAGGGTAGAATTTAGAATTTAGAGCATAACAATTGTTCGGGTAAGCGGGTTGCTGGATTCTAGCGACAGAAACCTGGTGAGTTTTAACTTCTCCCTTCGAGCAAATTGTGGTTTAATGGGTGATTTTACTTGTTAACATAAGTGTTAAATACATTACAGGGTCAAGTTTCGATGGTTTGGATGTAATGTTGTAGGAATAAAGCAGTAGTAACTGAGGACGACTAGGTTGGAGGGCGACCCATATTTGTGTTTGCAGAAGTCCTGTGAGCAAGGTTATGACCCCGCTTGCATGTGGTCTGGTTTTAAATTGTTTGTTGGGTATTGTTTCATGCTTTCCAGTCACTGTTACAGCGAACTTTACACGGAATTAATTGTGAGAGTTGTGAAATCGGGAGTATAGGAATGTTTGGATTTTCAAAAGGCTTGTGAGCAAGGTAGCGGCTCCGACTTCATATAGTGTTGTTTTAGATGTTCGGGGTGTTGGACTTCTATTGACATAAAAATGTGGCTCCAGAAGAAAATAACTCCGAGCTCAGTGGGGCGCAACGCATATTCACAAGAATATTTTAATTATTGAGTTTCTAAATTTTGTGATGTCAGAAGTTGGTGCATGTTTCCGTTTTCGCAGACTCATGGACAAAGTGTCGATGCAGACTCGATATCGTGGTGTTTTGAATAGCCGGGGAGTCGAAGGCCTATTGGCATGCATATCTAAAGTGGTGGAGGAAATAACGTCTGCTTGAGTTGGGCCCAATGCATAGACGCAACGTTTTAAGTTTCTAAATTTTGCGGTGTCGGAAGTTGAGCGATTTTTTCATTTTGATAAGGCCCTTGAGCAATAAATATATGAAAAAATAAATAAATGACCTCTGTTAGATTGTTTAATTTGTAGTTTAGAGCTTCGTTCTGTGTATGCAAGTTTTCTTATGGATTTTATGTTCAGCGTGTTGTCCTAAGACACATTTTGTGCTATTAATTTGTTTTTCAAAGCACTAAATTTATTGGAATAAAAGTTGTAGTTTAACTGTCGGGAAATTACAATCTGAGATAATTGCGAACTAGGAAAACAAGGGCATAAAAGAATTGACGCCAAGATTGAACTTTCAAAGATATTGGAGAACTTTTGAGACCAATGGTACCAATATTATGAGTTTCCAATGATGGGATTTTCTAATATGCGTTCTTGCTAAATTTTGTGTATAGATGAACATGCTTGAGTCATGGCGGTAAGAGTACATTTTTAAAAAAATCAAATTTAGAATAAGAGCATCAGTCTCCATCTCGATTGTTTTGGGTTTCTTTGGAGTCGGAGGAAATCCATAGTCGTGGTCAGGTGGTCGGTGTGTACGTGGAAAATAATCATAAGGAAAAGGTCGACCTCCAATTCATCTTGGCAAATGATGAGCTTATAGTGGTGTTGAAGTTAGAACTGGCATTTAGGTTAATTGTTTTTTGACTTTTGTAATTTATGAACCATATTCACATTATTTTTTTCTTTAGACGAGAGATAGGGAGTCGATATCTTTTTAAGAATTTTAATACTAATTTGTTTTAATTTGTAAATAGTTTTTGGTTTGCTATGTTAAACTTTTAAATAGAAATACTAATATTTTTTTTTGTAGAAATGCTTTAAATGAATTTGTCTTATAAAATATTACTGAATTTATTTTTTTATTGATAAAAAAGATAAAGTGCTTTAAATTACATTTATTAAATAATATGTTAAATGAAAAAACAAAATAATATATTATAGACATGTATGTTTCTTATGTGGGCCTCTCTACGGGCAAGTCTCTGGCTATGAGGTCAGAGGTTGTGCTTGTAAGCATGGATGGTTATGCGGACATATTTCTTTTTTGGCCTCTACTGAAAGCAAGTCGGAGGTCGGCGTAACTGTGAGGTCGGGGGTCAGCATTGTCGTTTGAATGGTGTCTCTAGACACTCTTGACTACTAATACTCCCTGGCCAATTCGGCTCCAACTTCAATGCTTCACGTGCGTTGGTGCGAGGTCAGAAAAATTCAACGTAGGTTGCAATATCTGTTTGATTTAAATATTATTTTAATCAAAATTATTGACGTATAAATTAATGTTGAAATTAGTTGAGATTAAAGTAATTTGTTGCTAATTTATGTTTTTGTTCAATATAAATCGAAAATATAAAAAAAAATTGAAATAGTTTTTATAATAATTTTTATTTTTTTATTGTTGATTGATTTGTATCGGATAGAAAAAAGAAAATAAAAATAACCATATTCACATTATTTTTTTCTTCAAAGAAGGGATAATGGGTTCACGTTTTTTAAACATTTTAAATTTTTTTTTTAATTGATAAAAAATTAAGATATTTTAAATTAATTTTATTAAATAATATGTTATATGAAAAAAAAAAATTATAAATTATAAAAAAGGCCAAGTATACATATATGTTTGTTTTGTGGACCCTGCTAGAAGCAAGTTTGAGGTTGGGATGGCTATCAAGTTAGAGGTCAAGATTGTCTTTTGAACGATGTTATGACACTCTACCACCTATTCGGCTTTGTAAACAAATCCATTCCAACTATATGCACATATTTGTTTTGTGGTCCTTATTGAAAGCAAAGCGGAAGTCGGCCTTGTTATTTGTATGGTGTCTCTAGACACACACGACCATTGACAATACCCGACCAAATCGGCTCCAGCTATAATAACACATGCAAGCCGGTACGAGCACTAACGAATTGAATGGAAGTTAAGATTGTGGATGGTTGCAAAATGAATTAAAGTTTCAATGAGTGCTTTAATTATTTTTTACTAAACTTTATAAAAGTAAAAGGGACTTGGTTTAAAATGATGTAAATATGAATTTAAATTTTATTTGAATTTGAATTTAATTTTATTCTATATTTAGTATTTGGAATATTAAATAATTTAAATTTAGAATTAATTATATTTATAATAATTTATTTATATATATATAACATTTTTCATTATACATATATATATTAATAATGTTATGTTTTTTTAGTTTTGTACATAATGTTAAACGCTTTACTATCAAAATTTATTGTTTTTATATATAAATAAATAAAGTATTAAATTATTATATAAAGTTGTTTTATATTCGCTTATTTTAAATTCCATGAATGTTACAATTACTTATTCAACTAGTATTTGTGGACATCACCATCATATTGTTTATTTGTATTGAATTTAAGGGAAGAAAAAAAAATGTAAATAAACATGAGAATTACAATAATCTTGTAATTAAAGAATACATTTTGTTATATTATATATATATATTATACATATTATTTTTCATTGCACCAACATTATTGATTTGAACCATAAAAAAATAAAGACATGGATACAAATTGTTAATATAAACTATTCTATCTAGGTGTTTTATGTAAATAGATCATGTACTAGTTTATCGTCTTCATAATGTTCATAATGGGCCTTTGAAATATATATTTTTAGAATTTGATAAAGTGATTGCTATGTTAGCTAAGAAATATGTGGTTTTGCATGCACTTTTTATTTTATAGATATAAGGTTGTAACAATTAAGATGTTGTAGGCATTTGTGCAAGTTTGAATTTGCCTTGAATTTTAAAGTGCTCAATACTTTATGTAGGGAAGACAATATTCAAAAGCTACAAGTTTTTTAAGAGACTTTAAATGAACTTCATTCTTGTCCATTTATTTAGGGTTAAATTCCACATTACTTATGTCTAGGTGGCAAGTTAAACTTTTTTAAAAACTATTAAATTATGAAGTAATCTTACCGTTTTTTTTTTTTTTCATCAGAGCAAGTGAAAGCAATAAAATTCAAATGAGAATTGGAGGGAATTAAAGAAACTTATAACCTTTGTTATTTGCAATTGTGGTATTTAAGAGCATTTAATGTCTGAACACTTAAAGACAATTATAAGGTTTTTAAAATACTTTAAGATACCTAGATTCGACTTTCTTTGTCAATTGATGTTTAGTGTGGTTCGAAGTTGAGTGTCTAGTACGTTTACATTTGAACATTTGCAGCTAACAAAATTAGTTTTTAGAACACTTCCGGTATTATTTATTGTAGTTTATGCTAAAAAAAATCAGAGAGCATTGTTATTTATATTGTTTAATCAGTATTTGACTTGAAGATATATTGGATTCAGGGAATGTTTGCTAGTTTGGGTGGGATCTGTTACAGATAGTGTTATGCAGTTGTGAGTGATCTTGAGTCATGGATTGTGTAGTTGTGCAATTGTCGAAGTCGTTGCAAGAACTTATAAAGGAGGAGGAGATTGATGATCATATATTGGGTCCTGCAAATAAAACAGAAAAGAGGAAAAATGATGAGTGCTTTGGATGCGGTTTCTGTGGCAGGTGGATTAGTTGCAGTTTTAAATGGTGCAAATGTTTGTGTTGTTCTATGCAATACCTTTGTTCGAATACAGAGAACAGTGGATGATTGTTAAAGGGCAACATTCAACAAAATTTTTTGTGTGATTTAAATGATAAAAATTGTCAATTACCTGTGTCTCATGTGAGAAAGAATTTTGCTATATTATAATGCTAAAATTTGCAGCTATTAGATTTAGCTCTAGGTCTCATATCTGTGTTTTGTTGTGTATGTGTACTTGGAATCTTTATTCCAAAATGGGTGACTATATGAGCTTAAATTATTGCATTTCTAGACAATTTTGGTGCAATATGTTTTACTCAAATTGAAACATTTACAAAAATGCATATGTAATTTGATGTAGTTATAGAACTATGATTAAGATTGTTCTACTCAAATTGAAACATTTACAAAAATGCATATGTAATTTGATGTAGTTATAGAACTATGATTAAGATTGAGCAATGGTTTTTTTTGCAATTTATGTAGTCATGTGCAGCTAGAGTGTTCTTTGTTATAAATGACAAAATAGATAATGCTTTCAATAGCTATCAAACAGTATGATACAAAGCTGCATTGGTCACTTTGATTTCCAATTTAATGTAATTATGGTCCAATGATTACATTTGGGCAATAATTTTTTTAATTATGATTTTTTAAGCCAAATGTCACTAGAATGTTGTGTTTTACTTATAACATAGTAGGTAATGTTTTCAATGGCTAGCAAACAATAGTATACAAAATCACATCATCCATTTTTTGGTCATTGTTATTTACATAAAATAGATTAGATTATATATATATATATATATATGGCTCTAATAGCATTGAATGCAATGTTGGTTTGTCTTTGTACACAAGTGTTGTGTAGTTTGCATAAACTCATTGCGATGGTGCTATAAATACTATTGTAACTTGCATAAAGTGTTGATAGTTCTCATGTAGTTTGATTCTAAGTATATCAATTTCTTAATGATCAATGGATGATCACGAATACATTTGAACTATGTATAGACAACGCATGACGACACAATATATAGAACTCATGTGATTTGTTTTATTGTGTCATGAATCATAGAGAGACAATTTAGATCGAAATATTCTAAAATCATATATGTAGCAAAGAAACTAGAATTTTTATGGCAAAATAAATTGCAAGGGTTTTTTTGGGAAAAAAAAACAATGTGTTGTGTTTTATTAGTTATTAGTTTTTCTAGTTTTCATTTTTTCCGTTAACTCCATGCATTATTTTTTTGGCCACCAATTATGTCTAGGTTTTGTTCCTGCACAAGGACACACTAGCTATGAGACTTTGTTCAGTTGTTGTTATGTGCATATGTGAAAAACACTGCAATGTTGATATGTTAACCGTAGCTATCTTTAGTTAGTTGGAACTATATCCACTTCCAGTAAGCCTTAAAAAAACAAATATTACATTATGATAGGAACTCAAATACTTTACATTTTATTTGATGGCATATTGTCTTTATAATGCAACAATAGTTTAGTAACTTAGATGTGATGCAATTGATAGTTTTATAGTAGTAATCATTTGGATATGTGTATTATTTCAATAAACTATTAAATATGATTATTGTTTTAAGTAGCTTTATGCTTGGTTTTTTAAATTAAAGTTCTTTATTATAGGAAGCTATAGTGTAATTTTTATTTTTTATTTTTTTAAGTAATATTTCGATTCTATTTGATTCATACATTCTGAAAATAATTTACAATAATTAGTGAAATCTTTTCGGGGAATTTTTCAAAGTAAATATTGTGTTTTAAAATTTGTTAAAATGATAATACATTTTTGTTGCTATTATTTGAAATTGTATAAATGCCTTTAGTTTTAAATTATGTTTCAATTGCAAAGAATGCAATCTTCAAGGTTGCTTATTGCCACTTTGTCTACTCCTTTGTCGCAGTGCTAGGTACTGATTTTTGGAGTATTGTGCAACTAAAAACAGGGAAAAACGATAGTGACAAAGACAATATAGACTAGATAATATATGAGGTGTAGAAGTTTTCTAGTATCGTGTGTGGTGATTGAACATTCAATGCAATTTATGCTCTTAATGTTATAAATAATTGTCACATTTGGATAATTTGTCACATTGTGTCAATATACTTTATGGCAATGGAAAATAATTTTGCCTTGAAAGGTACAAAAGTGCAAGAAATTGATTACAAGTTATCTAGGTTCAATTTACATAGATTAGAGCATTTCTTCTATTATCCTGGTGGCTGTTTATTTGACTCGTTTGTTGTTCTTCTTCACTTTTGCTATAGTTCAGCTGAAACACGACATGGTATTGTAAAGCACTTTCGACATTGCTTATCTCATGGACATGATGCTGCTTTGCATTCATTGCATACAGAAATGACCCTGGAATACCTTCATGATCTTCATCATGTTAATGATCATGAAGTCTACTTGGAAGGATTGTCTACACCTTCTTCTACTTGTGCTTCATCTACAATTAACTTATAGGGAGATGCATTTTTTATCAAGTGGTTCTCCTAGTTGTAATTTCCAATGAATGTTTGGCTATTTGCAAATGGTCAAGCATATCTACGGTTCAATTCAAACATTGATGGTTATTAATATAATATTTTGCTACATAATCAAAATCCTGCATACAGACATTTTGAACCACTCTTGTTACATAGGACAGTAGATAATTTAGCTTCAATAAATAGACTGATTGACCCATGTATTTGTCCATATCAATTCTCACTTGGATAGTTTGACATACAGTCAATTAAGAAAATGTTATTTGAAAAAGGCTTCTTGATCTATCAACAAAAATTCAATGACTAACATGATTCTTTGTTTGAGTCTATTTGCACACTTGCAATGTGGTTTGATATGTCTAATATGAGAAAAAACAATTGCACAAACTTTTTACAATTGTTTCATTTGCAACGACGATAAAGCTTTGAATTGTTTACAACAACACCTGAATGCTGAAAACATTTAACAAGAGCAATGTCTCAATGATTGGCAAGCTTACATTATAAACTTATTAATGTCATATACAAATGGACATATAGAAGGTAAAGTTTTTGTATTACAATGGATATGTGAACTCCTTGGTGTTAACATATATATTTGGAATATAGAAACAAAATATATTTCTTTGAGATTCTATTTAACAAAAACTTGTTCCAAAGTCTTGTACCTTATGCATATACCAATATCTACATCACATTCACATTTCCATGCAATGATGGAAGTTCAGAGTGTTAAAGATATTAATGGCAATGACAATTCACCACAAATGCTCCAAAGAATCTCGGATAAAGAATATTGTAAATTGTTCTCAAGTGTACCTTGTAGTTATCTTGTTAGCAAATAATCTAGGTTGACTAGATGTTCTAGTGAGTTAAAACATTTATCAAATGAGAATACCAAAAAAAGAAACAAAAACAAAAAAATTTGTTGAATCATCAAAGGATTTCACATCATCAAATGACAACAATATTCCTTTTTCAATGAAGATACAAAATAATAATGAAGTTTGTATTTGTTTCCCCGATGCATATAGTAAGCGGTACACTCATTTACATCAATTGAAATCCGCAATATGAGCAGGGGGTGCTATAATACAAAAAGCACAAAACCAACATGTAAAGTCGAATAAAGAAATTGAGGCATATTTGCAATCAATCCAACACACGCCTACACATGCATGTTGCATTTGCGAAAGATTGTCCTTTGGGAAGGACATGCAATCTATTGACAAGGACATATTGTCCACTATTTATTATTTGATCCCTCCTTCAAACTTCAAAGTCATTAAACTCAATGAACAAATATGCAAATTTTGTAATAATGCAATAATCAATGATAAAGTGCCTGCATTTGCATCACTTCTTCATATTCGACGGAATGAAAAAAAAAATTGATGTCCATTGCACAATTGACATATTTGGAAGAGAGATTAGTGGCACCAAGGATGGCTTTTGCACAAATAAGACAACTTGGTTACAAAAGAGCACAAATTTGATTAACAAGAACAATTATAAATGTTCCTTCTAGTCTAGATATTATTTAGACAACTTTACCTAGAGATATTATGACGATATAATAGTGGGAATTGTGATAAAAGGAAATCGAAATACAAGAATGCCTATTTGTCTGGAAATATTCGACCAAAAAAAGCAATGTTTGCATTACATGATTTGTGCAACACATCTATATACAAGAGTGAGCAGATAGTAATTAACTATGAATGGAAAAAACATTTTGATCAAAGTAAGCAAGATCATCATACTGAAGAGTCCAGAAGTGAAGGAACTAGACTCACCAATTGCAGATGATGATCTAGAGCTAGAAATTGAAACACTTGTACATGGTTATTTAGAGGCCCACCTTATCCATGATCTTGATACAAGGATAATACAAATTACACCTTCTGAATATTTTCGTCCCCTGGGCATTTTTCAAGACAAATTCTCTCAAGAACTGAACTTCTTGATGTTGTTCTTTGGATCAAGTCGCCCTATTGATGTTATCAGACGCTTTTTGTATCAAAAAATTGCATAATGAGAACTCTTACACATGTCTGGTGACTTTTCAACACATATTATAAACATATTTTTTAAAAGCAATTCATATTTTGATAAACCAGGTTTCTAACTCTGCTTGGATTTCTTTTCGCAAAGGAGAGTTGAAAGGACAAAAACTAGTTGCTAAAGACGTTGAAAATAAAGGCAATCTTCAGAAATTACTAAAATCACCAATTGCATATCAATGCTTAAGAAGCATTCTCACATCACCTAACTATTTTGAACATTTACAAAAAGACATATCTGCAATGATTCGACAGCTTGGTCCATTGACTTTCTTTATGACATTCACTAGTGTTGAGCATCTTTGGGAACCATTGATAAATTCACTAAAAATACAAAGTAGTGAGTCAATAACAAATGAGCAAAGAATTTTGATGATGGATGCATTGACACATTGATAAAACGTCAGCCGGTCATATGTAGTCGGTATTATAGGCATAGAATCCCATTGCTACGTTCCTTGATAACAAAAAACAATGTTTGGTCAAGTGCAAGATTATTTCCTTATTATAGAATTCCAAAGTAGAGGAACAGAGTATGACCATGGATTGGTTTGGATTGTAAATGTGCCAATATATAAACAATCCCTTGATGTCGATCTCATAGGTTTCATTGATCAGTATTTGACTTGTGATTCAACAATTTTGTCGAATCAAATGACTCAATTTCAAACTCATCATCACACAAAAACATGCAAAAAGAATAAAATTCTACTTGTAGATTTGGTTTCCCTATCCCACCAATTGATGAAACTTGTATTTTCCATCCTTCGAGCAACGAAAACAATGAGAACCAAATGATGCAAAAGAAACTTTCAGTTCTTCTGCAAACCAAACCCTATTCAAAAAACATAACATTTGCAATGCTTTTAGATGATCTTGGAATTACAAAACAAGAATACATCATGTTGTTATGATTTTGTATCACTTGGCCAATTATACTACTCAAAAGAAATCCTTGCGATGTGTGGATAAATGCATTTGAAAAAAATCCTTCGTTGTGGCAAGCAAACACAGATGCTCAATTTATTTTAGATGCCTATGCTACAATAGCATATTGCATTTCTTATATGAAAAAAATGGATCAGTCCATGACAACTACATTCAAACAAATCCGATAAAATTGCATTTCTTGTGGAGATAGCAAAATTGAACTGTTTGTATGCTTGGAAACACATTGCTAAATATACAACAAATGTCAAGTCGACAAGCAATTCACATTTCTCTATCATTGCCTTTGTATTCAGCTTCCAGAAAAATATTTTTCATTAACACTGCTCCAGCTGAAAAACAAACATATGTTTTAAAAAGACCTATATTGTTAGAACAAGAACCTGACAATTCTGAGGATATTGTTTGCAAGACAATTATTGATAGATATATTGCATTACATGTTGTTCTTGAGAACGTTTTCTTGGCATAATATGTTTCCTCTTATTCAATCACGAAAACAACATAAACAAATAAATAAATAAATAAAAAATTCCATGTGTCATAAGATTCATTTGATACAATGAACTAATGGACCCAGAAAACCATTATAGAGAAAAAATGATGCTTTATATCCCATACAAAGAGTCTGAATATAGATTAAAGAAACCTGAAGAAACATGGGCTCAAACATACTTTTCACATAAACACATTATCGTTGTCACGGAAAAATAATTTTCTCATCTAGTCACACCATGGGGTGATATTGAATGTGCTTCTACTATAATTGCATCCCAAAGTGACGAGGTATTTATGCTTCATTTTCCCTTAGAAGCTGACAATGGACCTTGTCCTAATGAAAAATATGACATTCAATAAGACTTAAGAGAAAATGAAATTAAAAAACACTCAAACTAAATATACAAAAAACAATGAATTCATTAAGCATCCCTTTGTTTTGGACACATTACCATATCATGAAATTACGAGACAATTAAATCAAGAACAACAATTAATAATCAAGCAAATAGTTCTATGGAAAAAGAATAATATTGGTAAGCGCTTCTATTTGTTCATTACTATAGGTGCGTGTACAGGAAAGACATTCACTGCATAGATACTTTACCATGCACTAGTATGTCTTTATAACAAAGACTTACAAAGTGACCCTTTGAAAAAAAGGTCTAATACTTGCATTTATTGGCAAAGTTGCATATATTGCACATGGTGTTACAGTTCATTCAGCTTTGCATTTGCCACTTTCACCATATAAGATGGTGTCATTGGCTTCTAACACACTCGATATATTGAGCAAAGAATACAAAGATCTTAAATTTATATTGATATATGAGGTTCATTAATTGGGTCTCAGTTGCTATATAACATTGACAAGCGGTTCCGTGAAATTATGCATACTCCAGCTTCCCCGTTTGGAAACCTTGTGTAATATTCCTAGGGAATCTTTATAGTAAATAACAAAGCAAACATAGACATAAAAAACATGAAAATCAAACATATGAGTCAGTGCATGAGATTGCACCAAAAACTGCTTTACTAAGACATTTTATTATAATATGAAGAGGGTACAATGAGGTGCTAGAAAGAGTGCACCTGGGCTTGCTCAAGGCAAGCTAGCTAAGCCCAAATGAACAATAAGAAGTCCCTCCCAAATCTGATGCGGCTCTCTCATGGCTCTGCATTGAAACTGCCAAGAAATATGCTGCTGGCTGTGAAGAAATGCAGCTAGGACCTCCTCTGGTGCTTAGAAAATTCTGGGAAATTAACCCCGAGCTCTCCACCAAAAACCCATGAAGGAATTGGCCAAATGTTGACCTCAGAATTTCAACCCAAATTTCCCCTAGCTCCTCTTGCTGCTGGCTAAGTTGGGACCCCTGTTTGACCCCTCAAATCTGCCCAGAAAAATCTGCAATTTTAGATATGAGATCCTTGTCAAAAACCCAGAAAGGGTTTCCCTTGGTTCCAACCTTGAAAATTTGACCCTTCACAGCTTGGCCCTCTACCAAATTCGAATTATGTTTCTGTGGCTGCTCCTATCAATCTCTTCTCTCCAAACTACAACAATCCTCCTGCAATGGCCCTCCAAATGAAACTCCAACAGTTCAACTCCTAAATCCTTCTCTCAAGCCTCCCCACAATCAGCTCCACTAATGACTGCATAGTCCCAAGAGAAGTCTATGTAGGCCCAACCAAAGAAATTTGTATTACTAAGAAGGGCACTCTCAACTCCCGTAAATTCTCTTCCTTCACCTGCAATTTAGATAAGGAATTGCCCAGTAATGGTATAGCCTCTAATTTCAGTACCCCACTTCACCCAAGAACTATGTGGTTCTTCTTCTGCGTCCAAGCTGAAGCTAAGGCAAGTCATACCACCTGAGACTGGTCCTCCACGTCTCCACAAAGTCATGACAATACCTCCCTAGGGTGGCACTCATGGCCCACCGAAGAAGAGGGTGAGATTTCCCCTTGGAAACCTCTGGTGCTAAACAGCACTTGTGACTCAACTGAACAACTAGAGCAACAATGTGTAAATGTCAAACTATCAAAAGGTGCCCAATGTTGCCTTCAACCCTCTATTTATAATTGTTGCCTCACCTTTCCTTGTGGGTCCCTCATCCAAATATTTCGACCTCCTTTCCACAAAATCAATTTTTCCTCCAAGGGGTGTGTATTCCATGAGGGGTGCCCCCCATATTCCACTAATATTGAAGTTTTTTATTTCTCCTAAGTCCCATGTACCAAAAATGTCTCCAATGCTAATATTACAAAATTGTGCTATGCTTATCACTTCCCCAATAAACTTAGTTAATCCTATTAATAAAAATTCAAAATTGGGGATATCATAGTCCTCCCAGCCAAAAATTTCTTGTCCTCAAGCAATGCCTGAACAAGTATGCTCTCTGGTTGTTGATCCCCAATGTCACTGGAAAATATGCCAAGGTCCCAAATGCACCATTGAATCATCCCCAACCTTTGCACTGTTCTTTCATGAAGGAATCCCTCAATACCAGGATCCCAAGCCATCTTGTCCAACATGAAGCTCCCCTTGCTCCATTCACTACCCTGCCAGGTATAAGTACCAAAAGCCCTTCGCATACCATCAATGAGTATGGAATCATGATAATGTGGCACCATGTCCAACCCCTCACGAAGCGGCCCTACCAAGTAGTCCATCTCATACACTCCAAGAGTAAACTCTTGAAGATACCACCCAATCCCTGTGGAGATAAAGTCTCGCTCACATGAGCTTCTCCAAATATCATCCTGGTGACCAACCTTCCATGCTAATGAAGTTACCCATGCCATCAATGACTCATTAAAGCCCAATGGAAGATTTGAATGATCTCCCCATGTAGTAGCCAGCTCATCCCTAAAGGTCGTTGAGTTGTGAAGTACTGTGATGCTCAGGTCCCCTGCTAGTCTCAGAAGGGTGCCACCATGCTGGTGTTGCACCACTCTGACTATGACATACTCTCCATCGTGACCAGACTGTACCCTCCTCTCCTGGGACCTGACGGTGAAAAATTTGTGAAGGCCAAGCTCATCCTACCTAGGCATCTCCATGATGTCAATGTCTACCCATCCAAAGATAACCCTGAACCTGTGGAGCAACAGGGAAAGCATAGCTCACCATACGAAGAAGGCCTCCCAGAACCCTCATGTGTTGACCCAAGAGTGAACTAGATCACTATCTGCCATAACTTCGCTCATAACGAGACATAGTGATCTATCAACCAACTGAACCCCTAGAGCCCATAGCCAGACCTGCTGCAGCATAGCTCTAACAACTGCTGGAATCCATCCGTGCCTCATCTCTAGTCCCTGCATGCAATCAATATATAGGCTCCAAATATCATGAACTAATTTGATGCGTGTTAAACGACCTTGTGCCTGCCACTGCGTAGCACTGATGACCGCTAGAAACCACATGTGCCAACTGAATGCAACTAATAGACAGATGTCTGATGCTCACAATTGTCTCAGTGTATGTCGATCCGTTATGCTCCATCCAATCATCACCACCAAGTATGCCATCCGCACCCTCGGTAAAGTGCCAATACAATGTCTGAAGCCCGAATACCCACTGGAAAAATGCCTCAACTATACACAGTATCCCCTACTCATGCATGGTCCCGACATGCCCTGAGAAAAGAGTGACACATGTCTTCCTCGTGACTAGCTCCCCAGACGTAGGCTCGGTGATGAATGATATTCCACCCCTACAGATGATCACCTCATTCGCCAATCTGTGGCTATCAACTGACACACCAACCCAGTGCCACTGCTGAGAAGTCTCTTCCCTAGTGCGTTGAGTGTCATCCAAATATCTCGGGTGAGCTCCTCGTTCCCTACTGCTCATGCCCAGAGTGCAAAAAGTCAACAACAAAATCGAGTGCGCACGTGAGGGATGTATAATAAGGTAAGGCATGTGAGTTCCCGTGGATACTTTCAAGTATCGCTCATCTGTGTCCCCGTTGATCTTGGGTGAACTACACCCAAAGGTACGCCCAGTGTCTTCGTTCATGGGTCTCCCTGGAGGCAACACTCCAAGGCCTTATTGTGCAGCATCATGCACACCTGCATACCATCGGTCATCCCAGTACTCCTAGACATGCCACTATACACTGCAGCCTACCCTTGTACACAGCTGATACCCTCGGCTACGGCTATTCCATCCTGTACCGTCCTATGTCTCACCTGTGTCACTACACCTGTCACTCCCCGCATGTACTCAATGTGATGTGAGGCACTCCTCCTACCCCACAGTGTAAACCAACAAGTTGTGGTATACCCCCATGCATCTCCATGCTCCTCTGCATACCACTGCTCCTCGCTACATAGCCCTGCACACCACTGGGTGTTATAGTCTAGAATCGTGTTCGTATGCATCAGGTCGCACCGCCTTGTCCATCTTGGTAGATCTAAGCACCCTAAATTCGCTCCTGCTAGAGGGGATAACTCTATTGTTCCAATCCTCGGCAACCCCTGAGTCCTAAACCTCAAAGGAAGAACATCATCCCCATACAATGCCTGGTTTAGTGGCCTACTCATGCCACCTCCTCCAACCATCCCCTACCAGTGAGCGCTAATCATCCTACGACCCCATGTACAACCAACATGCCAAATCAACCCATGGAGTCTGCTCATAAACCATCTAACCAGTAGTGCCAATTGAAACTCCCCTAAGGAACACATGCACTCAAGCACTAGGTTGACTATAATGTCATAGCCATCCCGTATGTCTGATGTTAGATAGGAAGCCCTGCCTTGATCCCAATGCTAATCTAGGCCTCCACTACCCTTGATGTCTGGGAGCTCCCATCGAGCTTCACTCCAGACTACGTCCATCTCCATGAGTCCAACCCCCTCCACCATGTACCAACTCAAAATCTCTCGTCATCCAACCCCAAGAGAGGGACTGAATGCATGAACTCCAACACATAGAACAACCCCAACATGTGGATGTTGCACCCTGTGCGACTTAGGTCGTACCATCTTGCTATCCTGGTCAACACATGAAATTGGACTAGGTATCTCTGTCTCTCTGTGTCCAATGGGAAAAGGTAACCTAATAATGCTTTCAGCCCCATCTATGTATGCCCAAAGAGAGCTACCCTCACTATCCAACGTGCACTCTAGTTGCACCACTAGGGAATCCAACCGCTCCCCAACGTGAGTCAATTTGGTCATGGACTCGACACAAACTGCTCTCATGCCCTCCAACTCATCATTCTGCTGCAGAATGGCCTCTCGTATTGTCGTGGCCTTCTTTCTCAATGCTAGAAGGCTAGCCTGGTGCTGATGAAACTATGGAGGGCAACTATCCCTTGTAAACTCGGTCACCACTGTAGACCCCTCTGTCTCTTCTGGTACCTCCTCAACAACAAGTATGCCTCCAAGCACCTCATCAACCTATTGTGGGAAACCATCATCTAGAAATTGGGTCATAGCACCGGGTACCTCACCAACTCTTGGCATCTCATCAATAGATGGCCCTCTGAGTGTATGCTCTACTCCCTCAACCAAGGTGTCAACTAAAGCTACCAAAGAGGCCTCCAACAATGGTGACTCCTGCGCCACACTGGGTATATCGATGTGCCCCTCACCATCCTGCATCTCCTCGTGCTCAACCTCCTCGAGCTGCTGACATCTAAAGCCTGGTCTCCACCAGCAGAAATGCCTCCTGGTCTCATCCTCTAACTGTCCTCATCCTATCCACTCCCTTTGAGGGGTCTGGTGTCCTTTCAGTCAAATCTCTCCACGAGCCTCTGTGTGGATTCTGTGTAGGATGTGATACGTATATGACCCAAAGGGATTAGCCCTCGATACCACCACTCCATAACATCTCCATCCAAGTGAAAAGTGGCATGTCTAATAATGTCTGCCTCCCTCACGGGGTTTAGCTGGAAATATGTGTGCAATTCTTGTATCCATTTTCTGAAAGAACTCCTAGTTGAACCATCAAAGTGGGTGAGGGTCATTTTTCCCTCAATGATACTCACTCTCCCTTGAGCCATGGGTGTCTATAGTGCATACATGCCCAAATTTTCCATGATCTTGTTGGCTACTCCATAACTAGCCAAGGTCATGCTCTGATACCACTGCAATATTCCTATGGAATCTTTACAGTAAATAACAAAGCAAACATAGACATAAAAACCATGAAAATCAAACACATGAATCAGTCCATGAGATTGCACCAAAAACTACTTTGCTGAGCCATTTTATTATAATATGAACAGGGTACAATGAGGTGTTGGAATGAGTTCACCTAGGCTTGCTCAAGGCAAGCTAGCTAAGCCCAAATTAACAATAAGAAGTTGATGCGGCTCTCTCATGGCTTTGTGCTGAAACTACCAAGAAATATGTTGTTGGTTGTGAAGAAATGTTGTTAGGACCTCCTCTGGTGCTCAGAAAATTCTGGTAAATTAACCCCCGAGCTCTCCACCAAAAACCCACGAAGGAATTGGCCAAATGTTGACCTCAGAATTTGGCCCAAATTTCCCTTATCTCCTCTTGTTGCTGGCTAAGTTGGGACCCCTGTTTGACCCCTCAAATCTGCCCAGAAAATTCTACAATTTTAGATATGAGATCCTTGTCAAAAACCCGAAAAAACCCAGAAAGGGTTTCCCTTGGTTCCAACCTTCAAAATTTGACCCTTCACAACTTGGCCCTTCATCAAATTCGAATTTTGTTACTGTGGTTGCTCCTATCAATCTCTTCTCTCCAAACTACAACAATCCTCCTCCAATGGCCCTCCAAATGAAATCCCAGCAGTTCAGCTCCTAAATCCTTCTCTAAAGCCTCCCCACAATCAGCTCCACCAATGATTGCATAGTCCTAGGAGAAGTCTACGCAGGCCCAACCAAAGAAATTTGTCTTGCTAAGAAGGGCACTCTCAACTGTCGTAAATTTTCTTCCTTCACCCGCAATTTGGATAAGGAATTGCCCAGTAATGGTATAGCCTATAATTTCAGTACCCCACTTCACCCAATAACTGTGTGGTTCTTCTTATGCATCCAGGCTGAAGCTAAGGCAAGTCGCACCACCTGAAACTAGTCCTCCAAGTCTCCACAAAGTCGTGACAATACCTCCCTAGGGTGGGACTCGTGGTCCACCAAAGAAGAGGGTGAGATTTCCCCTTAGAAAACTCTGGTGCTAAATAGCACTTGTGACTCAACTGAACAACTAGAGCAACAATGTGTAAATGTCAAATTATCAAAAGGTGCTCAATGTTGTCTTCAACCCTCTATTTATAATTGTTGCCTCACCTTTCCTTGTGGGTCCCTCATGCAAATATTTCGACCTCCTTTCCACAAAATCGATTTTTCCTCCAAGGGGTGCGTATTCCAAGAGGGGTGCCCTCCATATTCCACTAATATTGAAGTTTTTTATTTCTCCTAAGTCCCATGTACCAAAAATGTCTCCAATGCTAAGATTACAAAATTGTGCTATGCTTAGTACTTCCCCAATAAACTTAGTTAATCTTGTTAAATAAAAAATCAAAATTGGGGATATCACACCTGGACATAATATTCTACGGTGACCTATGTCAAGCACAACTTGTATGTGATTATTGGATATTTGAAGAGCTGAATCTTAAAGGAACTAGTGCTCCTTATAGATTTTGGAAAGAAAATGTGAAAGCTTATGAACTAAAAAAAGTAATGCGACAAGACAATAAACAATTTGTATCCATCTTAAACAGAATCACAATATGTTCACATACTAATGATTATCTTGAATTCTTGAACAACCATTGCTATAGACCGGCACCAAATGATCCAACTTTTCCATACCTCTTTTATTTGAATAAGAGTGTGCATGAACATATTGAAAGAATGTTATCTCTTATCAACAAATAAGCAATTGTATTAAATGTGTATGATAGAAAAATTGAATCGACAAATATAAATTGCAATAAACATAACAAAATGCAGTTGCCATCTTCTATTGTGCTCAAAGAAAATATGCTTATTGAAGTAATTTGCGAAAATTACAATATTCAGGACAACTTGGTCAATGGTGCTCAAGAAATTTTTAGAGCATCAACGACATTTGAAAATGATGTAATTTGGATCCAATTTGTTGATCCAATTTTTGGGACTATTCAACGAAAACAAAATAAAACAAAAAATAAATAAATAAACTGGCACATTTGTACAGAGATGGAGTAATGTTTACGTGGACACCTATTACTAGAATTTGTAGAAATAATGAATCAAATAACCAAAGTAGTCCTGCAAGAGAACAATTTCATGTTCAACTTGCATGTGCACGAACTATACATCGATCACAAGGGTTAACAATGGACAAATTAGCTTTTGATCCAAAAGCAGTTAGGCAACATGGACTTGTTTATACTGCACTTTCTCGTGTCAAAGATATGAAATGCCTTTATTTATTAAACAAATTGACATAATAACTTTTCCCTCAATGGAAAAATTTCTATTGAGCTAAATAGACTTAGACATAATGCCTCTTATGAGCTTGAATATAGCATATATCAAAGTAAAACACTTGACGAATTGACAATATGTTCATTGAACACTCGTAGTTTGTCCTTGCATTTTGGAGATATCATTGTTGGCTATAATTTAATGAGTGTTGATATTCTTTTTTTCCAAGAAATAAAAGCAAAAGAAGCTCCATCGAATCCATTATTGTCAAGCAAATATCATTGTATACATTTATACCATTTACATGGAATTCTCACATACTACAAAAAAATATTGTGATTGAGAATCATTTTACTTATACAAAAAGCTAAATTGAATCAACAATTGCAACATTCCATGTTCAAGAAAAACCTACTAAATTGCAATTGTATATATTGCACCAAATACAAACATTGAAGAAATAATTAATTTCATTGGATTTGTTTTAGAACACATATGCAACAATTACCCAATTGTGCTTGTTGGTGATTTCAATTTTGACATGTTGCAAAATACTCATCAACAAAAAAGACTACTTTCGTTTATGCAAAATAATGTCTTCAATCTTCATACAAAAAACCAACAACTGACTATAGCTCAATGCTAGATCATTTTTGGACAAATATTTCAACTAGTTCTATTTCTTTCCATGTCTTCATTTCTTATTGGACAGATCATCATACAATTTGTCTAACCATATCTTTTTTATCATCTTGAGTCATTTTCCCAATGTTCATATTCTACAATTTCATTGTTGACTTGTCACAATATTTGTCACATTTGCAAATGTGCAGTTTTGACATATGCTTTGATTTGCAAATATTGAAAAACAACAAGAAACATGCAAAATTCAAATTATGGTAAGTCTTTGAACCATTGACATAGATTTGTTCAGATTATCTTATATAACTATAGTTTTTTATGTCATGGTTGGCATGTAATTTACACATTTCCATTTTCAATTTGTGGAATTTTGTTTTATATACTGAATAATATAATTTGTGTTATCTTCTAATTCATGTTTCATTATTTTTGTCTAAGTGCTTTAGGAGAAAAAAAACAAAACAAAAAATATGACCATAGTGGTTCTTAATAACACATTTCCAGAAATGAACTATATGTGTATTTGTCAATGGAATCTATAAAACATCTTCTTTGTTGTAACTTATGCACATTTACTACATAGCCACCAACAATGTGTAATAGTACTGCAAAAAAATAGAATACATGAATATATAATTTATCGATGTAGAGAATACATTATTTTAAATGTTCTTTATACATTTGCCTCGCATTTAATGACTTGCATTTTAGTTTTCTGGCAACGATTGGTCCAATGATTTGGAACAATAACGTGGAAACACCTAGCTCTAGCAAACAATTATTCGAAAAAAGAAATGGTGCAAGATGAGAATCAAAAAAGGTTAGTTTTGTGTCGCACTGAATGTTTATATAGTAAAATGACATATTTGCATTAAATCAATGTCAATGTTTTTTTAAGCATATTATTCTGGCTTTGTGTATAAACAGAGAAAAAACAATGGAAACAACATCCTCATCAACCATTGAAATATGCTCTCGAGAATATCCAAATACTTTTGAAGGTGATATATTGGTTACTTAGGGGCCAACACAAACTAAAAGTCATAACTCTCCTACAAAGGTGTGGCTGCTCCATGCCAATTTGGTTGATAACTACAGTCAACTGACTATCACAATGAACATGAGCAACAATCTTATAGAGCGATTCCAATACATGTTTATTGTTGGAAATAGTGTTCGAATTATAGATTTTGTGATAAGAAACAAGGGTATTTATGAACGAGGAGATGCAAAATGTTACATAGTGTTGCAAGACAAAACCATAGTTGAATCAATTGCACAGGTTTGCAAAAAACGGAGATTGGCTCCATATACAACAATACATAGTCTTTTTGTCTCAAATGACACATATGCAATTGGTTCAATAGGAGCAATAGTAATAGGTTGTTAGCAAAATATCAGGCAACTTGAACTCAATATAAAAGATGGTGAAGCTACAGATGACAATGCAATTGTAAGCTTGCTACTAGAATAACTATACTTGTATTTTGAACAAAAGCTAATAGTTTCTTTGAAACTGTGTTATTTGTATTTTGTTTTCCATTGTTATCAAGGTAGGAATTGTCTCATTATTTCTTGCACAGATTGCTTAGTAATAAAAAAAAAATGTTATTTGATTCATTGTAGTTGCTATTGAATGAAAGTCATAGAGAACATTTTTTCAAAATACAACATGAATTAGCATCAAAGACGGCTTCGCTCTATTTGTTCAAAAACATTGTCAGAAATTATGTGAAAGGCAGCCAACAGTTACAATTTGGATTAGCAACTTTTGTTGAGCCATTGAATGATGAATATGCAAGAGCGTATTTGTTATCTTTTGTTATTTTAAGAACACAAGTATATTTAGTAATAACTTCTTTGTTTAACAATAGTTTTAGTTTGATGTACAAAATCCTATATTTTGATGATACAAATTTGAATCTATTACTTCAATTTTCTTGGACAAAAAAAAATAAAAAATAAAAATCGAAGTGTTGAAGGCTAAAAATGTTTTCTCTCCTCCTTTTAAGTGAATTTTCAATAGATGCAAACAACTCATCCATGAAAACGCAGCTAAATGCACAGTTTGTAAAGATGACACATCATTTAACTATGAGCACATTGTTTATTGCACACTAGAAACAGAGAATGGAAAAATTGATTGCTTGTTGCAGATGCCACAGCTAAAAGAACATTGCCCAATTACTGTTGACACAAGCTTTCAAGAATATATGCAAAGTATATCATCTATAGTTTTCAATTTAATAAAAATTTGTATTCAAGGACTTTTTACTTTAATAGTTAACAATGATATTGCTGAGATAAAAGAGTTGTGATCAGGAAATAAAAAACTTTTTTCATACATCAAGACGGTACATTTTGGCAGTTAACATATTCTTCCTTTTTCCATTTTTATTTTTTGTATTGCATTAATTCATAATTCACAAATACTTGTAGTAACACTAATATATAGTTTTGTTTTTATTGCAGGTTCGAGAATTACAAGATACAAAAAAACATTTAGTTCAACTCTTTCTGAACATTTGCTACAGTACATCAATGAAGAATGTTTTCCTTTCCTTCTTTTTTTTGAGAAATAACTAGCTCTTTTTTTCTCTTTTTTCCTGTAAGTTTTGAATCAAACAGCTTTTGCTGCTGCAAATGAAAACAGAGAGCAAGGCTCACATTTTGCAATGTAGTATTTCAATTATATCAAAATTTCTATGGCACTATGGTCTCGTTTTTTGTTAATAAGAACATTAGACCTCAGTTGCATAGTGACATATTGTAACTGCATAATGCTTATTATGCCACATTATATATATTCTGATCTTTTGTTGTTCACCATTATAATATTAACTTGGATTCTCATTTGTTGTAAATTCTGGAATTTTGTTATGTTAGATGAAAAAAAAAAAAAACAAAAACATAACAGAAACTGGTTGCATGTGCATGGGTGTGTTCATTTCTGTATATGCTAAATTAAATTCTCTGTGCTAAAAGGACACATTTCAAGAGAATTCATATAGCTATGTTCTTGTCTTCTTTTGCCATAGATCAAATTGTCCTTATTTTCCTATTTGTATAACAATTTTTCATGTCGTGTTCATTTGTTAGTTAGAATATTTATTTTTCCCCTTGTTTTTTGAGTTATATAGTGTTATCTTGAAGTTATATACAACTGCAAATTTGTTTCTCCATTTCAAGCTAATAGCTTGTTATTTATCATAGTGCATGCTATTAGTTTTCAATGTTTGGCATGTGGTAATTATTCTTTGATAAATGGGGAATGATATGTGTGCTACTTGAACTCAGTGGTGTCTTTTTTTAAGCACAATGTCATTGCTATGAATAATAAATATATTAGTTATTTTGAACTATGAGCTCTTATGCTATATTTTCATTCTTCGATGTAATCAATTTTAGTTGGATAGTATGACAGCTTTTATTCTCTCACTACCATAGTGTTTTTAGTGCCACTATTGTGTTAGCTATTTTAATATATAAATTATTTAGCATATGCAACTTGGTGTTGTAGTTATATTGTAAACAAGAGATTGAGATATTTGTAAAATAATGGTTGGATAATTGGTGATTTGATTTCTTATTTTTGATGTCTCATGTCATTCTAAATTAAGTTCTTTCACTGTAACAATATGGTAATGAGTATAATTGATAATAATGTCACTAAAGTTATATGTTTTGACACACCTACTTCTGGAATGTTAAAATTTCTTGGATCGTTGAGTTAAGTGCTTATATCCATTCATTCATTAGGCATAGTAGAACTATGTTCAATCTTAATTCAATGTCCTTTAGCTCTGAATTCAAGATGAAAACTGCTATTTCCATCAATACAACAATCAAAAACATATGTTAGGTGAGAATTTTAAAACAGAGTTACGAATTGTAACAAAAAATGTATCTACAATTGGTCCCGAGCAATCTGTTTTTTTTTGTTCCAATATTATGAATGACTCAATTAGGTGAGCTCAATGATGATCCAAAACAAGTGCCAAAGAGTTCAAATAGTGGAGTGACTGAGGGAACAGAAAAATATATATTTTTGGATAAAGAGGTAGGTGTTCTTTAAGGACTTACCAACTATTATTTAATTTTGTTGGAATTTTTTATGAAATACACTTTGAGTACACTCATCTGCCATTTAATGTACCCAATATAACAATATTAGGAAGCCACATAGTCATTTTACAATTAGTACTGCACTCATTTCTGAAGTTGAAACTAGTCTGTGTGTATTACAGATCTTAATACTTTAATGCTAATATGACAATTAGTCTCATAATGGATAATCTTGCCCATAATTTTGTGATATTCAACGTTAGTATTTGTTTTATCATGTGTTTTTGCAAATAATGCATCCTGGTGCCTTTCTTATGGATTCTGTACTATATTGTTGTTCTGCTTCCAGAATGCTACATATTGCCAAGCTGTCTCACTGAATTTAGAAACTACAAAAAAAAGGAATGATATGAAGCTCATTTCTAGGTAAACCAACATGTCATAAATAGCATGTTTTACTATTGTGCTTTTTTAACTTATTTTGCTTTGCACTCATACTAAGGTCTTTCATGTATTGATTTTTGTACTGGGTGCCTACAAGGCTAACCTGTATACTTTGTTTCAATATTGATATCTAGTGAAATCGAACTATTGTTATTGTAATACAATAATAATATATATATATCTATATCTATATATATATATATATATATATGCTTTAATGAACAACAGAAAAAGTGCTCTTTTGTCACATATTAGGCAATGTATACATGCTTATGCTTCGTGTGTTAAAGCTTATATTACCTCCATTGCCAACCTTACAGGTGATTTCGTGCTTTTGGAACACTAGAGTCACCATGTCTTATGGATACTCTTATATTGGCCTTGGTGTTAGCATAGCAAAATTTGCAGGTTTGCCTTATTTTTCATGACTCTGTTTATATTTCCTGATTCGATTTACTAGAGATATAGAGATACCATTTCCTAGAATCAACTATGAATAAGAAACACATTTATTCACATAGAATGAAACTAAGGATCCTTGGAAATAAAAAGAATCTCTATGAAACTCTAATCAAAGTACTTATTAATATATTTCTGTTAACAAAGGACAAAACATATATCTTTGAATCATTAAGTAACATCTCATTTTCCTACTCCTTTTCCAGAGGTTTTCTTGAAATAAAGACAAATGTTATCAGTGTTATTTCCTTTCATGTACCTGCTCAATGTTGATATATTTCACCTTGTTGACTTTGGAATTATAAATTTTGCATAATGGTTGCAAATTTGTGCCACTGGACAGGAAACGAGTGAAGAACATGATAACTATGAGCTTTGTGGCCATATTAGGTATACTCTCCTTTGTTCATAGATTCAAAATCCAAAAAGTTCATTGGTCATTTGTCCCTGCTATTTTGATATGCCTCTTATCCATTGTTTCACTGCAATATCGCTACACATGATGCAAGTGTCTTCAAAACTTTTTAGTCCAAAAATATCTTTGATCACTGTGAAAAAAATAAAAATCAAAGCAACCTTGTACTTTACTTGCAAGAATAGTTCTATCTATAACACGTATATAACATGTTTTTAGTTGTCTGAACAATTTGCTTGTGATTATGGAACGCAATCTACATTGGTAACTTTAACTATGGCACATCTAGATAACTAGTTAGTAATTGTTGAAGCTAACTTTCATTACCAATTTCAAGTCAGTAGAATTCAAATATTCATTTAGACATTGACAAATCCAATCTTTATTGTTAATATTAAGTAAATGGCACACAATAACTAAAGATGAGACTCGAGACGTCACTGATTTTATTAAATAATATGTTGTATGAAAAAAAAGTCATAAAGGGGCCAATTGTACATATATGTTTCTTTTATGGACCTTGCCAGAAGGAAGTCGGAGGTCAAGTTAACTATTAGATCTGAGGTCAGCATTTACTTTTGAACACTTGTATTACATTCTGCAACCTATTTTCCTTTGTAAACGTGTCATGATATATGCACATATTTGCTTTGTGGTCCCTACTGAAAGAAATTTAGAAGTCAGAGGTGGCTATGAGGTCGAAAGTTGGCCTTTTGTTTAGGAATTTTTGATGGATAAGTCGAATGTCTTCCTGACTTTAGCATTGTGAAACCTTGAAACTACATTACCTAGTGAAACCACTCGACTATGGTATAGTCGGGGTCACGAAGGAATAAATGAATTAGAAAACAACAAAAAAACATGTGACTATCCGACCTCCCAACTATGCGATCAACGAAAAAAAAAACAAAAACAAAAATTTGTTTTTTATGTTCAATGTGCATTTTTATATAGAAAATTGAAAAAATTACGTTTCAGGTTAAATTGATCTTTTTTTTTAAATAATAACAAATTTGCACATGGTTTCTCGATTCAGCAAAAGGAGAACAATCGAACTGGTTACAAGAATTCAATGAACAAGTTTAATTGCCATCTTTTCTTTTTTTAAACAAGATTTTAAGATTACAAAGTGCTTTTCTTGTATCTTGTTTTCTTAACCCTGGTTCAAAGAAACATTGAATTAAGAAAATATGGTAGAAGTTTCAAAAAAAAGCTATGTAACGAGAATATTATTTTACGAACTGGTGCATTCAACTCCAAATTTTAAATAACGAGAACATATATAAGTAGGGATAATCCTTCTATATATATATATATATATATATATATACTAATGTATGGATACCAGATGAAGTAGGGCTAATCCTTGATGTATGCAATCCATGATGTTATTCCTTGCAATTGCACTTCACAATTTTTATGGCTTTTGCTTGTACAGACCGTCGGCCCCTCATGAGTTTTAGAAGACCATCTGAGTTTGTAGCAAGCACTCAATGAGAACCTTCATCGTTTCCCCAATACCAATTGGTGTGCATTTTATATGCCTTAAAAAATGATTCATATTCATGGTAATGGCTCTTTACATAACCCAGGCTCAACAATCCTTTCTCTGCATCAGCTTAAGGTCTACAAATAACAATTGGGCTTATTGGCTCTCCCCCTGGAGAGCTTTCCAACAAATACCCTATGCCTAAACTCCCACTTTGACATCTTGAGGCACTTTCGAAGAAAAGGTGACCTCATTCGCTGCTTTCCTTTTTGTATGAGGAATGACACACATTTCCCTTCATCTTGATCATAGCTTGACCCTTCCCATATTTCCTTTCTCCAACCTGGATAGGTGAATTTGCCCCCCTAAAACCCTTTCTGAAGGGTATTATGTTAACTTCCCCTCATTCCTTGTGAGAAACTATTTTATTCAATGGTCTTGGTACAACAAAGAAATCTGATAGGGAGAAATTAGCCAATTTTTTGAGATTAGGAAATTAACCATGTTTTGCGGTAAGGCCAGCAGTGTGACATGTTATAACTCATTTCCTATTATTTCGATCTGAGTGAAATTTTATCATGGCTTGAATTCCTAAGTAGCATAACAAGTATCTCACCAACACTTCAAATAAAAAAAATTAAATGCATGTAGTACTACCTATGTTGTTTTTCGAGCACTCTTGGCAGTGGGATTGTGGCTTGCAAGATGGTGTATTTCAAGGTTGTTGATTCTTCTTCTTTGCAACAATTGTGCTCATTTCTGATGCTAAAAATGTCTCAAAACAACCGATGCAAAGGATAGTGACAAAATAAATGATGTCAATGGAATGTTTAATCTTTCCTCTGGTTACATGGTTTCTAGCTTTAATACCTCTATAGAGTTCATTGTACCATTAGTGATTTCACGCTGCACTTTTACTGTGAAACATTGATGCATATCTTATCACAAATTCTAAGTTATTTGTTTTGTGGTCATTCTAATGGTTGTACAAGTGAATGTCTTGGAATTAATACCCTTATAATTTACTTTTGAAAGAAGCACAATAACCACCCTTGAAATCTTCTCTGCACCAATTAATAGTTGTGACTTGGATCTGTAATATTTTCTCTTTCATTTCTAGACATTATCTATACTTATTTCCATACCTTTAGCTAGCATATGCTTGAGTTTTCTTTCTTCATACATCTATAGGTTAACAATAATGGTTATAGGAAGTAATTTTATATTTATTGGGTGACTTCAGCAATCCTTTGTTTACTTTTTAGTTGGTACACTTCCCTTTGTCACTGCTGCAAGATAAGAATTTATGATCAACCCTTGAAAACAATCTTGTACGGCTGAGGCATAAATTTGATGCTACTTTATCATTGTTTACACATAAAGGAAAATTAGTCCTGACACGTGGGTACCTTTTTTGGTTTGCTAACCATGGTTCACATGACCCAGTCATAAGTGTTTTAGGATCTGGACATGTATACTATTTAAGAAACACATTATTCACTCTTAGGAAGATGCACTATAAACATGTGACATTTGACCTCTTAATGATGGTGATTGGACTCTTAATGGTGATAAATTGATGTTTCTCTTGTAAGAATAGTTTGTTTCACCATGGTTTCTCCCTTATGCATGATTACCCAAGGTTCATTTTTTTTCAAAATAAAAAATAAAAAATTAATTAATATATATATATAACGTAAGAGGGTAGGTTACACTTGCTTTCTCTACGAGGACTCTATTTTAATTTGCAATCTAGGCTTATTTCCCATTTGTTGGGCTCAACCTATCTTCTACAAGGTCGTCATCCCCTTCCCCTGGATATTCTCTACCCCAATTTCTTTCTCTCGTCATCCTGTTTGCACTCTCTAGAGCCTCCCTTGCATCATGCAAGACAGAACAGAGATTGTTCCAGTCAATAGTCTGAATATGTGGATTAAAAGGGACAAAGTCCCTCAAAAAATTAACACTTCAGCCTACAATAATTGCCTATAGTAAATTTATTCTCTCCAACTAGATATTATGGAAATAGATTTGAAATTGCACCAATATATGACAACGTCTATTACCCTCTTTGAGGAAATTCAAACACTAAAAAGGAAATTAGCTCAATAGGATGATGAGCTTGATGCTCTTAGACAACAACTTGAAGGATTAATGGTACACTGTTGACCAATAATTATTAGACTGCCAATAGTGGAGCTTCTCATTGACATGTGGGAAAATTGTTGTCGGATGTCAACTGGCGCCCAGAAGATCTTTCCCCACCACCTTTTGGATGTTCTCTCACTATATGTGTGTTTTGCTCCTCAGACAATTTTGCAAAATCTATGTATGTAGTCCGTCAATAATAGTTGATCTCTAGTATAGCTATTTTGTAAACCTAGTAATCTACTCTCAAGAAGAACCACAAAGTGATGAATCATTATAACTATTTCTCGAGTAATAGTTGTGTCCGGGCACAAATTTTGATAGCAAATCTTCTTGTCTTTGTGAAAAAAAAAATGGAGTAAACCATTTAAATTAAAAAAAAAAATAGATCCATCTTAACCTTGGAAACATTCAAAATAGAGATCAAATATTTTAAGATGTAAACCTTTTTGTGAATATGACTTGAACTTGTGTAGGGAAAATAACAATCATTCTACCTAACCATGCAAGATCACCGTAATTAACTTCCACATCTCTATATAAAAGTGTTCTTATTTCTAATTATTATTATTATTATTATTATTATCATCCAATTTTAAGGTCACAACCAAGCCAAACACCAAATTGATGTATGAGACCCCCTTGTTTGTACTAGGACAAGGGACCCACCTCCGCGCAATGATTTGACTATTAAGTCTATGAAGGCATACATACTCTACCCCCCTCTGGTTTTGAACCTATGACCTCTTAAGAGGAAACACATGCTCTTAACCATTATAATATATATGTGTGTGTAACCATGCGAGATAACCCTAATTAACTTCTGCATCTCTATATAAAAGTGTTCTTATTTCTAATTATATTAAAATTATAGCCCCAAGGGTTAGCTCAGTTGGTCAAAATCAGTGCCTTGCCATCAGGAGGTCATAGGGTCCATTCTCCCCAAAGCCCTTGGGGTTAGGCCTAGCTAGTGGGTTGCGAGGCTAGATTCCCTTCGAGGTCGATCAACCCAGATTTTTTGTGGACGTAGCGCCACCTGTTGACCAGGGTATCCGTGAACCACAGCATAAAAAATAAATAAATAAGTAAATATATATATATATATATAATTTAGGTTGGGTCTGGAGTATGCCCTAAAACTGCTTTTGATTGACTAAGAGCTTGTCTTCCTCAGACGTAAGGAAACATGTTAACAACTCAAGACGCAGAGGCATTTGGAATGAGTGAAATCATGTCTCCTTAAGGACCACTAATAGGTAATTCCATGTGACATGGTTTTCCTGGAATAATGGTGATGAGTCAACCTCCATTCGTGGATAACAACCCACGATGGTTGTCCTCGTTACTGGTTTGACAACTGAGTTATGATAGGTTATCTTGGAGGGTTGACTCATCTCTCTCTATGTCTCTCTATTCTACATTTTGGAGGGTTTTTCGGTATAATTTGCTCAAAATCCAATAGGGTTTTCTTGTAATCGCAATTTTGAGTTGTAAATGTTGGCAATAGTGGCATTGATGTCAAGTTAAGCCGATTGATTAATGTCGATGAATGTTATTGATGTCACTAAGCACATTTGTGATCAATTATGTTGAATGGAAAGTGTACATAAATGTTGAATGTTAAATATAAAACGTTGAAAGTGATGTGAAGTGCAAAGGCTATGCTAATCAATGTGAAGGCTAAACATTGAGACAAAAGTTGAAATACATATATTTATTTGAATAGAAAATGTAGATAATACAAATTTGATTTGTCACTTGTAATTATTACTGAATGAGCTGTTAATTCAACTCTATTTTGTATTACAAATAATTTTCAGAACTGAAAGTGAAAAGACAAGCTTGTGAGCATTTTTTGGAAGTCTAAGAGACAATGTTTCATTTCATATTCTTGCAAAGAATACAAACAACCAAGTTGGCTTGCTTATAAAATATACAATGGAGAATGGAAACGAAATTTTTTTTTTGAAGAAAAACAATCTGCATGAGAAAGAGGATGAGAAACAAGGAAAGAGATGCAAAGTGAAAAGGAGAAGCAATGCAGTAGTAGACTTGATAGCAGAACTGTAAATGAGGTAACCAACATTTGTAACATGATGTTGTGATTGAGATATTTTTGTCCCCTTCTATGTTGTAGCTTGAAAAGGAACAGGTTGTAGCCTATTGAGGTAGGAGCCTCCTGTGGGTTGTAGCCTGCAAAAAACTTGTGGGAGTTGGAGCTTCCTTCGAGGTAGGAGCCTCTTGTAGGTTGGAGCCTACAAAAATCTGATGTAATAAAGAGTAGCAGCTTGCCTTCACATCACTTTCAGCCTAAAATTCGTGGTTTTCTCCCTTCGGGGTTTCCACTTATATCTGGTGTCTTCATGTGTTTATTCTTTCGTGTTGTGTGAATGTTTTGAATTCTTGATAAACAAATTTGCAAACCTCTCTCCTTGAAACCTGCAAAAGGAATTCAATAACTATTGAGCACAAACATAAATCATTAACTGCATAAGAAGAAGATTAAATTGAGAAAAAATAAAGAATTTAAATCACTGATTCACCCCCCCCCCCCCACAAGTAATTTCCATTCATAAATATCAATTGGTATTGGAGCCAAGTTCTTAAGTAGTAGTCTAACAACTGGAAGGAGGTCCTAAGTCAATAAAATTTCTAGTCAAGAAGGATGCTCAACAAATAAGGCCCCTCTATTTACTGGTACAAAGTAAGAATGAAGACATATTTAATGTCTCTAGGAGTAGAAGTCTAGTTTGTTGTGATGATGGGGTATGAAGAGCCAAAGGAAAAAACTAGTGACAAAGACGTCAAACTGAATTTTATAGCTAATGCAAAAGGTATGAATGCACTTTTGAGTGGTCTATGTGAGTCTAAATTTGTCAAAGTAATGCATTGTGAGATAGCTAAATATATTTGGGTTAAATTAGAAAATATTTGAGAAGGAGATAAAAAGGTGAAGATGGCCAAATTACAAGTGTATAGAACCCAGTTTGAGACGTTAAAAATGAATGAAGATGAACATATAGCTAAATTCTGGTTAAGAGTTGATGAAGTTGTAAATATCTTGCTGGGTCTCGGCGAAATAATCAACAAAAGTGTAATAGTTCAGAAAATTTTGAGTTCATTACCTTCTAAATTCAATCGTTAGGTTTCAGCTATAAAAGAAACAACAAACTTTGAGACTTTGAATAGAGATCAACTACATGGATCTTTGACAACATATGAGATGAGAATTTTAAAAAGGGAAGGAAACTAGTAGAGAGGCAGCTTTCAAGGTAGACAAGCCCATAGAATAAAAGGAAAGGTCTTGCTCAGGTTCTCATAAAGAAGAAGCAAAATTTGTTAGAAGGTTGAAGAAAGGCATGTGTAAGTATAAAGGAAAACTTTCATTTAAGTGTTTTAATTGTGGAAGAGTGGGACATTATGCATCAAAATGCCCTTTTAAGAAAGAGGAAAATCAGCCTAAAGGGAAAGAGAAGAACAAGTCTAACAAAATGTGGAAAGAGAGACAATTCAAAAGAAAATAAATTATATGCTCAAGAAGATAACAATGGATCTGAAAGTTTTAATGAATCCTCTAGTGAAGATGGAACCAGTGAATTCATGTTGATGGCCTTGGAAGAAATTGAAAAGGATTGCCAGGAATATGAAGAAGAAGAGGAAGGTGAGGTAGACCTTGAGGGGGAGTTAATCAATGCCCTAGATGAAATAGAGAGGCTTAAACTAAAGAATAGAAAGCAGAAAGAGATCTTATTGAAATATGTAAAGGAAGAATCAAATTTAGAAGACATTATCAAGTTGAAAGTTGAACTTGAAGAAGCAAAGAAGGTGGAAGACATTTTAATGAAGCAAATAAAAGAGAAAAACCAGGAGTGTGAAATATTGGAGGAAGAGGTGGTATGTCTAAAGAAAAAGCTAGAGAAGGCTCAAATTGAACTAAACATGAATATTCAGCAGATAAAAGGATCTGAAAAACTAGATGTGATATTGAATTCTCAAAGGTCTCCACTCATAAAGACTAGGCTAGGCTATGAAGGAGAATCCAATAACTCTAAGACAGGGGATAAAAGGAAAATCACCTTTGTAAAAGTTGCTAGGGGAGAGGATGACAACTCACATCAATCTGAGAACAAAAATTTGAGCAACACTTCAACATCAAGTGAACAACTGCAAAGGAACATTGTCGGTAAAGTACAGAAGGCAAAAGAAATGGACAATCTATCAGAAACCTCACTTCTTCAGGAGACAGGACTATCAAATGTCAAGATGGTTAGATTCTCAAACTGCATCCACTTCCAGGTACATATATTTATTTTATGGATATTGTTACTGTTGTAAAAACTTTGGACATAAAGCCATAAATTGTAGAGCTTATGTCAGAAGAATTGATTTGGGAAATTTTAAGATGAGAAACAATGGATTCACAAACATTAAAACAAACATGAATCTAGACAAAAATGCATTTGCTCCTCTCCTTGATATCACTGAATGTTTCTATTGTCACAACTTTGGGCACAAGTCTTATGAATGTCAGCTTAAAGACAATAGATTAACATCTCAGGACATTTATAGAATAAATGGATGTATGCAATGGAGAAAGAAGGTAGAAGAAAAGAAACTTGATAAGTGTGATCTAGTTTTGTATGCTCAAGATCAAAACAATAAATGGTATGTGGACAGTGGCTGCTCTAGACATATGACAGGAGATAAAGGAAAGTTTGTTTCCTTGAATGAAAATAAAACTGGAAATGTCACATTCAGTAATGATGAAGCAGGAAGAATTAGAGGAAAAGGTACAGTCAGTCTGAACAACGGAAGAGGAAAGGCTCAAGATGTATTGTTTGTAGATGGTCTAAAACATAACTTGTTGAGTGTAAGTCAGATGTGTGACAAAGGGTGTGATGTTCTCTTTAGAGCTCAAGACTGTGAAATCAGGTCAACATCTATAGGGAAGATTCTAGCTAAAGGAGTTCGAACTGAGAATAATGTATATATCTTGAAAGAAGAGAGTGAGGAATGCCACAACAACAAACAAAATGAATCTTGGCTATGGCATAGGAGATTAGAGCATCTCAACTTTGATCACATCATCAAACTCAGGAAAAGGGGGTAGTCAGAGATCTACAAACAATAAAGAACCTCAAAATACTATCTGCAAGGCATGTCAAATGGGAAAACAAACACGAACATCATTCAAAATCAAAGATAAACTATCAAGTAGTAAGCCTTTGTAGCTAGTTCATATGGATTTTTGTGGGCCTTCTAGAACAGAAGCACTCAGAGGACAACAATATTTCATGTTGTTAATCAATGACTATTCAAGATTGACTTGGACGGCATTTCTCTGAAATAAGTCAGAAGCATTTGATAAATTTAAAACATTTAAGGCATTGGCAGAAAATCAAATAGGGTGCAAGATAAAGTGCATAAGGTTAGACATATGAGGTGAATTTACATAAGAATATTTTGCAGACCTATTTAATGAATTTGGGATAAAACAACAATATACTATTGCGGACACACCACAACAAAATGGAGTCGCAGAGAGACAAAATAGGTATGTTTAGCAAATAGCCAGAGCCATGATGCAAGAAAAAAACATTGCACAAACCTGTTGGGAAGAAGTGGTGCATACAGCGGTACAAATTCTCAATAAGGCACATCTCAGACCAAATTGTGATAAGACACCTTATGAACTGTGGCACGGGAAACTAGCAACAATCAAACATTTTAAAGTATTCAGAAGTAAATGTTATATAAAAAATAATGATGAAAATCAAGGAAAGTTTGATGCTCGATCTGATGAAGGAATATTTTTGGGATATTCATCAAAAAGTAAGATATACAAATGTTATAATAAAAAACTGCATAAGATGATGGAATGCATGGATGTAAAGGTTTATAAAGCACATGATTTTTTTTTCCAATCAAATCCTTGAAAATCATCACGTGGAGTAGAAGCCTCCTTAGTGTTGTGGAAGTGGGCCAGATTCCTCCATGTTAGTAGAAGGAAAAGCGATTAAAAATAAAATAAAAAATAAAAATAAAGAAAAGTTGCAGTTCAATGGTATTAATAAAAATCAAGTTCAATGGTATTAATACAATGCGTTTGATTACCTCTTTAAACACTTACTACTTTAAACATTGTGCAATGTTGCAAATCTGGGAAGCCTTGGAGATTAATACATTAAGCAACATTGAAAATTGATGCATTGGTAGTTTTTTTTTTAATACATTCTTAGGCATAGTTTTATGAATTAGGGTTTTGTGCCCTAACATGCTTATTCCCTCACAATGCATTATGGAACAACCCTCCTGGATATTTGTAACAATGATTTGTCCATCAAGAGATGCAAATTATTGCCTTATTCTTATATTCTTTGTGCTTCTACATGAGGACATTTCTCAATATAATGGAATTCTCATACATGTCATGCTCTCCTTACAAAGTGTTCTCTCAACATTATTCTTGAAACTTTTTATAGAGTGTTCTCACAACAATATTTTGCAGCGCTCTTTTACAGTGAGTTGAAAACTGAAAATGGATAAATGTGGATTGAAGGGATACAAGGCATCTATAACCCCTTTCCATTGATGTCAAAGGGGGAGGCAGAGGTTATGGGCAGCAATGAGAAATATCTTTCAGGACAAAAGGGGGAGGACAAATGAGTTGCCATCAATGCCAAAGGGGGAGATTGTTGGCAATATTGGCATTGATGTCAAGTTAAGTTGATTGATTAATGTCGATGAATGTTATTGATGTGACTAAGCACATTGGTGATAATTTATGTTGAATGGAAAGTGTACATAAATGTTGAATTTTGAATATAAAAGGTCGAAAGTGATGTGCAGTGCAGCTATGCTAATCAATGTGAAGGCTAAACATTGAGACAAAAGTTGAAATACATATATTTCTTTGAACAAAAAATTTAGATAATACAAATATGATTCGTCTCTTGTAATTATTACTAAATGAGTTGTTAATTAAACTCTATTTTGTATTACAAATAATTTTCAGAACTGAAAGTGAAAATACAAGCTTATGAGCATTCTTTTGAAGTCTAAGAGATAATGTTTCATTTCATATTCTTGCAAAGAATACAAACAACCAGGTTGGATCTCTTATAAAATATATGATGGAGACTAGAAAAGAAAGTTTATTTTGAAGAAAAATAATCTGCATGAGAAAGAGGATGAGCAACAAGGAAAGAGATGCAAAGTGAAAAGGAGAAGCAGTGCAACAGTAGACTTGATAGCATAATTGTAAATGAGGTAACCAACAGTTGTAACATGATGTTGTGATTGAGATATTTGTGTCCCCTTTTATGTTGCAGCTTGAAAAGGAACAGGTTTTAGCCTTTTGAGGTAGGATCCTTCTGTGGGTTGTAGCCTGCAGAAAACTTGTGGGAGTTGGAGCTTCCTTCAAGGTAGGAGCCTCTTCTAGGTTGGAGCCTACAAAAATCTGATATAATAAGCAGTAGCAGCTTTCCTTTACATCACTTTCAGCCTAAAATTCGTGGTTTTCTCCCTTCGGGGTTTCCACTTATATTTGGTGTCTTCATGTGTTTATTCTTCCGTGTTGTGTGAATGTTTTGAATTCTTGATAAACAAATCTGCAAACCTCTCTCCTTGAAACCTGCAAAGTGAATTCAGTAATTATTGAGCACAAACATAAATCATTAACTGCATAAGAAGAAGATTAAATTGAGCAAAAATAAAGAATTTAAATCACTGATTCAACCCCCCCCCCCAGTAATTTCCAATCATAAATATCAGTAAGCTCTCCACAATTTGAGTGTTTGAAGGGTTTTTCAGGGTGCTGAATCCATATATGTCGTCAAAAACTCATTTTAAACAACAAAAATAAAGATTTGGCTTAATTTTTTTTTATCAGGTTCCAACAAAAAACTCTAGACCACAACATGTTGAGATAACACCAATTAAAATACCCTCCAAAAATTAAATTAATAATAAATGATTTAAATTCATTAAATCCTTAAAATAATTTAAATTAATAACTTATATATATATATATATTGGTCGATTAAAATTTTCTATCAATTCGTCAAAATATTATAGTAAGCTTGACCAAAATTTAGTGTTCTTCTCGCTTCACTCCTACCCGATTTGTTGGTCAGAAAAACAACACAAAAGTTGATTACAAAGTGCCAAGAATTGCTTAAAACAGAGAACCGAAAATACCAATGTGCCCAAAAGACCCCTAAAATTAATACACAACCCACAAACATCAATGAACAGGAGGATTATCTACGTCATTACTCAGAGGATCCGGAAACCTGAGTTCTCCGTGAACATGAAATTCCACATGTGCCAGACGGCCCTCTAGTTGTTCTATGCACTTAGCTAGTCTTCTTTAGCCTCATTGGAGTGATGTTAGATAATCATGCATATTCCATCAATTGAGCTACAAATCATTCATGAAATTTATAATTTCATTGCGATCATCATGATGATTTTGACCTAGTTGTTCCAGGAGCATGGTTATTTACCGCAATTGTGCTTCCAAGGTATCAAAGGGAGAAAGAAGAATCACATGACCATGATATTGGTCAAGGTTTTGGGTCATTGCCTCTTCAAGCTTTACTTCTTAGACACCTTCTCCTTGCGCAATTGCAGCTCCTCTTTTGTGTTTTGCCCCTTGTCCTCATTCACCTATCCTGCTCCTCACTCTAACTCGTTGTCTAAACATATTCACTTCCACTTCATCCCATTGTTCCCAGTACCGAGCTTCCTTTAATTCACCATGAACCAACAAATCCACTAACACCCAACATCCAACTGCAAAATACCAACGTTGCGAGAGACACACCTCCTTTAGGGGTGGCCTCACTCAAAACGAGTCACCTCCAAACCTTTCTAAATTGCAGTCATTAGAAGGATGCAGGTGTACACCTCCACTAATTTTACCACCAACCCTAGTAGCTTGACACCCAAAACAGAATTGGGGATCCCATAGCTTTATTTACCCCTCAATAGCCCCGATATACTAGGACCATAGTAGGAGGCCCCATTTTCCTACCCAATTTTGAGTGGACCCTCTCACAGTAACACCCCTTGAACAAAATTACACCACCAGGAAGAAATTAAAAGCATTGCACTAGCTATACCACCACTCTCTATCATTGTTCTCGTCTAAAGCGCCTTGAGGTCTCAGCTTAACATCCCATCGTGAAAACCAAACAAAACCAACTAAGATACAGACTCCTCTACTATGGGCCTAGAATTCTCTTGAGCCTAAGCTACCCTTAGCAAAGGATTGTAATGCCCAGAGACTCTGTTAGAGTCGGTCCTTACAGCCCTTCGTCAGAGATCTTTTCGCTTTTGCATATCTTTTTTAGGTGTCTCGCTCGTTCCACTTCATTGCATTTCGCTAGGGGCATGCCATTGACTGACGAGGGGGTCTGGTTGTCTTGTGTATCCTCATGCTTGTCCCTGCGGGGTTAGTCAAAAATTTCTCAAAAATCACCAAAGTATATGATCATTGCATTCATCGTCATAAAAGGTTAGTTTCGTTAAAAAGTTTTTAGTCCTAGAGTCTAGGGTTTTCAGTCCTTTGCATACACATAATAAAAGCCCGCAGGCCATGAGGTGGATTTCAAAAGATTCTCATTTAATAGTTTTCTCAAAAAGCATTTAAAAACATTTTTAGTCCAAAACTCTGTTTTGGAACTAAAAATTGTTATTGTAAATAATTATATTTGTTTTATCTCAAAAAGTTTCAGAGCAAGCCTCTGATATTCTCCAAAGCCAAAATGCCGGATCCCTCCAAAAATTAACAAAATATTATCAGTCCAAACCTCAAAAAAAGCAAGAGAAAGTCAAAAAGCAGTATTGTATTAAAACGACCAAAGGTGAAAAAGTGTTGAAACATTATAAAGTGGGTAATGAAACAAATTTAAATCAAATCTGATTTGATAAGATATTTTTTTCACATATAAAAGGGGAAACAAGTCCATTCGTTCAAAAAATCCCAAGGCAAAATCGTGTTTGAGCTTTTGGAAGGCCGAAGCCGTGTTTCATACCCGTGGACAGAGTTTTGGAGGCGTGCGCTACCCATACAAGGTGTGCGCTACGCACTGGACCTCAGCAGCCAGTGTAAAAAACCACAGGCGCTACGCACACAGGTGTGCGCTACGCATAGAGATCAGGGCGCTACGCATAGAGGTTTTTGGCCAAATTTTCATCCTCCAGCTCAGGAATTCGGCCAGTTTTCACCAGTTTCACTCCTTGATGTGATTTTTGACCCAGCATGATGTAATTTGATGTGTATGAGGTAACTTGGCACCTATTTACCTTATTCTAGATGATTCATTCACAAAATAGCAAAAAATTAATGTAATGAATCAGTTTCCTTCTTTTTAGAGGCAGGTTGTTTTGGTCACCTAGATTCTTGCTCCATGTTTAGAATTTGTTCAAACTGCTCCTAGAAGGAGGAGCTCGACCCCTAGAGGTTAGGGAATGGGTTGGCTTGATCTATATATGTAAATTTTCAGTCAGTAGCACAGGTTGGACTCTTGGGAAGATTTTTGCACACTATTGTACATATTTTTCATATTTTGGCTAAGGAAAGATCAGAGGTTTTGCAGCACCTGTTGGGAATCTTGTGGCTTTCAGTTCTTGATGGTGTTATCTCTTAGTTATTGTAAGTTTATTCGTGTTTATATGTATTCCCTCTTATTCTTCTGAAACTAAATGAATGAGTAAATGAGGTTGAATTCATTGTTTGCAATGCTCTTCCTTTAAATTTGTTTAGTTTTACATGTTTTCGCCAGTTTGGAGAGGATCCATGTTCTCCTTTGCCCTCTTCAACTCCTCGTCATTCTGATCCATCCATACACCTGATTAAAAGCATCAAGACTACTGCCTACCTTGCCCCAACTTGAATTCTGCAAAGATCTGACCTCAATCCCCGGACCCAAAATTGGTTTTCCCGTTTCTCCAACAAAAAACTCAAAAATCTAAATCAAACTTTCCTATCTCTTTACTAGCCTAAAATCAGTATTAATTTTGAGTCATCTCAGCCCCTTTGAAGACATTTTGCCGAGATAGACCCGGAGAGAGCCCTCTCCTGTCCTCGTAGGGCTAGCTACGAGGCTGAGCTTGGTTTGATGTTGCCTTGAGTTTTGCCTTCTTCAGCCTGAGGCAGATTTGAGCGCTAACATAGTGGCGACCATATTGGGGAGAAAATTGTTATTGTTTGCTGGTTGATGTGTTTGTTTCATGAGTCTTAGATGGAGTCTGAAGTCATGCCAGGTAGCCTTCGAAACGCTTTTGCTATGCATAAGCGAAAGTAGATAAACGCTGCTTCAGTCGATCTCCGGTGAGCTTGTGAATGTAGCACTTGATTTGCAATTTACCCCAGTATACTTATTTGTTCTAGACCTTGGATGATTGAGTCTAGAAGTTGATAGGCTGAAAAATTGTTTGTGTCCTTTTGATTGTTCGAAACAATTTCACACTAGCTACCAGAAGATACTCGAGATTAAATCCTGATCCAGATCCACCTCCAGTATATGAGAACCCAAATTTGATTGCGAGAATACACCGATGAGAAAGTCCCATAAGTCCTTTGTTTAAGTCTCCCTCTTGTCCTGCAATTTTTAAGTATCTTGAAGAACTTGACTTTGACGAGAAGTTTGAATTGTCGATGTTTAAAACCAAATCCGAAAGTGCACTTGATTCTCTAGTTCCAAATCCTGACTTTGTTGCAGCTCTTGAAGTTGAAAAACACAATAAATTTATTCAAAATTTTATCTTGAGGCACCTTCAGAGAAATATTCAGGCTGCAAATCTTGTTGATTTCCTAGAAGCTGCATCTGCAAATATTGGATCTTCTATCACCGATTTCAACTCCAAAATTCCCACCGAACCGCCTTTCATTCCCACTCTTCCCCTGCAACCCATCATCACATATCAAAAGTCTGCAGTAAATTCTCCTTCTTCATCCCACATTGCTACTCCTCCGCATACACCATCTCAAACAACCCCCAGACCAAATTCATCAAGAGCAATGGCTGCTTGTTTTGCACCTCTTGCTTTACCTCAGAAATTGCATGATATGCCTGCGGATTATCAGAGTAAGATTCCTATATTTGATGGCACTCCTCAAAGTGTGTCCGCTTAGCAACACATAGACAGAATGGCAGATTTTTGTGATTTACATGAGATTGATGAGGAGGATGTAACTATGTGATTGTTTGTGCAAACATTCGGAGGAGAGGTAAGAAAATGGTTCAGAGGCTTGGGAGCTAGAAGTGTAACTACATTGGCTGAGCTTCATAGACAGTTTCTAGATCGTTGGGAAATCAGAAAAGATCCACTTCAGATCAATGTCGAGTATAACAATATCAAACGCAATCCTGGTGAGTCTGTCCAAGACTATGTTATCAGATTTAATACAGTTTATAATGCTATTCCAGATGATTTAAGACCATCTCGAAAATCAGCTCTTCTTAAATTCCCGGATGGTTTTGATCCGGAGATGGCTTATTCATTACGGGACAGAGATCCGCCTACCTTGGAGGATATGCAAAAGATTGTTGTTAGTGTTGAAGCAAATTTGAATGATAAAAGAGCTAGGATGAAAGCTGAAAAGAGAGTGACCATAAAAGAAGAAGCTTCTACATCAGATCAGATACTTCACAAGGTAGAGAGGATGTTCGAAAAGCTCACTCTTGATAAGCCGGAACCGCAGATCCGCAATCCCAATTTCCGTGGTCAGCAGCAGCCACAATTCAGAATTAAGCAGCGTGAACAAAGAACACAAGAGTCGGTAGTTCAGCAGCAGGTAAAGACTCCTCTTCAGCAAAATTTTGTTAGTCAAGAATCTGATGATGATGGTGATACTGTAGGGGAGGAAAACCATTTCTTTACTCCTGATGATCTGCCTATCTACATCACGGAAGAGGAAGAATATGTTGAAAGCTCCGCCACACACAAAGATGAGGATTTTATTCTATCAAATGATGCGGCACTTGAAGAAGAATCGGAGGAGTACCAAAGAGGATACATGAATGCTTTGTCTGCCCAACAGAAACAATACTCATTAAGAAATTGAGATGTGCCCATAAACCCCATCCAGAAGAAGAAGGAAATTTCAGCAAAAAATGATTCACCTGTACCACAGAAGAAAGGAAAAGAGATAATTGATCCCGCAGCTAGTAAATCATCATCAGTAGACAAGGTAAATCAGCCACCAAACACAATGAGGGATAAAGCTGAAAAAAGAGAAGTTCCGGTCAAAGAGGTTGAAATAGTTTCGGCATTTAGTTTGGAAAATGAAATTTCAAAACTGAAAGTATCTATTCCTTTGACTGAAATCATGAAGAATAGCAGCTACCGAGGTCAAGTCTCCAAAATTCTGAATTTTGATCCAATGTTTGACACGGTAAATGTTGAAGATGATTAGCCAGAATTGATTTTTGGGCCTGCTTTAGATGGTGAGTCTCCTGACAGTGATGTTCCTCCCTTTTATATCAGTTTGAGGTTGCATGAATAGGTATTACACAATGCTATGTTTGACTCGGGTGCTTCACACAATTTGATGCCAAAAGCAATCATGGAAAAGTTGGGATTAGATATTACAAGAAAATACCATGATTTGTATTCATTTGATTCCAGCCGTGTAAAGTGTATCGGACTGATCAAGGATTTGGTGGTAAGCTTAGATCAAATTCCAACTAAGAATGTCTTGATGGATGTGGTTGTGGCGGACATTCCTCCGCGTTTTGGTATGCTGCTTTCAAGATCTTGGGGGGCTAAGTTGAAAGGTACACTACAGTTAGATTTTTCTTATGCTACAATTCCAGTCTTCAATCAAATGAGAAAGCTATATTGAGAGTAGAAGATGAAATACATGATAACAAGCAAAGAAAAACCAATCAATCATCCTGTAAACTATGTACATACAGCTTTGGAGTCGTTTGTTTTGTTTGCTGATAGTTTTAATGATATAGATAGTCAATTAGTTCAGGCAGAAGATATACCAGAAATCACTGAGAATTTTAGAGAAGTTCTGCAGAAAGAAAGAAGGGAAAAGCAAGCTACTATGGAGCAATCAGCTGAAAATAATGGGCAGCAAACAGGAAAAACAGAGCTGACACAATTTCAGCACTTGGAGGAGGATGAAGATGGTCTTTGGACCATGGATTTTGATGGCACAGTAGGTAATGATGGTGTTGGAATTGTTGTGTGGATTCGAAGTCCATTTTCCGCTCAAGATAAGGTTCCAAGCAAGGTGAGAGTATGTTCCTACAAACTAGCATTTGACTGTTCTAATAATGAAGCGAAATATGAGGCTCTCATTGCTAGCCTTAAGATTCTTAGAAAGCTAAAAGCAAAAAGAATTGCAGTATATGGTGATTCAGAGTTGGTGATAAAGAAGGTGAAGGGTAATTTCAAGCCAAGCATCCTCGCATGAGAGCATATCGAAATGCAGTTTTAGATATTTTGAAACTCTTTTCTGATCATACTTTGACGTGTGTGCCTCGCATACAAAATGTTGTTGATGGACTGGCTAAGGCAGCAAGCAACTTGAAAATTCCAATGAATTCCAGCAACAAATTCGAGATTCATGTGAAACACCGCCCCACCGTTCCAGATAATCAGCGATTTTGGCAAGTCTTTCAGGATGATGAAGAGATTAATGATTTTCTGCATAATAAGGGTAAGTTTAAAGACACCTCCATAGATACAGAGCATGATGATGGTAATGTTGATATACAAGTAAATCAAATGGAAGTGCTGCAACTTAAAGATAACGTTATTCCTAAGGGATTGATTCCTTTGGAGTAGTTGTTTGACCAAGATGATGTGGCCCGCAAACCGACATTGAGACCGACTGAAAAAGGTGTTGAGGAGGTAAACATTAGGACAGCTGAGAATCCTAAGATGGTAAAGCTATCAAAGCCATTATCACCAAAGGTAAAGGAAGAGCATGTCAGATTGTTGTCTTCATTTTCTAATGCTTTTGCTTGGGATTACTCAGATCTGAAAACATATGACACTAATATCATTCAGCATACTATCCCTATAAAACCAAATCAGAAGCCTTTCCGTCAAAAGTTGAGGAGAATCAATCCTAAGCTGCTACCATCGATAGAAAAAGAGGTCTACAGGTTGTATAAGTCGGGAATCATTGTGCCTATCAGATTTTCCGATTGGATATCAAATTTGGTACCCGTAAGAAAGAAAACCGGTGAGATCCGTTTATGTATCGACTTCAGAAATTTGAATAACGTGTCCTTAAAAGACAATTATCCGCTGCCCAAAATGGATCATATATTGCAGCGAGTAGTTGGAGCATCAAGGATGTCACTACTCGACGGCTATTCAGGATACAATCAGATTTTAGTGCATGAAGATGATCGTGACAAGATTGCGTTCACCACTCCATGGGGAACGTTTCATTATGCAAAGATGTCGTTTGGTTTGAAAAATGCAGGTGCCACTTTTCAGCATGCAATGGACATGGCTTTCGCTAACAAGAAAGATGTATTTTTGGTTGTTTACCTTGATGATTTAACCGTGTTTTCAAATTCTGATGAGGAGCATTTATATCATTTGAAAATTGTTTTCCAAAAGTGCAGCAAATATGGCATTTCATTGAATCCAAAAAAGAGCCTTTTCGCCATGGATGAAGGCAAGCTCCTTAGCCACATCATATCAAAAGACGGCATTCGTGTGGACCCTGCACGTGTTGAGGCCATCCAGCAGATTGAACAACCCCGGAACAAGAAAGAAATACAGTCCTTTAATGGCAAACTGAATTTTCTGCGTCATTTCATTCCAAATCTTGCTGAGCATCTTAGAGAAATCACGAACATGCTGAAAAAGGATAGTCATTTAAAGTGGACAGAAGAGGCGGTGAAATCATTCAATTTGGTAAAGTTAGCTCTTTCTTCAGCCCCTACTTTAATTAGCCCGGACTATACACAGGACTTCATTTTGTTTTCATTTGCTTCTGAGCATACTTTGGCAATTGTACTAATGCAAAAAAGGGATGGAGTTGAGAAGCCCATTGCCTTTTTCAGTCGTATTATAAGGGACAGAGCATTAAAATACAACATCATTGAAAAACAAGCACTTGCGCTTGTAAAGGCCTTGAAAGATTTCCGTGTGTATATATTGCATTCCCACATTATAGCATATGTTCCTAACGCAGCAGTAAAAGATGTTTTGGTACAGGCAGATCCATAAGGAAGGCGAGGTAAGTGGATTGCTGCATTGTTAGAGTATGATGTGGAGATTAAACCAACCAAGCTTATCAAAGGACAAGGACTCGCCAAATTAATGGCTGAAACAAATCTACATGTTCTGGATATAAATTTGATTACTGCTATGTCCGATGAAGATGAGGAGAGTTCGGTAAATCAGGTATCTGATATTTTTGTTTCTTCCCCTTGGTATGTTGACATTATATACGTACTTCAGAATTTGTCTTCACCTCCCGGGATGCCTAGAAATAAGAGTAGAACATTGAAATTGAAAGCTGCCAAATTTTGCATACTCAATTCTGCATTATATTGGAAAGACCCTGGTGGAATGTTGCTGAATTGTTTGGTAGAGGAGGAAGCCAAACGAGTTGTGGAAGATTTTCATAGAGGTGACTGTGGGGGCCATCTGTTTTGGAAAACCACAGCGAATAAGATTCTAAGGGCAGGTTTTTATTGGCCTTCATTATTTTCAAATGTGTACAAGGCTATTAAGAATTGTCATGAATGCCAAATTTTTGAAGGGAAGCAGAAACTACAGCCTTTGCCTCTCAAACCAATTGAGGTTAGTGCACCATTTCAGCAGTGGGGCTTGGATTTCATCGGGGAAATCCATCAGGCATCGTCAGGACAGCATAGATGGATATTGACAGCTACATACTACTTCACAAAATGGATTGAAGCAATTCCCACCCGCTAGGCAACGGATGCGGTAATTATCTCTTTTCTTGAAAATAATATTCTGTCACGTTTTGGGTGTCTTAGTAAGCTAATCACAGATAATGCAATGGCATTCAAGTTGAAGAGAATGGTTGAATTTTGCTATAAGTACAATATCAGCTTGGGGCATTCGACCGCCTACCATCTGAAAGGAAATGGGTTGGCGGAATCTTCAAATAAGTCCTTGGTAAATATCATTAAAAAGTTGTTGGAAATCAATAAAAAGGGCTGGCACAAGAAATTAGTGAATGCACTGTGGGCTAATAGGGTAAGTCAGAAAAAGTCTATTGGCATGTCTCCTTTCGAGTTGGTCTACGGGATAGACACGGTTTTTCCTACTTCGCTTGCTATTCCGGTAGTCAAATTGCTTCAAGAAGCTGGTAGTGAGGAAGATCCCATGCAAAGGAGGATTAATCAGATGATTCATTTACAGCAGACACGGGAGGAAGTATTTCAAAATACTTTCAAGTTGCAAGAGCGCATAAAGAAGATTTATGATAGGAAGGCAAAAACAGATAAGTTTCAGCTAGATGAGGTGGTTTTGAAGTGGGATGCCCGGAATGAAGATAAAGGAAAGCACGACAAATTTGAAAATTTATGGAAGGGTCCTTATAAGATTGCAGCATATCGTGGTCAAAACGCTTTTCTTCTCAAGGAAATGAATGGAGATGATTGTCCTGGAGGGCCGATCAATGGTCGGCTGCTAAAGCGATACCACTTCTGAGTATTTTCTGCTCATTTCATCATCATTGTATATATCGTTTTACTTCTGTTCTATTGCATGTGCGTTCTGATCTCTCATCTTTAGTCTGGGGCCCGCAGTGAAGGCTATAATTCTGGAGATGAAGGTTAGTTGGTTTGAGATTTGTCAAGTCAGTTTTATCAGTCCTTTCAGTTGTAAAATCGAGTCAGTTTGGTCAGAGTTGTATTCAGTTTTTAGTCAAATCTGCAGTCAATAAATGTGTCAAAGTTTTGTGTTAATTGTTGAAATAATGACTCCATCACCCAATGGATGAAAGCATTGATCTTCTCTCCCAGAGATCTGTCGTTCTTGGCATCTTCAAGGAGCCACCATCCCCATTGGAGCCAATGTTAGAGTCGATCCTTACAGCCCTCTGTCAGAGATCTTTTCGCTTTTGCATATCATTTTTAGGTGTCTCGCTCGTTCCACTTCGTTGCATTTCACTAGGGGCATGCCATTGACTGACGAGGGGGTCTGGTTGTCTTGTGTATCCTCATGCTTGTCCCTACAGGGTTAGTCAAAAATTTCTCAAAAATCACCAAAGTATATGATCATTGCATTCATCGTCATAAAAGGTTAGTTTCGTTAAAATGTTTTTAGTCCTAGAGTCTAGGGTTTTAAGTCCTTTGCATACACATAATAAAAGCCCACAGGCCATGAGGTGGATTTCAAAATATTCTCATTTAATAGTTTTCTCAGAAAGCATTTAAAAACAATTTTTGTCCAAAACTCTGTTTTGGAACTAAAAATTGTTATTGTAAATAATTGTATTTGTTTTATCTCAAAAAGTTTCAAAGCAAGCCTCTGATCTTCTCCAAAGCCAAAATGCCGGATCCCTGCAAAAATCAACAAAATATTATCAGTCCAAACCTCAAAAAAAGCAAGAGAAAGTCAAAAAGCAGTATTGTATTAAAAGACCAAAGGTGAAAAAGTGTTGAAACATTATAAAGTGGGTAATGAAACAAATTTAAATCAAATATGATTTGATAAGATATTTTGTTCACATATAAAAGGGGAAACAAGTCCATTTGTTCAAAAAATCCCAAGGCAAAATCGTGTTTGAGCTTTTGGAAGGCCGAAGCAGTGTTTCATACCCGTGGACAGAGTTTTGGAGGCGTGCGCTACCCATACAAGGTGTGCGCTACGCACACAGTGCGCGCTACGCACTGGACCTCAGCAACCAGTGTAAAAAACCACAGGCGCTGCGCACACAGGTGTGCACTACGCATAGAGATCAGGGCGCTACGCATAGAGGTTTTTGGTCAAATTTTCATCCTCCAGCTCAGGAGTTCGGCCAGTTTTCACCAGTTTCACTCCTTGATGTGATTTTTGACCCAGCATGATGTAATTTGATGTGTATGAGGTAACTTGGCACCTATTTACCTTATTCTAGATGATTCATTCACAAAATAGCAAAAAATTAATGTAATGAATCAGTTTCCTTCCTTTTAGAGGCGGGTTGTTTTGGTCACCTAGATTCTTGCTCCATGTTTAGAATTTGTTCAAACTGCTCCTAGAAGGAGGAGCTCGACCCCTAGAGGTTAGGGAATGGGTTGGCTTGATCTATATATGTAAATTTTCAGTCAGTAGCACAGGTTGGACTCTTGGGAAGATTTTGGCACACTATTGTACATATTTTTCATATTTTGGCTAAGGAAAGATCAGAGGTTTTGCAGCACCTGTTGGGATTCTTGTGGCTTTCAGTTCTTGATGGTGTTATCTCTTAGTTATTGTAAGTTTATTCATGTTTACATGTATGCCATTCCCTCTTATGCTTCTGAAACTAAATGAATGAGTAAATGAGGTTGAATTCATTGTTTGCAGTGCTCTTCCTTTAAATTTGTTTAGTTTTACATGTTTTCGCCAGTTTGGAGAGGATCCATGTTCTCCTTTGCCCTCTTCAGCTCCTCGTCGTTCTGATCCATCCATACACCTGATTAAAAGCATCAAGACTACTGCCTACCTCGCCCCAACTCGAATTCTGCAAAGATCTGACCTCAATCCCCGGACCCAAAATTGGTTTTCCCGTTTCTCCAACAAAAAACTCAAAAATCTAAATCAAACTTTCCTATCTCTTTACTAGCCTAAAATCAGTATTAATTTTGAGTCATCTCAGCCCCTTTGAAGACATTTTGCCGAGATAGACCCGGAGAGAGCCCTCTCTTGTCCTCGTAGGGCTAGCTATGAGGCTAAGCTTGGTTTGATGTTGCCTTGAGTTTTGCCTTCTTCAGCCTGAGGCAGATTTGAGCGCTAACAGACTCACTGCTAAGAAATGCTTCCCCCCCAATTATGAAGCAAAACAACACTATAAAATTTGATATGACTATTATGGCAACTTACCAGGGTGACTAACGCCGAGCGCCAGATCAGTGCCTCAACTCTCGTGAACCAATTGTGTGATCCAGGTGGATCTTGGTGGCCACCTGCCAAGTCCACCGGGACCCCCACCATTGTTTCTCTCAACATTTTCAGTTTCCTTAATTGTAGCACAACTTACTATTTTTAGCAGTTTTTCGGGTCCTGAACTTCCGGAGTCGTTTTGAGGCCCTAAATGACATTTTTTGGGAAATCTACCACCAGCGATTTTTTTGATTAAAATCGTCTTTTCCGTCGTAGTCCTCGGAGAGATCTTTCCAACGGGCTATCATGCGCGTCAAACGGAGATAATACGACCAATTCGCGACCCCGGGAAGTTGGTTGTCCAACTCACCCCAAAACGGGGCCCACAATTTGGCGTTTCATCTTCTAGGGTTAGGTTTTGGAATGTGAAGGGTTTTCCATTGTTTCTCAATAATAAATAGGCCTTCGAGCCTCATTGTAAAGACAGTTCGGAACAGTTCAGAGGCATGTAGCCGACACATCTCTTCTCAGAGATAAGCTACCATCGCCCTAGCTGGGTTATTTCTATTTCTATTTGTAAGCATATTTCAGTATTTTCCATTAATGAAATGAAGTATTATTTCCATTGCATATCTGTCTTTATGGTTATCTCTATATTTTATTGCGTTCCTATTTAAATCCGGATCATTGTGCGAGCGGATCTCTCGCACCTCGCTAACCCCACCACAACAAAGCCTCTAACTAAATTCTTCTCCAGGATCCCTGACCTGACGTTGATGGCCTCCAGTAGTGTGTCAAGGAGATCCCCAATTGCAAACAACAATCATTATTACTAAAAGCCATGAACAAAGAAGTTTGCACAAATTGGTGACCTACACAAACACTCCATTCTCCCTGCCACCTTCATGATCGTCCTTGCCCAAACACAACAACAACAATGATTTAATTATCATCGTGCTTATAACCTTGCCGCCTCCCGTCGCAAAATGTATATATCATTTATGCATGCGAAATACCTACCACTTATACTACAATTTGATTTTCAAGAGGGAGATGAGGCGTGCCTCCGTCCCCTTGATAACTCCGTGTGTGTGTTATTTTGTTATTTATTTATTTATATATATTAATATTAAAATGAATATATAAAGTTCTAGGGGGACAACTCAAGTGATGATTGAAGTGATGTGAAATCATGTAAATCAAGAGATCTAAGGTTCAATCCCATGGTCGTGACTCAGTTTACGAAGAGGAGAATAAGTCACAAGCCCCTTAAGGTATAATGGCAATTGCCAAAATTGCTTGCATATCATGCAAGTACGAGACTGGCCCAATTGTCAATTCCTCTGGGTTAAAATGAAGAAGAAAATAATATATTGATTAATATTTTTTTCTAATTGGATTAAATATATTTTTGAATGTAGTCTAAATGTATGAAGTTTTCTCTGGATGGGGTGACTTTTGATACAAATGGCCGGAAGGGGGAGGGGCAGGCTGTCACCATCCCACCTGGTTGAAGAACTTGTAGCAACTTGTCCCTGAGATGTTTAATTCACACCGATGGTCTACAAGACCATATCATTAATATGACATCAAATGATTGAACGAAACTTTGAAGAGTGGAGGTGGTGGATGTTATGCGCGGTTCTTGAGTCTACAACTTATGTGGAGGAAGTCATCAACAAGGCTTCCCTCATGGTTTTCTCCATGCACAACATCCTTGCTTGTGGATTGTCACTTACCTACCTGTAAAGTTTGGTGTGGGAAGGCAAGGCAAAAGGCGGAGCTTTGTTGTTTTGGTGGTGGTGTAATTGCACTGATTTGTGGCCCAAATGCATTGAAACAAAGGAAATCCAACTATCTCTCTAGCATACAGGGATGAATTTTTCTTTCAATAGTCTGAAAAAACACCAACATGTGGATAACTGCCTCTTGTTTCTTGGTGTTGGTTTTGGAATATTATGTTTTTCTATTTGCAGGTATGTCATCTTCTATAACATGCAAGGAAAGAAGCAATGTTGTTACTATTTTGAGGTGTGAGTAGGTTATGGATTCTAGTCTCTTACTTTGATATTGACGGTTAAGTCTCAGGCCCCTGAGGTCATTTATACTCTCATGCCTACAATTCTCAATTATTTCATGTTTGGTTGAATTTGGTTTTATCAAGTGTTTCCTGGATGATGAATTTGCCTTACTCTATGAAGAATTATTGTTAGCCCCCTTTATGGTATCTTTGGAAGATTTGGATGGAATGGTATGTGGATTTTTTTGTCCCTTTTTTTGTTGTGGCAAATTATCTGAATTCCTATTTGAGTTATCCCCTACCTAGAATCAACCATCTATGTAATTTTAGTGATAGAGGGAAGGAAGTTATGTCATGACTTATCTAGGCATGGGGTGCGAGAGAATTTAGGAGTCCTACCATCTATCCTAGTATTCTCAATGGAGTTTTAATAACTAGAGTTTGGTTGTATAATTGTATCTTGAACCCCTTGTTGTCACCTAGCGTTTTACATTTCGATCCTGTTAATTCAACAATACAATTTCAATTTTCTTAGGGAATTCATGTCAAGACTGGTTTATGGTGGTGACATATAGTTTGGAGGAAGTGGTATGAGGTGTTGATTTGTGTAGCTTGGGAGGTACTCCGACAACCCCTTGGGTACTAGGTTTGTGAGGAGTTGATACACAAAATTGGTTTGAGGGAAATGTACCCAAGCAGTGGGTTTTGTACCCAAAGTTGTGGGCATAAGACCAAGAGGAGAAAATGATATTTTATTCATTGATGCATGACGGGCACCATTTATGGGCCAAGGGGCACCTAAGGGATCATGATGTGGCAAAAGGAGAATGAAATGGAATTTCGTTTTAATGTTAGTGGGGTTTTAGTAGTTTGGTTCAAGTCGGCTTGACCCATGTGACATGACCTTTGGTGGAGGATGAGACCACCATATATCACTATAAATAAAGATGAATTCAAGCTCATTCTCACTCACCACAAGCGCAATATCATCAAGTGAAGAATCACAAGGGTTGAAGATCTCAAGGAAGTCGAGCTATGAGGAAGAAAGAAGGATGGACTATCTCTGGAAGATCGAATTCAAGGAGACCTCTGTGAGTTGTTGTGGCATAAGTTTTGGTTATATTTGTGATAATTATGTGATTAGACCGCAATTATTTTTATGTGCAAGAAGAGCGTCGAGGCCCCTATATAAGGTTAGAAGAAAAGTCTCATAAGGGACGAGTCTCCTCAACAAACATCACATGGATTGCAATTATATAGAGGGAGTTATCACATGGTTTTGGTAACTATGTGACCACAAATTCGGAGGTGGCCAAAACCCTGAGGTAGCCACAAGTCCGAACTACAGTTGGACAAAGATCATAATCACAATATTACCCAGTGCTGTGGGACCAAGCCGAGTTGAGGAAGAGGTAAGGTTGTTGTGTTTTATGTTGATGAAATTGCTATGATGGTAGGTGTGTTGACAAGTGTTGAATGACAGTAAATGTTTTCCCTAGTTTAGTCTTCTTTAATGGTGTAAAGGGGCTATGAGTGGGTTGGTTGAGTGCTCTAAGTTTTGTCTTAATCGAAGAGAGAATTGTGTGCCCTAAAGGACTAATATTTTGAAGGAGAAAAAGTCAATTAAGAGGGTTGGTTGATGTGTTCACTAGTTTAGTGATTTGGGGTTGGCAGATCAATGATAAGAGGGAAGAATTGTTGAATATCCTAAGAGCAAACTTTTTAAAGAAGCAACAGGGTTGCTAGAGGGTAGTTTGAAGACCTAAGAATAGTAATCTTAGAGCATCCGGAGTGATTGATAGAGGCAGTTTGAGCGAATGAATATGAAAGCTTTCTGAAGTTGCAGAAGTACTTGTGAGCAATAAAAGAAGTGGAAATGGATCTGCAAGAAGTGTTCAAGGTATGTGGATTGAAAGGGTTGTGGAAGTACTACATCAACAAGTAAGTCAAGTGTACTTTTTTGAAGGGTATATTGGTGCTCATATGTTATTGATACCAAGCCCTAGTTGTTCTTGTATCAAGGCTAATTCTAAGGGCCATGATCCCTAGTATGGGAGCCTTATGTTTGTTGTATTAAAGTTTGTAATATAACAAGTTTTGGGTTGAGATTTTTCCTTTTGTACTATAATGATTCACTGTTGTATACTTTCTGCTATGCAAAGTTCTATAGTTGTAGTATTTCAGTGTGTTTGTGGTCGTGTTCTTAGACATTAACTTGTAGTTGAAGTGCCGAGGAAAAATCAACATGGTATTAGAGCTACTTTGAAGGGACAAATGAATGAGAGTGTGCACAACATACAACTCAAGAGGGAGTTATTGAATGACTAATAACAATGGTGAAGTTGGCAGCTAGTTTAAGAGAGGAGGAAATGTTGGACGGGTTGTCCAATAATAGTCCTTAGAAATAAAGGATCAAGTTGGTCTTGTTGGTGAATAAGATCTAGGAATTCGCCGATAAGGAGATCAAGAAACCAACAAACCCTAAGGAGTTAGAAGTGTATGAAGAGTTGGATACGAAGGCAAAGCCAATCATCCTAGATGGTGTGAAAGATCACCTGATACGTCATTTGTTTGGGAAGAACACTGCCCATGAGATGTGGAAAGCTCTTCAACATCTATTCCAGAATAAGAACGAGAACTGGTTGTTGGTATTGAGAGATAAGTTGAAGAACACCAAGATGTCAGATGGTAAAGGTGTGGCTCTATATTTGATGAGAATTTCTCAAGTTCGAGATGAGCTTGCTTCCATTGGTGAAGAAGTTCAAAATTATGAGCTAGCAAGGACTATTTTTTAAAGTGTTTGCCAAGGAATGGAAGCCATTTATTAAAGGGATCACCACTCAAGAAAAGTTGCAAGATTGGAACAGGTTATGGGATGACTTCATCCAGGAAGAACTATGGGACAAGTACCTTCATAAGAAGAAGAAGAATTATGATGATAATGTGGCTCTTGCAAAGAAGATGAAGGGTAAGGAAAAGAAGGACTTGAGCAAGTTGAAGTGTTACACATGTGAATATGGTCATTAGTCAAGCAAATGTTCGCGAAAGAAGAAGGGAGACAATGAAAAGAGGAAGGGGAAGGAAGTAGTTGGTGTTGCTAAATCTTCTAAGTTAGATGACCTCTCAAGAAGGTTGGAGGATGAGGGTTTTGTTCTAGTTTCTCATTTCTTCGAGGGTACCATCGATGAGTATGCATGGTACGTGGAAAGTGAAGCGTTGAAGCATATGATAGGTTCACGTGAAGTTTTCGAGACTCTAACTAAATGGGACTCAAAGTTGCATATGGATGGAATAATGGCAGTTGTTGAGAGTTCAAGATGTATTATGGGTACGAGCTCAAATACAACGTGTTTTCAATCTCAGTGATCGAGGCGAAGGGGTTTGAGGTGATTTTTTAGGATGGGAAAGCGAAGCTCAGGCCCAGAGGCTCTAACTCTACTGGAGTTATCATTAGATTTAGGGAGCATGGTCTACACTAGTTAACGAGAAAGCCTATAGATCAAGGGAAGAAGCAATTTCTTGAGACTTAGAGGGAGGCGAGTTAGAGTGGGAGTGTAATAGCCTCGGGTTAAAAAAACCATGTAATAAAGTTAATAAAGGCAAAATAAGACCAAGGTCATGGGACACATATTCGAAGCTAAATGTTGGGCAAAACATCGTGATGAAAATCACTTGTGATTAATTAATGGCTATGGAAATTGGCAAAGGAAAATTGGCATTAATTGACATTTTATTGATGAAAATAAAGGAAATTAGGAGAAAAGGAAGGTGAAAGATCACAGGTTTCATGTGACGAGGAAAATGAAGAAAATAGAGGTCTAATTAATAAAAAATCTTATCAGGACCAATTCATAGCTTTTGTCAGTTTTATCTTAGATATCTCTCTCTATTCTCTCTCTCATACTCTTGCACACTTAGAGTTTCTTGGAGCACTCTTGGAGGGTTTTGTGCACACTGGGATTTGGAGCAAGAAGGCAAAAGGAAAAGAAGGAAAGCGCAAGGGAACAACAGGATCAACAGCGACAATGGGTTTACTTTGCAGGTACCCAGTTGCATGTATGATTTCCTTGCTAGTTTTGACATGCATGGCATATGAATGTGATTATTTGGTTATGATCTGTCATTGGCATGGAGGATTGCCTAAAATGACATCGATTTTGCCTAGCCTTGCCATTTCTTAGATAGTCATGGTGTTGTGGGTTTTCCCTTTTGTTTTCTGATTGGTGCTCATGTTTCATATGGCTATGGGTTGAGTTATTAGTTCCTGAAAGCCTTGGTTGGAAAAACGCTCTAGAATCCTTGTAACAACTTGGGTTGAGTTACCAGTTCTAGAAGCCTTGGTTGGAAAAATGCTCTGGAGCCCTTGGTGGGTTGAGTTACTAGTCTTAGAAGCCTTGGTTGGACAAACGCTCTGGAGCCTAGTGACAACTGTTGATTGAGTTACTAGCCTTGGAAACCAGGTTGGAACAAACACTCTGGAGCCCTAGACAACTTTGGTGGAGACCAATCTAGTGATGGTTAGTGATGTTCGACCGTGAGGTGGAATCACTGATTGAGGGTTGAGGTGGTTTGACCTCTGGAAGCCATGGTTATGTTTTGGTTGATTTGTTCATGAGATCCCACATTCATGCTTGGAATATGGTGCAGGCGTGATTGGCTGAAAGAGAGATTTGGTTCAGCCCAATCTATGGTCGGGTGGTATGTGGAAGTCCCTGACTTAGTTGGATTTTGCATATGTTAAAATGAGCTCTTTTCCTCTGGTATTTGATGAGTAAATGTACTTGTTATTATATGACTTTAATGATTATTATATCAATGTTATTATTCTAGTTATATGTTGGTTATAAGCATGGTTTTATGACAGACTTGAGTTATCTCTCTCATTATGTTTTGGTTATTAAATGAAATGCTAATGAATGCATGCCCTAATAGATGATAATGCAGTTATTGTGAGAGGGCATCAGACCTTCCTAACAATTCTCATATAAGTATGAGATCCCTATATTCAAATATGTTGTTATGACTTGTATATTACATGTTCATGATGTGTTTGATGGAATGTTTGTCATGGATAGGCCTTGTTAGGTCAGGTTCTTGTCTAAGCTTTGTATGGAAGGCTTTGTCTGTATGTCGTTTACCATTTCTGAGAGTTTCATTAAGTTCTGGGTAGAGATCTGAATCGTAGCCTGAAAAAGTGGTTTAAATTTCGTGATCGCATGCAAAAAACTTGTAACAACCCACAATTCAAATACATAACTAATTAGGTCAATTATGTGGTTTATAATCAACACACAACTATTCAACCAATTAACATAGAATTTCGCAAAAAACAAGAATAGAGATGACTTACTTGTGTCGACGATATTTCTTACTTGTGATTTCAGAGTTAAAATGCTATTTGAATCTCGCTAACTGCAAAAAAAAATTGGGGACGACTCTCCACTGAACCGTAGGCTCAGCAGCACATAATCTTTCTACAATTGGCCACCCCCGAGCCCTCAATCAACGTACTACTGCCAGGGAATCCTTTGTCTCACAATGTTTTTCTCCCAAGAGAATGGATGAATCTCATTCTCCTCATCATCCATTAAATAGACCAAAAAATGGAAAGGGTTCTGCTTGCACACATTCCATGTGTCAACATGCAACATTTATTTTAAAATTTACTTTATTTAATATTTCTCTTAATTTAACTCTTTCTTATTTTATTCCTTTTTAATTTTTGTTAATTTTACTTATTTTTACTATCTTTATAGTTCTCTTAATTTAAGTATTTCTTATTTTATTCCTTTTTACTTTTTGTTAACTTTACTTATTATTATTATAATATAACTTCAGTGTATTATTTATTATTTTATTTATTTATTATTATTATATTCTCTTTATTATTTATTATTTTTTTACTATTATTATATTTTTATTTATTTATTTATCATTATTACATTTTCTTTATTGTTTGTCATTTATATTTTAATATTATATTATATTATATTATTTATTATTATTATCAGGGGACATTACATACTCCCCCTCTATAAGAAACTTCGTCCTAGAGTTGAGTTGAATCATTTAACATTTTATTTATTTAGTTATTTATTACTTCACATTTGCCCTACACCCTCTGTTGAAATAGTATAACGAACAGGCATCGAAAGTTTCCACAATACCCGGGAAATCTCAAGGAATCTATGTTCTTTTTCCCACTTTCAGAACCAAGGATAAGCTTCATCGGTCTGTACCATAGCCCAAGGCTCGTGGCCAACTTAGACCTCATCTGCACCAAGGTAAGAACCCGACTTAGTACTCCATGCAGTAGTACTTTAAGCATCTCGAAAGGCTGGCCCACTCCCTCCACACTCACTAAGGTGCACAACCCCAGGCATCGAAGTCCTTACACCCCCACCAGACTTCAACATCCCAATCCATTATCAGGCACTTGGCCTCCTCAAGATGGTCCCATAGCCCCTCAAGAGTTATCCATCAAGAGTTATACAAGACAAAGGAACCACTGGCATATGTAGTGTTGATTGAGTATGTCCCCAACCCATATGGTGTTTCATATTCTCCCTCACAGGTATGGGCTCCCACGAGATCATCAAATAACCCGGCCCTCTCGGCCCATTTGTGGAGTTCCTGTCAGTCACCACATCTCAACATGCAACTTGCATTAGTTCTTACCATAGTATCATAGAAAATAATCCACATGCCAACTCTTGCATGCCATCATGATAACATATCATTGCTAATCACAAAATTTTGAATAATAACAAACTACATCCTCATGCATGTCATAAAATCTGCATGGAAATACCACATGCTTCACATCATGAAATACCACCATACATTATAACATCAACATATTTGCATCAAAGGTATATCATGACATCACATAATAAATGAAACCACACATCAACATAACCTCATACCATAACATCATAAATATGAGAACTATCTCAATACACATCAAATATAGAGCAATAATACACTATAAACATTTTTATCATGAATCAATTTCATTTTCTTATATAAACAAGGAATACCAACTATGAAATAAGATTATTCAACAACCATCTAATATCTACGCTATCTCACCAATACTATTAGCGTCATATTTTTTTTCAAGCTACCAAATAATCACTACAAAACAATTATTCCTCCCTTCTCTAATAGATGACATCCTTAGATCAAATCAATACATATTTTAACCTGCATCATTAATCTATCATATGTCTTTATCAATTCATATCAAAACTGACTTTTTCATTTTCAAATTACATCACTACATGTATATTATCATCAATTTTATATACAATATACATATTTATCATATTAATTCATATATAGCTTAAACTTAACCAAAATATTTATTACCTTACAATTTTATTTATAACTTTGTAATTGTTTATGAATATTATCTCTTAAATTAAAATCACTATTATAAATTTTAAGAAATAATATAAGAATATTATTTAAATATGCACATAATAGTATTTCACACTACACACATATAAACAAACAATACTTATAGTTTGCACATAATAAATATCTATTTTACTCTCTTCCTTTTATCTTTATTAAATAACTATCATATAAAATTTCTACCATCATTTTATAAAATAACCTAAGTAATTTCCAAAATTACTCATATTATTTACCATTTAATTGATTTATCCATGTTATTTTACCACCTTAAAATCCACTCTACAAATATTTTTATTATTTCACTCATACCCTTTACACAATTAGATAAATAGAATAAAATAACATTGACGTAATAAAATAACATTTACTAAGGTAAAATATAAATAATTATACCAACGGGCTTTTTGTGGATTGTTTGGGCAAATGCATTGAAACAAAGGCAATCCAGCTGTCTCTCTAGCATAGAGGGATGACTTTTTCTTTCAATAGTCTCAAAAACACCAACATGTGGATAACTTCCTCTTGTTTCTTGGTGTTGGTTTTGGAATATTATGTTTTTCTATTCGCAGGTATGTAAGCTTCTATAACATGCAAGGAAAGAAAGTAGTGTTGTTACTATTTTGAGGTGTGAGTAGGTTATGGTTTCTAGTCTCTCACTTTGGTATTGATGGTGAAGTCTCATGCCCCGAGGTCATTTATACTCTCATGTCTACAATTCTCAATTATTTCATGTCTGGTTGAATTTGGTTTTATTAAGTGTTTCCTCGATGATGAATTTGCCTTACTCTATGAAGACTTAATGTTAGCCCCCTTTATGGTATCTTTGGAAGATTTGGAAGGAATGGTATGTGGATTTTTTGTCCCCTTTTGTTATTGTGTCGGATTATCTGAATTCCTGTTTGAGTTATCCCCTACCTAGAATCAACCATCTATGTAATTTTAGTGGTAGAGGGAAGGAAGTTGTGTCAGGACTTATCTGGGCATGAGAAGTGGGGAAATTTAGGAGTCTTGCCATCTATCCTAGTTTTCACAATGGAGTTTTAATAACTAGATTTTGGTTGTATAATTGTATCCTGAACACCTTGTTGTCACCTAGCGTTTTACATTTCAATCCCGTTAATTCAACAATACAATTTCAGTTTTCTTAGGGAATTCATGGCAAGACTGGTTTATGGTGGTGACATATAGTTTGGAGGAAGTGGTATGAAGTGTTGATTTGGGTAGCCTGGGAGGTACTCCCACAACCCTTGGAGTATTGGGTTTGTGAGGAGTTGATCCACAAAATTGGTTCGAGGGCAATGTAACCAAGCAATGGGTTTTGTACCCAAAGTTGTGGGCATAAGAGCAAGAGGAGAAAATGATATTTTATTCGTTGATGCATGAGGTTCACCATTTATGGGCCAAGGGGCACCTAGGGCATCATGATGTGGCAAAAGGAGAATGAAATGGAATTTTGTTTTAATGTTAGTGGGGTTTTTGTAGTTTGGTTCAAGTCGGCTTGACCCATGTGACATGACCTTTGGTGGAGGATGAGACCACCATAGATCACAATAAATAAAGATGAATTCAAGCTCATTCTCAGTCACCACAAGTGAAATCTCATCAAGTGAAGAATCCCAAGGTTTGCATATCTCAACGAAGTTGAGCTATGAGGAAGAAAGGACGAACTATCTTTGGAAGATCAAATTCAAGGAGACCTATGCGAGTTGTTCTGGCATAAGTTTTGGTTACATTTGTGATAATTATGTGATTAGGTCACAATTATTTTTATGTGCAAGAAGAGTGTTGAGGCACCTATTTAGGGTTGGAAGAAGAGGCCGCATAAGGGATGAGTCTCCTCAACAAACATCATAGGGATTGCAATTCTACAAAGGGAGTTATTACATGGTTTTGGTGACTGTGTGACCACAAATTCAGAGATGACCAAAACCTTGAGGCAACCACATGTCCAAACCATAGTTTGACAAAGATCACAATCACAATATTACCGAGTACTATGGGACCAAGCCGAGTTGAGGAAGAGGTTAGGTTGTTGTGTTTTATGTTGATGAAATTGCTATGGTGGTAGGTCTGTTGACAAGTGTTGAATGGCAGTAAATGTTTTTCCTAATTTAGCCTTATTTAATGGCATAAGGGGGCTATGAGTGGGTTGGTTGAGTGCTCTAAGTTTTTTCTTCATTGGAGCAACAAAGGGAAAAATCAAAGAGAGAATTGTGTGCCCTAAAGAACTAATATTTTGGAGGAGAAAAAGTTAATTAAGAGGGTTGGTTGATGTGTTCCCTAGTTTAGTGATTTGGGGTTGCTAGATCAGTGATAAGAGGGAAGAATTGTTGAATATCCTAAGAGCAAACTTTTTAGAGAAGAAACAGGGTTGCTATAGTTTGAAGACCTAAGACTAGTAATCTTGGAGCATCCGGAGTGATTGATAGAGGCAGTTTGAGCGAATGAATATGAAAGCATTCTGAAGTTGCAGAAGTACTTGTGAGCAATAAAATAAGTGGCGAAGGACCTGCAAAAAGTGTTCAATGTATGTGGATTGAAAGGGTTGTGGAAGTGCTACATCAACAAGTAAGTCAAGTGTACTTTGTTGAAGGGTATATTGGTGATCATATGTTATTTATCCTAAGCCCTAGTTGTTCTTATATTAGGGCTAATTGTAAGGACCATGATCCCTAGTACGAGAGCCCTATGTTTGTTGTATTAAAGTTTGTAATATAACATGTTCTGGGTTGAAAAATTGCCTCGTGTACTATAATGATTCACTGTTGTATACTTTCTGCTACGCAAAGTTCTATAGTTGTAGTATTTCAGTGTGTTTATGGTCATGTTCTTAGACATAAACTTGTAGCTGAAGTGCTGAGGAAAAATCAACATGGTATTAGAGCTACTTTGAAGGGACAACTGAATCATACAACTCAAGAGGGATTTGGTTGCATTGTTATTGAATGACTAATAGCAATGGCAAAGTTGGCAGTGAGTCTAAGATAGGAGGACATGTTGGATGGGTTGTTCAATTATAGTCCTTATAAATAAAGGGTCAAGTTGGTCTTTTTGGTGAATAAGATCTAGGAGTTTGCCGACAAGGAGGTCAAGAAACCAACAAACCCTAAGGAGTTAGAAGTGTATGAATAATTGGATATGAAGGCGAACCCCATCATCTTAGACGGTGTCAAAGATCACTTGATACCTCATGTGTTTGGGAAGAACATTACCCACTCATAGTCCATAATAAGAACGAGAATCGATTGTTGGTATTGAGAGATAAGTTGAAGAACACCAAGATGTCAGATGGTGAAGCTGTGGCTTTGTATTTGATGATAATTTCTCAAGTTCAAGATGAGCTTGATTCCATCAGTGAGGATGTTCAAAATTATGAGCTGGCAAGGACTATTTTTAAAGTGTTTGCCAAGGAATCGAAGCCATTTATTAAAGGGATCACAACTCAAGAAAAGTTTCAAGATTCGAACAAGTTATGGGATGACTTCATCCAGGAAGAACTATGGGACAAGGACCTTCATAAGAAGAAGACGAATTATGATTATAATGTGGCTCTTGTAGGGAATATGAAGGGTAAGGAAAAGAAGGACTTAAGAAAGTTGAAGTATTATACATGTGGTGAATATGGTCATTATTCAAGCAAGTGTTCGCGAAAGAAGAAGGAAGACAATGAAAAGAGGAAGGGGAAGGAATTAATTGGTGTTGCTACATCTTCTAAGTTAGATGATCTCTCAAGAAGGTTGGAGGATGAGGGCTTTGTTCTAGTTTTTCATTTATTCGAAGGTACCATCGATGAGTATGCATGGTACGTTGACAGTGGAGCGTCAAAGCATATGGTAGGTTCACGTGAAGTTTTTGAGACTCTAACTAAATGGGACTCAAAGTTGCATATGGATGGAGTCAGGTTGGTTGTTGAGAGCTGAAGATGCATTATGAATGCCAGAGCTCAGATACAACATGTTGTCAGTCTCATTGATCGAGGCAAAGGGGTTTGAGGTGATTTTCTAGGATGGGAAAGCGAAGCTCAGGCCCAAAGGTTCTAACTCTACTAGAGTTATCATTAGAGTTAGGGAACATGGTCTACACTAGTTAAAGAGAAAGCCTATATATCAAGGGAAGAAGCAGGTTCTTGAGACTTAGAGGGAGTCGAGTTAGAGTGGGAGTGTAATAGCCTCGGGTTAAAAAACCATGTAATAAAGTTAATAAAGGAAAAATAAGACCAAGGTCATGGGACATATATTCCAAGTTGAATGTTGGGCAAAAACATAGTGATGGGAATCACTTGTGATTAATTAATGGCTATGAAAATTGGCAAAGGAAATGACAAAAGCAAAGTGGCATTAATTGACATTTTATTTATGAAAATAAAGGAAATTAGGAGAAAAGTAAGGTGAAAGGTCACAGGTTGCATGTGAGGAGGAAAATGAAGAAAATAGAGGCCTCACTAATAAAAAAGCTTATGAGGACGAATTCACATATTTTGTCAGTTTTATCTTGGATATCTCTCTCTATTATCTCTCTCTTGCTCTTGCACACTTAGAATTTTTTGGAGCACTCTTGGAGGATTTTGTGCACCCTAGGATTTGGAGCAAGAAGGCAAAGGAAAAACAGGAAAGCGCAAGGGAACAACAGGATCAATAGCTACAACGGGTTTACTTTGCAGGTACCGAGTTGCATGTATGGTTTCCTTGCTAGTTTTGACATGAATGACATATACATATGGTTATTTGGTTATGATCTATCATTGGCATGGAGGATTGCTAGGATTGACATTGATTTTGCCTGGCCTTGCCATTTCCTGGATACTCATAGTGTTGTGGGTTTTCCCTTTTGTTTTCTAATTGGTGCTCATGTTTCATATGGCTACGGGTTGAGTTATTAGTTCCTGGAAGACTTGGTTGGAAAAATGCTCTGGAAGCCCTATAACAACTTGGGTTGAGTTACTAATTCTGGAAGCCTTGGTTGGACAAACGCTTTGGAGCCCTTGGTGGGTTGAGTTACTAGTCCTAGAAGCCTTGGTTGGACAAACGCTCAAGAAGCCCTATAACAACTTGGGTTGAGTTACTATTTCTAGAAGCCTTGGTTGGACAAACACTCTGGAGCCCTTGGTGGGTTGAGTTACTAGTCCTAGAAGCCTTGGTAGGACAAACACTCTGGAGTCTAGCGATAGTTGTGGGTTGAGTTACGAGTCTTGGAAACTAGGTTCGAACAAACACTCTGGAGCCCTAGACAACTTTAGTAGTGACCAATCTAGTGATGGTTAGTGATGTTCGACCGTGAGGTGGAACCACTGATTGAGGGTTGAGGTGGTTTGACCTTTGGAAGGCCTGGTTAGGTTTTGGTTGATTTGTTCATGAGATCTCGCATTCATGCTTGGAATATGGTGCTGGGTGATTGGTTGAAAAAGAGATTTGGTTCAACTCAATCTATGGTCGGGGGGTATGTGGAAGTCCTTGACTTGGTTGGATTTTGCATATGTTAATATGAGCTCTTTTCCTCTGGTATTTGATGAGTAAATGTACTTGTTATTATATGACTTTAATGGTTATTCTATCATTGTTATTATTCTGGTTATAAGCATGGTTTTATGACAGACATGAGTTATGGCTCTCATCATGTTTTGGTTAGTAAATGAAATGTTAAAGAATGCATGCCCTAATAGATGATAATGCAGTTATTGTGAGAGAGAATCAGACCTTCCTGACGATTCTTAGATAAGTATGAGATCCTTATGTTCAGATATGTTGTTATGGCTTGTAGATTACATGTTCATGATGAGTTTGACAGAATGTCTGTCATGGATATGCCTTGTTAGGTCAAGTTCTTGTCTAAGTTTTGTATGGGAGGCTTTGTTTGTGTGTCGTTTACCATTTCTGAGAGTTTCATTAAGTTCTGGGTAGAGGTTTGAATCGTAGCTTGAAAAAGTGGCTTAAATCCCGCGGTCGCATGCACAAAACTTGTAACAACCCACAATTTAAATATATAACTAATTAGGTCAATTATGTGGTCTATAATCAACAAACAACTATTCAACCAATTAACATAGAATTTCACGAAAAACAAGAGTAGAGACGACTTACTTGTATCAACGATATTTCTTACTTGTGATTTCAGAGTTAAATGCTATTTGAATCTCGCTAACTACGACAAAGTTTTGGGGACGACTCTCCACCTAACCGTAGGCTCAGCTGCACATAATCTTTCTATAACTAACCACCCCCGAGCCATCAATCAACGTACTACTGTCAGGGAACCCTTTGTCTCACAACGCTTTTCTCCCAAAAGAATGGATGAATTTCATCCTCCCCATCATCCATTAAATAGACCAAAAAATGTAAAGGGTTCCGCATGCACACATTCCATGTGTCAACGTGCAATTTTTATTTTAAATTTTACTTAATTTAATATTTCTCTTAATTTAACTCTTTCTTATTTTATTCCTTTTTACTTTTTGTTAACTTTACTTATTTTATTCATTTTTACTTTTTGTTAACTTCACTTGTTATTACTATTTTTATAGTTTACTTATATATATATATATATATATATATATATATAGAACTTCAGTTTATTATTTACTATTTTATTTATTTATTATTATTATCTTCTCTTCATTATTTATTATTTTTTTACTATTATTATCTTTTCTTTATGTATTTATCATTATTATTTTTTCTTTATTGTTTATTATTTATTTACTTATATTTTAATATTATATTATATTATTTATTATTAGTCCCTGCCGGGGACTATAAGCGATCGATAGATCGCTGACTTTGGGTTGACCGCGGCGATATTGGGAAATATTTGCCCCTTTTCCTAAGTCGGATTAAGGTTTACGGGGCGGCAACGGTTGGGGGTCTTATTACGCGCTTCGCATGGTTCGAGGCGAATGGCACGTGGCGCGCGTGAGGGGCACGTGGTTGCATGCGGTCTGGTGGTGTGATCGGCGGCCAGGTGTCCGTCCTCGAGATGCTGGAAGCCATGGGGTGTGTTTTAGTGTGTTCGCGGCATTTGGGTTGGTATTGTTCTGTGCGATGTTTGGTCTGCGGTAGAGGTCCTGCCTGCCCGGGTATTGTTGCTTGCAGTCTGTGCGATTTTTCGTCTGTGGTGGAGTTCCTGCCTGCTCGGTGTGGCTTTGGTGAGTTCGGCGATGGCATTCTGGTTGAATACTAAGGGTTTGCCTTCTGGTTAGATACTGAGGGTTTCTCTTACGTGCATGCAAGAGTCCATGGTTAATTGAACGTTATAAGTTAATGGCATTCTGGTTGAATACTGAGGGTTTGTCTTGGCTGTCGTCGGCATGCGGTATGGTGGTCTGATCGGCGGCCAGTTGTTCCTGCTCGACATGCTGGAAAGTTCGGCTTGGGTTTTACTGTCTTCGCGGCCTTTGGGTTGGTATTGTTACTTGCTTGTTTAGCTCTGCAGTCTGTGCGATTTTTCGTCTGCGGTGAAGTTCCTGGTTGCTCGGGTATTGTTAGTTGCTTGTTTAGCTCTGCAGTCTGTGCGATTTGTCATCTGTGGTGGAATTCCTGTCTGCTCGATGTGACTTTGGTAAGTTATTCTGGTTAAATATTCAGGGTTTGTGTTACCTGCATGCAAGAGTCCATTGCTATTTGGGTTTTGCCCTGTTCACGGCCTTTGGGTTATTATGATTACTTGGTTGTTTAGCTGCGCGGTCTGTGCGATTTTTCCTTTCTATTTGTTCTATTGTGTGCGGTGAAAACACAATGTGGTTCCTGCCTGTTGTGTTAGCTGCATGCAAGAGTCCATGGTTGTTTGGGCATTATAAGTTAATGGAATTGTGGTTGAATACTGAGGTTTTGTCTTAGCTGCATGGGTTTTATGCAAATTTGGGTAAATGTCTGCGTGAAGCTATGATTGTTAGCTGTATTGTTTAGAGGTTAAGTTCGGCTACTGCATTATAAGTTAATGGCATTTGGATTATTATTGTGAATACTCAGGGTTTGTCTTCTGGTTGAATACTGGGGTTTTGTCTTACGTGCATGCAACTGTCCATGGTTATTTGAGCATTTTAAGTTAATGGCATTCTGGTTCGAGGCGAATGGCACGTGGCGCGCGTGAGGGGCACTTGGTTACATGCGGTCTGGTGGTGTGATCGGCGGCCAGGTGTCCGTCCTCGAGATGCTGGAAGCCATGGGGTGTGTTTTAGTGTGTTCGCAGCATTTGGGTTGGTATTGTTCTGTGCGATGTTTGGTCTGCGGTAGAGGTCCTGCCTGCCCGGGTATTGTTGCTTGCAGTCTTTGTCTTGGCTGTCGTCGGCATGCGGTATGGTGGTCTGATCGGCGGCCAGCTGTTCCTGCTCGACATGTTGGAAAGTTCGGCTTGGGTTTTACTGTCTTCGCGACCTTTGGGTTTTACTGTCTTCGCGACCTTTGGGTTTTACTGTCTTCGCGGCCTTTGGGTTTTACTGTCTTCGCGGCCTTTGGGTTGGTATTGTTAGTTGCTTGTTTAGCTCTGCAGTCTGTGTGATTTGTCATCTGCGGTGGGGTTCCTGTCTGCTCAGTGTGACTTTGGTAAGTTATTCTGGTTAAATATTCAGGGTTTGTGTTACCTGCATGCAAGAGTCCATTGCTATTTGGGTTTTAACCTGTTCGCGGTCTTTGGGTTATTATGATTACTTGGTTGTTTAGCTGCGCGGTCTGTGCGATTTTTCCTTTCTATTTGTTCTATTGTGTGCGGTGAAAACACAATGCGGTTCCTGCCTGTTGTGTTAGTTGCATGCAAGAGTCCATGGCTGTTTGGGCATTATAAGTTAATGGAATTGTGGTTGAATACTGAGGTTTTGTCTTAGCTGCATGGGTTTTATGCAAATTTGGGTAAATGTCTGCGTGAAGCTATGATTGTTAGTTGTATTGTTTAGAGGTTAAGTTCGGCTACTGCATTATAAGTTAATGGCATTTGCATTATTATTGTGAATACTCAGGGTTTGTCTTCTGGTTGAATACTGGGGTTTTGTCTTACGTGCATGCAAGTGTCCATGGTTATTTGAGCATTTTAAGTTAATGGCATTCTGGTTCAATACTGAGGGTTTGTCCATGGGTTGACGGACGGGATTTTTGCAAACATTTGGCATATTTCCTAAGTCGAACTAAGCTTTACGGGGCGGAAACGGTTGGGGGTCTTATTACGCGCTTCGCATGGTTCGAGGCGAATGGCACGTGGCGCGCGAGGAGCACGTGGTTGCATGCGGTCTGGTGGTCTGATCGACGGCCAGGTGTCCGTCCTCGAGATGCTGGAATGTTCGGCTTGTGTTTTACTGTCTTCGCGGCATTCGGGTTGGTATTGTTACTTGCTTCTTTAGGTCTGCAGTCTGTGCGATGTTTGGTCTGCGGTAGAGTTGCTACGCTAAATGTCTGCGTGAAGCTATGATTCTTAGTTGAATTGTTTAGAGGTTAAGTTCGGCTACTGCATTATAAGTTAATGGCATTTGGATTATTATTGTGAATACTGACGTTTTGTCTTGTGTGCATGCAAGTGTCCATGGTTATTTGAGCATTATAAGTTAATGGCATTCTGGTTGAATAGTGACGGTTTGTCTTAGCTGTGGTCGGCATGCGCTGTGGTGGTCTCGTCGGCGGCCAGCTGTTGCTCGTCGACATGCTGGAAAGTTCGGCTTGGGTTTTAGTATGTTCGCGACCTTTGGGTTTTACTGTCTTCGCGACCTTTGGATTGGTATTGTTAGTTGCTTGTTTAGCTTTGCACTCTGTGCGATTTTTCGTCTGCGGTGGAGTTCCTGCGTGCTCGGGTATTGTTCCTTGGTTGTTTAGCTTTGCAGTCTGTGTGATTTTTCATGTGCGCTGGGGTTCCTGCTTGCTGGGTGTGCCTTTCGTAAGTTCGGCTACTCTATGGCAATCTGGTTAAATACTCAGCATTTCTGTTACGTGCATGCAACAGTTCATGGTTATTTGGCTTTTGCCATGTTCGCGGCTTTGGGTTGTTATTGTTACTTGGTTCTTTAGCTGCATAGGTTTTATAGAAAATTCTGTAAATGTGGGTTTTAGCCACAATGTTGCTTCGTTATCATTTAAACCGAGTGGACCTGGGCGAAGCTATGGTTCTTGGTACAGATTGAGTCGCAGTGTTTTGTAGTTTGAACTGTTTTTGCACATGAACATCTAAATAAATTGAAGATTTTGAACTGTTTGAAATGTTAAAATATTGAAGATTGCAGTTTGTTTTGTAACTGCACGGTTTCCTATCTTAGGCGTGTATTCAGCGTTTTTTGCTCGTATAATTTATGTATATGTTTACTTTGGTCCTTAATGTTTGTTCAAGTTTGTAATTCTGTTATGGATGTATGAATATTCGACTCTGATATTACTGCTACAACGCAAGGTTCCTTTGTTAACAACTTTGTTAAGTTCATTTAGTTAGTGTTAAGTTCATTTGCTTTGTTAACAAGTGCTGAATTGAAGGTTTGCTATATTGGTACTAGATGTTGTTCGTTTGTTGTTGCTTATATATTCGATGAAATGTTTCGTTTGCGAAAATTATAAGCTTTTCTGTGATACTGAAGGTTTCTGTTACCTGCATGGGTTTTATGGAAGTTCTCGTAAATGTCAGTTTCGAGCACCATGTGACTTCCTTGTCATTTGGGCCGAGATGGCCTAGGTGAAGCTCTGGTTCTTGGTACAGGCTCTGTTGTGCATGAATATGGTCTAGACGAGAAGCAATTTGAATACTCGGCTTTGTTCCAGGTACGCTGTTATTCGACTAATTGCTTTTTGTCAATTTTTGTATTAATTGCTTTTTGTGAATTTGTTAGGGTTTTAATTTTTGCATTGTGTAGGTTTATGGTTCAGTTACTCTAGATTTATAGTCGAGTTGCTCTGTGATTGTTTTAAAAAACATAGATATTTAAGCTGTATTCAGTCATTGAGATCTTTTCTGTCATTCAATTATATTGGAATTCAAATCTGAAATTGTCATTGTTTATTTTGTGTTTACATTAATATTAATATTAATATTATCAATTGTTATAATCATAACAACAATATTATTTGAGATGATCCCAACAAGTACAAGTTGAGTAATGCATACAACTAGCCCCGTATAATGATGAATCAAGACATTTTGTCTATTTAAACCTTAGATTAAAATGTCATGTTAGCTAGTTATAACCAGATTGGTTCTCATATGATGTTCAACTACCTTATTCTGCTCAGACAGAAAAAATTATTTTATTATGAAAACAAAATTAGATTTATTATATATGTTCCTGCATTTCACAGATATGCTTAAGCATAGGAAGTGATAAAAGTATTGCTGGGAACATATCTTGTTTCATAAACAGTTTCCAAAAATGTCAATATGACAGCCCTATCATAGTCATTCTAACATATATCGAAGCTTTGAAGCGAGTTTTATCTGATAACAGCCCTGTCATGGTCATTCTGACATACATCAGAGATTTGAAACCAGTTTTGTCTAATGAAGAATCAGGTCCTAGATATGTTCATAAACAGTGGCATAAAAAATTATACATAGATATTGGCATTTAAAAGACATTCCATCAGTTGTCCTTCCACTCTCTGTTTAATCAGCCAAGCTCATGCTACCAAGTGTAATCTTGCTTTTGACAGTCCATCAGTTTCCATGTTCCTGTCTTTGTGTAATCTTGCTTTTGACGGTCCATCAGTTTCCATGTTCCTGTCTTTGTAAACATGTTCAAACATAATCTGTTAAATACTCTGTTTAACGAAGTCGAATCTCCTGAAATATAGGTTGAAGTTTATAATTATGCAATCAATTTGTTGCATTCATCGAATTCACCACAATTTGTGAATCATCAAAGATCTGTAATTTTTCAGCATCTTCTTTCACATGCGACAACTGGCAATAGTCTTGGGACAATTTGCTTAGGCAGATTGTTGCTGTGTTTACCAAACCTGCCCTTTGAATATATTACATGTTCATCATTTATATGGATCATAGCTGCAGTGTCCCATAATGATGGATCTTGTTGAGAAGCATTATGGAATTATGCTTATGCACTACTCGTATCTGGTTCTCAATGCCTTGTTTGGGTTCCTTGATCCTTGAATTCTGTTTAGATTCATATACTGTCATGGTCATTCTGACATACATCAGAGATTTGAAACCAGTTTTGTCTCATGAAGAATCAGGTCCTAGATATGTTCATAAACAGTGGCATAAAAAATTATACATAGATATTGGCATTTAAAAGACATTCCATCAGCTGTCCTTCCACTCTCTGTTGAATCAGCCAAGCTCATGCTGCCAAGTGTAATCTTGCTTTTGCCAGTCCATCAGTTTCCATGTTCCTGTCTTTGTGTAATCTTGCTTTTGACAGTCCATCAGTTTCCATGTTCCTGTCTTTGTAAACATGTTCAAACATAATGTGTTAAATACTCTGTCTAACGAAGTCGAATCTCCTGAAATATAGGTTGAAGTTTATAATTATCCAATCAATTTGTTGCATTCATCGAATTCACGACAATTTGTGAATCATCAAAGATCTGTAATTTTTGGGCATCTTCTTTCACATGCGACAATTGGCAATAGTCTTGGGACAATTTGCTTAGGCAGATTGTTGCTGTGTTTGCCAAACCTGCCCTTTGAATATATTACATGTTCATCATTTATATGGATCATACCTGCAGTGTCCCATAATGATGGATCTTGTTAAGAAGCATTATGGAATTATGCTTATGCACTACTCGTATCTGGTTCTCAATGCCTTGTTTAGGTTCCTTGATCCTTGAATTCTGTTTAGATCCATATAGTATAACCATATCCAAATGCCATTAACTTATAATGCAGCAGCTGAACTTAACCTCTAAACAATACAACTAAGAATCATAGCTTCACGCAGACATTTACCAGAGGAACTCTACCGCAGACCAAACATCGCATAGACTGCATAGCTAAATAAGCAAGTAACAATACCAACCCAAATGCTGCGAAGACAGTAAAACACAAGCTGAACATTCCAGCATCTCGAGGACGGACACCTGGCCGCCGATCAGACCACCAGACCGCATGCAACCACGTGCCCCTCACATGCGCCACGTGCCATTCGCCTTGAACCATGCAAAGCGCGTAATAAGATCCCCAACCCTTTCTGCCCCGTAAACCTTAGTTCGACTTAAATGAAGACTTCAAAAATTTCAATTGCATCTCAAGTTGCATTAAGCATGAACTAATGATATTGATAAAGGAAAATATTGTTGTCCTTGAACATACCCATTTTGAAGACTGCTTTCTAGAACCATTGTTTGCAAAAATAAAAGTTGACACATTAGAAATTCGAATACTCAATATATATGCATTGCCACATGCAAACCTAAACAATATCCTGAACGTCATTGCAAAATCCTTTTACCAGTTAGATCTAAACAATATCATAGTTATACTAGGGGACTTGAATATTGACATGGTGCATTGCAATCAAAAAACAAAGCAGCTACAAACCTGCATGCAAAACTACAATCTTCATTTCCTAGTTGACAAAACTAATAGCATGCACAAATCATTGATTGACCATGTTTGGGCAAATCTAGGCAATATAAACTATAAGATTTTCGTATTGGATGCATATTGGTCTGACCATGATATAATATCTCTTCTCCTTGACCTATGATATACACATGAAACAGTTTACAAAATTCCAAATTTTGACATTTTTGCAATATCTCATTGCTTTTATCATATCTATTTTACTAAAGCATACTACAATATCTTTTTGTGGTAAACGAAGTGATAACAGCATACATACTATGCATTCTATTCTACATTTGCATATATGGCGTTCTGTATTGATCAATGCAACTTATGCCAGACACAGCCTTTTCAATTAATGAACAGAACTATCCTATCATAAATTTGCAGATATGACCCCATCTATTTATGCATGCAGATTCTACTAGTAAAACCCTTTTCAATTGAACAGAACAACCAAGAAAAAAGAACAACAAGATGCAACATAAACAAACACAGTATATTCTTTTTGCCTTTGCTTTTCCATGAATCATGCATCTTGTCTTCTTGTTCAAGTTTTACTTTCATATGTTCTTTTGACTTGTACTAAATATGTCTTGCTATTCTATAACATAGCATAAAACTTGAAAAAGGAAACGAAACAATTCAAGAAATAGAATGCATAAGCCAATTAGAAAGCGCAAACAAATCACTTGTTTTGCAAAGGTACGTCTATGAGAACTACACAAAAATGGTAATTTGTATTTAGAATATTAATGTCTACTATATATGCATTCTATTTTTATTTTTACATATGTATGGTTCTATGGTTTTAATGTTCTTGTTCAGTTTTTTCTTCTAGTTTGCACTAGATATATGTTAGTATTCTATAACATAGCCTAAATCTTCAGAGACCAAATCAAACAATTGAAAAAATAGAATCCATAACGCAATTAGAAAGGGCAAGCCAACCACTTGTTTTGCAAAGGTATGTCTATGACAACTATACAAATATGCTGATTTGTATTTAGAATAATAATGTTCAGCAAGGCATGTCTATAACAACTATACAAATATGCCAATTTGTATTTAGAATGTTAATGTTTAGTATATATCCATTCTATCTTTACATATGTATCGTTCTATGGTTTTAATGTTCCTTGTTAACTCTTTACTTCTATATGCTCTTTGAAATTGAACTAAATATATGTTCCTATTCTATAACATAGCATAAATCCTGGAAAAGGAAAACAAACAACTGAAGAAATAGACCACATAACTCAATTACGAAAGGCAACCCAACCGCTTGCTTTGAAAAGGTATGTATGGCAACTATACAAACATGCTATTTGCTATTTAAAATATTAATGTTTACTATATATATCTGCTCCTTTTACATATCTATATTTAAATGTAGATATGCCAGATCACGCTACCAAACCCCCGTGAAGCTTCTCAACGCCAAAGTCTTTCCCAAAGAACGATCTCCCTTTTTCAACGAAACTCCAAATGTTTGCATTGGTAGTTTTGTTGAAAAAGGGACATTGTTCTTTGGGAAACACTTTGGTGTTGAGAAGCTTCAGGGGGGTTTGGTGGCCTATCGATGTCAGTCATGTTCAGTTTTTGCTAGCTTCATCAATATTTTTTTGCAAAGCTGTACAAGACAATTGCAAAAGCCAACCCTGGTAAGCAATTGCACATAATGGAAGAAATAATAGATGTTGACAATTACAAATTCAGATTGCAATGCATTTTGCCTGACAACATTGATATTGTATTAAAAAGAAATGGTCTTTTTAGACTAAATGCATTTTCATATACTGTAGGAGATTGTCTATTTGACTCGTTCGAAATGCTTCTACATTTTCGTTATACTTCAAATGAATTGCGAAATGCGTTAATAGACCACTTTCTTTTTTGCTTAAAGAACAATGACGTTGAAGCAATACAGTCATATCAATATGAACTAGCACCTCAGTTGCTATACAAGTTACATTGTGTTAATGATATTGGTACATATCTTCATAAAATGCATTATTCTGCATCTACAAATATAAAGGAGTCTGAACGAGGTTTATGGGGTGATACCTTTTGCATACGTTGGTTAGCTAAATGGCTAGATATATCAATTGCATTAATGTTGGAAACCACTTTTATATCAGTTTCAATCTTCTGCTGCATTGTTGACGTTCTGTTTTACTTGGTGATGCATCAGAAGAAAAACAGCTTCAATCAGGGTAGAAGGAGGCTCAAGTTAGCGTGAATCTGAAGTTTGATTGCAAATACAATTCTGTAACCAGCAATAGCATTGCATACGATAAAACACCTTTAAGGAGCTTGATCTTATATTGAAATTGTGTTCTTCCCTGCTCACATAAGGCAAGTGCAATCTGCAACTATTTGATGCTTCTTTCTGTTTGCAACTATTTCAGGTTTTTTTGCAAATACCTTATCCAAACATCTTTGTTTTATTTATGGCTCAACATATTATTACATGCAAAATTGAGTTCAGATGTTTTAAATTACACTTCCATGTTATTTCAGTCTTGCATAATTTGACTATTGTTTTGACTCAACTAGTTTATTTGCATGAGCAAGTGCACTTGATGATACAAAGTGCAACTCGTCACAGAGCATCATGATGATGTTACATGTGTTTATTCTTTCCCAAATATTTCTGTTGGCTTACCTAAGTTGTCAAAGTTTTCCATCGCATGGAGCACCGCATCAAATTCTGTTGGATTCAGATATAGATAGAAATGACTTTTTTGCAATTCTTTATCTTTTAAAACAGAACCGCTCACAGTTCAGCGTGAAAGTACGTTTATTTTCTGCTTTACTTGCTTTTACATATATGGCTCTAAAACTTTGCTACGTGTTAGTCTGGATTCTGTGTGCATTCTGTTTTAGTTTAAGTGCATTCATTTGACTCGAGAATAAAAAAACAAAGATCATGACACATAGTTACTAGTCCCTGCCGGGGACTATAAGCGATCGATAGATCGCTGTCTTTGGGTTGACCGCGGCGATATTTGGAAATATTTGGCGTTTTTCCTAAGTCAAATTAAGGTTTACGGGGCGGAGAATAAGGTTTATTTGGCGTTTTAAAATAACCATGATAAAGAATGTCCAAGCAGTAAGTTTACCTCAACCCATTTCATTTTTTATATGATTTGAAGTGCACTTCACACACAGTATTGTCTATGCAAAAGCTACTTTGGAGTACTTCGGCAAGGGGACTTAAAACTTTTTATGAAACGCCTGCCTAAAATTTCTAGTCGGTTCTTTGCATTTAATTGCCTACATCCTCAGCATTCTGCAATATTTTCAGCCAATGTTTCTATTAGACCTCATTGAAAAGCAGATGCTACAGGCTTTGTGCCAAAGGTTTATGGCTTTGTAGCCTCAGACTTTTGATCTCTCCTTCTGCATTCTCATGTTTAGCTAGTTAGCGTGAATCTGAAGTTTGATCGCAGATACAGTTCTGTAACCAGTAATAGGATTGCATATGATAAAGTACGTTTCAGCAACTTGATCTTATTTTGAAATTGTGTTGTCTAATTGGCAGGGATGTTGTACCGACTTCTGATATGAAGCACACAACAGCTGCCAATATTAGAATATTACAAAGAGAACAGCTTCCTCGGTCTGCTTTCGAAAATGATCAATTGGTTGAGGTATGTACAATACTCACTTTCTAATAAACTGTTTTTGCAAATCAAAACAGATCTCGTCAACATTGCAAAGCTGCAACAAGCCATCTTAGGCATCTGTTTTAGTCTTATACAGCTTTAGTCAACAAAGCAACCTTCCGTTCTAGGAGTAATATCAAAGTCGAATATCCATAGATGCATAACCCAAAAACCTTGAATACACTCCATAGCTTGACTCAGGTTGTCTCGTTCCAAATGCCGGTCGAAACCGACATTTACAGAAATTTCCATAAAACCCATGTAGCTAAGACAAGTCCACAGCATCACGGCCGGCAGAAACCGCATTGTGTTTTCAGCGCAGACAATACAACAAATACAAACGAAAAATCGCAGAGATTGCAGAGCTAAACAACCAAGTACCAATAATAACCCAAAGGGCGCGAACACAGTCCGATTCATACCAACGTTACATAACGGCTTGGGAGTCACCGGACCACCTGCCCTTCACCTCCAACTATGCGAGCCCCCAATAACACCCCAAAACCTTTCCACCCCCAAAACCAACCTTTCCAACCTCCAAAACCTTGGTTCGACTTAGCTTATATCGCTCATAAAAGCCATGCAGATAAGAGAAACCCTCAGTATTTAACCAGAATGCCATTAACTTATAATGCTCAAATAGCCATGGACTCTTGAGGGAAACGAAAAGACAATAAACCCAAGTCGAGTAACTTTCCAGGATCTCGACCAGGGATAGTTGTCCGCCCACAAGACCACCACAGACGAAAAATTGCACAGACTGCAGAGCTAAACAAGCAAGTAACAATATCCGAGCAACCAGGAACTCCACCACAGACGAAAAATCACACAGACTGCAGAGCTAAACAAGCAAGTAACAATACCAACCCAAAGGCCACGAAGACAGTGAAACCCAAGCCGAACTTTCCAGCATCTCGAGCAGGAACAGCTGGCCGCCAATCAGACCACCATAGCGCATGCCAACCACAGTTAAGACAAACCCTCAGTATTCAACCAGAATGCCATTAACTTATAATGCTCAAATAACCATGGACTCTTGCATGCTCGAATAACAAGCTCAATTGTTGATACGTTGCTATGAACACACTTTATTTACTGATCATGTTTTCTTTGTATGGTCAGATTTCTGATGCCAAAGTTAATCTTCTTGAAGTTAGACCAGGAAAATCTGAATCACTAATTGAAATTTCAGGCAATCCACAGCAAACAAGTGCACCAATTTTGTATGCAGTTCTTGATCTCCCTCCAACATTTTCCAACATTTGCCAACAATTCGTCTACTGTCCCTCTGTTGCTACTTTTTGATTTTGATTTCTTACAACAAAAGCAGATTCCTTGATTCAATTAAATTTCTATTTAAGATAATTAACCATAAATCTGTCTGCAGTTTGAGGACCCAATTCTTTGTCAACAGACTTCTGCCAGATTTGAAAGGTACATAGCATTTGCAAAATTTTGTCAATTGCTACTATCATAGTGCTTTTGCTGATCAGTATTTCTGTGCTAATGTCCTTGACATTGTATACAACCTTTGGCAGTGTGACAACCATAAATCTGTCTGCAAACATGAACCCCTGCAGTACTAACTAACTATATGCTTTGTTTCAAAATTCAGTCAAATCGCAATATAAACAGTATTGGCAATTTCTCTAAGTTTGAAGACCCAATTCTTTGTCAACAGGCTTCTGCCACATTTGAAAGGTACATAACATTTGCAAAATTTTGTCAATTGCTACTATCATAGTGCTTTTGCTGATCAGTATATCTGTGCTAATGTCCTTGACATTGTATATCACCTTTGGCAGTGTGGCTAAACAGTATTGCCAATTTCTCTGAGTTTGAAGACCCAATTCTTTGTCAACAGACTTCTGCCAAATTTGAAAGGTACATAACATTTGCAAAATTTTGTCAATTGCTACTATCATAGTGCTTTTGCTGATCAGTATTTCTGTGCTAATGTCCTTGACATTGTATATCACCTTTGCCACTGTCACAGCAGCTGGTCAGCTTATCACAAAAACTACAGTTGAAGTTGTAACATCTGAAACGCACAGTTGCAGCCATTCTAGGAAAGTCTGGAAATGATCTTGTTAAAATTCAGCAGTTAAGCTAGTATAAAGAAGCATAAATTTCTGCAAATTCCATGGGATCCCCTTCAACTGAAATTTTTGAAACATGCAGACTTGGAATGAACTGCTGTAATTGCTGGCAAAATGACATTGTATTGACAGAAGGCAAAATGTTGCAGTACAAATCCTATGTTCTTAAATGATCATCTTGTATGTGAACATTCATTTAGTGGAATGTTGCATTAATTATTAGTTAATAAAAATTGGCATTGGCAGTTTTTATTTTGTCTCTATGGCTCTTGATTCATTATGCTAATGTTTAATGCATTAATTATTACTTAATAAAAATTGCATTGGCAGTTTTTATTTTGTCTCTATGGATCTTGATTCATTATGCTAATGTTTAATTAAATTTCAATATCTCTGGTCCAATATTTTTTCATTATGCCAATGTTTAATGCATTAATTATTAGTTAATAAAAATTGCATTGGCACTATTTATTTTGTCTCTATAGCTCTTGATTCATTATGCTAATGTTTAATTAAATTTCAATATCTCTGATCTAATATAAAAATATTATTATTATTTATCTTTATTTAATTGTAATATCACACTCTATCTTGCATTGTTTAAATAAATAATGCATTTTATGATTTAAATTACCCATATAATATTAAATACTTCTTATTCATTTATATTTAATTATAACTATTAAATTATTTATAGTTTTAACTAAGCATAAATTTCCTATAATATTTTTATTATTCAGTATTCATGATGCAAAGACTACACTTCCAATCACAAAGAAATAAAATTCCTTGAATAAAAAGATTCGCACATTGAAATGAATTGTTATCTATTTCTTATTTAAAACAGTATTAATTGAATATGGCTTTCATAATTCATAACATGTAATATCATTCCTTCCAGTTGTATTACTTTCTTGTTACCAGGTATAAAGTTTAATAACATAATAACTTTTAAAAAATCAAGCTGTCAAAACATTATTTCTAACTAATAAAGAGTAATTTGAACTGTCAAAACATTATTTCTAACTAATAAATAGTTTCTAAGGTATAAAGTTTAATAACATAATAACTTTTAAAAAATCAAGCTGTCAAAACATTATTTCTAACTAATAAAGAGTAATTTGAACTGTCAAAACATTATTTCTAACTAATAAATAGTTTCTAACTAATAAATACAGTAATTTGAAGTGTCAAAACATTATTTCTGACTAATAAATAGAGTAATTTGAAATGCTATAGTCAATCTCCATTCTTTTATTATTTTCAATTATCCCAAAGTTCGTCATTCTATATGACATCATATCTCCTATGCTTATGTTATGTCAAATAAATGAATTATATTAAACTATACTTCCTAATTAAGATAATCACAAAATAGAAAAACAACTATGTTTAATGGCATCTGTTTATCTGTGATGTAAGTGCCTTCATTATACTTTGAAAAATTTTCAATAAGAAAACTAACTTGCTTAAATGGAACACAGATATTGCAAAAAACAACAGTATACAACACCAAAAGATAATGATTTTTTTTCTTGCAGCTCATGATCAATTTACATTTCAACTCGTACAATTTAAATGTTTTTTAATTTTAATCTCTTTATTTTAGTTTTTAATTTATAAAATAAACTTATCAAAATTGCTTTGCTATTGTACTTAGATACTATATTTACTAACGCAAGACTGTAAAAAAGACCAAAAGTCATGTCCTTTTGCATCGCAGCAAATTACTAATTAAATGCAACAAATCACTAATTAGAAATTAGATGCTGGGTTTATTTTCTTTGCTAATTAGTAATTGGACAAATTTAAAGTTCACATTAAAGTTATGGTAAACAATATTTTTAAATAAATATATGTTTTGTTCTTTTGACCATGGAATAATTCCCCAATCATTGACATTAACCCCAATGGAATCACTTATGTCCAAACATGTTGCTAGATATCTAATCTTTCAATTATGGGTTCAAGACTCCATAATTTTTAGATGCTTAAGTTCCTCCTTGACTTTCGACAATCATAACACTCTCCACCACGGATTCAATTAACAAATTTATATTCATAATAATGTTTATTTGCTCATTATCATTTTATGGATATTTCCATAATATTCAAATGTAAAAAAAAAAAAACAAAATTCTATCTTTTATGCGCCATGAATTCATTATTATGCATTTAAATATATTTTATACCCCATGCTTATTAAAATACATTGCTTACTTTAACAGTCTCTAATTCTTCGTATATTATAATGCATTATTATTACCCTTTATACTTTTTCCCCGTCAAGGTTTCCATGTTTCACTCTCAAATTTTATTACATTTTAATTATTAATCTAAACACTCTCTAAATCATGACACATTGGAAAATTATGTCTAAAACTATTTTTACATTTACCACAATTCTTAACAAACGCAAAGTTCATTATATTTCACTCTTTGCATAAAGTCAAAAAGTCCATACAACAATTTGCTATCCAATTCACTAAATCTTAATACAAATAAGCATGCCTACAACACACTAGTAATGCAAACCGGCTCTAATAATAATGCAAATTAAACACCTATTAAATCTCATCATAATAACTCACCAAACACTTTTGTTAACCGACAGGGACTAGCGCCACCACAGTGGCTCCTTGTTATTATTTGTATTATTATTAGGGGACATTACATACTCTCCCCTCTTTAAGAAACTTCGTTCTGAAGTTAAGTTGAATCATTTAACATTTTATTTATTTAGTTATTTATTACTTCACGTTTGCCCTACCCTCTCTGTTGAAGTAGTATAACCAGCATGCATCGAAAGTTTCCACAATACCTTCGAAATCTCAAGGAATCTATGTCCTTTTTCCCACTTTCAGAACTAGGCATAAGCCTCATCGGTCTATACCATAGCCCAAGGCTCGCACCCAACTCAAACCTCATTTGTCCTAAGGCAAGCACCCGACTCAATACTCCATGCAGTAGTACTTTAGGCATCTCAAATGACTGGCCCACTCCCTGCACACTCACTAAGGTGCACAACCATAGGCATCGAAGTCCTTACACCCCCACTAGACTTCGACATCCCAATCCATTATCAGGCACTTGACCTCCTCAAGATGGTTCCATAGCCCCTCAAGAGCTATCTATCAAGAGCTATACAAGACAAAGGAACCACTGGTATATGTAGTGTTGATTGAATATGTCCCCAACCCATATGGTGTTTCATATTCTCCCTCGTAGGTATGGACTCCCACGAGATTACCAAATAACCCGGCCCTTTCGGCCCATTTGTGGAGTTCCTGTCAGTCACCACATCTCAACATGCAACCAATGCATCAGTTATTATCATAATATCATAGAAAATAATCCACATGCCAGCTCTTGCATGTCATCAATATGACATAACATCATTGTTAATCACAAAATTTTGAATAATAATGAACTGCATCCTCATGCGTGTCATAAAATCTGCATGGAATTACCACATGTTTAAGATCATGAAATATCATCATACATTATAACGTCAACATATCTGCATCAAAGATATATCATGACATCACATAATAAATGAAACCACACATCAACATAACATCATACCATAACATCATAAATATGAGAATCATCTTAATACACATCAAATATAGAGCAATAATACACTAAAAACATTTTTATCATGAATCAATTTCATTTTCTTATATGAACAATGAATACCAACTATGAAATAAGATTATTCAACATCCATCTAGTATCTAGGCTATCTCACCAATACTATTAGCGCCATGTTTTCTTCAAGCTACCAAATAATCACTACAAAACAACTATTCCTCCCTTCTCTAATAGATGACATCCTTAAATCAAATCAATACATATTTTAACATGCATCATTAATCTATCATATGTCTTTATCAATTCATATCAACACTTACTTTTTCATTTTCAAATTACGTGCTACATGTATATTGTCATCAATTTTATATACAATATACATATTTATCATATTAATTCAGATATAGCTTAAACTTAACCAAAATATTTATTACCTTACAATTTTATTTATAACTTTATAACTTTATAATTTTTTATGAATATTATCTCTTAAATTAAAATCTCTATTATAAATTTTAAGAAGTACTATAAGAATATTATTTAAATAGGCACATAATAGCATTTCACACTACACACATATAAAAAAACAATACTTTTAGTTTACACATAATAAATTTCTATTTTACTCTCTTCCTTTTATATTTATTAAATAATTATCTTCTAAAATTTCTACTATCATTTTATAAAATAACCTAAGTAATTTCCAAAATTACTCATATTATTTACCATTTAATTGATTTATCCATGTTATTTTATCACCTTAAAATCCACTCTACAAATATTTTTATTATTTCACTCATACCCTATACACAATTAGATAAATAGAATAATTATTATCTATTTTTTTCATGAGTTGTCTTTAGTGGTTTTTTCCTGTCTGATTTCTTTAAAATCCGACATGAATTTATTGAAATCACAAAATTGATGGGTAACACTTGCACAATTAAAGTGCCCTATGGGTTTTTCAGGTGTTGAATCCATATATAGAATCAAAAAACCAATTTACAAATCAAGATTTCACCTCAAATTTTTCCACCAAATTCCGAGAAAGTCCAAAAAATCATACTAAAAACAACTTTTTTTATAGTTCACAAATATGATTAATATAAAAATGATAGCTCTTCACTTTTCTTTAATTAAAACTTTTCTTTAATTAAAACTTTGATTTATAATTATAAAAAAATAATTTAATTTATTAAATTAATTTGACGTACAAAATCTTTATACTATTGATCAGTAATACATGTACTACTCGTACATACGTAATAAAGTAACATTTACGAAGGTAAAATATAAATAATTATACCAACGGGCTTTTTTGGATTGTTTGGCCAAATCAACGTGGCATGGTCGTCATGATGAACAACGCCTTTTTCCGAGAGAAATTCATCATATATTATATTAAGAAAATATAATGAGCAGATACATAAAAGCCAAATCATGGCGGTCGGCTGTTCCTGAAAATTCAGAAGATATTAGCTGAGGCCTTGCAAAAGCTAGAAATCTGGGCCTATAACAAGAAAGAGCTGAAACAAATCCATATGTGAAGACCCAATATATCAAAACATATCCTGGATATCTTCCAAAAATGAGAGGGAATTTCTGTGGAATAAGATCTGTATGGAACACAGAATGAAAGCTGAGTGAGGAGAGAAGAAAAGAAGACCGCGAGAAAAGAAAACATGAGAAGAAGAACCATCATTGACATGCTGGATCGAGCATAGCAGATATGTAAACCAGCGTAGAGAGAATAGGATCCTTGGAGTCCTGGAAAATGCAGGCATTCCTCCATTTCCAGAGACACCAACACGTGATGATGAATAAAGATCTCCATTCTGGACGTTGAGCACTCCACCACTTAAATCCCTCCTGAACAGAAGAGAAAACCTGTTGAGAAAAACCATGAGATACGGAAAGTTCATACCAGATTTGGGCCGATGCTGGACACTAAAAAAACATGTGGACATTTGTTTCAGGCGCTTGACGACACATGACACATCTACTTGGACCCGACCATCCCTTTCATTGAAGGACCTCCCATGTGAGGTTCCAATTGGAAAAAAACAGCCAAGAGAATAAAATTGCCTTGAGCGGGCAAGATGCTTTCCAGAATTTTAAAGGGAAGATTGGAGAGGGCCGCGGCTGAAGATTTGTCGAGGCAGCTTCATATAAGTCCTTTACGCGTACTGGCTGTGTTGAGTTCAGCATTGACCATATCAATTCATATTTGTTACCTATTCGTTTGATTCCTTTGTCAGCAAAATACTTTATCGCCAACTCCCAAATCTGTCGCAGAGAAGGAGGCAGACCAAGATCCTCTGCATCCTTCCAGATTGGCGAGGAAGATGACCACGACAAAATCAATTTGTCCCATGTGAACAGACCCCATGTGTGCAAAAATGAAATCAGATCAGGAGTGAGCTTTGTTTCCAAGCCATATACAGTTGAATCTATGCCAATAAGGATGCTGGAGCCGGAAGAAACACGCCACCTAAGAAAATCGAAGAAGAGGTCCTGAACCTTTCTGAAACCGAGCCAGATAGCGGATCCTCTCTTTGAACCAAGAGTCTTCTTCCTGTACCAATAAACCATTGACCTACCTTTCAAATATTTTTGATTGATAATGGTGCTCCATTTGCCATTACCAAAGACGCCTCTATGAAGAGAATTGTAGAGGAGGGCCTTGCCAAAAGACCGCAAATGTAGGAGACCCCATCCGCCGGACCTCTTCGGCCTGGAGATGGAATCCATTTTTACCAAGTGGATCTTAGAATGATGAGAACGCCCTCCCCATAGAAAATTTGCTGATAAAGAGACCATTTTTCTAACAATAGTAGCAGGCAAAAAATAGAGGTGAGCCCAATAAACCGCAAGCTGGGAAAGAACAGATTGAACCAGGATAAGTCTGCCTCCGAGGGATAAAAATCGCATCTCCCATCTTGAAATTTTTTTGTAGTAACGATCAATCAGCCAAGCCCAGTCCTGTTTACGATACGCTTTTGGCTTGAGGAAAAAGCCCAAATATTTGAAGCCGTCTTTAATTGATGCCAAATTGACACCAAATAGTGCAGCAATCCATTGCGCAAGCTCCAGATTTGAGTCGCTGTGATATAAAATGGATTTGGCTCTGTTGATGACCAAGCCCGATGTGGATTGGAACTTCTGAAATATACATGAAAGGCATAACTAGCTAGATTTGCAGAGCATAGCAAATGTAAGAATGTCATCAACAAACAGATTATGAGAAAGAAAGATGTTCTTGCAAATCTTTATCGGAACACATCGATGCTCTGCAACTGCTTTGTTGATCTGCGAACTGAGAGTGTTCATGACTAGGATAAAAAGAAGAGGAGAGAGAGGACATCCTTGACGAAGTCCTCTTTCCGCCTGAAAGGGAGATGAAGGGGATCCATTAATGATGACTGAGTATTGAACGTTCTCAACGCAGGCCATCACCCAATTAATTCCTTGAGACCTCAGACCAATTTTTGCAAGGAGGATACGGAGGAACCCCCAGTCCACACAGTCATATGCCTTTTCCAAATCAATCTTTAAAATAGCAGCATCAATATTTTTTGATAAGACAGAGAACAAACACTCTTGAGTCGAGGCGACTGCATCAAGAATATTTCTGTGTTTTAAAAACGCATGTTGATCCCTGGAAATGAAGGAGTTTAGGATCGGTTTCATTCTCTCAGCAATAATCTTAGAAATGATTTTGAAGAGGATATTACATAATGCTATTGGCCTGTAATCTGCAAATGAATCAGACTGCTCCTTTTTGGGGATAAGCGCTATAAATGTAGCAGTGAGAGCGTTGTTGATATTCCCCGACATACGGGTAGCATCCACCATCCCCAGCAGATCATCTTTGAACAAGTCGTAGAAGTGTGAGAAGAATTCGATCGGCCATCCATCTGGCCCAGGACTTTTGTCCTTTTGAAACTTTTTTATGACTTCATAAAGTTCCTCTTCCGTGATGGCCTTGAAAAATTCTGCATTGGCAGCTTCATCAAACATAACAGGAACCTGTTCAATCATCCAAAAAACGTCATTTATCTCATTTGGCCGCCTCTTGTATTGCTTCTGGAAAAACTTTGTAGCCTCCATCGCTATATCCTGTTGGGAATGAACGAAGCCTCCATTTTCATCCTCGATCTTCCAGATCGAGTTTCTAATCCTCCTTGCGTTTGCAAAATTATGGAAGAATCTTGTATTACGATCACCCTCCTTGAGCCAAATCGCTCTACTTTTGAGCCTCCAGGATGATTCTTCTTTAAGCAGCAACGCTTGTTTCATTTTCTCCAAGGATCTGAAATGAATTTTTTGATCAAAAGACATAGAATCAAAGGAGACCGTGTCAGATAAAATCCTTAGCTCCTTCTTTATATCTTCAAGCGCCTTTTTATCCATCCTCCTCTTTTTAATTAGCCAATCCTTTGCTGCCTCCCTCAGCGATTGGATCTTATCACGAAAGGTAGAGAAGGATGTCCTCTCCGACTGCTTTAATTCCTCCCATTTTTTTGTTATAAGAGCATTGAAGGACTCATCTTTAAGATAGATTCTGTTAAACTTGAACGAGTAACCCAACTTACGTTCCAAGTCCCTCCATTCAAGAAAGATGGGGCGATGATCAGACGTATAGTCATTACCTGTGCATGCGACTGGCATTCCCCATTGCTCGATCATACTGGCATTGATGATAAAACGGTCAAGACGTTTAGCTATGAACCCCGAACCGGTTCTGCAATTATTCCACGTTGGTGCCATCTTTTGAGGAATTACATCAATCAGGTTCCTATTAAGGAATTCCGAACGAAGTCTATCAGCAAAAGGATCGGACTTCCTAACTTGTTCTGGAGAGACCGCGAGCGCGTAGAGACCGGAGAGCCGAGATAGAAAACTAACCGAGAGACCAAGCTAGCCTCGGTCGGCCAGAAAAGACTATAGATGATAGACTGAGAAGGCGCAGTCCCCCAGCCCGGGAGGCCAGAGGAGGAAAAAACGCAATAGGTCGCAAGAGTAGGAATTTAACGCAGAGGATCTCAAACCAGGTAAAAACCTTGCATGGCTGAAAAGAGGAGCTTAAGACACGTACCACGACGATCCCATATCTTCATGCATGGAGCAGCATGCGTCGGTGCGTCCCATGGCAATGGAGGACTGGATGTTGCAGTGATTGGTGGAAAGAAATGGCTTCCGACACCTGTTCAAACGAAATCGGCTCCCCGTCTACCGCGCTCCCAGCTCCCCCCCCCCCCCCCCCCCCCCCTCCCCCCCAAGAAATTCGAGAAGATGTTCCTGAACAACGCCTTATAGAAAAGAAATTGTTTTCCCAAGTCATCTTTTAGTTTACTCAAATTGAATTCAACGTTGATTACCTGAATCGTTATGGACAGTAACATAGTGAGATACATCATGCCAACAAATAATCAAACAAAACAAAGTTGTATAGTTAGCAGTTTTTTCACTTAATTTAATTTAATAAAATATTTTAATGTCATGATATGTTATATGTATTTTAAACAATAATAAAATTGTAAAATTAATTATTAATTTTTTTAATATAATTAAACATTTTTTTATCGAGAGAGATTATATATATATATATATAATTGACACTGAAGAGAATAATAACAAGTTAATAATTATTTATTTAATATTGAATAATGGTAATTTCTTTTTATATAATACTTATATGATAGTACATAGGTCTTAGAGTATAAACTGATATAATGGGAGTTGTACAAATTGTACGTGTGTTATTTTTACATATTTTTTTCAAATTAAAAAATAAAACCCATAAAAATTGTCTATTCAATACTTTAGACCAATGAGAAAATGAAATTTTTAAATTTAATTACAAACAATTTGTGTTTATGGTACATTGTAATTAATATATAATGATATTTTTCAAATTATTTATATTTATTAAACATAGTATTTAGTAATATAGGACATAGTAATTAATAATAGAGTATACAAGCCATCATTACACAATAAGAGGGGAGACATTTCAACCAATCATATTTGAGATAAATAGAAATATTTTTTATTTAAAAATAATAAATTTAATTTCATAATGTTAAATTTTGGATAGATTTTATTTTTTTTAGTCAATGAAAAACTGAATACGTTATATCCTGCCAACGGCAAGTATAATAAAATACGGCGTAGACAAAAAGGAGAACTAAATTTAAAGTTCCTTATTGTTATTCTCCACTTTATTGCCTCATTTCAACTAATTTCACTATACACCCAAAATATTCCAAACCCCAACTAAAGTGAAAAGCTAAGTATTTTGACAAACGCTTTAATGAATATTACCCATTGCAAACTTAATTACATATTTAGTTTATTATGTAATTCGTCAATATTTCCAAAGTAATATTGCATTCAATATATATGAGAAAATATTATGAGTGAATGAAATATATATATGTATGTGAGTATGTGTGGAGGAATCTAGAAATAATATGAGCGTTTATCACAATTTTTTTTAAAAAGATAGTACAATTTTTTTTTTTAATATCATATATTATGAAGAGAAAGATAAACTATAATTGCCAAACTTCAAATTGGATTGAAATTTAATTTTATTAAAAACAAAATTATTAATAAATTTGATTAGTTTTCTCAAATTTGTACCTTTTACCTAGAGACCATTTAGAGCTGAAACCTTGCTCTAATACAATATGTAACAACTCACAATTTAAATATATAACTAGTTAGGTCAATTGCGCGGTTTATAATTAACATACAACTATTCAACTAATTATCGTAGAATTTTGCAACAAAAAAAAAGGTAGAGACGACTTACTTGTATCGACAATATTCCTTACTTGTGATTTAAGAGTTTAATGTTATTTGAATCTCGTTTTGGGGACGACTCTCCACTCAACTATAGGCTTAGCTGCACATAATCTTTCTATAGTTGGTCACCCCAAGCCCTAAATCAACGTACTACTGCGCAAAATCCTTTGTTTCACAACACTATTCTCCCAAGAGAATGAATGAAGGAATGGATGAATCTCACCCTCCTCCTCATCCATTAAATATACCAAAAAATGGAAAGGGATCCACATGCACACATTCCATGTGTCAACATGCAACTTTTATTTTAAATTTTACTTAATTTAATATTTCTTTTAATTTAACTCTTTCTTATTTTATTCCTTTCACTTTTTGTTAATTTTATTTATTTTTACTATTTTTATAGTTCTCTTAATTTAACTATTTCTTATTTTATTCATTTTTACTTTTTGTTAACTTTACTTGTTATTACTATTTTTATAGTTTACTTACTTATATATATATATAACTCTAATTTATTACTTACTATTTTCTTTATTTATTATTATTATATTTTCTTCATTATTTATTATTTATTTACTATTATTATCTTTTCTTCATTACTTATTATTTATTTACTATTATTATTATTATTATTTTCATTATTTGTTTTTCTATGTTGTTTATTGTTTATTTACATATATTTTTATATTATATTATATTATTATTTATTATTATTTGTATTATTATTAGGGGACATTACAAAAATGGGAGAAAAACGCTGCAGTTGCTCCTTTGTAAGCATCATGCATGCGACTGGAGGGTTCAATCGAAATCAGGCACTGTTGTGCCAACTTCTAAGAGATCATGGCACTGAAACAGGGTTTTATCTCAGGGCTTGGGCACCTAGAAGGGTGGTTTAGCCCTTGGGGTTCCTGTAGCACTCAAGGGAAGTCATTAAGGGTTTTGCCTTGTCGATTCCACTTCCTCAAGGTGATCTAGGAGGTTGAATCATATTATAGTAACTCTTCGTCACATGTTTACCCTAGGAGGTCAGTAACTTGGCTAAATGTGAGAGGAGGGTGTTACAGGGAGTATGCAGGTTCAGAGGGAGAATCCACAACAAAAAAATAGTGCATGGTTAGTGGGAAGCAAGGGTACTTCTATTGGTAAGAAGGAACCATGGGATGGCATGAAGGTCTATCAGAAAAGGAAGAAGCAAGAAGCTTTTGGTGGCAGAGACACTACCAAGACTAGTGTGGTTCATTCTATAAGGTATGCTACAATGGTGAATGCCATAGATTGAGCTAGTGTTGTCGACAATGATGAGATACTTTTAAGTGGAAGTACCTCCCTCGCTAAGTGGGAGTGTTGATTTGTGTAGCTTAGAAGGTACTCCCACCACCCCTAGGGTACTAGGTTTGTGAGGACTTGACACACAAAAGTGGTTTGTGGGAAGTGTACCCAAGCAATGGGTTTTGTACCCAAAGTTGTGGGCATAAGACCAAGAGGAGAAAATGATATTTTATTCATTGATGCACAAGGGGAACCCTTGATGGGCTAAGGGGCACCTAGGGCATCATGATGTGGTGAAAGGAGAATGAAATAGAATTTATTTATAATGTTAGTGGGGTTTTTGTAGTTTGGTTCAAGTCGGCTTGACCTGATGTGACATTACCCTTGGTGGAGTATGAGACCACCATATATCACTATAAATAAAGATGAATTCAAGGTCTTTCTAAGACACCACAAGTGCAATGTCATTAAACGATGAATCAGAAGGGTCACATATCTCAAGGAAGTCGAGCTAGGAGGAAGAAAGAAGGACAAACTATCTCTCTTTTCTTATGTTCTGGAAGATTGAATTCAAGGAGTCCTGTGCGAGTTGTAATGAGTTTTTGGCCACAAATTCGGAGGTGGACAAAACCCTGAGGTAGCCACAGGTCCGAACTACAGTTGGACAAAGATCACAATCACAATATTACCCAGTACTATGGGACCAAGCCAAGTTGAGGAAGAGGTAAGGTTGTTGTGTTTTATGTTGATGAAATTGCTATGATGGTAGGTGTGTTGACAAGTGTTGAATGACAATAAATGTTTTCCCTAGTTTAGTCTTCTTTAATGGTGTAAAGGGGCTATGAGTGGGTAGGTTGAGTGCTCTATGTTTTGTCTTAATGGAAGAGAGAATTGTGTGCCCTAAAGGACTAATACTTTGAAGGAGCAAAAGTCAATTAAGAGGGTTCGTTGATGTGTTCCCTAGTTTAGTGATTTGGGGTTGGCAGATCAATGATAAGAGGGAAGAATTGTTGAATATCCTAAGAGCAAACCTTTTAGAGAAGCAACAGGGTTGCTAGAGGTTAGTTTGAAGACCTTAGACTAGTAATCTTAGAGAATCCAGAGTGATTGATAGAGGCAGTTTGAGCGAATGAATATGAAAGCTTTCTGAAGTTGCAGAAGTACTTGTGAGCAATAAAAGAAGTGGCAAAGGATCTGCAAGAAGTGTTCAAGGTATGTGGATTGAAAGGGTTGTGGAAGTACTACATCAACAAGTAAGTCAAGTGTACTTTTTTGAAGGGTATATTGGTGCTTATATGTTATTGATACCAAGCCCTAGTTGTTCTTGTATCAAGGCTAATTCTAAGGGCCATGATCCCTAGTATGGGAGCCTTGTGTTTGTTGTATTAAAGTTTGTAATATAACAAGTTTTGGGTTGAAATTTTTCCTTTTGTACTATAATGATTCATTGTTGTATACTTTCTCCTACGCAAAGTTCTATAGTTGTAGTATTTTAGTGTGTTTATGGTCGTGTTCTTAGACATAAACCTGTAGCTAAAGTGCCGAGGAAAAATCAACAAGGTATTAGAGCTACTTTGAAGGGACAACTGAATCAGAGTGTGCACAACATACAACTCAAGAGGGAGTTATTGAATGACTAATAACAATGGCGAAGTTGGCAGCCAGTTTAAGATAGGAGGACATGTTGGACGGGTTGTCCAATAATAGTCCTTAGAAATAAAGGATCAAGTTGGTCTTGTTGGTGAATAAGATCTAGGAATTTGCCGATAAGGAGATCAAGAAACCAACAAACCCTAACGAGTTAGAAGTGTATGAAGAGTTGGATATGAAGGCAAAGCCGATCATCCTAGATGGTGTGAAAGATCACCTGATACCTCATTTGTGTGGGAAGAACACTGCCCATGAGATGTGGAAAGCTCTTCAACATCTATTCCAGAATAAGAACGAGAACCGGTTGTTGGTATTGAGAGATAAGTTGAAGAACACCAAGATGTCGGATGGTAAAGGTGTGGCTCTATATTTGACGAGAATTTCTCAAGTTCGAGATGAGCTTGCTTCCATTGGTGAAGAAGTTCAAAATTATGAGCTAGCGAGGACTATTTTTTAAAGTGTTTGCCAAGGAATGGAAGCCATTTATTAAAGGGATCGCCACTCAAGAAAAGTTGCGATATTGGAACAGGTTATGGGATGACTTCATCCAAGAAGAACTATGGGACAAGTACCTTCATAAGAAGAAGAAGAATTATGATGATAATGTGGCTCTTGCAGGGAAGATGAAGGGTAAGGAAAAGAAGGACTTGAGCAAGTTGAAGTGTTACACATGTGAATATAGTCATTAGTCAAGAAAATGTTTGCGAAAGAAGAAGGGAGACAATGAAAAGAGGAAGGGGAAGGAAGTAGTTGGTGTTGCTAAATCTTCTAAGTTAGATGACCTCTCAAGAAGGTTGGAGGATGAGGGTTTTGTTCTAGTTTCTCATTTCTTCGAGGGTACCATCGATGAGTATGCATGGTACGTGGACAGTGGAGCGTCGAAGCATATGATAGGTTCACGTGAATTTTTCGAGACTCTAACTAAATGGGACTCAAAGCTGCATATGGATGGAGTCAGGGCGGTTGTTGAGAGTTCAAGATGTACTATGGGTACGAGCTCAGATACAACGTGTTTTCAGTCTCAGTGATCGAGGCGAAGGGGTTTGAGGTGATTTTTAAGGATGGGAAAGGGAAGCTCAGGCCCAGAGGCTCTAACTTTACTGGAGTTATCATTAGAGTTAGGGAGCATGGTCTACACTAGTTAACAAGAAAGCCTATAGATCAAGGGAAGAAGCAAGTTCTTGAGACTTAGAGGGAGGCGAGTTAGAGTGGGAGTGTAACAACCTCGGGTTAAAAAACCATGTAATAAAGTTAATAAAGGCAAAATAAGACCAAGGTCATGGGACACATATTCCAAGCCGAATGTTGGGCAAAACATCGTGATGAAAATCACTTGTGATTAATTAATGGCTATGGAAATTGGCAAAGGAAGATTGGCATTAATTGACATTTTATTTATGAAAATAAAGGAAATTAGGAGAAAATGAAGGTGAAAGATCACAGGTTTCATGTGACGAGGAAAATGAAGGAAAATAATGGAAAATGAAGAAAATAGAGGTCTGATTAATAAAAAATCTTATGAGGACCAATTCATAGCTTTTGTCAGTTTTATCTTGGATATCTCTCTCTATTCTCTCTCTCATACTCTTGCGCACTTAGAGTTTCTTAGAGCACTCTTGGAGGATTTTGTGCACACTGGGATTTGGAGCAAGAAGGCAAAAAAAAAAGAAGGAAAGCGCAAGGGAACAACAGGATCAACAGCGACAATGGGTTTAATTTGCAGGTACCCAGTTGCATGTATGATTTCCTTGCTACTTTTGACATGCATGGCATATGAATGTGGTTAATTGGTTATGATCTCTCATTGGCATGGAGGATTGCCTAGAATGACGTCGATTTTGCCTAACCTTGCCATTTCTTGGATAGTCATGGTGTTGTGGGTTTTCCCTTTTGTTTTCTGATTGGTGCTCATGTTTCATATGGCGATGGGTTGAGTTATTAGTTCTTGGAAGCCTTGGTTGGAGAAACGCTTTAGAAGCCCTGTAACAACTTGGGTTGAGTTACCAGTTCTAGAAGCCTTGGTTGGAAAAATTCTCTGGAGCCCTTGGTGGGTTGAGTTACTAGTCCTAGAAGCCTTGGTTGGACAAACGCTCTAGAGCCTGGTGACAACTGTTTATTGAGTTACTAGTCTTGGAAACCAGGTTGGAACAAACACTTTGGAGCCCTAGACAACTTTGGTGGAGACCAATCTAGTGATGGTTAGTGATGTTTGACCATGAGGTGGAATCACTGATTGAGGGTTGAGGTGGTTTGACCTCTGGAAGCCATGGTTAGGTTTTGGTTGATTTGTTCATGAGATCCCACATTCATGCTTGGAATATGTCAGGCGTGATTGGCTAAAAGAGAGATTTGGTTCAGCCCAATCTATGGTTGGGTGGTATGTGGAAGTCCCTGACTTAGTTGGATTTTGTATATGTTAATATGAGCTCTTTTCCTCTGGTATTTGATGAGTAAATGTACTTGTTATTATATGACTTTAATGGTTATTATATCAATGTTATTATTCTAGTTATATGCTGGTTATAAGCATGGTTTTATGACAGACTTGAGTTATGTCTCTCATTATGTTTTGGTTAGTAAATGAAATGCTAATGAATGCATGCCCTAATAGATGATAATGCAGTTATTGTGAGAGGGCATGAGACCTTCCTAACGATTCTCATATAAGTATGAGATCCCTATATTCAAATATGTTGTTATGACTTGTATATTAAATGTTCATGATGTGTTTGATGGAATGTTTGTCATGGATAGGCCTTGTTAGGCCAGGTTCTTGTCTAAGCTTTGTATGGAAGGCTTTGTCTGTGTGTCGTTTACCATTTCTGAGAGTTTCATTAAGTTCTGGGTAGAGGTCTGAATCGTAGCCTGAAAAATTGGCTTAAATTTCGCGATCGCATGCACAAACTTGTAACAACCCACAATTTAAATACATAACTAATTAGGTCAATTATGTGGTTTATAATCAACACATAACTATTCAACCAATTAACATAGAATTTCGCAAAAAACAAGAATAGAGATGACTTACTTGTATCGACGATATTTCTTACTTGTGATTTCAGAGTTAAATGCTATTTGAATCTCGCTAACTGCAAAAAAGTTTTGGGGACGACCCTCCACTAAACCGTAGGCTCAACTGTACATAACCTTTCTACAACTGGCCACTCCCGAGCCCTTAGTCAACGTACTACTGCCAGGGAATCCTTTGTCTCACAACGTTTTTCTCCCAAGAGAATGGATGAATCTCATTGTCCTCATCATCAATTAAATAGACCAAAAAATGGAAAGGGTTCTGCATGCACATATTCCATGTGTCAACATGCAACTTTTATTTTAAAATTTATTTAATTTAATATTTCTCTTAATTTAACTCTTTCTTATTTTATTCCTTTTTACTTTTTGTTAACTTTACTTATTATTATTATTATATATAACTTCAGTTTATTATTTACTATTTTATTTATTTATTATTGTTTTTTTTTTTTTTCTCCGTAAAACTGATCTATTTATATTACAAAAAAGTCAAAAATGTTACAAAAATTACAGCTAGGCCAAAGCCCTGTTTCTTCAACGAAGATCATATACATTACTTCCATGCTGAGAGGAGCGACACATAACAAACTGAGACCGACACGTAACATGCTGTGACCGACACGAAGAGTTCCAGAGATGACACGGTGGATGATGGACAACATGGTGAACATGATGGACGACGCGTGGACTGAAACTATGGCGATATGGACAGAGATTACCGTCCTGAGCTAGATGACAGAAATGCAAAGAACTGAAAATGAAAAGGTCAGAGGAATTCATCCCTTGCTTCCCAGACTTGGCGAGTGCAGCGCTAATCTTCATCCGTGGAATGCGGCTCATCAGAAGCAGGTCCCTTGAGATTTTCCGCAGCTCCCTTGCCCTTGTCTGAGCTTCGTTGCACAGGCTCCCTACCCGGACTCGAGCTTCTGCGAACAGGTTCGCTGGGGCCAGCTTCATCCTTCTGGACCGGGCGCGTGAAATCCACAGTGGGAGTCTCCATATCGACCCGCGGAACTGTCACCGTGTCCATGCGCCCCCGAACACTGCTGCAATGCTCCACAGTAACAGACACTATGAGAGTATTGTTAGCAACGGCACAGGGAATTCTGTAGCGAATGGCCGGATGTTCCGCATGGCCACACTCCGGCATACCCCAACAATTGCCTCTGGCATTACGGCCTGGAGGCCTGTTTTGCTCAGAGGTGATTTCAAGTGAAGACGAAGGAGAGATTTCAGGCCTCTGGGAGCCTGAGCGCCCTCGAGACATGCCTCTGCGACTGCACATCCTAAGTCTCTCCCTCGGCATATGGCTATGGCCTGCCTCTCCAGCAATACCTCCAGAATCCCAAGCAATTACCCACTCCTCTGGATTGTCAGAATCCCAAGCAATTGCCCACTCGACTGGTTTGTGATTCATCTGAGCGGTAAGGATGGCCTCCTTAATAACCGCCTTGCTCCTCGTATGTTGCAGCGCATTGAATGGCGCCTGCAACTCCCTGTACATTCCTCCAACGCTCCTCTGCTCCAGACGAGACAGCCAAACAACATTCCCATCCCCCCGAGACATTGCGAAAATACCAATTGCATCGCCTTCCGGCGAATTTAAGGTTCGAGCAGTTTGGCATGGCGTGGCTTGTCCGGGCTGCCAGAGGCCCATGTGACAAGCCACATGCCTCTTAACTGCCTCAACACGCGGCATAGGCGGTGATGTCACCCGCATCCGGGAATTTATTTATTATTGTTATATTCTCTTTATTATTTATTATTTTTTTACTATTATTATATTTTTATTTATTTTTTATCATTATTACATTTTTTTTATTGTTTGTCATTTATATTTTAATATTATATTATATTATTTATTATTATTATTTGTATTATTATCAGGGGACATTACATACTCCCCCTCTGCAAGAAACTTCGTCTTGAAGTTAAGTTGAATCATTTAACATTTTATTTATTTAGTTATTTATTACTTCACATTTGCCCTACACCCTCTGTTGAAATAGTATAACCAACAGGCATCGAAAGTTTCCACAATACCAGGAAATCTCAAGGAATCTATGTTCTTTTTCCCACTTTCAGAACCAAGGATAAGCTTCATCGGTCTGTACCATAGCCCAAGGCTTGTGCCCAACTTAGACCTCATCTGCCCCAAGGTAAGAACCTGACTCAGTACTCCATGCAGTAGTACTTTAAGCATCTCGAAAGGCTTGCCCACTCCCTCCACACTCACTAAGGTGCACAACCCCAGGCATCGAAGTCCTTACACCCCCACCAGACTTCAACATCCCAATCCATTATCAGGCACTTGGCCTCCTCAAGATGGTCCCATAGCCTCTCAAGAGTTATCCATCAAGAGCTATAAAGACAAAGGAACCACTGGTATATGTAGTGTTGATTGAATATGTCCCCAGCCCATATGGTGTTTCATATTCTCCCTCACAGGTATGGGCTCCCACAAGATCATCAAATAACCCGACCCTTTCGGCCCATTTGTGGAGTTCCTGTCAGTCACCACATCTCAACATGCAACTTGCATTAGTTATTATCATAGTATCATAGAAAATAATCCACATGCCAACTCTTGCATGCCATCATGATAACATAACATCATTGCTAATCACAAAATTTTGAATAATAACAAACTACATCCTCATGCATGTCATAAAATCTGCATGGAATTACCACATGCTTCACATCACGAAATACCACCATACATTATAACATCCACATATCTGCATCAAAGATATATCATGGCATCACATAATAAATGAAACCACACATCAACATAACCTCATACCATAACATCGTAAATATGACAACTATCTCAATACACATCAAATATAGAGCAATAATACACTATAAACATTTTTATCATGAATCAATTTCATTTTCTTATATAAACAATGAATACCAACTATGAAGTAAGATTATTCAACAACCATCTAGTATCTAGGCTATCTCACCAATACTATTAGCATCATATTTTTTTCAAGCTACCAAATAATCACTACAAAACAATTATTCCTCCCTTCTCTAATAGATGACATCCTTAGATCAAATCAATACATATTTTAACCTGCATCATTAATCTATCATATGCCTTTATCAATTCATATCAAAACTGACTTTTTCATTTTCAGATTACATCACTACATGTATATTATCATCAATTTTATATACAATATACATATTTATCATATTAATTCATATATAGCTTAAACTTAACCAAAATATTTATTACCCTACAATTTTATTTATAACTTTGTAATTGTTTATGAATATTATCTCTTAAATTAAAATCACTATTATAAATTTTAAGAAATAATATAAGAATATTATTTCAATATGCACATAATAGTATTTCACACTACAAACATATAAACAAACAATACTTATAATTTACACATAATAAATATCTATTTTACCCTCTTCCTTTTATCTTTATTAAATAACTATCATATAAAATTTGTACCGTCATTTTATAAAATAACCTAAGTAATTTCCAAAAGTACTCATATTATTTACCATTTAATTGATTTATCCATGTTATTTTATCACCTTAAAATCCACTCTACAAATATTTGTATTATTTCACTCATACCCTTTACACAATTAGATAAATAGAATAAAATAACATTTACGTAATAAAATAACATTTACGAAGGTAAAATATAAATAATTATACCAACGGGCTTTTTGTGGATTGTTTGGGCAAATGCAATGAAACAAAGGCAATCCAGCTATCTCTCTAGCATAGAGGGATGACTTTCTCTTTCAATAGTCTGAAAAACACCAACCTGTGGATAACTTCCTCTTGTTTCTTGGTGTTGGTTTTGGAATATTATGTTTTTCTATTCGCAGGTATGTAAGCTTCTATAACATGCAAGGAAAGAAAGTAGTGTTGTTACTATTTTGAGGTGTGAATAGGTTATGGTTTCTAGTCTCTCACTTTGGTATTGATGGTGAAGTCTCATGCCCCCGAGGTCATTTATACTCTCATGTCTACAATTCTCAATTATTTCATGTCTGGTTGAACTTGGTTTTATTGGGTGTTTCTTAGATGATGAATTTGCCTTACTTTATGAAGACTTATTGTTAGCCCCCTTTATGGTCTTTGGAAGATTTGGTTGGAATGGTATGTGGATTTTTTGTCCCCTTTTGTTATTGTGTTGGATTATCTGAATTCCTATTTGAGTTATCCCCTACCTAGAATCAACCATCTATGTAATTTTAGTGGTAGAGGGAAGGAAGTTGTGTCAGGACTTCTCTGGGCATGAGATGTGGGGAAATTTAAGAGTCCTGCCATCTATCCTAGTTTTCACAATGGAGTTTTAATAACTAGATTTTGGAATTGTATCCTGAACCCCTTGTTGTCACCTAGTGTTTTACATTTCGATCCCGTTAATTCAACAATACAATTTCAATTTTCTTAGGGAATTCATGGCAAGACTGGTTTATGGTGGTGACATATAGTGTGGAGGAAGTGGTATGAAGTGTTGATTTGGGTAGCCCGGGAGGTACTCCCACAACCCTTGGAATATTGGGTTTGTGAGGAGTTGATCCACAATATTGGTTCGAGGGCAATGTAACCAAACAATGGGTTTTGTACCCAAAGTTGCGGGCATAAGAGCAAGAGGAGAAAATGATATATTATTCATTGATGCATGAGGGGCACCATTTATGGGCCAAGGGGCACCTAGGGCATCATGATGTGGCAAAAGGAGAATGAAATGGAATTTTGTTTTAATGTTAGTGGGGTTTTTGTAGTTTGGTTCAAGTCGGCTTGACCCATGTGACATGACCTTTGGTGGAGGATGAGACCACCATAGATCACTATAAATAAAGATGAATTCAAGCTCATTCTCAGTCACCACAAGTGAAATCTCATCAAGTGAAGAATCACAAGGGTTGCATATCTCAAGGAAGTTGAGCTATGAGGAAGAAAGGACGAACTATCTTTGGAAGATCGAATTCAAGGAGACCTGTGTGAGTTGTTCTAGCATAAGTTTTGGTTATATTTGTGATAATTATGTGATTAGGTCACAATTATTTTTATGTGCAAGAAGAGCGTTGAGGCACCTATTTAGGGTTGGAAGAAGAGGTCGGATAAGGGATGAGTTTCCTCAACAAACATCACAGGGATTGCAATTCTACAGACGGAGTTATTACATGGTTTTGGTGACTGTGTGACCACAAATTCAAAGGTGGCCAAAACCTTGAGGCAACCACATGTCCGAACCATAGTTTGACAAAGATCACAATCACAATATTACCCAGTACTATGGGACCAAGCCGAGTTGAGGAAGAGGTAAGGTTGTTGTGTTTTATGTTGATGAAATTGCTATGGTGGTAGGTCTGTTGACAAGTGTTGAATGGCAGTTAATGTTTTTCCTAGTTTAGCCTTATTTAATGGCGTAAGGGGGCTATGAGTGGGTTGGTTGAGTGCTCTAAGTTTTTTCTTCATTGGAGCAGCAAAGGGAAAAATCAAAGAGAGAATAGTGTGCCCTAAAGGACTAATATTTTGGAGGAGAAAAAGTCAATTAAGAGGGTTGGTTGATGTGTTCCCTAGTTTAGTGATTTGGGGTTGGCAGATCAGTGATAAGAGGGAAGAATTGTTGAATATCCTAAGAGCAAACTTTTTAGAGAAGCAACAGGGTTGCTAGAGGGTAGTTTGAAGACCTAAGACTAGTAATCTTGGAGAATCCAGAGTGATTGATAGAGGCAGTTTGAGCTAATGAATATGAAAGCATTTTGAAGTTGCAGAAGTACTTGTGAGGAATAAAATAAGTGGTGAAGGACCTGCAAAAAGTGTTCAATGTATGTGGATTGAAAGGGTTGTGGAAGTGCTACATCAACAAGTAAGTCAAGTGTACTTTGTTGAAGGGTATATTGGTGATCATATGTTATTTATTTTAAGCCCTATTTTTTCTTGTATCAGGGCTAATTGTAAGGGCCATGATCGCTAGTACGAGAGCCCTATGTTTGTTGTATTAAAGTTTATAATATAACATGTTTTGGGTTGAAAAATTGCCTTGTGTACTATAATGATTCATTGTTGTATACTTTCTGCTACGCAAAGTTCTATAGTTGTAGTATTTTAGTGTGTTTATGGTCGTGTTCTTAGACATAAACTTGTAGCTGTAGTGCTGAGGAAAAATCAACATGGTATTAGAGCTACTTTGAAGGGACAACTGAATCATACAACTCAAGAGGGAGTTGGTTGCATTGTTATTGAATGACTAATAGCAATGGCGAAGTTGGCAGTGAGTCTAAGATAGGAGGACATGTTGGATGGGTTGTCCAATTATAGTCCTTATAAATAAAGGGTCAAGTTGGTCTTGTTGGTGAATAAGATCTAGGAGTTTGCCGACAAGGAGATCAAGAAACCAACAGACCCTAAGGAGTTAGAAGTGTATGAAGAGTTGGATACGAAGGCGAACCCCATCATCTTAGATGGTGTCAAAGATCACTTGATACCTCATGTGTTTGGGAATAACATTACCCACTCATAGTCTAGAATAAGAACGAGAACCAATTGTTGGTAATGAGAGATAAGTTGAAGAACACCAAGATGTCAGATGGTGAAGGTGTGGCTTTGTATTTGATGATAATTTCTCAAGTTCGAGATGAGATTGATTCCATCAGTGAGGATGTTCAAAATTATGAGCTCGAGAGGACTATTTTTAAAGTGTTTGCCAAGGAATCGAAGCCATTTATTAAAGGGATCACCACTCAAGAAAAGTTTTGAGATTTTGAACAAGTTATGGGATGACTTCATCCAGGAAGAACTATGGGACAAGGACCTTCATAAGAAGAAGACGAATTATGATGATAATGCTGCTCTTGCAGGGAATATGAAGGGTAAGGAAAAGAAGGACTTGAGCAAGTTGAAGTATTATACATGTGGTGAGTATGGTCATTATTCAAGCAAGTGTTTGCGAAAGAAGAAGGAAGACAATGAAAAGAGGAAGGGGAAGGAATTAGTTGGTGCTGCTGCATCTTCTAAGTTAGATGACCTCTCAAGAAGGTTGGAGGATGACGGCTTTGTTCTAGTTTTTCATTTATTCGAAGGTACCATCGATGAGTATGCATGGTACGTTGACAGTGGAGTGTCAAAGCATATGGTAGGTTCACATGAAGTTTTTGAGACTCTAACTAAATGGGACTCAAAGTTGCATATGGATGGAGTCAGGTTGGTTGTTGAGAGCTCAAGATGCATTATGAGTACCAGAGCTCAGATACAACGTGTTGTCAGTCTCATTGATCGAGGCGAAGGGGTTTGAGGTGATTTTCTAGGATGGGAAAGTGAAGCTCAGGCCCAAAGGCTCTAACTCTACTAGAGTTATCATTAGAGTTAGGGAACATGGTCTACACTAGTTAACGAGAAAGCCTATATATCAAGGGAAGAAGCAGGTTCTTGAGACTTAGAGGGAGTCGACTTAGAGTGGGAGTGTAACAGCCTCGGGTTAAAAAACCATGTAATAAAGTTAATAAAGGAAAAATAAGACCAAGGTCATGGGACACATATTCCAAGTTGAGTGTTGGGTAAAAACATAGTGATGGGAATCACTTGTGATTAATTAATGGTTATGAAAATTGGCAAAGGAAATGACAAAGGCAAAGTGACATTAATTGACATTTTATTTATTAAAATAAAGGAAATTAGGAGAAAGTAAGGTGAAAGGTCACAGGTTGCATGTGAGGAGGAAAATGAAGAAAATAGAGGCCTCACTAATAAAAAAGCTTATGAGGACGAATGTACATCTTTTGTCAGTTTTATCTTGGATATCTCTCTCTATTATCTCTCTCATGCTCTTGCACACTTAGAGTTTTTTGGAGCACTCTTGGAGAATTTTGTGCACACTAGGATTTGGAGCAAGAAGGCAAAGGAAAAGCAGGAAAGCGCAAGGGAACAACAGGATCAATAGCTACAATGGGTTTACTTTGCAGGTACCGAGTTGCATGTATGGTTTCCTTGCTAGTTTTGACATGAATGACATATGCATGTGGTTATTTGGTTGTGATCTATCATTGGCATGGAGGATTTCTATGATTGACATTGATTTTGCCTGGCCTTGCCATTTCCTGGATACTCATAGTGTTGTGGGTTTTCCCTTTTGTTTTCTAATTGGTGCTCATGTTTCATATGGCTATGGGTTGAGTTATTAGTTCCTGGAAGACTTGGTTGGACAAATGCTCTGGAAGCCCTATAACAACTTGGGTTGAGTTATTAATTCTGGAAGCCTTGGTTGGAAAAACGCTCTGGAGCCCTTGGTGGGTTGAGTTACTAGTCCTAAAAGCCTTGGTTGGACAAACGCTCTAGAAGCCCTATAAAAACTTAGGTTGAGTTACTATTTCTAGAAGCCTTGGTTGGACAAACACTCTGGAGCCCTTGGTGGGTTGAGTTACTAGTCCTAAAAGCCTTGGTTGGACAAACACTCTGGAGCCTAGCGATAGTTGTGGGTTGAGTTACGATTCTTGGAAACTAGGTTGGAACAAACACTCTAGAGCCCTAGGCAACTTTGGTAGTGACCAATCTAGTGATGGTTAGTGATGTTCGACCATGAGGTGGAACCACTGATTGAGGGTTGAGGTGGTTTGACCTTTGGAAGCCCTAGTTAGGTTTTGTTTGATTTGTTCATGAGATCCCACATTCATGCTTGGAATATGGTGTTGGGTGATTGGCTGAAAGAGAGATTTGGTTCAACCCAATCTATGGTTGGGTGGTATGTGGAAGTCCTTCACTTGGTTGGATTTTGCATATGTTAATATGAACTCTTTTCCTCTGGTATTTGATGAGTAAATGTACTTGTTTTTTTTAAACAAGATCGAGTACTTATGTATTATAAAAAACTGCAAAGAGCAGAGAAAGATACATATATGCTGGAGGAAAAGTGAAAGAGGGGAAACTAAGCTGGGACGCAGCCCTGGAAGCCTTAAATATTAGCTTGAAGAAGAAATACTGAAAAAGATGCCTGCTATACTGTCTTACAAAAATGCCATCTAATAGGCAGACTTTACAGGTCATGAGATTAACACCAAAATTGATTGACGGTTTCCTCCCTGTGGTCTTCTTGTTGCTGTTCCTTTTGACTATCCTTAGTGGAGGCTTCTGCCTGCATACTCGCTGTGATGGACTGAATGTGCTTGAGTGCCTCCTCTAGGTGCTCACATCTGTCCTGGAGGTTCTCTATTTCCTTCTTGCGTTTCTCCAATTTCTTACGCTTGGACCGGCTATCAGCGATGAAGTCTTCACGCAGGTCATTGTGGTGCTTCATGAAGCGGGAGATCAGAAAGCAATGGTCTTTGCACGGTGCGCATGCGTCGTTTCCCAAGACTCTTTCGAGGGGGTTCTCGCGGGGGCCTGCTCTTCCCTGAGCTTCCGGTTGCTGTCCCTCTGCCATGTCTGCACACAAACTGATTAACAACGAATAACCTTGCAAATAACTTTTGTTATACCTGATATCTTCGTGGAGAGTCGGGGTGCTTGTAATGTCTTGCTTGTTGTCTTGTTGACTGCTTCCTGAATGAACCGGGGCGCGGAGCCACTTCTTGCTCCCTCGGAGTCTACTGGCCTCAGAGAGAACTTCACACCCAAACTGCTTCACGAAATGGTGATGGAAGGGAGGATTAGGAGGGGGAATATAAGAACGAGGGAGAGGGTTTCCATGATGATGATGTTGAGGATATTTCCGAGGTTTTGCAGAGGGGAAATCGGGTAGCAGATTTTGTATGCCCAGAAGAAGCGTGAGATTGTCACGAGGAGGGGAGGTTCTGAGGTTGTGAGGGGAGGGAAACGCCGGCATTTTGGTGTGGATTTGATGAGCGCGGGTGTGTGGACCAAGTTTGATGTCATATTTCTGACTTATCCTGGTGACCTTTGCCCTGTGGTCAGTCTGGCAGCTGCCGTCCTTATGGAATGGGTCTTTCATATATTCTGATGTTGTCTCTGACCTGTCCCTGCTTGCGATTGACCGCATTGTTTGCAAGATTATCCGCTTCTGCGTTATGTTCCCTCAGCACGTGTTTTAAAGTAGTTTTTCCCAAGTGGCTGAGGGTGTCATTTATCCTTGCCTTGATGCGGTTGAGAGAGGCTTTGCAAAAATCTTTGCCTGTGTTCATAGCTGCTATTATTATAGCTGAATCCCCGAGGATTAAGGCATCCTGTAGACCAAGCCTGTGTAGAATTGTTGTGCCTAAAAGTAAGTTGTAGGCTTCCGCTTCATTGTTGGTTGCTTGCCCGAGGCCCCATTCGTAGCAGCTTACTGTGATCCCCTTCTGGTCTTTGATTATTCCTCCAGCGCCTGCTTTCCCGGGATTGCTCTTTGAAGCTCCATCAAAGAGGAGAATGGGGCGATTCTGGGCTATGATCCACTTATTTACTTCTTCTTTGTCCCCCCTAAGTTTCCAATTTTGCCCCTTCTCCCTGATTTTGATCTGAGGAGGAAGATTTTGGGAGTGGCTAATATTGAACCTTTTGTACCAATCCGTCTCCTCTTTTGTCCATCCCTGCGGATCAGGGAGAGTTATGTGGTTCGCACTAATTGCCTCAGAGATCCCAGCTATAGTCCTTGCAATTATCTTGTCAATTTTGATCTGCTCATTCTTGAAAATATAGTGATTTCTTGCCAGCCAGATATTCCAGCAGAGAGTAGCTGGGATACAATTCCAAATTCGGAGAAGATTTCTTTTCCCTTTCCTGCTCAGAGGGTAATCTTTTTTCCAATTTCTCTGTAAGTTGTTTACCTGGTCATCCCTGCTTCTGAATTCTAGAGGGCTAAGGAGCTGGTTCCAGCAGTTTTGAGCGAAAGTGCATTGGAGGAAAGTATGAAGAATGGATTCTTCCTCAGCTTGACAAAAGCAGCAGATTGAGGGACCTTGTATTCCTCTTTTTCTCAGGTTTTCTGCCGTAAGAATTTTCCCTTTTAGAAGGGCCCAATTAAAATGCTTTACCTTGGGTATGCACTCATTGTTCCAGGCTGCCTTGTGGAGGTTCCAGCTTGCACTATGAGTCTTGTCTTGCAAAGATTTGTAGCCCTCACGCACTGAGAAACTGCCCCCACAGGTGTCCCAAATGTAACTGTCCTCCGTCTCCTTATTCATTGGCGCAGCTCCGGCTAGTGAGGTTATTAGCTTATGCCATTGATCTCTGAGATCCAGGGGCAGGTTTAAAACCTTCCAGTCTGACCATGTATTTTGGGACCATGAAGAAATGTCGAATAAGGAGGATATGTTGTGGGTCTCCATCCAAATTTGAAGGGGTCTTAATTCTCGAAGAGATTCTCTGGGACTTGATCCCATGATTCTGTCCAGCCATATTTTGACATTCTTTCCGCTGCCAGGTTTCTTAGAGACGTGCTCTTTAAAGTGAGGGAGAACTTTTTTAATCAGTCTCCACATTGGAGTGCACGGCCTATCCACGATTGGATCTTGGAGGATGTTAGAGTTCGAACCATTAAGGTATTTCCTTTTTATTATTTCGACCCACCAAGATCCTTGTCCTGAGATGATCTTCCAGAGTAGCTTGAGCCCCATAGCCTGATTGGATAGACTCGGGATTTTTACTGACAAACCTCCTTTGTCATACGGGAGGGTGACTTGGTCCCAATTGACAAGACTGAATTTCTTTGAGTCCTGTTTTCCTCCTTGCCAGAGAAAGCTTCTCATGATGATTTCCATATGCTTATGAATGCTTGCAGGGGCCATAATTGATAGATTGGAAGGCCTGAGAGGACCGCTTTGATAAGAATAGTTCTACCTGCCAGATTTAACCAGGAAGCACCCCAGCTCTGCATTAAGCCTCTCATCTTCTCAATATGTTTAGACCAGACCTCTGCCTTAATATGATCCTTGGCCAGAGGAAGGCCCAAATAAGAGAAGGAACTCCAACTTCTTTGGAGAGGAATATCTAAAATTTGAGAAATCCTTTGTTGAATCTGGAGAGGGACATTCCATGTATAAATTTTACATTTTCTGTTGTTTAGCTTTCCTCCCGAGGCTAGAAGGAAGGCATCCAGAACTCCTTTAAATCTCCTGGCCATCAAGCTGGATGCTCCTCCAATCAAGAGAGTGTCGTCCGCAAAGAGGGAGTGATTGAGCTCCTTTGTTCCCCTTTCAATGCGGATACCCGTGATTTCTTTTTTGCTTCGGAGATTTTCTAGATGAGCACTCAGAATCTCAGCCATTAGGATGTAAAGGAAGGGGGAGAGGGGGCAGCCTTGCCTTAGCCCCCTTGAACTTCTGAAGTAATTACTTGGCCGTCCGTTGATCAAAGGCGCGGTCCATGGATTGGTGATGCATCCTTTTATGATGTTTACAAAAAGGGAGGAGAAGCCAAATTTAAGAAGGACTGCTGTGAGGAAGGAGTGGTCCACTCGATCAAAAGCATTAGCCATGTCTAATTTTATGATCATTCCCCTTTCTCCTCTATTGAGGCTGCTATGAATGGCTTCCTGAACTAGGATGACGTTGTCAATGATCTGTCTGTTTGGGACAAACCCACCCTGGTTCTCAGACACTAATAAAGGGAGGAATTTCTTTATTCTGTTGGCAAGGATTTTGGTGATAAGCTTGTAAGAGACATTGCAAAGTGAAATGGGATGAAATCTATCGAAGGTTTTGGGGTTTGCCTCCTTAGGGATTAAAGCTATATGGGTGGACTTTGTGTTTTCCCCTACCTTTTGATTTCTGAAGGCGTTCTTTACCATTCTTACCAGATCCTTTTTTATTGTTTCCCAATGCCGCCTGTAGAATGCAACTGTAAAGCCATCCGGCCCTGGGGCTTTGTCTTGTTGCATGCTGAAGATGACTTCTCTGATTTCCTCTTCTGAGGGTTCTTGTTCCAGCTCCTTATTGTTCTCCTCTGTGATTTTGCCTTTGAGTATGTTGAGGAAGGTCTCGCTGTCATGATGGTGATTGTCTGCTGTTAGAAGATCCTTAAAATGATTGTATGTTGCCCCTTTTATTTCTTCTTGATCTTTCAGCTCAACCCCTACTACTTCAATTTTATCTATTTGGTTACATGCTCTTCTGAGCTTAATATTATTATGAAAGAAGGAGGTGTTTTTATCTCCTGCCTTTAGCCAGAGACAGCGAGATTTTATTCTGAGTTCCTCTTCCTCTGCGCGGTTTTGGCGGTAGAGCTCTTTGTAAAGAGTCTTTTCTTTCTCATTATCCTCTGCCTTGTATTGAATTTGCTCCATTTGAGTATGCCAACGCTCCATTTCGTTTAGCAGATCTGTTTTCTTTTTCTTATCTATTATTGCTTGCTCCCTTGCCCATTGTTTTATCGCTGTCCTAAGCTGCTTCAGCTTTGTTTCCCAAACAAAATATGGCGACCCAATCACTTCTCTTGCCCATTGAGTTTGAATAAGTTGACTGAATTCTTTATTGAGGTCCCAGTTTTTATTGTACTTAAAGGGAAGAGGGCCGAGGTTTGGGCCTTTGTCCATAGAGAGAACCACCGGTTTATGATCCGATGCTGATCCATGGATTAGTTTGCTTCTGATTGAGTAGCTTTCGGTTACCCTTTCCTGGATTAAAAACCTGTCAAGCCGTTCCTTGATGTTGTGAGCACCTGTTCTTTTGTTAGACCAGGTATATTTCCCATTTGACAGAGGGGTGTCAATTAGGTTGAAAAGCTGTATTATATTTTCTAGTTTGTCTCTTGAGGGGTCTGAGTGATACTTCCCTCCGTATTTTTCTTGCACATTCCTTATTAGGTTCAGATCTCCTCCAAGGATCAATCTGCTGTCTTGTATAGAGGAGATGTCTTCTTCTAAAGTGTTCCAACAGCATACTTTATCCCTGTAGTGGTTGGGGGCGTAGATGTTGTAGATATGATACACTTCCTGTGAGCTTTTGTTCTTTAGATCCGATCTAATCCACCACGTGCACTGATGGGAGTTGTTGATTTCCCACTTTGTTTTATTCCATAGTGTTCCAATCCCTCCTGATGCTCCATCTGAATCATTGGATAGTCCTGAGAAGTTTTTGAATCGCTGGGTTTGATGAAGAAAGTCCTGGTTAGTGAGTTTGGTCTCCTGAATAAGAAGGATATCTGGCTGTTCCTGATTAAGAAGGTCTTTGATGGCTTTTAGTTTTGGAGGGGTGCCCATCCCCCTGCAGTTCCAGGAGACCAAATTCATTATTTACCCGCTGAAGGGTGGGATCCTGCTTTCTCCTTTATTTTCTCGCCGCTGCCTTTTGGCCGTCCCAAATACGAATCCAGAGGTTGCTGTGTCCCTGTGGCCATTTCTTTTGCTGCCGTCTCATCCCGGAGCTCCTTGTTCGATTTCCTGCCTACTTTCCTTGGTGGATCTGATTGCTGGTTGGTTTCTTTTGCTTTGTTTCTGGTAAGAATTCTTTCAACTGTGTGAGGAGGGGAGGGGGGGGGGGTTTGCGCAAGGAGAGGCAGGGCGGGGGGATTGAGGAGGCGAAGAGGGAGTTTCAGCAGTTAGGGATTCGAAGGGGTTTGAGGTCGAAGGGAAGGTTGAGATGGGAGGGGGAGGAGGCGGGGGGGGAATGCCTGAAGCTGGGGGGACTGAGGTACTGAGGCTCTGGTTTTGAGAGGGTTTCTTTCTTTTGACTTGTTCCCATGGTCCCTCTGTGTGTTCCTCATTAATATCTATTTCTTTTACTTTTAACTTACTGCATCTATTTGCAAAATGGCCATACTCATGACATACCTTGCACTTGAAGGGGAGTTGTTCGTAGTCCAGCTGCTGAATGTGCATCCACTTGTCCACCTTGATTTTGATGGCTTCTGGTAGTCCTTTCCCGAGATCGACTTCAACACAGATTCTTGCACATGCGTGCATGTTTTCTCTTGGTTCCGATCTATCAATGTATTTTCCGAGTGCATTGCCTATAGCTCTTACCGATTCATCCCCCCAGCAATGAAGTGGGAGATGGGGGAGGCGAACCCAGACAGGAACAGCGTTTGGGATATCCATTTCCGGATCGAATTCCGGAGTCCATTTGTTCAGGTATAAGCCTCTTGTGTCCATGAAATAGGGCCCGTTGCGGAAGATGAGGTTCTTATCCTCCTTTGATTCGAACAAGAAAGTGAAGAATCCACGTCCACAAAATCTTATGGCGATCTTGCCCTGGATCATTGGGCTCCAGTTACGTTCCACCCATTTCTGAACCGTTCTTGGTGACGGCCAAAGCCCAGTAAACTGGCCAACCAGTCCTCTTTCTGCGAGAGCTATTGCTGATTTCCTTGGTAGAGCGGGGGGCAAATCCACCTCAGGAATCTCGTCCAGCTTTTTGATAAACTTAGTTTGAGAAGGCCTTGGTCTTGGATCTGAAGATTCAGACAGCAGAGAGTCAAAAATTTCTTCGTGTGCCTCAGGGCCAAGAGAAGGAGAGGCGGATCCTGCCATGGCAGGCCCGCTGGGAGAGCGAAGGATCAGGGCAACGGCGGCGGAGGGACCCGAGGGGGTCCAGGCAGGGCTCTGCTAGGGCAAGAGCGAGGGAGCCCGGCCAGGCTAGGCCTAGGGGCAGGGCGGAAACGCGCAGCGTAGGCAGGCAGGGGTTCTCGGCTCGCGGCAACAGCAGTCCCTGATTATCTGGAACAGGTTTATTCGAGTAAATGTACTTGTTATTATATGACTTTAATGGTTATTCTATCATTGTTATTATTCTCGTTATAAGCATGGTTTTATGACAGACTTGAGTTATGGCTCTCATCATGTTTTGGTTAGTAAATGAAATGTTAACGAATGCATGCCCTAATAGATGATAATGTAGTTATTGTTAGAGAGCATCAGACCTTCCTGATGATTCTCAGATATGTATGAGATCCTTATGTTCAGATATGTTGTTATGGCTTGTAGATTACATGTTCATGATGTGTTTGACAGAATGTCTGTCATGGATATGCCTTGTTAGGTCAATTTCTTGTCTAAGTTTTGTATGGGAGGCTTTGTTTGTGTGTCGTTTACCATTTCTGAGAGTTTCATTAACTTCTGGGTAGATCTGAATCGTAACCTGAAAAAGTGGCCTAAATCTCGCGGTCACATGCACAAAAATTGTAACAACCGACAATTTAAATATATAACTAATTAGGTCAATTATGTGGTCTATAATCAACAAACAACTATTCAACCAATTAACATAGAATTTCACGAAAAACAAGAGTAGAGACGACTTACTTGTATGAACGATTTTTCTTTCTTGTGATTTCAGAGTTAAATGCTATTTGAATCTCGCTAACTACGACGAATTTTTGGGGATGGCTCTCCACCTAACCGTAGGCTCAGCTGCACATAATCTTTCTATAACTGACCACCCCCGAGCCATCAATCAACGTACTACTGTCAGGGAACCCTTTGTCTCACAACGCTTTTCTCCCAAGAGAATGGATGAATGTGATCCTCCCCATCATCCATTAAATAGACCAAAAAATGTAAAGGTTCCGCATGCACACATTCCATGTGTTAACATGCAACTTTTATTTTAAATTTTACTTAATTTAATATTTCTCTTAATTTAACTCTTTCTTAATTTATTCATTTTTACTTTTGTTTAACTTTACTTATTTTATTCATTTTTACTTTTTATTAACTTTACTTGTTATTACTATTTTTATAGTTTACTTTTATATATATATTTATTTAGAACTTCAGTTTATTATTTACTATTTTATTTATTTATTATTATTATATTCTCTTCATTATTTATTATTTTTTTACTATTATTATCTTTTCTTTATTTATTTATTATTATTATTTTTTCTTTATTGTTTGTTATTTATTTACTTATATTTTAATATTATATTATTTATTATTATTATTAGGGGACATTACATACTCCCACCTCTTTAAGAAACTTCGTCGTGAAGTTAAGTTGAATCTTTAACATTTTATTTATTTAGTTATTTATTACTTCACGTTCGCCCTACACCCTCTGTTGAAGTAGTATAACCAGCATGCATTGAAAGTTTCCACAATACCTGGGAAATCTCAAGGAATCTATGTCATTTTTCTCACTTTCAGAACTAGGGATAAGCCTCATCGGTCTGTACCATAGCCCAAGGCTCGCTCCCAACTCAGACCTCATTTGCCCTAAGGCAAGCACCCTACTCAATACTCCATGCAGGAGTACTTTAGGCATCTCGAATGACTGGCCCACTCCCTGCACACTCATTAAGGTGCACAACCACAGGCATCGAAGTCCTTACACCCCCACTAGACTTCGACATCCCAATCCATTATCAGGCACTTGACCTCCTCAAGATGGTTCCATAGCCCCTCAAGAGCTATCTGTCAAGAGCTATACAAGACAAAGGAACCACTGGTATATGTAGTGTTGATTGAATATGTCCCCAACCCATATGGTGTTTCATATTCTCCCTCGTAGATATGGGCTCCCACGAGATCACCAAATAACCCGGCCCTTTCAGCCCATTTGTGGAGTTCTGTCAGTCACCGCATCTCAACATGCAACCAATGCATTAGTTATTATCATAATATCATAGAAAATAATCCACATGCCAACTCTTGCACGTCATCAATATAACATAACTTCATTGTTAATCACAAAATTTTGAATAATAACGAACTGCATCCTCATGCGTGTCATAAAATCTGCATGGAATTACTACATGCTTCAGATCATGAAATATCATCATACATTATAACGTCAACATATCTGCATCAAAGATATATCATGACATCACATAATAAATGAAACCACACATCAACATATCCTCATACCATAACATCATAAATATGAGAACCATCTCAATACACATCAAATATAGAGCAATAATACACTAAAAACATTTTTATCATGAATCAATTTCATTTTCTTATATGAACAATGAATACCAACTATGAAATAAGATTATTCAACATCCATCTAGTATCTAGGCTATCTGACCAATACTATTAGCGTCATGTTTTCTTCAAACTACCAAATAATCACTACAAAACAACTATTCCTCCCTTCTCTAATAGATGACATCCTTAAATCAAATCAATACATATTTTAACGTGCATCATTAATCTATCATATGTCTTTATCAATTCATATCAACACTTACTTTTTCATTTTCAAATTACATCACTACATGTATATTGTCATCAATTTTATATACAATATACATATTTATCATATTAATTCATATATAGCTTAAACTTAACCAAAATATTTATTACCTTACAATTTTATTTATAACTTTATAACTTTATAATTGTTTATGAATATTATCTCTTAAATTAAAATCACTATTATAAATTTTAAGAAGTAATATAAGAATATTATTTAAATATGCACATAATAGTATTTCACACTACACATATAAACAAACAATACTTATAGTTTACACATAATAAATTTCTATTTTACTCTCTTCCTTTTATATTTATTAAATAACTATCTTCTAAAATTTCTACCGTCATTTTATAAAATAACCTAAGTAATTTCCAAAATTATTCATATTATTTACCATTTAATTGATTTATCCATGTTATTTTATCACCTTAAAATTCACTCTACAAATATTTTTATTATTTCACTCATACCTTATACACAATTAGATAAATAGAATAATTATTATCTATTTTTTCCATGAGTTGTCTTTAGTGGTTTTTTCCTGTCTAATTTCTTTAAAATCCGACATGAATTTATTGAAATCACAAAATTGATGGGTAACCCTTGCACAATTAAATTGCCCTAGGGGTTTTTCAGGTGCTGAATCTATATATATAATAAAAAAACCAATTTACAAATCAAGATTTCACCTCAAATTTTTCCACCAAATTCCGAGAAAGTCCAAAAAATCATACTAAAGACAACTCTTTTTTTTTATAGTTCACAAATATGATTAATATAAAAAAAATAACTTTTCACTTTTCTTTAGTTAAAACTTTGATTTATAATTATAAAAAAATAATAATTTAATTTGACCCAAAAATCTTTATACTATTTTTAAGTAATACATGTATTACTCGTACATACGTAATAAAACTAGCATTTGCACCACATGTTGCAAAAGAAACGTCGTAAGGCAATGATATGAAAAACAATAGCATAGAAGAGAGAAGTCAAAAGTTTATGCAAATGACATAAGAAACAACAGGATAGAAGAAAGAAGTCAAAATTTTATGCAATTTTGTTTCTTTACCAGTGTTTATTTTTTATCATCAACAAATGGCCAATTCGAGGCAATGCTAATCTACATTTTTGACAAAGAAAAATCAATAAAAGTCAAAAACAATTATGGTTCTAGAATTGAATCTCAACACAGAGGTGTGCCTTACTGTCTAGCATGTATGAGTGGATATCACAATGAGACTTTTCAGAACATTATATACCTTAGTGTCAGACAAGGGATGAACAAAGAGGAATCCCAGATAAAATGGAGACTTCTAGCTTATTTTAAGTTTGATACATTATAAGTGCTACATGCTTTTTCCAACCCTAGCGTTGCTTCTGATCCTAAAAGAATTCCACAATGTTCTGATTTTTATTGAGAGCTGAGAAAGTGCTAAAACATGTGTACAAACTCATAACGTTAAAGAGGAGTATACTATGAATATAAGATTTATCCCACGTGTCTATCTAGTCCTGTCAGCAAATCTAAAATAATTGATCTTACCATTGGTTTAGGAGCCTATAATACAATTGGATGGATATAAACTCAATTACATCTTAGAAATCATGGGAAGACAATCATATGGATGGAAATGATAAACATACATAAAGTTGAAAAAAGTGAATGCATCATTGCTTGTGTGCAGCATAAGGACACCCACAGGGAGATATATTTTGAATAACATCACTCCTTCGAAAAATCAAAGAGAGTGTATGCAAATTGTCACACAGAATAAGCCATGACGTTGTCGAGAATAACATGCTGTTAAAAATTAAGTACCTTATTCTTCAAATGATCAAAGTATTATCCAAACTTATATTGTTCTAGAATCTATTAGTTCCAACGATGTTTAAATTATTCTTCATTGTGGTTGTCTTTTTATTTCTGGTGTTAATAATAGTTTGTATCTTATACCAGGAAGGTCAGACTTTTATAACTTTCTAGGTCCGGTTTTTATTTCAAGCCTTTTAAAAGTCTTTTGGTTAGTTTAAAAAGTATGCTGTAATGTTGTCGTAGAGTCCTCTATAACCAGAAAACTGACCGATAGACTGGTTTTTGCTTCTGTTCACCAAATCGCTCTGCACTTACAGTCAGCCTGTATAAGAAGTTGCATGTTTTTTTTTTATATTAAGAACATATTGAGAACTTGAATGATATCTACTTAAAACTTGAGAGTCAATATTATGTTGGTGGTTCAATAAATCCCTGTAATTTTCATTCAACCAATTTTCGTGATTTAAAAAAACAACAACAACAAATACAGACACCCAAACCTTTAGAGTTCATAACATTTTTCCAAAAGTTTTATCCCATGCTTCAAACATAACTGCGGGAGGATTCGCCCAATCACAAAACAGTGTTGCGTTGAAACTTTCCCAGTAACAAAACAACTTTCCTCTGCACCAGGTGCAAAATTATTCTGCCATTTTGGTCATCAATGTCGATCAAAATAGTGCAGCAAAAATTGCAGACAAGTACAAATAACATTTTCCTCCAATGAAAAGCAAGTGGCTCCTTCATAGCAGATTGAAATTGCAATACTCCAAAGACAGATGAAACAGTGATAGAAGGAAACAATGTGGCTCATGGATTTTTGGGTTGCAACTGTCTGAGAATTTTTAGTCCCATTGCTTCCCGTTGAATTCTTCACCATCATCAGGGAACAACAACAATGTAGAAGAAAATCACGCATTAGAAGATTGCATAGTAACCAACCTTTGTTTTTGAATTTATTGATTGTATCTGGCAGCCATTCGTCTCCCTGTATAAAGTTTCCAACAATATACATTCCTACATTTCTCTCAGGTATTGGATTAGACCATGGCGTTCTTCTAGAAACCTTAGCCCCCGGCCCATAATTCTGGTATTCCCCATAGTAAAGCGTGTTAAGAGCAAAGTCCTCTATCCACGGCATCCATCCCTCAGGGCTAATGGCCTCTCCCAAATATGAATCTATGCAGATTGCTCTGGAGTACATCTTCCATGGCCGACCCAAATAGCCTTTGTAAATTTTTGGGTTGGCATAGTAAGCCCTCATATATTCTTCAGTTCCATTGATAGTGCAGTTATGGAAAACAAATCCTGTGGGCTCGGCTGGATCTGTTCGACCCTGTGCAGTGACAGGATCTGATGATCCTTTGTCTGAGTTTATTTGACGAGGACGCAGCAGAATGAGACAGTTTTCAAAGATGGCTGCCGAGTCTCCAAATATGAAGTCAACAGTGCCTTCTATTCTGCAGTTTCTATAGAACTGACGAAGAATATGAGTGTACAATGTATCCTGGTGGCCAAGAAAGGCACAGTTGTAGAAGGCAGAGTGATCACTATCTACTCTTAGGGCTACCGCTTGTTGACTACCTGGCCCTGCTGCATTTTCGAATGTTATATCCCGTGCTAAGAAGCCATCAGCATTTACAACTGCAATTGTGAAAACAAATAAATTAGCAATCCTCAACATCTAAAACAAGATTTAGTGGGATCGAGGAATATGGATTGATTGAATTTTCCTTTGATAAGAGTTCAAAACCAAAGAACGATGGTAATTGTAAGTATTAAATTCCGTCTTTGTTTAGAAATAGCATACATATATTTATCTAGTTATCAGAATAAACAAAGGATCCGATTTTAGCATATGCCCATTCAAATTTCTCAAACTTACAAACCCCAATGCATGTTGAAAGACATTACACCTATCATATGAAAGGGTTCCAAATATCTTATTCTTAAAATGTAAAACGATAATTAATTTTTTTGCTGCTTTAATAGGATGAAAGAAGTGCAGAATCTGCAAAAATAAATGTTATTGCTCTCTTCTTTTCAGCAACCTACAATATGAAGAAAAGCATTATTGCTTCCCTTGCAAATGACGGATTGCATTCCAAGCACTGCTGGATTTTGATTGTTTCCTTCTCCTCTCATTTGTATTTTGTTGATGCTTTCTAGATCAGCATTCCTTTGCAAGGGAATTAATCTGGGTTGAACTCAAGTAGAAAATTTCTCTCCCATTAATTGGATGGTCATTTTCACAATTGATTGTCTCCAAAGAAGTCTTGTCAGCCAAATCTCTACCTTTCCTCAGGCTTTTAAGTTTAACCAGCATGCAGGCCCTCAGTGTTGTGGTTTGGCATTTTTATCCAGTAGTTCTTAGCAACATGGCAGAAAGGTCACACTTTATGTCCATGCAGAAGGAATTGGAAGCAATGGTAGTGGATTCCTTGGCCACAGAATTGAACAAGCGTTTAAAGCCCTTTGGGTTCTGCAAGAAGACCCATAAAAATCTGCAAATGTATCAAAGAGAATTGCTTCCTAGATCATACTTGTACAATAAGTGATCATAGTAGAAGGTCATTTGATTGTGAAACCGTTGTGGGATTCAATCCAAGTGACCTGAATTTACTGTAGATAGACGTCCTCTTTGATATCCATGTTTATCTCCATTCAGGGGCTAGGATGTCACTAGGGCATCTAGAGAATAGCTAAAAGGAGGGAGGCACTCTTTGAAGAACTGAAGACGCCTTTAAAAAAACAGCACATTCGCTAGACAAAGGGGCCTGTGGAGGCAATCTAAAAAAGGCAAAGGGCCAGAGAGGAGTTTCCCGTGAAGAAAGAAGACAAGTCCAAAAATGCTCTCAAGGAAAAAGGGATGAATGCCAAATTGTTTGTACAATGGGTTATGGAACTGTTTGTTTATGCTAAATCATACACTGTAGCATGAGGAATTGGACTGTCTCAGCCTGCGCGCAGTCAGGTGGTAACGAGGTAGGCCCCAAGATTTCAACACCATATAGTACTATAGGTCTGTTAATTGTGTCAAAAAATGCATCTCAGAAGAGATGTTCTGAAAATGCATATGGAAGTATTGTCGGTCAAGCATGGAGAGAGACCTATAACCCTTTCTAAGTTTGGGTTGAAAGACATGCCTTAAGCTAAACCTAAGGGCTGTGGATCAGATCCCATAGATGTATAAGCAATGGTAATCTCCACCTCGTTTCCTTTGAAGAAGAAGTGGAAGTTTGTTAGGGTGCTCTTGGATATTTAAATCACAACCTCAGTTTCACTAAGGTTCACCACCATCATTCTATGACCATCACATTGGCAGGGGCATCAAGCTATCTCTGAATGTCCCTAGGGGAGGAGGCTAAAAGGATCAAATCCTCTGCAAATAAGAATAAGGTAAACAAAACATGGTGTAAAACGTAAACATCTCCCTTGTGGAAGTACTCGCTCGGTTATGCTCTAACCCATTAATGTATATCCCATGGAATTTCATGAAAGCAACTATGAGACACTCAAAGATGCCAATTTCACGTAGTCTCCAGAACGATAATTCTTCATTGTGGTTGTCTTTTTATTTCTGGTGTTAATAATAGTTTGTATCTTATACCAGGAAGGTCAGACTTTTATAACTTTCTAGGTCCGGTTTTTATTTCAAGCCTTTTAAAAGTCTTTTGGTTAGTTTAAAAAGTATGCTGTAATGTTGTCGTAGAGTCCTCTATAACCAGAAAGCTGACCGATAGACTGGTTTTTGCTTATGTTCACCAAATCGCTCTGCACTTACAGTCAGCCTGTATAAGAAGTTGCATGTTTTTTTTTATATTAAGAACATATTGAGAACTTGAATGATATCTACTTAAAACTTGAGAGTCAATATTATGTTGGTGGTTCCATAAATCCCTGTAATTTTCATTCAACCAATTTTCGTGATTTAAAACAAAAAAACAACAAATACAGACACCCAAACCTTTAGAGTTCATAACATTTTTCCAAAAGTTTTATCCCATGCTTCAAACATAACTGCGGGAGGATTCGCCCAATCACAAAACAGTGCTTCGTTGAAACTTTCCCAGTAACAAAACAACTTTCCTCTGCACCAGGTGCAAAATTATTCTGCCATTTTGGTCATCAATGTCGATCAAAATAGTGCAGCAAAAATTGCAGACAAGTACAAATAACATTTTCCTCCAATGAAAAGCAAGTGGCTCCTTCATAGCAGATTGAAATTGCAATACTCCAAAGACAGATGAAACAGTGATAGAAGGAAACAATGTGGCTCATGGATTTTTGGGTTGCAACTGTCTGAGAATTTTTAGTCCCATTGCTTCCCGTTGAATTCTTCACCATCATCAGGGAACAACAACAATGTAGAAGAAAATCACGCATTAGAAGATTGCATAGTAACCAACCTTTGTTTTTGAATTTATTGATTGTATCTGGCAGCCATTCGTCTCCCTGTATAAAGTTTCCAACAGTATACATTCCTACATTTCTCTCAGGTATCGGATTAGACCATGGCGTTCTTCCAGAAACCTTAGCCCCCGGCCCATAATTCTGGTATTCCCCATAGTAAAGCGTGTTAAGAGCAAAGTCCTCTATCCACGGCATCCATCCCTCAGGGCTAATGGCCTCTCCCAAATATGAATTTATGCAGATTGCTCTGGAGTACATCTTCCATGGCCGACCCAAATAGCCTTTGTAAATTTTTAGGTTGGCATAGTAAGCCCTCATATATTCTTCAGTTCCATTGATAGTGCAGTTATGGAAAACAAATCCTGTGGGCTCGGCTGGATCTGTTCGACCCTGTGCAGTGACAGGATCTGATGATCCTTTGTCTGAGTTTATTTGACAAGGACGCAGCAGAATGAGACAGTTTTCAAAGATGGCTGCCGAGTCTCCAAATATGAAGTCAACAGTGCCTTCTATTCTGCAGTTTCTATAGAACTGACGAAGAATATGAGTGTACAATGTATCCTGGTGGCCAAGAAAGGCACAGTTGTAGAAGGCAGAGTGATCACTATCTACTCTTAGGGCTACCGCTTGTTGACTACCTGGCCCTGCTGCATTTTCGAATGTTATATCCCGTGCTAAGAAGCCATCAGCATTTACAGCTGCAATTGTGAAAACAAATAAATTAGCAATCCTCAACATCTAAAACAAGATTTAGTGGGATCGAGGAATATGGATTGATTGAATTTTCCTTTGATAAGAGTTCAAAACCAAAGAATGATGGTAATTGTAAGTATTAAATTCCGTCTTTGTTTAGAAATAGCATACACATATTTATCTAGTTATCAGAATAAACAAAGGATCCGATTTTAGCATATGCCCATTGAAATTTCTCAAACTTACAAACCCCAATGCATGTTGAAAGACATTACACCTATCATATGAAAGGGTTCCAAATATCTTATTCTTAAAATGTAAAACGATAATTAATTTTTTTGCTGCTTTAATAGGATGAAAGAAGTGCAGAATCTGCAAAAATAAATGTTATTGCTCTCTTCTTTTCAGCAACCTACAATATGAAGAAAAGCATTATTGCTTCCCTTGCAAATGACGGATTGCATTCCAAGCACTGCTGGATTTTGATTGTTTCCTTCTCCTCTCATTTGTATTTTGTTGATGCTTTCTAGATCAGCATTCCTTTGCAAGGGAATTAATCTGGGTTGAACTCAAGTAGAAAATTTCTCTCTCATTAATTGGATGGTCATTTTCACAATTGATTGTCTCCAAAGAAGTCTTGTCAGCCAAATCTCTACCTTTCCTCAGGCTTTTAAGTTTAACCAGCATGCAGGCCCTCAGTGTTGTGGTTTGGCATTTTTATCCAGTAGTTCTTAGCAACATGGCAGAAAGGTCACACTTTATGTCCATGCAGAAGGAATTGGAAGCAATGGTAGTGGATTCCTTGGCCACAAAATTGAACAAGCGTTTAAAGCCCTTTGGGTTTTGCAAGAAGACCCATAAAAATCTGCAAATGTATCAAAGAGAATTGCTTCCTAGATCATACTTGTACAATAAGTGATCATAGTAGAAGGTCATTTGATTGTGAAACCGTTGTGGGGTTCAATCCAAGTGACCTGAATTTACTGTAGATAGACGTCCTCTTTGATATCCATGTTTATCTCCATTCAGGGGCTAGGATGTCACTAGGGCATCTAGAGAATAGCTAAAAGGAGGGAGGCACTCTTTGAAGAACTGAAGACGCCTTTAAAAAAACAACACATTCGCTAGACAAAGGGGCCTGTGGAGGCAATCTAAAAAAGGCAAAGGGCCAGATAGGAGTTTCCTGTGAAGAAAGAAGACAAGTCCAAAAATGCTCTCAAGGAAAAAGGGATGAATGCCAAACTGTTTGTACAATGGGTTATGGAACTGTTTGTTTATGCTAAATCATACACTGTAGCATGAGGAATTGGACTGTCTCAGCCTGCGCGCAGTCAGGTGGTAACGAGGTAGGCCCCAAGATTTCAACACCATATAGTACTATAGGTCTGTTAATTGTGTCAAAAAATGCATCTCAGAAGAGATGTTCTGAAAATGCATATGGAAGTATTGTCGGTCAAGCATGGAGAGAGACCTATAACCCTTTCTAAGTTTGGGTTGAAAGACATGCCTTAAGCTAAACCTAAGGGCTATGGATCAGATCCCATAGATGTATAAGCAATGGTAATCTCCACCTCGCTTCCTTTGAAGAAGAAGTGGAAGTTTGTTAGGGTGCTCTTGGATATTTAAATCACAACCTCAGTTTCACTAAGGTTCACCACCATCATTCTATGACCATCACATTGGCAGGGGCATCAAGCTATCTCTGAATGTCCCTAGGGGAGGAGGCTAAAAGGATCAAATCCTCTGCAAATAAGAATAAGGTAAACAAAACATGGTGTAAAACGTAAACATCTCCCTTGTGGAAGTACTCGCTCGGTTATGCTCTAACCCATTAATGTATATCCCTAGGGGTTTTTCAGGTGCTGAATCTATATATATACTAAAAAAACCAATTTACAAATCAAGATTTCACCTCAAATTTTTCCACCAAATTCCGAGAAAGTCCAAAAAATCATACTAAAGACAACTCTTTTTTTTTATAGTTCACAAATATGATTAATATAAAAAAAATAACTTTTCACTTTTCTTTAGTTAAAACTTTGATTTATAATTATAAAAAAATAATAATTTAATTTGACCCAAAAATCTTTATACTATTTTTAAGTAATACATGTATTACTCGTACATACGTAATAAAATAACATTTACAAAGGTAAAAAATAAATAATTATACCAACGGGCTTTTTTGGATTGTTTGGGCAAATCAACGTGGCATGGTCGTCATGATGAACAACCCCTTATAGAAAACGATTTGTTTTCCCGAGTCATCTTTTAGTTTTACTCAAATTGAATTCAACGTTGATTACCTTGATTCGTTATGGACAGTGAGACACTGATAGTTAGATAGTGAGATACATCAACGTTGATTACCTTGATTCGTTATGGACGGTGAGATAGTGAGATACGTCAGCCAAACAAATAAACAAACAAAGTTGTATAGTTAGCGTTTTCCACTTAATTTAATAAAATATTTTAATGTGATATGTTATATATACTTTAAACAATAATAAAATTGTAAAATGAATTATATGAATATTTGTATAATTTTTTTTATTAATTTTTTAATATAATCAAACATTATTTTTATTGAGAGAGATTATATATATATATAATTGACACTGAAGAGAATAATAACAAGTTAATAATTATTTATTTAATATTGAATAATGGTAATTTTTTTTAATATAATACTCATATTATAGTACACATGTCTTAGAGTATAAATTAATATAATGGGAATTGTACAAATTGTACACTTGTTATTTTTACATAGTTTTTTCAAATTAAAAAATAAAACCCATAAAAATTGTCTATTCAATATTTTAGACAATGAAATTTTTAAATTTAATTACAAACAATTTGTGTTTATGGTACATAGTAATTAATATATAATGATATTTTTCAAATTATTTATATTTATTAAACATAGTAATTAGTAATATAGGACATAGTAATTAATAATAGAGTATACAAGCCATCATTACACAATAAGAGGGGAGACATTTCAACCAATCATATTTGAGATAAATAGAAATAATTTTTATTTAAAAATAAAAATTTAATTTCATAATGTTAAATTTTGGATAGATTTTATTTTTTTTAGTCAATGAAAAACTGAATAGGTTATATCGTGCCAATGGCAAGTATAATAAGATACGACGTAGACAAAAAGGAGAACTAAATTTAAAGTTCCTTATTGTTATTCTCCACTTTATTGCCTCATTTCAACTTATTTCACTATACACCCAAAATATTCCAAACCCCAACTAAAGTGAAAAGCGAAGTATTTTGACAACGCTTTAATGAATATTACCCATTGCAGACTTAATTACATATTCAGTTTATTATGTAATTTGTCAATATTTCCAAAGTAATATTGCATGAGAAGATATTATGAGTGAATGATATATATATGTGTGTATGTGTGGAGGAATCTAGAAATAATATGAGCGTTTATCACATTTTTTTTTAAAAAGATAATACAATTTTTTTTTAATCATATATTATGAAGAGAAAGATAAACTATAATTGCCAAACTTCAAATTGGATTGAAATTTAATTTTATTAAAAGCAAAATTATTAATAAATTTTATTAGTTTTCTCAAATTTGTACCTTTTACATAGAGACCATTTAGAGCTGAAACCTTGCTGTAATACGATATGTAACAACTCACATTTTAAATATATAACTAGTTAGGTCAATTGCGCGGTTTATAATTAGCATACAACCATTCAACTAATTATCGTAGAATTTTGCGAAAAAAAAAGTAGAGACGACTTACTTGTATTGACAATATTCCTTACTTGTGATTTCAGAGTTTAATGTTATTTGAATCTCGTTAATCGCAACAAAGTTTTGGGGACGACTCTCTACTCAACTATAGGCTTAGCTGCACATAATCTTTCTATAGTTGATCACCCCGAGCCCTAAATCAACGTACCACTGCACAAAATCCTCTGTTTCACAACACTTTTCTCCCAAGAGAATGAATGAAGGAATGGATGAATCTCACCCTCTTCCTCATACATTAAATATACCAAAAAATGGAAAGGGATCCACATGCACACATTTCATGTGTCAACATGCAAAGTTTATTTTAAATTTTACTTAATTTAATATTTCTTTTAGTTTAACTCTTTCTTATTTTATTCCTTTCACTTTTTGTTAACTTTATTTATTTTTAATATTTTTATAGTTCTCTTAATTTAACTATTTCTTATTTTATTCATTTTTACTTTTTGTTAACTTTACTTGTTATTACTAATTTTATAGTTTACTTACTTATATATATAACTCTAATTTATTACTTACTATTTTCTTTATTTATTATTATAATATTTTCTTCATTATTTATTATTTATTTACTATTATTATCTTTTCTTCATTACTTATTATTTATTTTATTATTATTATTATTATTTATTTTTTCTATGTTGTTTATTATTTATTTACATATATTTTTATATTATATTATATTATTTATTATTATTATTTGTATTATTATTAGGGGACATTACAAAACTGGGAGAAAAACATTGTAGTCACTCCCTTGTAAGCATCATGCATGCGACTGGAGGGTTCAATCGAAATCAAGCAGTGTTGTGCCAACTTCTAGGAGATCATGGCACTGAAACAAGGTTTTATCTTAGGGCTTGGGCACCTGGAAGGGTGGTTTAGCCCTTGGGGTTCCTGTAGCACTTAAGGGAAGTCATTAAGGGTTTTGCCTTGTTGATTCCACTTCCTTAAGGTGATCTAAGAGGTTAAATCATATCATAGTAACTCTTCGTCACATGTTTACCCAGTAACTTGGCTAAATGTGGGAGGAGGGTGTTACAAGGAGTATGCAGGTTCAGAGGGAGAATCCACAACAAAAAAAGAGTGCATGGTCAGTGGGAAGCAAGGGTACTTCTATTGGTAAGAAGGAACCATGGGATGGCATGAAGGTCTATCAGGAAAGGAAGAAGCGAGAAGCTTTTGGTGGCAGAGACACTACCAAGACTAGTGTGGTTCATTCTATAGGGTATGCTACAATGGTGAATGCCATAGATTGAGCTAGTGTTGTCGACAATGACGAGATACTTTTAAGTGGAAGTACCTCCCTTGCTAAGAGGGAGTGTTGATTTGTGTAGCTTAGAAGGTACTCCCACCACCCCTAGGGTACTGGGTTTGTGAGGACTTGACACACAAAAGTGGTTTGTGGGAAGTGTACCCAAGCAATGGGTTTTGTACCCAAAGTTGTGGGCATAAGACCAAGAGGAGAAAATGATATTTTATTCATTGATGCACAAGGGGAACCCTTGATGGGCTAAGGGGCACCTAGGGCATCATGATGTGGTGAAAGGAGAATGAAATAGAATTTATTTATAATGTTAGTGGGGTTTTTGTAGTTTGGTTCAAGTCGGCTTGACCTGATGTGACATTACCCTTGGTGGAGTATGAGACCACCATATATCACTATAAATAAAGATGAATTCAAGCTCTTTCTAAGACACCACAAGTGCAATCTCATTAAACGATGAATCAGAAGGGTCACATATCTTAAGGAAGTCGAGCTAGGATGAAGAAAGAAGGACAAACTATCTCTCTTTTCTTATGTTCTGGAAGATTGAATTCAAGGAGATCTGTGTGAGTTGTTATGGGCATAAGTTTTGGTTATATTTGTGATAATTTTATGATTAGGCCACAATGATCTGTATGTGTAAGAAGAGAGCCAATACCCCTGTTTAGGGCTAGAAGAAGAGGATGAGTAAGGGCTTAGTCCTCAAAAAACATTGTAGATATTGCAAGTTTGTGGAGGGTGTTATCATGTGGTTTTGGTGACCGTGTGACAACATATTCAAAGGTGGCCACATGCCTGAGGTAGCCACAGGTCCGAACTACAGTTGAGCGGAGGTCATAATCACAATATTGCCTAGAATTGTGGGACCGAAATGAGTTGAGGAAGAGGTAAGGTTTCTTTATTTTATGTTGATGAAATTGCTACGGTGGTAGGTCTGTTCATAGGTGTTGAACAACAATAAATGTTTTCCCTAGTTCAATCTTCTTTAATGGTGTAAAGGGGCTGTGAGTGGGCTAATTGAGCGCTTTAAGTTTTGTCTTAATTGGAGCAACAAAGATACAGATAAAAGGGATAATTATGTGCCCTAAAAACTGATATTTTGGAGGAGCAAAAGTTAGTTAAGAGGGTTGGTTGATGTGTGCCCTACTTTAGTGATTTGGGGTTGGCAAATCAGTGATAAGAGGGCATAATTGTTGAACATCCCAAGAGTAAACTTCTTGGAGAAGCAAGAGGGTGGCTAGAGGGAAGTTTGAAGACCTAAGATCAATCATCTTAGAGTAGCAAGAGTGATTGATAGAGGCAATTTGAGCAGCTAAAAATGAAAGCATTCTAAAGTTGCAGAAGTACTTGTGAGCAATAGAAGGGGTGGCAAAGGACCTGCCAGAAGCATTCAAGGTACTTGGGTTGAAAGAGTTGTGGAAGCGCTACATCAACAAGTAAGTCAATTGTACTTTGTTCAAGGGTAGACTGGTGATCACACATTGTTGATCCCAAGCCCTAGTTGTTATTGTATTAGGGCTAATTGTAAGGGCCATGATCCCTAGTACGCAAGCCCTATATTTGTTGTATTAAAGTTTGTAATATAATAAGTTTTGGGTTGAAAAACTGTCTTATATACTATATTGATTCACTGATGTATATTTTCTGTTGTGTAAAGTGTTAGTGTTGTGGTATTCAATGTGTTTATGATCGTGTTCTTAGACATAGACTTGTGATTGAAGTGTCGAGGAAAAATCAGTAGGAGGATGTCATTGCACTGCCATTTACTATGCGGGCTTGGCTGGAAGTTTTTGTGAGTCATCCCCTATTTGAAACAAGTGACCAGTTTGAGATATATTTGGTGTGGTCGAGTCCCTGTTGTTTAGAGCTCACTCTTTGTCTTCAATCTCTATTCCAGACTGTCAAATAACTATCTCCCACCTCAATGCCACATCAACGAGCGCGAGTTTGGAGGTGGGAAACATATTATCAAGAGTAAGCCCAAAGGGGGAACACTCACATGTATCATCATTTGGAGGACTTTGTTGGGCGATATGGGGACCTGATGCTAGGTCCTATTCAAGAAGAGATTTCTCAGGATGAGGAAGAAGCATCCACATAAGATCCCCTCTCTCAAACACAAAGGTCTTGGTAAAATGGGTTGATTGAATCCCTAACACAAGGAACACTATGGGGTGTTTTAACTAGTACATGCAAATAATCAACCTTTATTTGCAAATGAAATTCTTATTGGAGCACACGCTGGTGGACCAACAAGAGCATTGGAAGGATGCGCTTCATTCATTAAAGTGTCCTCATTGCCATTTGAGAGGCTTGGACTATAAATTAGACATAATAGAGCAACGCCTTGACATCCCCCCTATGGTAGGAATTAGTGATGAAGGCTCAAAGGAGCATGTGCATATTACAATTTTGGATTCAGATCCATCAACGTAGCTATCTTATGTCTTCGTGCTACGTGTCTTACGATACTAGTATGTCTAGGCAATGTTATCTCATGACAAAACTCCAGTTATATTTTGAATTTTGTTTGTTGTTTTCAGTCATCATTGTCCTCTCTAAGGATAGTTTTTTTAAGGTTATGGTTAGGTCTCCCTAGTGAGAGACTAACAAGACAAATCATCTTCTTGATGTAATCTCAAGTTTCTACAGACAATACAATTCACATTACAAAAAAATGGGCGTTGTCTAACTATTCTACATTTTGGAGTTTTTGGCTAGAATCCGATGATTTTTTTTTGGTTAGATCATGTTTTTGTTGTTGTTTAAAATCTATCTTTGAATGTATAAATGGATTCACCACTGCGAAAAATCTCTAGATCACTTAAATTGTGCAGGGTTCATAGGTTAAACTTGTGATTCCAACAAATTCCTATTGAATTTTTGAGAAAATTAACCACAATATATGACTAAAAGCCTCCAAAGTATAGAACAATTAGACTTTGACAAAAATACGTTTTAAGTTTTTATCATTTTTTAAGTATATTTTTTGGTAAATTATACTTAAATCTAACAGAAAAAAAGTATTAAAATCCCAAATTTAAGCTTTAAACAAATTAATTATATTTATACATTCAACCATACAATTTAAGTAACTAAAAATTACAATCTTGTTAGATCTAAGACTTTTGTGATCCATAATGTAGAAATAGGTCTCGCGGACAAAGACTTTTATGATCCATACTGTAGAAATATGTCTTCCGGACTAAGACTACCTTATTCAATAAATATGATATACTTTTTGGAAAAGTAAATAAACTTAATTTTTTTAATTATTTATTTCTTTCTCTTTCTCTTTTTTTCCCTTTCTTTTTCTCAAACAAAGTTCTATCTCACTTTTTTTTCAAAATCTTGATGATTTAAATAATCTTAAAAAACCCAAAACCCTTAAAGATAAAGATCTTTATCAATAAATTGGAATTATAAATTCCAAATTCCTCACTAAAACAAAAAAGATAAAAATTGAATTTATCCACTAATTCACTTATTCTATATTTTTTATTATGATTAATTAATGCTATTATATTAATTGCTACCATTAAATTTAGAAAGTTAACAAAAAATTAACCCTTAAAACATTTTACTTAAATAAATATCATAAACATCATTTATATAGATAAAAAACAAATTCCTACTCATTTAACATTATATCATAATTCAATGAATAACATAATATCTAACACTATAAATATAATAAAAATATACACATTTATCTCAAATGATATAATAAAAATGAAAAAATAATTATAATTATATAAATAACTTAAACTAATTAAAATCCATTAAATAATCCAAACTAACAACTTCCAACTACATTTTTTCATTTTCCACATTTTCCATTTCACTGTTGAGCCCTTGAAAAAGAAATACATAACAATTACTATAAAATAATTAAAAGAAACCTTGTACTTTGACATCCTTTGAAAACCCTCTGAAAACAACACATAACAGCTTGTCATCCAGTATATAAAAGTGGCTGTATAGTAATATGGTGAATGACCAACTCCACCGTAACAATACAGTTCATACCGTTCTAAGATGCACAGAATTCGTTATTTCCAACTTAGTAAGAAATAATTAAAACAACCTTCAAGAACAAACAAACTAAGACACATCACATGAAATAACTGGAACAAATAAATTCGTGCGAACGATAGACTAGTTCACATCGCGATCCTTCCCGGAACGAATCTCTTCGGAACACCAATGTCATTGGCTTTCCCGAGAACACGTTCACATGAAATAACTGGAACAAATAAATTCGTGCAAACGATAGACTAGTTCACATCGCGATCCTCCACGGGAACGAATCTCTTCGGAACACCAATGTCATTGGCTTTCCCGAGAACACGTCCAAATACTCTAAAAATACTCATAACCATCAATAACCAATAAGCTGGGCTTGCTGGATAAGAAACTATGATGTTTTGAAGTCACAAGATCCCCTTCAAACCCAAGGTAACTTCGTCTTCCCTTTTCCCTTTCCCCTCCCCTCGAGGGCTCTGTGTCTTTTGCAACACCTGTGAGAAAACACATAGGTAACATCACTGCAGTAACTAACAAGAAAGGGGGAACACCCACAATAGATAAGACGGGTTCCCTCTGCTGTGTGGCCGCAAGGCCACTTGAATCATCCAATAGGCGAGTAGGTGGGAGTGGGGAATGGTCTCTGGATCCGAATGACTCCCATTGGCGGACCAGCTTCTCCCCACCCCTTTCCAGGAGGTGGGATTTCAGTTTCCATCCAGATGGAGGAGGGATGCCACGTGGGCATGGATCCTCATATTCTTCGTCTTCCAACAGCAGCAGCAACAGCAAAGGAAGCAGAAGAAGCAGAAGCAGGATGACCAGTGCATTCCACCAATATTCAGTCTCTGATGGAATTGTTTCATATTTTAGCAGCCCTTCTGACAGTTTCCATGCGCAATACTGGAGCCCCATGCCCCATGGAGACTCTGTTTCTATTACTGCAATGCCAGGTATTACTGGGTTTGAGGTTATCTGCTTATATGTCATTGGGGTTGAATATTATTTCTGTATAGTATGCGTGGCTGTTTAGGGCAAAGCCTAGGTTTGACGGACACGATCACATTGCAAATTGCTTTCATTCGAATACATATACACGTATCGAATAACTGAGTTTTTAATGATCTTAAAAACCCGATAGTTTTGATCAAAATCCCTAATATAAGATAAGGGGTCCCATGGATGAGGCAGGCTCAAAGGATGTTACGCACACATGTGTATTATTTTATGTCGTCTTTTTATGATCTCTGGGTGTTGGGGACAAACCTGATTTTTGTTTGAATTTTACTAAATTTGACACCAATTTTGTTGGGTCGGTTCTGGTTTCGCACTTCTGCAATCACATTTTGTTCATAAGTCTCTATTTCTTTTCTCTTTCTATGTTGGGAACAATCCTGCCCTTTTTGTAAAATTGGGCTAATTTTGCTACAAACATATCGTTAGGTATTCTGGAGTAGTTTCAGCGATCGCTAATCTAATCACACAAGTGAGATGCCATACTAGTATTTAGAAACAATCCTGCCCTTTTGTAAATTTGGGCTAATTTTGCTACAAACATATCGTTAGGCATTCTGGAGTAGTTTCAGCGATCGCTAATCTAATCACACAAGTGAGATGCCATACTGGTATTTATGTTTATTGATGGGTGTTTTTGTTCACACAATAATAATAATGATAGCAATGCCACAGCCTAGCTAGACACTAAGATGTACGAAGAAAACTTTTATTTTTTTTCTTAGGAATAATTCTGATCTTTTTGTAAAATAAAAATAATATTTTTTCTAAAATCACAGCATAGCCATACAACAAATTAAGCACTTTTGTTCATGGGACAATAATATTAAGGTCACAACTTAGCCAGACACCAAATTGATACACCAAGAATTGATGTAACACTTTTGTTTGTGGGACAAGGGGCCATCTGTGCAACAGGCCTTTATTTCCTTTTCCTTCATATATTGAGAATAAATCTGCCCTTTTTGTAGATTTGATCTAGTTTTGTCACAATCACATTGTTAGGTATTTTGGGGTAGTTTCAGTGATCACTAATCGAATTATACAACTGATATGCCATACTGTTATTTATAGGTGTCCTTGTATATATACACACATACATAATGATTATTATTATTATCATCTAATTAAAATGTCAGATTTTTTTTTTTCTTTTATTTTCTTATATTGGGAATAACTCTGATCTTTTTGTAAAATAATAATAATACTTTAATCTAAGATCACAGCACAGCCATACAACAAATTGAAGTATTAGACCATTTTGTTCATGGGTTAATAATGTTAAGGTCACAGTTTACCCTGACACCAAATTGGTGTATAAGACACTTTTGTTTGTGGGACAACAGCAAACCTTTATGTCTTTTCCTTTCATATGTTGAGATTCAAGAACAAATCTGCCCGTTTTATAAAATTGGTCTAGTTTTGTCACAATCATGTTGTTAGGTATTTTGGGGTAGTTTCAGTGATCACTAATTCAATTACACAAGTGAAATGCCATACTTTTATTTATATGTGTCCCTATATATATAGACACATACATAATGAATCAATGATTTTTTTTAGGGTGGTTCACGGACACTGAGAGGCTACTACATCCACGGGAAAATCCAGGTAGATCAACCCGAAGGGATCTAATCGTCGACCAAATTAGCAAGACCTAATCCCAAAGGCATCGAAGAGATTTGACCCATGACCTCCCGATTGGTGAGGTACTTAGCAACAAGAACTCGACCAACTAAGTTATCCCTTGGCGTTCATAATGAAGCAATGATTATTATTATTATCATCTGAATTTAACGTCAGAGATTAGCCATACACCAAATTATTTTATGAGATTTCTTTGTTGGTGAGACAAGAGATCCCTCCCTGCAACAATTTGACACACATATTTGTTTGGTGGTAAACCTATACTTTGACGAAATTGAACTAAATTTAACACACACGCAATATCAATAATATTGGATCATTCGTGTTTTATATTGGTTAGCGCAACCAGGTTCTTTACATTGCATACTAATTATTGGCAAAACTATATTTAATTTTATTTTCTATAACTTTTAGGTGCTGGGAACAGATCTCCATTGTTGTAGCTAGTTTTTATCATAACTATATTGCCAGTTATTATGGGTCGTTTTATTTATTGCCAATTCAATCATATTAGTGACATGGCATCCTGTTATTTTTGGTTGTCGAGGGTAAACTTGTGTTTTATACCGTTTGTTTTTCTATGATTTTATTTCTGCTGGAGATAAAGCATTATGCATATATTCGACTAATTTTCACAAAATCTAAATTGCCAAATATTTTCGAACGGGTTTAGGTAATGCTAATTTATTCACACCAGTGGCATTGCATATATATTCGTGGGTTTTGAAGATGGGCCTGGATATCATATTTTCCTGTTATCTATCATTTGAAAATGTCAGAAGCAAATTCAGTATTTTGTGAATTTGAAATAATTTTAATTTTTATCTTACTGGCATTATCGATTATTTTGTTTGGTTTTGGACACAAGTGGTAGAATTACATTGGTAATATGATATACTGCTGTTCGTAGGTGTTAAACTTAAAACCAATCCCCTCTGTGTGTTGATGATTTTTTTCAAAAGAAAACGAATGATCTCTTCAGTACTGAGAATAAAGTACATCAAATAGTCATTATAGCTTTGCTATGCCAATAGGAAACATCTTCAGAAGCTAGCGACCCTAAGATAAACAACAAGAATCAACATTCAGATCTGAAATATGTTTCAGTACATAAACAAAGACATGAAAGCGATCCTAAGCAACAGCAAGAAGCAACATTCGGATCTGAAATATGTTTCAACTTTCAGCACATAAACAATGACATGAAAGGAGACATATCCTGGCAAAGCATCCAACCCCTGCAGCCCTAGAGATAGTAATTGTCTGAGATGGGAGGATCTCCTCATCCCCATCCCATCAAGATCCAGTAGGAGATAACCCGGATATCTGCTACAAGCCTGCTTTGATAACCAGTCCACCTCCTGATTTTATTCCCTGTGTATGCCGTGAAAATGAATGGCTGGAAACCTAGATTTGTGGGTTTCAGCATGCTGCAAACTTCTATGTAGATCGATACTTATTTGCCTCCTAGATCCCTTCAACCACTACACACTAATTGTGAGTCGCCATAGATGGTTAAATGATTTAGTCTATTTTCTAGTGCAATGGTTCCTAAAATTGATATTGCTTTTATCTCTGCACAGTTATTAGTTTCACTGCCGAGGTCACATTTGATTTTGATCTGATCTGGTGAGAAGAAATGAACAGAATACCTCCTCCATTAATGTTTAGACCCTAGGGATTGCGTGGCTGCTCCATCAAAAAACGGTAAACCCATATGGTTCTATAGTGATTATCTCAGTTCAGGATCCTTTACCTCACCTTTTTCTTCATGCCAGATTTTTCATAGTTTGCATATAGTAATAGTTTTCATTGAAAATAGTAATAAATAATCACATTAAGTTTGCATATACTTTACTTTAATCTTGCAAAATGTCTGCCCATAAAAGGGGGAATGACATTTCTCCCTTACCACCTGGTCTTCTACAAGGCCTCGAGTGTCCATTCAACCCAATCTCCTTCCCATCTCCCTTTCCTGCTTGTCAATCCTTTAACAGCACTCCATGGTAACGTTACAGTGCATAAAGATGCGGGATATGGTTTCAGAGTTTTCTTTGGATAGTGAAGATCTTCTGCCCTTGTTAGCTCCTCTTTGGAGTGTCCCAAGTCAGATGTTGTATTTTAGTACCAGCCACAGGAGTATTCAAGTTTTAACGGGTGTTTGCAACTTCCAGGTGAGGTGCCCACCACAAATCTCTCTTTGTTCCAATGAAGAGAATGCTGCCAAATATTCCTGTTTTACCTTGTGTTTTCCTTCACACACACGTGTATAGTTATATAAGCTTCTCTTGACTATTCGATGAATAACATATACATATCTTTTATGCAAAAAATGGCGGGTTGCACATGCAGCCACCATGAATACACAACGACGTAGCAAAGTAGCATAAGCAAAAGCTTAGAGAAACATCCGATGGAGGGTCATCACAATCAGTTGATGGCCACTGGGCCCCAACCAGTAGCAGGGGGCTCATCCTTGACCATGATTGGCTTCCAGCTGCCATTGACTTGCTCAGGAGGCTTGGTTACATAGGCAATGACCAAAGCTAATATTCAAAGCTTGTCATGTTGTGTTGGAGGAGGAGGCCAACATTGTTTGAATTCTTGCCTTTCACAGGCATGTGCACTGACCCTCTGGCGAGGCTTTACCATCACCATGCTGCAAGTGTGCTAACTGGTTGGTTCTTTGCTTATGTTGTAGGGATCCTCACCCTAGAACTAAAGGCAATTACTTCGGATGGGTCATCTCCATATACCTGTACCTTAATCTGCAAGGACAAGCTCACACAAATAAAAAACTGTCATACCATGTGAAAGATTGGGGAGGTTCTTTCTTATTAGGAGAACTTCATTGTGTTTCTTCCACAAAAAGTAAAGAACTTCAACACAAACAAGTCTCTAAGCATATTGAAACTCTAAGGCCCAAGGAAGACAATCTCCTAACTGGGAAGCCTTCCAAGAAATGGAAGCTGAGAGGGTATTGGCCACACAGGGAGTCTGCTCAGGGCCATGCAGACTTGGCTAAAAGACAAAATGAAAAAAATTGTTTTAAGGTTTCAACTTGCCCATGGTGGGGACAACGTATAAGACAATCTCCTAACTGGGAAGCCTTCCAAGAAATGGAAGCTGAGAGGGTATTGGCCACACAGGGAGTCTGCTCAGGGCCATGCAGACTTGGCTAAAAGACAAAATGAAAAAAATCGTTTTAAGGTTTCAACTTGCCCATGGTGGGTTCAACGTATATTTTGAACTCAAGAGTCCCAGGTAAGGGAGTCTTCTGTCTACAGACAGACCCACCTTCAACTAATGACCAAATGAACAAAGTTTTCTTGGGTTCTAATTCTGGCTTCCGCATGCATCACAGGATCACAGTGGGAAGAGTCAAGTCTTATGCTTGGATCTGAGGTGCTAGATATTACTGAGATGGCCATCAAGAATTGGTCTGGTGCAAAGCCTGTTGTAGACTGTAGTTGTTGAAAGGCTTGTATTTGGGAAGGTTTTGGATTTGTCCCACTTCTTGTATCACCATCAGGCATAGTGGGGTTGAGGGCCAATCCTGAAAAAAAGGCTGTGAAACAAATCATCAGTTGTGACTATTCCCTTCCTATAAAACCAAAGTGTCGGGAACTAGAGCATTTTGGCCAAAACTTACCATCGCATTCAGGGAGTAGAGTCCACCTGTTGATTTTTTTTGGAAATCAATTTCAATGCAAATTCAGAAATTTCACTCCAACCTTAAGGACCCCATATCTATTTCCTATGAACTTTCAGCCTTAGGGACGAATCTGAAATATAAATTACAACAATATATATTTCACTTCTATCCAATCAAATACACTAGGTAGCCCAAGAAAATAAACATACAACAATTGTACTTCAAGGGAACAATGTTTATAGCTCTTAGGGCATACTTCTAAACATATAACTGATCTATTTCCTGTGAACTCTCTGCCTTAGGGCTGAATCTGAAATATAAATTACAATAGTGTATATTTTACTTCTATCCAATCAAATACACTTGGTAGCCCACGAAAATAAATACACAACGATTGTAGTTTAAGGGAACAGTGTTTACTGCCCTTAGGGCATACTTCTGAACAATAACATATAACAGATCTGAACATTACTTATTACAATGAATTTATTATGGCCGTAAATCTGACCACTTAGCTTCTACATGTTTGTCAAATCACTTAATGAAAACTGTTCACTGTTATGTAAAATCAGCATGCATAACCAGCACTAGAAACTACTCAATTGTCATGAGAACATAAGCTGAAAATCAGATCTGTAAGTCCAAAGTGTGTGGACAGCAAGTCCAAAGTCCATTGTATTACGTACCAACAGTGTAATACAAACAGATATGAGTCATGCTCTCCAAACTCTAGCCAGGGCATTTACCATGTACAACTAACTCTAGCCACTAAGTCCTCTAAGACTTGCTCCCAACCAAAGCTGATTGTTCCACCAAAGATCCACAACTAGCAAGAATACAAACAAACAAGCCCTCTTTGGCACCTACACTTCCAACACAACATAGTTTTCCACTGTCTTTAAGCACTCCTGAGTAGTATTAACTTTTAAGGTTTCCGTTGGACACCTAATCCATTAGGCTTGCTGTGAAGGAATATGAAGTTTGAACAACCACAAGGAGTCCCAGAGACCTCTGGAAATATGAAACCAAGGGTCACACATCATGTGTTTATATGTGTATCATTTAATAAAATGGATCTCAAGTTTATCTAATTGTCTTTTGTATTCTTGCGAGTCTATCAGTGGTATTAGAGCAGGCTTGAGTCCTGGCCTCTTTGACCTTTGCAGACATGAATTTCTGCCATTCTACAGAGTACAGTAACGCATCTCACCTCTGACATGGTCTATTCTTGGCTGGCACCATCTGTGTAATGCCCTCTGTTTATCTATTTGTGCTTCCCTCACTCTCCTACTTACACAACCTGGGCAATCTTTGGCACTCTCCTCTCCTTGACTCAGTCCGTATTCTTCTGCATACTCATCTGTGGCTTCTTAAAGCTTTTAGGGCCCATCCTACATTTGCATGCTTGTCTTGTGTTGAGGATAGCGGACAAAGGTACTACATGAGCAAAAGGATTTTCAACCCACATCGTGGTAGTTCCCCCTAGACTAGATGCTAAGAAGGCTGGAGGATGTCTAGTTGTTGGCTCTATTCTGAACCAGAAATCATTGATGCTTAAACAATCGGTTCTATTGTGTGTTTTTGGAGTTCAACAGTCTGATATTAAGGAACACTTTCATATTAAGTCTCTTGGACTCTATTTGATTTGGTCATTGCCAGGCAACAAGTTGGTTGAGGTACCTGTAAATGCTATGCCAATGGATCAGAACACGTAAGCCCAACAGTGAAATGTAAATTGACTATGCATAAAGATTCTTGGAGGGAACTTGAACCTGGTCTGCAAGCTAATTACCTGAGCTTTAAGCTTGCTATTGCGGGTTATGGGTATTGAAAGCCCACCAGTTTTCAACGTATACTTGAGTAATGGCAGTCATGCCATAATCATGGCGGTCTTTTGTTGAAATGATCCTGGCGAGGGTTGCTGATTTTGAGGCAGTAGGGTCATATATGACTCTCCATTTTTTGCCCTCATTGGGGAGCACCCTTGGGGCTCGGTCTGTCGCCCCCATACATTTAGCTAAAGGCTTTTAGGCTCGAGGATGTTATTTGCTTTTGGAGCAGTACAGAATTGTCTACAAGCAGCTTGGGCTGAAATATAATATTCTAAAAGTAGGGCTCTGGGTGTTCGATACTGTCGTGTGTTCTGAACTTTGATGACATATTGGGTGACATTGAAGGTTGAAATCAATTCAACTCCGGAATCAATATTTGGGATGTTTGAATGCTCAAAAGTGATGGCAAGCCTTCTATAGTTGCTTGAAGCTTGACCTCCATATCCAGTGCTTGAAATATTTGTCGGAAAACTGCAGATTAAAATCCTTCTTATCTCAACTGTTTTTGATATGACCGTTTTTGCCAAGTTCTCATTGATGCAGTGTCTAATTCCCTAGCCATGATGAATGTGCATCTTTGTTTGAAAGAGCATAATTATGGAGGGTGACAGGTATTCTCAGTGAGATAAAGTTTAGCTATTGGGTGAATGACTGAACAAGTTGTAGGGAAGATACGTGTTGCATTGTAGAAATGTGTTATGAAACTTGGTTGCTGGGTTCCATTTTGTTCTCAATCTTGGGAAATGCAAATTTGTCCACTGAGTGTAGGCATTGGTTATTGACATCCTTTAGAATCAAAGAACTGAAATGCTACTATAAATCGTAGAGAGTTAGAGTTAGCTAGAGCCAGAGTTAGAGCTGTAGCCAGACACAGACTCATGTTCCATGAGCATGATTTGGTTTGTGGGCCTCCTTAAACCACCACTTGGTAGAAGACTTATTGCTTCTGCTAGGCGATAATTTGTGGTCAACTTCAAACCACTATTTCAACATTATGTCATCTTTAAACCATCGTTAGAGAACATTTCCATTTTTTATAACTATTCTAGGGATTGCTTCAAGCCGAGTTTTAGAGTTGGTGGTCAACTTTAAACTACTACCAGTAAAAGACTTCTGCTTCTACTATCATTTTGGTTTGTGGTCTTCCTTAAACCACCACCAGTAGACAACTTTAACTTCTGCTACCCCATTTGGTTTGCGGTCTTCCTTAAACTACTATATTTAGAGAGCACATCTAGCCATTGATTGCTATCCACCTTCATATTTCATCTCTTCTTGGACTCACATACACTCGTTTGGATTAAGGTGGGGAATGTTGAACACCTAATCCATTAGGGTTGGTGTGAAGGAATATGAACAACCATAGGGAGTCCAAGAGGCCTCTAAGAGTATGGAACCAAGGGTCGCACATCATGTATTTATATCTATATCATTTAATAAGATGGATTTCACGTTTATCTAATTGTCTTTTGTATTCTCGTGAGTCTAACAATTTCAATGACAAATTCCTAGTCTTCTTCTTTCACAAGAACCACAAGAAAAAGTCCTCCATTTGCTCCTCTAAGGTTTCTCCCAAAACCTAGCTTCCTTTGTCTTCTTAATTTAAACCCTAACCCAAACGTCTTGCTTGCATCAACGAAAGAATCCTAATGCTCTAGGCAAGAGAGCAAAGTACAATGAAGTAGTACAAGAGACAAGTTTGCTATAGCTTTGAAAACTCCAATATAATTATTTGATTGGTATGATGAATGAAAATACTTTGCCCTCCCTTAACATATATGATAGGTGAGGAAGGTGAACGTTAATAAAGTGGTCAAAGTTGTAGCCTAACTAATCACTAGATAGGTCCACATGTGAACTACTCCAACTCTAAGGTGCACACGTCCATCAAGGAAAGGTCCTTAGGTGAGCACTTCATAAGAAGGGTCCAACACTCTTCTCCAAAGGTCTCTAATTGTCCAACACTACCTCCTAAGCCATGTACTCCTCTAGGTCCACGGCACTACAATGAATACTCCTTAACCCAAAAGTCCTCAAGTCAAGCACAAGCCTCCATATAAGCAACCAAATGACCCCATGCTACATAGGGCTCAATGCTCTACTTCTAAATACCCAACGCTCTACTTCTAAATGCCCATCGCTTCTTCAAATAGGTTGTCCTCCCAATGAAGCAACCAAACCTCCATGTGCGCTTCATGAAGAGTGTCATGATGACACGTTAGTCTCCAACCTCCAATGTGTATATTTGTTACAATACAACTAAGTGTGGTGAACACACCATGCACTCCACATCACATAAAACACCTTCAAGCATTCTTTAAACCAATGTTGCACGAAGCGGGGATAAGCGGGGACGCCGAAGCATCATTTTCCAAAAATCTAGGAGGCGAAGCGTCTGCTATATATATATATTTTTATATTTTTTTGCATTTAAACTCAAAACAAACATCCCAAATACCAAATTAGTTGTAGAAGACATGAAAACATGCATATTTTTGCATAAATCAAGATAGATATAACATCCATTGTACATTAATGATTAATTATTCAAGCATCAACCATTTAGATGCATCAACCATCTAGAATCTAGATTCTTCTCTTCTTGTCTAGCCTTTGCCTCTACCTCGATTGTCTAGGGATATTACTCAACATTGCCCAATTTTGATCAAACTACCTAATTCAAGACTTAAAATATGGTAGAAAAAGCTTAACATGCTTGATCGATGATTTTGACTTGATCGAAAGGTAATTTTTTTGCTAAGGGCGTGCCGCGTGACAAAGGAGTTCAACAATTAACACCATCAACACTAGGGTACATATAGGGCTTGGTGCTCTTGATTAAATGTTAATCGCATACCTTCATACTTGATATAATCTAATGAAATGCCACAATCCCATTGATCCTGAATTTTTAAAAACCGTTAAGTCTGCTGAATTTTGAATAGGATATGAAATTCTATTTTCTCCATATGAAGTCCAATGAGGTTGGAACCACTCTCAAACATCCTGAGTCATTTCATGGTAATGTTAAAAATTTAAGTAAAAGGATGAAAATGAAAAATAGAGGAGAATGTCACTTTTACTTTAAGAATTTAACATTACCATGAGGGAGCATCTGCTATATTTATATTTTTTTTTGCCTTCATTCCTCACCCTAACCCAAGGTGGACCCACCCCCAACAAGCAAACTCACCTAAAAGTAAAAAAAAAATTGAAAAAAAAATCGATTTTCTAAACGCTTTTCCAGAATCGTACGGGAAGCGTACGCTTCACCCTCCCAAGCACCACGCTTCGTACTGCCGAAGCGCCGTACGAAGCGCGCTTTCGAGCCACGCTTCGGAAAATTCCAGGAAGCGGCAAAATCAGGCGGAAGCACGCTTTCGCCGAAGCTTCCTAGACGCTTCCGCACGGGATGCGCTTCCGGCTTAGAACCGGGGGGGGGGGGGGGCGGGGCGCTTCGTGCAACATTGCTTTAAACACTTTCAGACATAGCCCAAAAGTTAACACTCCCGCACCCCAAAAGCTAATACTCGTTCCTTACAAGGAAAGTGTTTTCACTAACACTAGTCTTCTCGCTTTGTATTTCAACCAAATTTGCCATCCAATCTGAACCTGTTGCAGCCTTAGGATCAACCATTGGCCCCCTTGAAAAGGATTGTCTCCCAAAATACTCTCATCATCAAGGCATCACAACGTGCCTCTTCAAAACAACTGGAAGGCTCACATATGGAAGTCTCCAATGCAACGTGGTTAGCATATCTTCTATGAGTTATACTTATTGAAGATCTGGAAGCTGCTACATGCTTTTGTGCATCTTCCAATGTTCGAGTGAGCCATTTTGGCTTCCTGTGGGTTGGAGTACAGGGTGAGGATATATCCTTCTTCAAGCTCTCTTTTCCCACACTTGGATCTCATTCTTTTGTAACTTTTGAACTAGATTTTGGAACAATCACCTCTTCGCAAGATACTTATGATCTAAAGGACCACGCACCCCCATAAAACTTCACAATTCAACAACCATAATGTTCCACTATGTTGCGATATAGATCTTGTAAGCCTTTAATGTCTCATTGTATCCAACTAACAAGATGCTATCATAAGATCTTGAACATACCCTTTGCCAAGGGCTTGATCATTTGAAAATTTGAAGGAAAATAACCCTAGATCATTAACAACCCTTCCTTAACTCTGCCATCGCTCAAGTCAACTTTATCAGGCCAATCTTTAAACACCACTTCATGAACTATTTAGGACTTCTTGCAAAGATGTTATACATGTAACATGACCAAGACAAGTCGGTCAGATCTCTCAAAAAGATCAAGATCAAAATATGTACAAATCTCTGAAGCAAACAATTAACATTGTACTTGACAGATGATGGATATATATATTTCAGAAACTGAATGATGAATTTTACAGAGAGGGTCCCTGGCTTAAATATGCCTTTGGGTGCCTTTTCGAAAAGATCGTGCCCCTCTTCTTAATTTAAACCTAATTATACATATTTAGTTTTTTATATAACATTGCCTTCCCCTGAAAAAATGCTTTGTCCTCAAAGCATACGTAACGACGAACGTTGTTGACGAAATGCTTCTGTTTCCCAAGAGGCTTCTTCTACTGGTAGGTTATTCCGCTTAATAAGGTATTCTTTGATTACTTGTGATCACGATTTCTTTTCCTTGGTATTGGTGACATGGTTTTAAGAAACGGCCGTTTCGAAACCGAAACGGCCGGGTTGGTCCAAGCCGACACCTCAAACATTGAAACGGCCTTTGGAACGGTCCGGTCGGCCGAGTCAGCCATGACTCGGCCGAGTCATAAACGGCCTTTGGAACGGTTCGGTCGGCCGAGTCAGCCATGACTCGGCCAACTCGGCCGTTTCCATACTAACTCGGCCGAGTCACAAATAGTGGCCTGTAACACTAGTAAAACAACAATTTAACAATTTTTTAGTGATTTTTTAAGGTGTTTGCTGATTGGTTTGGACTCCAATGTGTTGTATGAATTAGTTAAATGTTATTTAAGGTCCATTTCCCCCTCCCAAACCTATTTAACACACTCAAATGCTCTGTACTATTGATATGCTATTCAAATTTCATGGTAATGTTAAATTCTTAAAGTAAAAGTGACATTCTCCTTAATCTTCATTTTCATCCTTTTACTTAAATTTTTAACATTACCATGAAATGACTCAGGATGTTTGAGAGTGGTTTCGGCCTCATTGGATTTCATACGGAGAAAGTAGAATTTTAGATTTCATTCAAAATCCAGCATAATTATCAATTTTTCAGGATTTCAGGATTGAAGGATTGCAATGTTTCCATTGACTTTTGTCATGTATTAGGGTATGGAACTTGTATTTAATCAAGAGCACCAATCCCTCTATGTACTTTGATGTTAGTGACATTGGTTGTCGAACTCCTCTGGGATTCGCTCCCAAACCAGGAGCTTCTTAAAATGTCGCTCCCGCTCCCGTTTTCACTCTCGCTCCCCACTTTCGCTCCTACTCCCAAGTAATACTGAGCCAGTTGATGTTGGCAACTCTAGCAGTAGCCAATAGTACTGGTCACAGACTTTTGTTGTAGAGGCCATTTATAGCCTCCTTGGTTATGTGTTTTTGTTTTGATCTCTATATCATCATCGTGTATGTATTGGACAATGCATTGGGTGCCATTTTGATATAATGGATATATTCATGAGCCTACTTTGATCATATGTTGTCTTCTATCTATATTCTAATGCCGTGTGTTTGGAAACATGAATGAAAATCTTTAAAATTATATGTTTTTATAAAAAATAAATATTTAATGTATTTTTTACAATGACCGAGTCATTGAAATCGAGCCGGCCGAGTCGATACCGAGTCGGAGTCGACCCTCGGCCGAGTCGGAATCGGAGTCGGAGTTTTAAAACATTGATTGGTGATTCCTTTTGGTTCTAAAATGAGCTTCCTTTCATCATCTAATGTTAGAAGTGTTGTCTGTGTTGCTTGGTGTTTGCCTAAAGCCTTTTTAAGACAAGATACATGGAAAATGTTGTGAACTTGGCTATTATTAGGAAGGCTTGAGCTATATACTACTTGGCTGATTTTTTTGTTAATCTGATACAGTCCATAGAACTTTGTTGCCAATTTGTTTTTTCCTTTCTGATTTAAGGATAATTGCTTGTAAGGTTGAAGTTTAACAAATACCCATTCTCCAACCTCAAATTCTCTCTCTGTTTTGTGTTGGTCGGCTTACTTTTGCGGAAGTGTGATAAGTTGAATTGTATCGCCATTCAGTGAGGTGTAACCATTGGGCCCACTTATTTTGTTTGTCTACTGCATAACAATGAAGGTAAGCTTCCAAACATTTATTGACACTTTCTATTTAACTGTCTGTTTGAGGATGATACACTGAACTCATGTTGAGGTATGTTCCAATATGTTTGAAAAATTCCTTCTAGAAATTCCCTTTAAATTTGGCGTCCATATCACTAACAATGACTTTGGGAAATCCATGTAGTTTGTAGGCATTCTTGCAAAATATCTTAACGATATGTTTTCTGAATCTGATTTCTTCATTCTTATGAAGTGTGCATACTTTGTGAGCCTGTCGACTACTACGAGAATTTTATCTTTTTAATCTGACATGGGTAGCCCTTCAGTAAAGTCCATCAATATTTCTTCCCTCTGTTGGTTTGGAATATTTAACAGGTGGAGCAGTCCGCAGGTCATAATGTTCTCATTTTTATTTCTCTGACATTGATCACACTCTACTACATACTTTTGAATATCATTATTCGTTCCCTTCCAGAAAAATGATTGGCGTGCATTATAGTAGGTTTTAAAGAAACCTACATGTCTTGCTGATAGAGAATCATGGGACTCCTTGAGAACTTTGGACTTAAAATTTGGAGTTGGGGCTTAGGTAAATTCTCCCTTCATGCTAAAGAATATCTTTTGTCCATTTGAATTTTGAGCTCTCAGTAGGATTATTGATTATAACCAATGTTATCAGAATCGCACTGCACTGGTCTGAACCAGCCAGTCCGGCTGGTGGGAGGGCAAAACTAGTTTGGAGGGGCCTTTTGAACTGTTTTTTGCTGGTTCGGTACTGAACTGTTTGGTTTTGTAAGGGAACCAACCGGTTCAGTACTGAACCGACCATTTTCACCAAACCGACCGTTTCGGTATTGAACTGGTTGGTTCAGTGAAGCTGTGTACAATGCAACACTTGGGGCCTGTTTTGTTTTTTTTGAATTTTTTTCTTAGCTGGCTATTGGCCCACAGTAGGTGCCTAATATTCAAGATTATTGCTATTGCTATGCAGTTCATGGCAATGTTAAATTCTTAAAGTAAAAGGATGATAAAGAAGTTTTCGTCCTTCTACTTAAAATTTTAACATTACCATGAAATGACTCAAGATGTTTGAGAGTGGCTCTGAGGTCATTGGAGTTCATACGGAGAAGTAGAATTTTATATCCCACTCAAAATCCAGTAGACTTAACAGTTTTTCAGGGTTTCAGGATTGGGGGGATTGCAACATTCCCATTAGATTTTGTCATGTATGAGGATATGGAACTAGTATTTAATCTAAAGCACCAAGCCTTCTATGTACCTTTATGTTAGTGGCATTGGTTGTCAAACTCCTCTATCATGATCCTACTAAAAATATACCCATCACTCAAACAAAATCTTGAATTGACATGCTAAGCATTTTCTATCTTATTTTAATGCTTAGAGGGTGATATTGATTACAAAGATCTCAATATAGGCAAAGATTTTGATGATATGTAGATATTTGTTGTAGCATGATCATTTTTGGATGCTAGAGGCCATCTAGGCCCTGTTTTTTGATGTATTTTCGGTTCAAAGATGGATTGCACTCAGTGTTATTTTGGTTATGTGCATCCTTACATGCTATATAAATGAGAACTCTTGCTTTTTTGTGTATAAATGGTTTGGATTCATATGGATGCACATGAATATATATGTTTTTCTTTAAAATTTGAATCTTTTATGTGTTTTTGGTTGACCGGTATTTTGGTCTAGTTTTTTACCAGTTCTGGTCCAGTTCTAACCGGTGCCCAGTCCGTTGTCTATCGGTCTGGTTCTGATAACATTGATTATAACACATGTTTCTGGGTCTTTTGCATACTCACTTTAGATTTCATTTAGCCATTTTGGAACTACAACTGGGATTGAAAGCAATGGCGACTCTTCATCTTTTCTGGATAAAACATTAGCCACTACTTTGTCTTTCCCTTTCTTATGTAATATCGCCATTGTCAAAGGCCACAATTTTTTCAATCCATTTTTACTGTTCTGTAGAAAGTGTTTTTCTATCGGAGGAGGTGGTGAATATTTTTATGGCCTATTCGTATTAAAAATTTACTTCCCAAAAGATATTGCCTCCACTTGGCTAGTGCATGCATAATGGCAAGCATTTCGTTGTTGTATGTAGACTTTAGACATTCCTGCTTTCAAATGCTATTGGATGGCCATCTTGCATCAACACTGCTCCTATTCCAAAACTTGAAGCGTCACATTCAATTACAAAAGGCTTTGAAAAGTTTAGAGTTGCTAATACAAGTGCATTGGACATAATTTCCTTTAAGGCTTGATAACACTTTTTTGTCTCATCATCCCATCGAGATGAGTTCTTCTTTAGAAGGTTTGTAAAGGGTTGCAGTTACATGAGCATAGTTTCGATTATCCATTCAACCCTAAGAATCCTTTTAATTTGGTGATGTTGGTTGGTTAGGGCCATTCTTATATAGCCTTGATCTTATTAGGATATACTTTTACTCTTTCCTTGGATATTATGTGTTTGAGGTACTCTACTTCTTTTCCAAAGGTGCATTTGGACATCTTTGCATAAAGCTGATGTTCTTCTTGTTGAAATTTGTAATTAGGTTCGGTCTTCATAATATTTAATGTACTCTTGATCTTATTTATTTCATGTAAAAAGTAACAACACCGTAAACTCTGTTAAAATGCAAACCTTACTAGGTTCAATGATTAATAATTAATAATAAAATTTATTGTTGTTAAAAAAAATACTAGGTTTAATGATTAATAATTAATTAATAAAATTTTATGATTAAATAATTTATTGTCGTAGAAAAATTATTATTGTTATTTTTATAGCATAGGTTTCATGCTCAAGTTTAATTTGTTATAGGTCAAAAACACCCATTGTGTGCTTCTAGGTTTTGTCATAGAGTCAAGAAGTCATAAGAGTCATTGTCATATGTATTAGACCTTATTGGGCATTTTGTAACAAGTCAAAAGAATTTATTTTGAGTCAAAAGTGTCAAAATACCCCTCCAAGACCAAGTCGGCTTAGTAGTGAAGAAGTCAGCCTAACTAGGGCTGTTTGTCTTCCTTGAAAGCCTATATATAAGAGACCATTCAACCTCATTTGGACACTCACTCACTCATTCGATCAAGGAAGCAAGGACAAGAAGCAAGAAGGCAAGTGAAGGTCTAGAAGGAAGAAGGAAAGACAAATTTTGATTTTTCCTCTCTATCTCTCACATGTGCGAAGGAGGCTAGGGTTTCTGCAGCTACAAGGATGGAATTTCTGAACTACAAGAAAAGGGATGAAATCTGAAGTAAATAAGTCAGGTTAATCATCTACAAGCCTTTGATCAAGAAGCAGCCCAAGCGAAGGAAGGAGGAAGCATAAAAGGCCCATAATCACCCACACGTGCGAAGTTGCAGTAAATTGCTGGAGGGCCGAAGTTGTAGGATGGCAATGAGGGATGAATTTTGTTACAGGGGTCAAAGTTGTGCATTTGGAAGAGATTTGACTTGGTTTGACTTGGTGAAGAGAAGCACATCCCCAAGAAGGTTGACTTGGTCTTGGAAGGGTCTTGGAATTTGTCATTTGAAGATTCTATAAGAAGAGAGGATATTTTTGTGGGTTTTCCTCTCTAGGAGAGGTATTGGCCCTGGTTAGCAACCTACATCGTGTCCATTTATTCTATTGATCTTCATGTTTTGGTAGCTCTTTGATGATAAGAACACTATAATAATAATAGAAGAAGAATCTAATCATAAAGAAAAGTAAAAGAATATCATAAGCAATTATCAAGTTAGAGAGAAATCACTTCAATTTGATGCCTATTGATTTTTCAACATGGTATCAGAGCTAAGGTTGACAAAGGGCATAATGAAGATCACTACATCCTTGAAGAAGTCATTGAAGTTCTCATTGAAGCAATTTTCTATGATGACAAAACATCTCAAGCAAGGCATCAAAGCATTTGGGGATCTCTTATTGTCTATCAAGAACTATATGACCAAGACCTTCACTACAAAGGATTTGAATGAAGGACTATTCTTAGCTCTTACAAGTACTTTTGAAGATGACAACATATGGGTAATTGACAGTGGAGCTTCTAGACATATGATAGGTGAACATGGACAACTAAAGACCCTATCAAAAGGAATATCTTCTCATTCAGTCGAGCTTGGAGATAAAAAGAGCTATGCAATAAGAGGAATTGGATCAACCATGTTGGAGATAGAAGATGGAGGAAACATACTCTTAACAACATCCTATATGTCCTAGGTTTGAAGAAAAATTTACTTTCCATTTCTTATCTAGAAGATAAGGGAGATAGAATTGCTTTTGTTGATGGAAAAGTTATGGTATGGGGTAAGGGCTCTACAAATTACTTACACCTCATTAAGGGAAAAGTTATGAAAAATCATTGGAATTCGTGAGGGTAGACTCTACAAATTACTTAAACCTCTCTCTCAAGCCTTGGTTCACTTTGAAATCAATCCATGTGAATTTTCACATAGAAGGTTTGGACACCTTCATTACAAAATCTTACCATCTTTAAACTCAATGGTGAATGACATCCCTCAATTAAAGGAAGAGCATGAAGGAATTTGCAAGGGATGCACATTAGGCAAAAATGTGAAGAAACCTTTTGGAAGTAGTACTACAAGATCTAAGGAAATTCTGGATCTCATTCACTCTGATGTTTGTGGTCCTATGGCTACAAAATCCCTAGGAGGTCATTTGTACTATGTAACTTTCATTGATGACCACTCAAGAAAGACTTGGATTTATCTTCTTAAGTCTAAGGATGAAGTATTTAATAAATTTCAAGAATTCAAGGTTGAAGTAGAGAATCTTACAGAAAGGAAGATAAAAGTGCTAAGATTTGACAATGGAGGGGAATACACATCAAAAGAACTCATTGCTTTCTGTAAGGAGGCTGGAATTAAGAGGGAGTTGATAGTTCCATACAACCCTGAACAAAATGGAGTAGCAGAAAGAAAGAATCGTACAATTGAAGAATGTATTAGAGCTATGTTGCATGATCAAGACTTACCTCAATTTTTGTGGGGTGAAGCATCCAAAACAATAGTCTATATTCAAAACCGAAGTCCTCATAAGATACTTGACAACATGACTCTTGAAGAAGCGTTTACCAGAAGAAAACCATGTGTAGATCATCTCTGAATATTTGGCTACTTTGTCTACATTCACATTCCAAAAGTTAAGAGGAAGAAATTGAATCCTACAAGCATGAAGGGCATCTACTTTGTCTACATTCACATTCCAAAAGTTAAGAGGAAGAAATTGAATCCTACAAGCATGAAGGGCATATTTGTTGGTTACAGTGCCTTGTCAAAGGCATATAGAATCTACATCAAAGAAGGTCATCAAATTGAAGTAAGTAGAGATGTGATTTTTGATGATGAAGATCTACCAATATTTGAAGAATGTCCAAGGGACGAAGAAGATACTATACCTAATTATGAAGAAGAAGGTCCCAGTGAACCCGTGCAACAAGTCATAATTTGTGAAACTCGTAAGAGATTTGTTTGGTTAACATCTACTCTTCAAGAAGCAGAAGGACGTGCTGTAACTAAAGGAACATTAACGAAAAGTAAAAAAAGCCAAAAAGATATTCAGGGTATGCAACATATATGACAAAATTGATTGAAGTAGAACCATCCTCTTTTGAAGAAGATGTCAAACATCAAGAATGGAAAGACGTTATGAAATAAGAATACCAATCTATAATGAAAAATGGAGTTTGGGAAATCGTTCCTAGGTTGAATGACAAATCTGTTGTAACTTCCAAATGGCTCTACAAGATCAAGCATGCAACAGATGGAAGCATTGACAAGTACAAAGCAAGGTTTGTGGCTAGGGGTTTCTCTCAACAAGAAGGCATCGACTATGAAGAAACATTTGCTCCTACAACAAGATACACAACAATAAGATCATTAATCTCTTTGGCAACAACTATGGGATGGAACATCCATCAAATGGATGTCAAGACAACTTTCCTGAATGGTACCATTGATGAAGAAGTATATATTGAACAACCCTTGGGATTCGAAGTACATAGTAAAGAAACTCATGTCTGTAGGCTGAAGAAGACACTTTATGGTCTTAAACAAGACCCAAGGGCTTGGTATGCTGGGATATCTACAAAGGATTGGTTTTTCAAGGAGTTCTGCAGATCCAAATCTTTATATCAAAGTAGTGAAGGATGAACCAATGATCATTCTTCTATATGTGGATGACTTACTCATAACAGGTGTGGAAAGTTGTATTCAAGAATGTAAGAAACAATTGGCAGCAAAATTCGATATGAAGGATCTAGGGCTTATGCATTATTACTTGGGGTTGGAAGTTTAGAAGAAACCTGACGAAATATATCTAGGTCAAGGAAAGTATGTAATTAAGATGCTACAAAAGTTTGGCATGATGGATAGCAAACCAATGACAACTCCCATGATCACCAATTTGAAGAGGTTGAGAAGTTCATAATCAAGCCTCATAGATCCCACAAGTTATAGACAATTGGTTGGCTCTAATGTATCTTGTAAACACACATCCAAATATTTGTTTTGCAGTGAAATTTGAATATTCTCAGTGAATTTCAGATGGAGCCTAGACATGATTGCTGGATAGCAGCCAAACATATATTGAGATATTTGTGAGGGACAATACATTACTGCCTGAAGTATGATGGAAAGAAAAATATCCAACTAATGAGATATACCAATTCAGATTGAGGGGGCAGTGAGACTGATGGAAGAAGCACTATTGGAGGATGTTTTAGCTTGTGATCCTCAGTGATCTCATGGATGAGTAAAAAACAAGAATCAGTTGCTTTAAGTAGTGCTAAAGCTGAATATATTGCAGTATGTGAAGTTGGTAGAGAAGTTGTTTGGTTAAGAAAGTGGCTTTGATATGTTTAAAGAACCAGTGGACCCTACAATTATACATTGTGACAACACAAGTAGCATAAGGTTGTTTGAAGACCCCATATTCCATGCAAGATCAAAGGATATAAACAACAAGTATCATTACATATGAAAATTGGTGCAAGATGGGGTGGTACAACTATAGTTATATCTCCATCGATGAGCAGGTAGCTGATATTTTGACAAAATCTCTTCCTAATAAAAAGCTTGTGTATTTAAAAAGCAAGCTTGCACTGGTTGATATTTCCTCCCTAGTTGAGAGGGAGAGATAAACACATCATTCTTGTCTTCACATTATAAAGAAAGAATAGAGGATTGGGTCAGCATCTAAAAATCGATACTCTTTGAGGATGAGGTAGGGCATCCAATAGGTAAGAGTAGTCAAAGAGGAGATTGCTTGAGGATGTATAATTCTAAGAAAGGAATGGTCCTAAAAGGACGAACCTTGTGAACATCTGGATGGGGTGTGTGCCTTGAGAGACAATGATGAGGGTGTTTATAAATCATTGCCTCACCAACATTATGCTCTAATCTATTGGAGAGATAGAGCTGTTAGTCAAGGCCGTGCTATGTGACAATGTTGGTTAGTATGATGAGATGCTCTGATATAAGCTGAAAAGATAGCTTATGAGATGGCTTACCAATCCAACTCTTCTTATGAGAATTCTTCAATATGAGAATGTCCTTGTACCATTGTTATTATGAATACCTCCCTAGTTAAGAGGGAGTGTTGAAATTTGTAACTAGGTTTGGTCTTCATAATATTTTATGTACTCTTGATCTTATGTATTTGATGTTAAAAGAAAAAGAAAAATTATTATTGTTATTTTTATAGCATGGGTTTCATGCTCAAGTTTAATTTGTTCTAGGTCAAAGCACCCATTGTGTGCTTCTAGGTTTTGTCATAGAGTCAAGAAGTCATAAGAGTCATTGTCATATGTATTAGACCCTATTGGTCATTTTGTAACAAGTCAAAAGAATTTATTTGAGTCAAAAGTGTCAAAATACCCCTCCAAGACCAAGTTGGCCTAGTAGTAAAGAAGTCGGCCTAATTAGGGCTATTTGTCCTCCTTGAAAGCCTATATATAAGAGACCATTCGACCTCATTTGAAGACTCACTTACTCATTCGATCAAGGAAGCAAGGACAAGAAGCCAGAAGGCAAGCGAAGGTCTAGAAAGAAGGAAAGACAAATTTCGATTTTTTCTCTCTCTATCTCTCACACGTGTGAAGGAGGCTAGGGTTTCTGCAGCTACAAAGACGAAATTTCTGAACTACAAGAAAAGGGGCAGAATTTGAAGAAAAGAAGTCAAGTTAATCATCTACAAGCCTTTGATCAAGAAGCAACCCAAGCGAAGGAAGGAAGAAGCCTAAAAATCCCAAAATTACCCACACATGCGAGTTGTAGTACTGCAGTGAGGGACAAAGTTTGTTGTTGGGTGTCGAAGTTCATTGCTGGGGGTTGAAGTTGTGCATTTGGAAGAGATTTGACTTGGTGAAGAGAATCACATCTTCAAGAAGGTTGACTTGGTCTTGGTCTTAGGTCTAAGGGTCTTGGAATTCATCATTTGAAGATTCTATAAGAAGAGAGGAGATTTTTGTGGGTTTTCCTCTCTAGGAGAGGTTTTGGCCCTGGCTAGCAACCTACATCTTGTGTCCATTTGTTCTATTGATCTTCATGTTTTGGTAGTTGTTTGATGATAAGAACACTATAATAATAAGAGAAGAAGAAGCTAATCATAAAGAAAAGTAAAAGAATATCACAAGCAGTTATCAAGGTAAAGAGAAATCACTTCAATTTAAGCCCTATTGATTTTTCAACACTTATAATATAGTGAGAACTTGCTCCAGATGTTGTAGATGCTCCTTCCATGTTTTACTATAGACTATAATATCATCAAAGAACACTAACACAAACTTCCTTAGATATGGATGGAGTACCTCATTCATGGTATCCTGGAAGGTCGCTGGAGCATTAGATAACCTAAAAGGCATTACCTTAAACTCGTAATGACCTTGATGTGTTCGAAAGACAATCTTCGCTATGTCTTCTAACCTTATTTTGATTTGGTAGTATCCGGATCTCAAGCCCAATTTTGAAAAATATTTGGCTCCATGAAGTTCATTTAGCATTTCGTCTATAAAGGGAATCATGAACTTTCTCTATCGTTATCTTGTTCAACCCTCGATAATCTGCACATAGTCTAAATGATCCATCTTTCTTTCAGACTAGAACCATCGAAGCAATGTAAGGGCTTCTACATTTTGTGATGATACCACACTTTGAAAGATCCTCTAGACCAATCTTTTGATTTCAATTTTTTGATGATGTGGATATCTTTATGGGTTGATGTTGACAAGGTTTGATCCAGACTTGACTTCAATTATATGCTCAATTTCTCTTTCAGGAGGCATATGTAGCCGGAAGATCTTGGAATATCTTCTTGTGCTTTTGAATTAACTCCTGAACTTCAGGTGGTTCTTTGCTAATCAATTTTGAAGCCAACATTTCCATCAATTGACATTGCACTCTATATGTTGGTGCTCCTTTTTGGATCAACTTCATCATTTGGTAGGATGATATAATTTGATTTTGAGGTTGTTGAAAACCATGTAACTTATATTTCTACCCCTCCCATCTAAACTTTATAAATTGCTTTTGATGGTTGGCGAAGTAAGTGCCTAAGGTTTGAGGCCATTGGATACTTAGGACCACATCCACTCCTCCAAGCGGTATCGTGTAGAATAGGGATTCCAGATTGTAGTCATGAATTTGCAATTTGACCTTGTGGCATCTTTCTACTTTTTCGATTTTCTTTCCATCTGCCACCATTACTATCATATTAGACATTGGATATGTGAAACTGTTGAGCCGTTTTGCAAAATATTTCTTTTTAACATTGTTAAAATTGGCAACTAGGGCCAAACTCCATGTGGATGACCTTATTTATGGCTTTTGATATTTTTCCTAGATTCCTCTCATCGAGAGGTGTAGGATTGATCTAAAGATCATCTGATTCCGATAAGTATTAATGGAGATATGAATTTATTTTGATTATGGACAATTGTCAAGGTCGGCCAGCGAACTTATGTAGGCTCAGAAACCCAACAGTCATGTCTATTCAACCTCAACGTTTGCATATAAATACAAGGAGCATTCTCCTCATTTGTACAATTCAATTCACTCATCTTCTCTTTCTCTCTCCTATGCATAAAAGGAGCCTCTCTCTCTCTCACACGTGTGGTTGAAAGGAAGACGTCCTAGGGCAAGGAAGACGCAGAAAGAAGGACGCTAGGGCAGCAGGTCATCTCTTTGACCAACGTTGACCAAGCGTTGACCTTCCAGAAGTGTAGATTGGGTGTGGTTGCCTCTCCTAGGCAGGCCGCAATTTTTGGCACGAAAATCGAGGTGATCTGACCTTTGGTTTGACCGGTGTTGACTGCCCTAGTTTAGGGCTGCAAGTTGACTTCAGAAATCTGCAAATTGACTGAACTTTTGGGGCTGTTCAAGGGTTGTTTCTTCAGGCTGTTCGAGGACAAGTTGACCAGAAATTGACCAAGTATTTTAGAGGTCAATTTCAGCTAGTTTGACCAAGTTTGACTTTGCTGATCTAGGGTTTGCTGCTGCTGATATAAAATTACAGAATTCAGATTTTGTACTATTTCTCTCTGCTGAACTATTGAAGATAAAAGAAGATTTGATCAAAGGGTTTCCCCGCGTTGGGTTTGTCCCTGGTTAGCCGCCACATCTTGTGTCTCTTGTCTTGGCTTGTTTTTTGTTGATCATTTAATGCTCTCTCTGCACTTTACTTAATGTATATGTGATTGCTAATCCGTGGCTAATAAGAAGAAAAATAAGTAAACTGCTCTAAGCATAACATACCATAATTTAACATGGTATCAGAGGTGAGGTGAAGACAAAGCCCAAGCAAGAGCAATCATTGAAGAGAAGGTTGGCAAGGCTATCTTAAAAAGAAATCATGGGGTCCTCAACACACTTCCCTTCTGAAGACAAACTCCATGAGAAGTCTGACTATCATGGATGGAAGATGTTTCTCGATCTAACATTAGAAGAGCAGGAAGTGTTGGACCATGTGAGAGGCCGGATTGTTGAGCCTCCATCAAATGCATCCGCTGCTGCTAGGAACAAATGGACCAAGGGAGAAGTCAAAGCAAGGAAGATCATCCGGGATTCTATCGACAAGCGCTTGGTGGCCTATGTTTCCGAGCTGAACACCTCCAAGGAAATCTACGATAGACTAGTGAGTTTATTTAAAGTTAATGATGCAAATCAAGTCTTATTTCTTAGAAATAAGTTGAAAGAAATTAAGAAGGGAAAAGATGAGAATATGCAAGTGTATTTCTTAAGGATCACCGAGATCAAGAATGATCTCCTATCTATTGGGGAAGTAATTCCTGACAGGGAAATGACACTCACAACTCTTGGAGGATTGCCATCTGAATGGTATATATTCAGGACTACTCTTCTCAACAATAACGTAATTCTTGGATTTGAGGAATTAATGGCCAGATGCATTCAAGAAGAAACGAGGATGGAAGAGCAAGAAATTCCCATACTTAAAGGTCATCCCTCTGCTTTTTCTTCTCATACTAAAAGAAGAAACAATTCCCGGGCTAAATTCAAAGGAAACGCTGGACCAAAGGGTGGAAGAAAAGGACGATGTTACAATTGCAATAAAACGGGTCACTATGCAAGGGAGTGCCTTGTTAAAAGGGACTCACATCGGGACGATGATCAAAAGCCCTCTCAAGGAAATCAAAGGAATGGCATGTCAAATGGCAGAGGTAAAAGAAGTGTCAGAAATCAAGGAAGAGGACAACCATTCAAGAAGGCAAGAAATTCCAGGTATGAATTTAACACTGTTAACAATAAGCAAGATGAATATTATCTACAAGCAGCTCTATCTACTATTGCTCCCCCGGACTCGCTGGGAAATTGGCTTATTGATAGCGGTGCCTCAAGACACTTCACTGGTTACAAAGAAGCTCTCTATAATCTAATAGAGAAGGAAACCGACCTGGAAACTGTTCTTGGAGATAATTCAAAATATCTCGTGAAAGGCATAGGAAAAATCACTCTTCAATTGAATCAGGGTAATACCATCCACTTACAAGATGTATTATATGTACATGATCTCAAAAAGAACCTGGTGTCCATTTCGACAATGGAAGACAAAGGCTAAAAGGTGGCCTTTAGCGATGGCAAGGTATGTGTATGGAAAAAGAACTTTAAAGATGCTTTTACTCTTGGGTTTCGAGTTGATTCATTATATTAGGTCGGTGGAAGTCCGCTAGGTGTCATGTCTTGTGATACATCTCTTCAGTCCGAACTATGGCATCGAAGGTTTGCTCACCTTCATTATAAAGCTTTGCCAGATGTAAGAAAAATGGTGATCGGGATGCCTGAGTTCAGATTAGAGCAAGGTGTATGTCCAGGATGTGCCAAAGGGAAGCTCAAAAGGGGACCATTCCCCTCAAGCCAAAGCAAGACCTCCGATATATTGCAGTTGGTTCACTCAGACATATCCGGTATGATGCCTGTGAACTCCTTGGGAGGATATTTATATTACCTCACTTTTACAGATGATTATTCTCGCAAGACTTGGATATACTTCTTGAAAAAGAAGGATGAAGTGTTCTCCTAGTTTCGACATTTCAAAGCCTTGATTGAGAATCAAACCGAAAAGAAGATCAAGATCTTAAGGACTGATAATGGGACTGAATATGAATCCAATGAGTTTCATGACTTTTGCAAAGAGGCTGGCATTAAGAGGGAGACTACTACACCATACACTCCTGAACATAATGGTGTGGCGGAAAGGAAGAATCATACAATTGTGGAAGCTGTCCATGCTATGCTCCATGATCAAAGACTTCCAAAGTTTCTATGGGCCGAAGCTGCAAATACTGCCATATATGTACAAAACTGATGCCCTCATCAAGCATTAGGTTCTAAGACTCCCGAAGAAATGTTCACCGGTAAGAAACCTGACGCATCTCATTTTAGAATTTTTGGAAGCCCTATATATTTTCATGTGCTTAAAGAAAAAATGAATAGATTGGGTGCATTTGGAAATAAAGGAATCTTCGTGAGCTATAGCGAAAATACTAAGGGCTATAGAATCTATGTAGCTGGTCAAAGGGAGGTCGAGATTAGTCATGATGTCATTTTTGACGAAGATATGGCTCTTAGCAAGGTAGATAATCTTCCTACTTTAAGGGGATCTAAAGAAGCTGACACCGGGGAACCAAAAGAAAAAGAAGATGAGACGATGCCCAATGTGGAAGAACTTATGGATCCTATTGATCCTCCTCTGCAAGATCCTTCCTCTTCTAGGAAGAGGCCTTCATGGCTTAGGGGGACACTTGATGATGCTGAAGGACACATTGCACCTCGAGGAACCTTCCGTGAAAGTAAGAAGCCAAACAGGTATCAGGGATACCTGACCATCATGAGCACGATCATCCAAAATGAGCCTTCGTCATTCATAGATGTCGTCAAGCATCAAGTATGGAAGGATGCTATGATCGAGGAATATGAGTCCATTATGAAAAACAATGTTTGGGATGTGGTCCCCAGACCCCAGGACAAAGCAGTTGTCACTTCAAAATGGCTTTACAAGATAAAGCATGCAGTTGATGGAAGTGCGGAAAAGTATAAGGCTCGTTTTGTCGCTCGTGGCTTCTCCCAGAAGGAAGGTATAGACTATGACAAGATATTTGCACCTATTGCCCGATATACCACCATCCGCTCGATCATAGCCCTTGTTGCTTCGCAAGGATGGAACCTACATCAGATGGATGTCAAGACTGCGTTCTTACATGGTTCGATCAAAGAAGAGGTCTATGTGGAGCAACCCGAAGGATTTGAGATTTATGATCGAGAATCTCATGTGTGCAGGTTGAAGAAGGCCCTCTATGGGCTAAAGCAAGCACCCTGAGCATGGTATGAGAGGGTTGATAGCTACTTGATGAAGTTGGGATTCACTAGGAGTGAAGCCAACCCTAACCTTTACTTTAAGGTTATAGATGACAAGCCTCTCATATTGGTGCTATATGTTGACGACCTCTTTTTAACAGGTGCAGACCCTCTCATTCACGAATGTAAGAGGGAGCTGGCTTCTGAGTTCGAGATGAAAGATCTAGGACTTATGCACTATTTCCTAGGACTGGAAGTCTAGGAGAAACCAGGGGAGATTTTCCTATCTCAAGGAAAATATGTGGTGAAGATATTGGAGAGATTTGGTATGGTGGACTGCAAGCCTGTAACTATCTCGATGGAGCTTGACTTCAAGAAGTTAAACGGTAGTACTGCCGGACCTGTTTTACGAAATGCTACCGAGTATCATCAACTCGTCAGAGCATTAATGTTTTTGGTGAACTCCCGTCCAGATATATGCTTTGCAGTCAACACATTGAGTCAACATATGGTTGAACCTCACCACTCACATTGGATTGGTGTCAAGAATCTGTTGAGATATCTTTGTGGCACAATCACTCATGGGTTGAGATACACCGCCGGAGATGTGAGACTACTTGGGTATACTGATGTTGATTGGGCAGGTAGTGTGGTGGACCGGAAGAGCACTTTCGGGTGCTGTTTCTCTTTGGGATCTGCCTCGATATCCTGGATGAGCAGGAAGTAGAAGTCGGTGGCTTTGAGCACCGCCGAGGCAGAGTACGTTGCTGCTAGTATGGCCTCCTGTGAGGCAGTTTGGTTGCGAAAGCTCTTTAGTGAGCTGTTTGGATTTACATTGGATACCATCGTGATTCTGTGTGATAGCCAGAGTAGGATCTGTTTATCAGAGAATCCCGTATTTCATGATCGCTCCAAGCATATCGATATTAGGTACCACTATATTCGAGATATGGTGCAGCAAGGAGCAATAAGGCTCCAACATATCGGTACAAATGAACAGGTCGCCGACATTTTGACAAAGCCCCTAGGGAAGGTCAAATTCCTAACTTTCCGAGAACGACTTGGTGTCGTTCAAAGACCCTCTTATGAGGGTCAAGTATGATGTATTGAGCTTTGGGAGGTCCAGGGGGGCGCAGGGTACTTCTTGGAGCGACATGTGACCACAGGGCGACTCACCATCCCCTGGTGGTGCACTATGTACAGGGTAAAGGTTCAACCTTCCACTGTGACACCCTGTGGCTACTGTGGAACAGGATGATTAGTTCTCCTGTGGGCCAGGATGATTCGTTCTCTGTGGCGACTGTGGAGCAGGATGATTAGTTCTCCGTGGCATCCACTGGACAGGATGATTAGTTCTCCTGTCGAGGCATGCTACCCATGCAGTGTGGGACTCATGGGAAGTACCTCTCATGTGATCAATGAGCAGGGAAATGAGGATAGGGACCATAGTATTACTATCGATGGACACATCGTTGTATCTACCGTACTCCCTATGCTAGGATGACCTCCATTGATCTGGGATCAGTGAGAGTGGTTCACACTCTGAGACTGACTTCGGGTTAGTGGAGGATGGTATGATACATCCTCGATCATTTCTTCTTCTTCATAGTTCGAGCAGAGCAAAGCAAAGCAGAGCAGAGTGGGGTCAAGCTGTACAGGACAATGCATTTGATGGATGGATAGCAGCGACGATCTGACGGATTGCAGATGAAGTTCTCCCTAGTTGAGAGGGAGTGTTAAAATTGGAAACTAGGGCCAAACTCCATGTGGATCACCTTATTTATGGCTTCTGATATTTTTCCTAGATTCCTCTCATCGAGAGGTGTAGGATTGATCTAAAGATCATCCGATTCCGATAAGTATTTATGGAGATATGAATTTATTTTGATTATGGACAAATTGTCAAGGTCGGCCAACAAACTTATGTAGGCTCAGAAGCCCAAAAGTCATGTCTATTCAACCCAATGTTTTAAGACTCCGACTCCGACTTCGACTCGGCCGAGGATCGACTCCGACTTCGACTCGGCCGAGGATCGACTCCGACTCCGACTCCGAAACGGTAATGACTCGGCCGGCTCGATTTCAATGACTCGGTCGTTGTAAAAAATACATTAAATATTTATTTTTTTTATAAAAAAACATAATTTTAAAGATTTTAAACATAATTTTAGAGATTTTCATTCATGTTTCCAAACACACAACATTATAATATAGATGGAAGACAACATATGATCAAAGTAGGCTCATGAACCAATCCATTATATCAAAATGGTACCCAATGGCAATACATAGTCAATTGTCATACATGATCAAAGACTCAAAACAAAAAACACATAACCAAGGAGGCTAGAAATGGCCTCTACAACAAAAGTAAACTGTGACCAGACTCCAGTACTAGTGCTACAGCTACTGGCTAGTAGCTACTGCCAGAGGAGCCAAGATCATGTCGATCAATCTCTGGATCATCATCAGAGTCAGACAGGGGGTCCATGGCTCCTCCTCATCATCATCATCTCCAACTGCAGTTGTAGAAGTGGTACCACTAGTAGGCTGTGCAACTGCAGCAGATGCAAGCTAAGATAGAGTAGATATGCGGTTGCGCTTCTGTCGTGGCTGAGCAGAGGAAGCACCTACAACTGGAGTCCTTGCTGGCTGTGAGACTGAGGCTGGTGGATTGAGATCTGCATTCAACTGAACAACATGTTCAAGTTCAATTGATGTCTCGATATCTAAATCTAAATCAAGATCCTCATCAAGATCAAACTCTGTTGGACGACTCTCCACTACCCAATCTGATGTTGGATCAATGTCTTCCAACACAATGGGATCTGAATCAGGTCTTTTGTTCAGCAAATGGTTTCGTCTGAGCCAGAGGTTGTATTGGACATAAACTAGATCATTTAACCGTTTTTGATCCAAACGGTTTCTCTTCTTTGTGTTACTTGGGAGCAGGGGCGAAAATGGGAGCGGGAGCGACATTTTCAGAAGCTCCTGGTTTGGGAGTGAATCCTAGAGGAGTTCGACAACCAATGTCACTAACATCAAGGTACATAGAGGGATTGGTGCTCTTGATTAAATACGAGTTCCATACCCTAATACATGACAAAATTCAATGGAAACATTGCAATCCTCCAATCCTGAAATCCTGAAAAACTGATAAGTCTGCTGGATTTTGAATGAAATCTAAAATTCTACTTTCTCCATATGAAATCCAATGAGGCCGAAACCACTCTCAAACATCCTGAGTCATTTCATGGTAATGTTAAAAATTTAAGTAAAAGGATGAAAATGAAGATTAAGGGGAATGTCACTTTTACTTTAAGAATTTAACATTACCATGAAATTTGAATAGCATATCAATAGTAGAGAGCATTTGAGTGTGTTAAATAGGGTTTGGGAGGGGGAAATGGACCCCAAATGACATTTAGCAAATTCATATAACACCTTGGAGTCCAAACCAATCAGAAATCACCTTAAAAATCCATTAAAAAAATATTAAATCGTTGTTTAACGTGTTCTGGGCCGGCTTTTTGTGACTCGGCCGAGTCATAACGGAAACAGCCGAGTTGGCCGAGTCATGGCTGACTCGGCCAAACGTACCGTTTCAAAGGCCGAGTCATGGCTGAGGGTATCGGCTCGGATCAACTCGGCCGTTTCGGTATCGAAACGGCCGTTTTTTAAAACAATGATTCAACCTCAACGTTTGCATATAAATACAAGGAGCATTCTCCTCATTTGTACAATTCAATTCACTCATCTTCTCTCTCTCCTACGCATAAAAGGAGCCTCTCTCTCTCTCTCATGTGTGGCTGAAAGGAAGACGTCCTAGGGCAAGGAAGACGCAAAAAGAAGGACGCTAGGGCAGCTGGTCATCTCTTTGACGAGCGTTGACCAAGCGTTGACCTTCCAAGAGTGCGGATTGGGTGTGGTTGCCTCTCCTAGGCAGGCCGCAATTTTTGGCATGAAAATCGAGGTGATCTGACCTTTGGTTTGACTGCCCTAGTTTAGGGCTGCAAGTTGACTTTAGAAATCTGCAAATTGACTCAACTTTTGGGGCTGTTTAAGGGCTGTTTCTTCACGCTGTTTGAGGACAAGTTGACCAGAAATTGACCAAGTATTTTAGAGGTCAATTTCAACTAGTTTGACCAAGTTTGACTTTGATGATCTAGGGCTTGCTGCTGCTGATATAAAATTACATAATTCAGATTTTGTACTATTTCTCTCTGCTGAACTATTGAAGATAAAGAAGATTTGATCAAAGGGTTTCCCCACATTGGGGTTTGTCCCTGGCTAGCTGCCACATCTTGTGTCTCTTGTCTTGGCTTGTTTTCTGTTGATTATTTAATGTTCTATCTGCACTTTACTTAATGTATATGTGATTGCTAATCTGTGGCTAATAAGAAGAAAAATAAGTAAACTGCTCTAAGCATAGAACATACCATAATTTAACAAACATGCCCTTTTAACTTCAAGGTCTAGTGTTGGGATATTCCTTCCATAGCTGATAATGACACTTGCGAAATGTTTTTGCTGTCTGATTTTGGAAAAAATTGTGGAGAATCTTCAACTTCTTTTATGTTTGATTCTTCATTATTTGAATCATTGGTTGCTTCACATTTATATAGGTTCTTGGTCTCCTTTCCTTTAACACATTTATGTCTAGAATCCCATTTTTCGCCACAACGTTTGCATTTACCCTCTTTTATTCTTTTACCCCTCCAAGTTAGATTTTCCTCCACGTAGCTGTGGTGGAATGTACTTTGTATTCTCCACGTCAGAAGTTAGGGGAAACCTTCATCTTGAATATACTCTTTTAACTTCTGGCAGTTGTATTCTTTTGAACTTCTTTTCTGCAACTTTTGCTTTCTATTTTGCTTCTTTTATAGATGCAATGTCATGAAGCTTAAGCTCATTATGGAGATATGGTTCAAGTCCAGCGAGATATGATTAAGTAAGGCATTTTTTCTGGTAATCCGGGTACTCGTGTAGCTAGAGTTTCCCATTCTCTAGTATAGTCGTCCACATCTCCTTTTTGTTGTAGCCTGGTGAGTGTTGTGAAAAACTCCCTTCTTTGACACCTTGGAACGTTTTAAAGAAAGCGTCTCTGAATTTCCTCCAACTGATAACATGTGTTGTTTTCCTCCACCACATATACCAATTATATCCTTCACTTTCCATTTGCATGGATGCATGCTTGATTTTTTCATCATCATTGTCAATATTGTAAATCTCAAAATACTCCTTTGCCTTATTGAACCATGCAACACTATGTTTCTCGTTACCGTCAAATTTGGATAGCTCGAATTTTGCCCTTCGTTGATATGTGGCAATCAGTGGCGTAAAGAAGGGAGTTTGGTTTAAGAGTTGCATATTTGGGAAATTTGGTATATTGTTTTGTGGATTCGGTATGGAAGACACATTTGGAGATTCAGGGATATGATGTGAGTTTGATGTATTTGAAGAATCTGGGTGTTGAGTAGCTTCATTATTCCGGTGTAGTTGATCAGTTTTCATAATCAACCTTATTTGAAAGGGTTGCATGTTCATTTTTAAGTTTGCTATAGTTTTCCTGGAGCTGATTCTCTATCCTCCTTGTTGTATCCTGGAGCTTCTTAATATCCTCGACATTTCTGGTTACCTTATTCTCAAGTTTTGTCAATTTTTTGCTAAAGTGGCTCATCGTCATTAATGACGTTGATCAAGTGCGTGGTGGTGTATATTGATCCAACTGTATATATGATTTATATGGTGTATTTTATGATTTAACAAAAGCGGTAGAGGAAAAAAACTGCAGGAATGGAGGGACCGAATGGTGACAACTTCAATACACGTGGCGATGGCGGTGACTGGGGTTTTGTGGCACAACTGTTGACCAATGGGGGCACGAAAGGGACACAGTCGGGGAAGGAAGACTGAGTGAGGGTGGACAAGTGCAAGAAGAACGACAGGACGTGATGGATAGGTGCAGATAAGAAGGAACACAGGCTGGGAGGAATGACGCAGGGCGAGAGGCGGTTGGACAAAATGATTCATAGCATTAGAAGGGTCAACAGAGGTTGGTGAGGGTTTCGGCTTGACGGAAACACCATGGAGGGTGACAAAACGGGACGGAAGCAACGATCGAGAAAGTTTACGATAAGGGCTGGAAAAATGGGCGTGACAGGTAAATGGTGGCGAAACGATTACAGATTGAACGTGGATGGCATGGAAACAATAGTTCACTTAAGTGAACTAAGCAACGATTTGGCCGGACAATTAAACTGGCTCTGATACAAGATGAAGCAAACAATTAACACTTTAATCGATATATATATATATATATATATATAATTAAGAAACTGAATCATGAATTTTACAAAGAGGGCCCCTGGCTTAAATATGGCTTTGGGTGCCTTTTCAAGAAGGGGCATGATCTTTTGATCGTGCCCCTCTTCTTGATTTAATCCTAATTATACATATTTAGTTTTTTTACATGACAATCTCACCCATATTGAAATACCAGGTTCATAGTGCAAGCAACTGCCAAGGTAACACTTTGAACAAACTGTAAACGTGGGTATCTTGCCCATGCACCTCAAAGCATTCAACAATTGAAGCAACATGCTCAATAGGGTCACCTACCTCTTTTCAAGGAAATCTTCTAGTAAGTGGAGCAAGAATCTTATCAAAGTCAATTCCTTCTTTTTGAGAGAAACGAACAATGCTTTCTTGGTACACGTCAACACTCACATCAGTGGCAAGCTTTGGAATCAATCACTGATTTCACAATAGGTTTTGAACCTATTTTCATGTCATCTCTTTATACATGTTTTGCATAATCATCTTGAGGGCCAACCTAGTTCTTGTTGGTACATAGAAGCGCCATAGGATCAACAAGTCAAGGGCTTGATCATTTGAGAATTTGAAGGAAAATAACCCTAGATCATTAGCAACCCCTCTTTAACTCCACCATCCCTCAAGTCAACTTTACTGGTCCAATCTTTAAACACCACATGAACTATTCAGGACTTCTTGCAAAGATGTTATACATGACCAAGACAAGTTGGTCAAATCTCTCAAAATGATAAAGATCAAAATATGTACAAATCTCACCCATATTGAAATACAAGGTTCATAGTGCAAGCAACTGCCAAGATAACACTTTGAACAAACTGTAAACGTGCATATCTTGCCCATGCACCTCAAAACATTCAGAAATTGAAGCAATACGCTCAACAGGGTCAACTACCTCTTTTCAAGAAAATCGTCTAGTAATTGGAGCAAGAATCTTATCAAAGTCGATTCCCTCTTTTTGAGAGAAACCAACAATGCTTTTTTAGTACACGTCAACACTCACATCAGTGGCAAGCTTTGGAATCAATCACTGATTTCACAATAGGTTTTGAACCTATCTTCATGGCATCTCTTCATACATGCTTTGCATAATCCTCTTGAGGGCCAACCTAGTTCCTGTTGGTACATACAAGTGCCACAGAAATAACAAACACCTTGTAAAGGCCACCATCCTGCACACCTCTGGCCAATGTCCTTGGAGTTGCTAGACTACAATCACTGGTAGTGCATTGCTGCCCTTCAAATGAACTCAATACTGAAAATCTATCATAGAAGAAACTAAAAGGAGATTTTTATTCGAACCAGGATTAAACATAAGATTGTTCAACTCAACTATTGGTATCTAGAATGAAATGGGGCCCACTTCTTTCATAGGATATGTAGTATCATCACCCAACTTCACTCTAGTTCCTTTTTCTTGCTCCCAAACTGTGCTGAAGAGTGCAAATCATGTCTACCCCACTATTCATATACCACTTAACACTTGACATAGTGTTGGAATTTGGAAAATAAACAAGAGACAGTGGAGAAGGCAGTCTCAAACTGTGATGATAGTTCATCCACTCTTGCTACAATGCTTGGATTCCCTGCAACCCATTTTTGTTGCTAGGCCTTCCCATTCTTCTTCTTTGGACATTGGTTGGCATAATGTTCCTTCTAGTCTCTGGATTTGCACTCTTTCCTATATTTATTTTCTTAGCCTTCAACTCTGTTATTGCCACATGTTTTACATCTTCTGCCATGGCTTGCTCTGGGGTGATATTTATTGTGCTTATTTTATATAGAACTTGGGATTATTTAGTTAGTAAGTGATTTACATCTCTTCAGAATGTTTCACAAGTACTAGTTTGGATATTATGTATCTTCCAATGTATCTCAACCTTCAGGTAGACTTTGTAGAATACCAACATTGCATTACCAGTATTTTATTTTGTTTTCCATCATCTTTATCAAAACCGTATGGACTTGCTCATAATGTGTGTGAATGATGTGGCCACCTACCTTATCCTATTTGATTTTTACATTCTGCTACATGTAGATGAAGAACATCTCTAGTCTGAAACATATTCAATCCAAGAAACTTATCCCACCAAACCTTATCAGAAGGTGTTATTTACAGTTTCCAATTTGAAACTCGTGCATATAGCCTATGAACCATTAAAGTTCTAACGTCACAATATCAAAGTAAATGCAACCATCCAGATTCCACTCCTCATGATCCAAAAAATGCTCTTGTTACCACATCATGGCATAATTGTTCAAATTCTCTACAACTAATTCTCTATATTCATTTTTTATAAATCCCGAAGTACTTTCACCAGTGCTAAAATGTATCTCTTGAGTATTCTTTGGGAACCTGGTGGCTTTAAGTCAACATTTGATGGGCACTTTGTGGTCCCCATTAGCACTGGTGGATACTTTGCTATGTTGCCAGTGGGCGCTTGTTTGACACTTGATTGGTTGCCAGTCCTCAACAAATTACTAATGGAAACCCTTGAATTTTTAGTCTGGTCTCGAGTCCTACCTATAGTTTTCACATCATTTGTCTTCCATACATATTACCCACCTATAACTCATGAGGCAAAGTTCTTACGTCTCTTTTAAATATTTATGCCATTCCTCCTCTGCCTACTCCTTAAATAGTGTAACAAAAAAGTCTTCCTTTGAGTCTTTAGTGTCTTCTTCCCATAACAAAAAATTCTTCCACCAAGTCTTCAGTGTCTTCTTAGCATAACATATTGTCAACCATTCTGTTATATGATATTATTGACACTTGGATGGGTCTCATATACTTCCTGCAATTGATTAGTCAAGAATGTGGTAGTGTCTACTTTACATATCCTTTGTCACAGTTTCCATGCTGGGCTTCAAGTCAGCATTTGATAGGCACCTGGTGGTTCTTGTTAGTGTTTGGTGGATGTGTGGTGGGTTTCTTGTGGGTACTTGGTTGACAGTGGACACTTGGTAGGTTTTTAGTTTTCAACCGATTTCTGATGTAATGTTCCCGAGAAACTAATTGCACAAGAGCTGAAATAGCCTGTTGATCCCTGTAGGCTATAGTCCTTGATAAAGGGAAAATCCCCAAAATACTCAATGTCTGGGCAAGTTTTGGGAAGCTAGGCAAAGAAACCCAATTGGGGTTTGGTGTGAATTTTACTCAATCAATTAAGGAGAGAGTCCCCACTAGGAAATCTATAAATACAAGAGGGTTGAATTCATTTGGATCATAATTGATTGGATCATTTATCTCTGTTTATCTTTGAGCTCGAGGCTCTAAGGGTTTAAGACCCCTTTTCCCTACTAATTTCTGTGGTGAAAGATTTCCAACCTAGTTAGTTCCTTTTCTATTTTATTTTTCATTCCTTCTTGTTCTAGCACAGGTTGTTGATAAGGTCTCTGTTTTTGAAGGAAGATTAACAAGCCAAAATTCTGTTCTAGGGCAACATGGCAACATCCATGTGAAACAACCTACTCCAAATTTGTCCCAAGGCCAGCGAATTGTTGGGAAGTAGACCAAAATGAGTTTTGTCATATGAATGCTCTCTGTGCCTATTCCTGAAGCAGCCGAATTTTTTTGAGGCCAACGAAGGCTTGAAGTAGGGTTTTTGTCACTATGTGAAGGGTTTGTCTAGTATACTGTGGCTCCTGAAATGCCTAGAACGAATTATGGGTAGGAAAACTATTCTCTCTGGGTGATTTGAGTCCCCTAGAGGTTGAATCGTGGCCTTGCTATAAGATTGAACTCCCTCGAAGTGCCTTAAAATAGGCCGCAGACACTGAGGCTCCTCTGTAACAGGTCGAAGTGGAGGGTTGATCTTGAGGCAACCGTTGCTGAAGGTTCCAGATAATAGAATCTGAAATTCTTTGGCCGAGTGAGACTTCCTGGAGACCTTTTCCAGCAGCAGGCCAATATAATCCTGAAAATCATAATCACAACTAAAGGTCCTAGTGGTTACTGAAGTCTGGAAGTTAAATGCAACACAGAGGAGGGTTTTTTGAAATTGTTTTAAGGGATATGCTGAAGTATAAGGTTATCAGATTGTAGGTAGATTTACTCTCTGTTGGAGCACTGCTATATTTCATAATTTGTTGTAGTCTGTTGGATTGACATTGGGTTTCTATTGTTTGGTGAACTATTGAACTACATTGTTGAATTATTAAAGTACTCAACCAACACTGTTATTGCATTTTTGTTGCAATTATATTGTTATACACATGATATGAAATTGTTATGAAACCCTAGTTACTTAAAAGAAAATCTAGGTAAAAAATTTCTCTGCATCATTACATTTGATGGAAACTTATTGAATTTTTAACGTTGTGTTGAATCTTATCTATACATTTTACATCCTTTTTTTTTCCTGTGCAACCTTACCCACCATAACTCATCATGCTCAAATTCTTATGCCTTTTCCTCTTTAGACTGTGTCTCCTCTTGGCGATTCTCAAATGCTTTATTGGAAAAGTCTTCCACCAAGTCTTTGATGTCTTCTTTCAAAAATATTGCTTGACACACAATAATGTCCTTGAAATTATTAACAGTAAGACTAGTTTCCTATGTTTCTTACAACCAACCAGTCAATAGCATCCTAGTGTCTGTTTTTAGCTTGTAAACGTAAAATCATACTAGGTAGGTTAAATTTGATACTAGGAAAACCATTAATCTTCTTCACATTTAAGGGGATTGGATCTCTCACAATGTTTTGTAACATTTCTTGTTACATTTTTATGTCATTATTAAAAATGATTTTAGACCCAAATAGTTATGTAAATGTTGTTAAGCTTTTCAGGTTGGCTATCTTCTCATTGCTTCTTGAGTGTATATGGTTGAAACTTACCCAAGAAAAAATTGGTATATGCCTAAAAAGTAAAAACATATTATCACAATTTATACTTGTGCGTTAGGGTCCTATTCTCTTTTCATCAGGTGCCAATTTCCTGCTACATCAGTAAGTTCTACCTGAATGTTATAGGTATCCGTGGAGGAGATTGTCATACTAATAGCCACATCTTCAACAATGCCAAGTTCTGTTAATTTTTGTAGCATCAGACAGGCGTTCTAGTCTCGACTTGCGTCAAAGAAGCTAAGAACACGAGATATTAAAAACCCAGAAAATGTTTCTCAAGATAAGTTTGGGAAACACCTTAATTAAATTAATTAGCCATCGTTTAAATTTTTATTAAGTCTAACTTAGGAAAACTGGGTAATTAATAAGAATTAATTAATGAAAGGTGAGAATGCTCTAAAAACTCACATGGATTGAGTTTGAGATGATCTTAGTTGTTGATGGTGTTGAGAAATCAAGGGCATTACATAGATTAGATTTCTCTTAGACTTTGACATTTACTTGTGAATATTCTTATATACTTATCATATCTTCTTTTACTTGTTTATATTCTTCTTTCGTCAAGATAAATGCCAAACAATAAAGGACACAGGATGTAGGCACATAGCCAAGGCAAAACCCCTAGGTAGGGGAAAACCCCATCAAGAACTCTTCCTTCAGTAGATTCAAATCACAGTGAGCCAACCAAGACTCTTGACCTAAACCGTTCTCCATCCATCAAATCAGCCTTTTTCCTTAAAAACTGATCTTCTTTAATCATAAAACTTCAGCTCCTGCAATCATGAAAACTTCGGTCCTGCAATTGTATACAACTTCAGCTCTGCAATAGTAGACATTTTCGATCTTACAGTTGTAGAGAAATTTTGGTCTTGTAGTTGTAATAGAAAAAAATCTTCTTCTTCTTTGCGGTATTAGTCTTCCTTTTACAAATACCAAAACAACCTTCTTATCATTCTTTTCCTTGATTGATAGCCGAATTGCAGACCTTCCTTTAATGATAGCCGAATGACATGCCTTCCTTTAATTCTATCCGAATTACAGATTTTCCTTGAATACATTGAATGCCACAAAATAGGCCAAGTACCTTTTCTATATATAGTGGTTGGAACCTGTATTTTGAGGCTGACATGATGAAATGGAGGCCAACTTGTTGAGGAAGCTGACTTGCAAAGAGACCAACTCTGACTTGATGGAGATGTAAGACAATTTTTTTTCTTCTTTCTTGACCTTAAGGAAGAAGGATCTCTTACAAAAATAACTTTTAACTTTGACTCAATAAAAATCCTAGAGCACTCAATGGGTGCTTTGACCTATAGACTATTGACCCAAGCACGAAACCCATGCTTTCATAAGTCAACTTAATAATAATAAAAATTTCTTTTGACAAATATATTACAGAATGACTCGAATACAATTATGAAGACCGACACTACTTACATTCTTCAACAGATGGGGATCCAATCATGGCCGTTGGTTCACCAATGAGAGATTATAAGAGAAACTCGATGGGTAGAGGGAAGACACACTTGAGCACATCAGGAGAGCGAGTTCCTTGGCAAATCAAGCTATCCAACTGCAGAAGTCAAGAAGTGAAGAAGAGTTTGAGCTAGAAGGACGCATGAGTGAGAGGGAGCAACAAAAGTGATATTCGGAGGAGTTTCCAGTTCCAGAGAGTCAACAACAATAGGATTGAGTTATTCTCAGTGAGGCTGTGCAAGGCCTACACATACAACTTCAGAGGAGGGTTTGATTTAGCTAAAGGGGAGAAGGATTTAGTTGCTCGAGGTTGGGAGATATTGTAGAAGGCCAAGCGAGTAATTTCCAGAGGTTGAGTTGGGTAGAATGACAACATGAAAGCAATTCCAGAGGCAGTACAAATTGGTATGCACAGAGGCAGCGCAGAGGCTGACGCAGGGGTGTTCAAGCAGAAAGTTTGAGCTAGTTTCGGAGCTGAGATTAGTGTCGGGGGAGACAAAAATTGTCTCACTAACTTTTGGCCAGATTATTTGCCGAAGATTTCTAGTTTGGCATCCAAATTTTTGTACTCAGATTTCACTATTGCATAATAATAATAAAACCCTCATCTGCGGCACCACTTTTCCCACATTGGGTTTTTATGGGGACATTTGTCCAAAAATAACTGTGTCAATTTTATTTTGTGTGTGTGCATCTATTTCTCAGTTTCCAGTTTATTTTCCGCAACAATTTGATTGTGAAGAAATTGTAGTGTGATTAATTTGTTATTTTGTCGTAGCAAAATAAACTGCATAATTGATCAGTTAGAAGAATAAATTCCAATTGTTGCATTTCAAGGATATTTCACATGGTATCAAAGCATGTTTGAAGACAAATCAGTGGCTTAATGATGAGGGAGAAATTTTGTAGCTTCAGAGGGAGTCTCTCGGCAAAATTTATGAATGCATGCAAAGGCCAATCAAGAGTGCGAATTAGCATAGACAGGGTTCGATTTTTAGTTTGTAGGCAACAAAAAATTCGAAAAGCCTCAATTGCAGTGATTTGTAGGCAGTGGTGTTGTCGGGAAGCAGTGCCAGTGAGTAGATCAACAATTTCGTTGAGTAGATATGGGCGTTGTGATTTTGTAGCAGTTTTGCAGTTGTAGATCAGCGCTGTGCAGAAGAGAAAAAAAACACAGAAAAAAGGAATTTTCTAGATTTTCCCCTGTGGGTTTCTAGATTCAGTTTTTTGAGGAAATCCAAGATTCCCATAGCAAAAGGCAGTAGTGGTAGGCATAACTGCGCATTTTTGGAGGTAGTGCGAGTAACAGAGCAAGCAACCAAGCAGGAAAGGGAGGAGATTCCTGTTTATTTTCCCATTTTTGAGTTTTGCAGAAATGGCCTTAGCAGGACTTCGAGATTAGGATAGGCTTGATGGAGCCTCTAGCTATTGTATCTAGAAAGCCAAAATGTTTTTCTTGCTAGATGAGCATGGTTTGAAGGTGTATGTAAAAAGAATTATAGCCATACCTACAAACCCGCAATAAATAGAGAATTACAATAAGGAGATGGCCAAGGCGAAGAGGATGATCCTCGATGGAGTTCGAGATCATATAGTCTCACATCTAGCTAGCAAGAATACTGCCAAAGAAATGTGGGATGCTGTCGCAATGCTTTTCCAGAATCCTTCTAACAACCGGAAGATATTCTTGAAAGAGACGCTGAGGACCACTAGGATGCAAAAGGGTGAAGCAGTCACTACTTATCTCACTAGAATTCAAAATGTCTGAGATGAGCTTGTAGCAGTTGGAGAGACACCTCATGAGAGTGAGCTAGTACGTACAACTCTCAACAGTTTCACCAAGGAGTGGGCAACTTTCGTCCAAGGTATCACTAGACGAGATACACTACCTGGTGGGATCGATTGTGGGCCGACTTCACTCAGGAAGAGATGAGGCTTGCTCTTGTCGAGTAACATCAACGACAACAATAACAAAGGACTGAAGAGTGTATAAGACGAGGAGAATGTAGCCCTTGCATGAAAAGGGAAGGCGAAGAAAGGTCCCAGTCAGGGACAAGGCTCAAAGGGAGAAGAAAAATGATCTATCGAAGATCAAGTGCTTCAGATGTGGTGAGTTCGGTCACTACAGTACCCAATGTTTGAAGAAGAAAAAGGACAAGAAGGAGAAGTAGTTGTAGGCAACAACTTTGGCATAATCGATAATTTGTCCAACAAGTTGGAGGATGAATTCACTTTGTATGCAACTATACCTCCAGGAGAGAGGTGGGGTGGCATTGAACTCTAGTCACTAGAATAGCAGAGTTTCGAGCAGGATCCGTGGAAGAGCTACAGGGGTCCACAATTTCAGTAGCAGAGGGTTCAGTGTCAGATGGCGCAGCCAGATCTTAAGGGATAGTTGCAGAACTAGTTGTAGTCAGCCATTGAGAGGTGCAAAACCAATCAAGGCGCTAACAGATACTTAGTAGACAGTTCAAAGTCTAGTTGCAGTCAGAGACTCAGTGGACAGTTGCAGAGCCAGTGTGGAGACATAGTTGATTCAAAGTTCTCAGTTGCAGTAGTTGTGATGCAAGCCCAATTTTGAGCTTGCTAAAATCCCATGATTATCAATCCCATAATGTCCAATCTAGATCAAATAAGCGCTTAGGAAACCACCAAGTTCAAGTTCCTCTCAATAACCCTCAGAGCCAAAACTCGTTACAATAGCCCTCGGAGCCAAACCTCTTCATAATGGCCCTCGGAGCCAAGCCTTGTAGCCAAGCGCTATACACTAAGTGTGTATATGCCAAGCATTATTAAAAATTTGCAACGGACAAATAATAGTGGGAGGAGCCGATTGGGGCAATCCCTCTACATGAGTGGACTGTGTTTTAATAAGTGGGAGGAACCAATGGAGAAAGCCAACTCATGTAGAGTTGGTTGTGTTATGTATATAACACACATATATGTTAACCCCAGAGTTCGACGCCTATACTTAACAAAATTTGAATCTGCCGTGGTTGGACCACTGGGCGGGCCCACAATGCCATGTGAGCCTGTCTTTCAAAAGTCCCGACGTTTCCTTTTGGTGTGCTCTTAATTTCCTCTGGGTAGGATTCTCCGGGCGGGGTCCATTTCTACTACCCCTTTACTTGTACACCTGACATTAGCCTTTGACTTGCTTCCACTAGTCCTGACACTTTACAAAAAAAAAAGGTTCACAAGAACCGATCAAGTTTAATTCTCTGGGCGGGACCCGCTCTACCACATAAGCCCGCTCAACTCTTCTCGATAGTTAGCCTTGGGCATTTCCAATTTTATTGCTGGGTTAGGCATTGGCCGGGTGGGCTCCACTTGCTCTGATCCAACCCGACGTTGTAACTTTACATGCCATATAAAATCTCCAGTTATTCAATCTCCAGGTGGTCCCCACTTGCCACGTCTGCTCGACGCTCCTTCATATGCTCTTCTTACTTATCTTTTGGGCTTAAACCTCCGGCCCAACGCTATCAATTGACGACATTTTCTCAGAGGTTTTGTCTCCTGCGCCTATTAATTGATGGACTTCTTCCAGGCAACTTGGCTAAGTCCTTCAATTCTTCTCCTTCTGCTAGTTTGTTCTGCTGCTACTGTTCGCGCCTCTAAACCCACTGTGAACCATTTTTGTTCTATTAGTCTCCTTGTCCACGCACCTCAGGACTATCCACACCTTCGCGACTCCAGATCTACTGTACTGTGCTTTCGTTCTACTCCGCTCTCGGCTTCTGACTGCTTCTATGATTAAAACACCATGTGCCTCCTGCTCACAATGAGGCCTATCCCTTTTGAGCTTTATTAAAGCTTTTGAGTTCGGGTTCTTGTGAATCTGGTGTGTATCTCTCCTGAGCTTTCCACAACGCACACACTTGCACAATTCCTCTGTTTATCAATAAAATACACAATGAAGGGACAAATACTCCACACAATAATTATATAGAATTCAATAATTGAACCAATATTCATAGATTGTACAAAGGAGGCCCTCTTTGGTCAGGTTTTACATTATGAGATCTATTCTAGCCTTAAGCCAGACTTTGGCTTTTACAAGCTTCTCGCTTGTACCTCTCTACTCTATTCATTTCATGTCCATATTTACAAAAGAAAAGGATCTTGAACTGATTTAGTTCAGATCCATGATTATCTCACCAAAACCACTAAATAAGGATTTATGAATCCTCAAATCTCTGAGTGAGATTTAACTACCCCTAGATCTCTCTAATTCTCTAACATTCTCGAGATTTATTCATAGGAATAGATCTGATTACAATTTTCATTCCTAAATACGTATTTTCTAGAATCTCTTTACAAACTTAGGAAAATAACTAAATAATTACAATCAATTAGGTTACCAACTCCCTTGGTAAACAAACCCCCTAGTCTAGTAAAAAAGAATTTGACTTGGATGTCGAATGCTCCTGCATCAGACTCCCTAGGTTGAAAAGAATCATGGTCTCGTGACTATGTGCTTCCATGTACTTCTGAAAGTTCTCCTGGATCAAAAACTTAAGTTTGTAACCGATCTCTCTCTTTGCTGTGTTGATGTTGCTTTGCTATTCTTTCTTCTGGTTCTACAGGCTTCCAAACCTTGTGTTGTTGCTGTCCACTTGCTTTGTTGATGCAAATTTATTTTGGCAGTTGTTCCTCCTTGTTATTTCTCCTTTTCTGCCTGTTGTACCTGCTTTTCCTGGAAAGTTTTTTTGATCAGCAAGCATACTTCATCAATCGCCTTGTCAACCTCTGTCTTTGGTTGATCTCCACTACTGCTATTCTTGTCCTCAGACTTCTGCATATCCTCCTCTGTTATAAGAGTTATAAATCTCTTACCAATCGGATGCTCATGTCTTTGCTGGTCATACTTGATAAGTGTGTTCTTTTCCAACTTATCATCCTCTTCTAGCCATTCTGGAAATTCAATTTCAGCTTCTTGCTTGCTTGCTTCTTCATGTATGAGGTCTTCTTTGAACAATTTCTCATTGACTTTCCTTACTGCTGCCATATTTTTTAATTGCTGCAAGTCATCCTCTGTTATCCTATGTTCACATTTGTGTATTAGTTCTCTGTGTAATTCAAATAGAATTTGGATTGTAGCCTCTTCCGTCATGCAATCGTCATCTTCTAGCCTCTTCAAATGTTCAAACCTATGTTACCCGGATGGGGATGGGGACGGGGACGGGGACAAGTACATCATTTTTTGAAACACGATGCGTGGGTTCGTCGACGGTATATTGTAATTTATATATAATATATAAATATTATATTTTATAAATTATAATATATATAAATTTGTATATTTTTCAACTTTAAACAAGAAAACTAAAATATTTATGATTTAAATTTTGAATATTTAAACATGCACATCATACATCATTGAACATTCCACATTCACAATGAAATTTCAAAATTTCTAGTTTGATATCAAGTGCAAATTGGAGTTTACATATTAATAAGAATCATGATATATGTCCATTGTCATACTACATTCAAAATTTGCCTTAAGGCATCTCCAAACAAGAATTAGGAAATTTTAAAATACTAAAATAAAAATAGCTAATAGTGAACAATGGCTTCCTAAAGCCATGTCATCAACATCACTTAGATCTTCAGTTAGCATGCTCTCTAGGTGGGAATCACTCACATCTTGAGGCTCTTGCTCATCCATAACAACTGGTGGTAGCTTAATAAGGCTATCTGGTTGTATCTCCTCGTCCACACACATAACATTATTTGTGTATTGGTCCCATCTCTTGAAAGGACCCTCCTTGTACCCAGGGTCTTTTCAAGATATGAGACGAAGTGTGCTATGAATGTACACTCAGTTCTCTGCCTCCTTTGAACCCAACCTATTTCTCTTTTTTGAATGGATAAGGCATAAATACTCCAATTCCTCTTGCAAGATTAAGAACTAGCTACTACTCGGTATATTAAGGGAAGCCCATTAAATTAATTAAGAATTTAAAAATAAAAACTAAAATGAACCCCAAAGAACCCAATTTTGGGGTTCCAAGTATCCATCATCAGGGTTCTCCGTACTCGTCAAGACAAAAGAACCCAAATTTTTTAATGGAGAACCCGGTTCTTCATAGGAGAGCCTGGTTCTTATGGGTTCTTCTCAGAAGTAGCCGTACTCGAGTTCGATACTTGTGGACGAGAACCCGGGACGGGTTCGAGAACCCCACCCTCGGGCTCGCGAACCCGTGCAACATAGGTTCAAACTTAGCTTCCTGTATGCCTTCTTCCAACAGGTTCTCATTCATTTTCATCGCTGCTGCACTATCCTCTTTCATAAAAGAGATTAAAGGCTATTCTGTCTCATATTTCTCTGCTGCAACAACTCCATTATCATCTCCAAACAAGTGTGCACAAAACTCTTCCATATCAGCCATCTCGTCAATGAGCTTTAACTCTTATCCGCTTGCATGGACATATCATCATGTTGCCGGTCAAAACCTGCATACACACACCAATTGTTAGTCTTAAAAACATGGGATTCTTCTTCTTTTGGTGCCTCAACTGTCCCAAGTTCAAGTTGCTGTGAGGGGACTATATCTGTCTTCTTCATCATTATGGAACCAATTTTGTTCCAAAATTTCAGCTACAAAATTACAAATATGCTCTGGTTTCTTTGCTCATGCTCCACACATGCACTATTCTCTGTCTTCACAAGTCCTCTTCTTTCACTTTCCAAGCAGTGTTATTGACTCTGCCTTCTCATAGCTTTCGACTAAGCTGTCTCTTTGAATTGGATGCCTTTGTCCATCTTCTTCTCCTTCACTTGCATTATGCCATCTATGCATTTTCCCTTTTCCTTTCCTCCAAAGATATCTAAATCCTTCAAAAACTAGCAAAATATACAAGCAAAAAGTTCCAAACCATCATGCCTCTAAATTTTCCCTTACACCATTGGAATACTTCCTCTTGAATCCTTTCATGGATTCCACTTTCTGTGGCAGTCATCTGAGACTCCTCATCCACCTACTGTCTCCTACTAGCATTCCTCGGTTTCTTTGGCACTTCCATTGCTTCTTTTCTTGCTCCACCTGCAATATCATACTTAGAAAAATAATTAATACCAGAATTATGAGACAATTCAGTCTTAAGAGATGTTGCCAACATCTCATCATCATCCTCACTGTCTTTCTCTCCAAGGATAGGTCCACTTTCTTCTTCTTTACACTGAGCTATTCTGAGTGCCTCTTCTTTCTCCACTTTTTGCATCATCTTCTCAACATACAGTTCTCTGACTGGCCACTTTACTCTTTTCCCCACTTAAATTCCTTTCTTCAACTCTTTTATTATCCTTCTTGTTCTTTCCTGTAACTGCTTCTTTAGGTTGCTGAGTTCTGCCTTTATCTCAGCTAACTCGTTCTCTCTTTCTTCTGCACTTATCTGTTGTCTTGTAGCCTTTGTTCTAGCCTCCTTTTCCTTTCTACTGTGGCTTCCTTCTGGACTTCCTCCTTTTCTTTCTATGAGCTGTTCCATATTCATTGTGAGCTGCAACATGGCCTCTGCAATAACAAGCCTCATTTCTTGTTACAGACTTCCGCACCAAGTTTCCTCTCCTCTTATCTTGGTCTTTTGGCACCTTCCTTGGTTCACCTCCTTGGAACCACTAGAGCTTTCTAGCTCTTAGGATGCTGCAAATCCCTGCTCACTGTCCTCTATCTCTACTTCTTTCCTCTAAGACTTCACTGTTTCTTTGCTGCAATCTGCTACCACTCTTCTTGGCCACCAACTTCTTTATGAGTCTTGCCTGCTCTCTTCTCCTCTGTCTCTTTTGCTGTCACTGTTTAGCTACTTCCCTCGTGGTCATGCTTCTCTTTCTTTCTCAACAATTATTAATCTCTAGACCTTTCCTATACCAATTTACCCTTGGAATTCAACCTGCTATAACTAAATCACCTACAATAATCATCTACCTTTATATATTTTTTTTGCATTCTCAAAAACAAACAAACTTTCAAAAAAAAAAAAAATTCCTTTACCAGGACTTCTTTGCACATCTGTGTCTCTAGCTTCTATGTGCATCTTCAACATCTTTTTTATCTCATTCTCAACATCCTCTGGAATCTCTCCAACTTCCCAATGTTGTCCTGCGTTGTGTTTTTCCAATTCCACACTTCCTCTGCATCTTGCATTCTTTTAGAAACTTATTGTCTGCGTTGAAGAAAGTGTAACTAGGTTTGGTCTTCATAATAACATGATCTTTGTAAATGATGAAATGAAAGAAATAAAATTATTTTTGTATGCCTTGCTGCATGCGTTTTATGAGCAAGAGATTTATTTGGTAGTGGCTACCATTGAGAGCCTTAGGATTTATTAATAAGTCAAAGAGTCAATGTCATGTATGAAGAAACTCTTCTTGAGCCTATGTTTAATGTATACAAGTCTATAGAAAAGTCTAGAAGCCCTCCAAAGACAAGCACAATCCCTCTTGAAGAAGTTGGCCTCCAAATAATAGCAAAAGAAGTCATGTCGGCTCACCTATGGAGACACACCCGTTCAACATGACACGTTGGCTCATTTATGGAGGACAAACCACTATAAATACCCAGCTAGGGTTTGTGCAAAAGAGAAGGTACAGGAACTCAGATTCCCTGCAATTCTCGGATGTGTACAGGGTTTGAAATCCGCATTACAGGAGTGCAAAAAACTCGGATACCTCTGCAACTTCGTAGGTGATTACAGTGAGTAATTACAGGCTCAACAACTCGGATTCTCTGAAATTTTGGTGGTTCAGTATTTCGGATAAGTACAATATTTCAGATGAGTACAGTGGTACATTGGTGTTTTTCGGATGGGTATCACAGAGGTGATGTCTCAGCCTCCTCATAGTCCTAATGAACACTGTCTCGACATACTAAGAAGCAACCTTACAGTCTCGGTATTCTTGTGAAGAGGAGGATCTTAAAGTATCACTCTTTGTCTCGACATACATTTAAGGTGCAATTATAATTTGGGCATAGAAGTAATCATAAAGACACAGTCATGAGCATGATGAAGATCTTGGTATATATATACATATCTTAGTATAAAGGTCTCGATGTTATGGTGAAAGTCTCAATGGAGGAGCAACAATGATCTCAACAGAAGAGCAGCAATGATCTCAATGAAGGTGTTGGAATGGAGCAACTGTAATGACCTCTGTGGTGCAATAATGATAACCTTGATGAAGCAATAGTGATGATGATGATCTCAATAGTGACAAAGAAGAGGATTGGTGTCTTGGTCTTGGAGTGGCCTAATAGGTCAAGGGTCATGGTCTTGGTATTCGTCAATTGGAATCTCTATAAGAAGAATTTTGTGTGGGTTTTCCTCTCAAAGAGTGAGAGGTTTTGGCCTTGGCAGAAAGCCAACATCTTGTGTTTTTGTCTCTTTTGTTTTGGTAACTATTTGATGAACTAAGAAGACACACTCTAATATTAACAAGTGAAGAATGTGCTAATAAGAAAAATTAAAAGTACCTCACAAATAGTTATCATGGCGAGAAGAATCTGATTAACCTTGATTGCCCTAGATTCTTCAACACTCTGCTCCTTGTGTGAGTTCTTTATGCTCTTGCACCTCCTTCTTTTGACCTCTATAATTTGAGATTTTCAAAGCATTTCCATCTACCACTTGATGCAAGCGCAATTTTGAGCTTGCTAAAATCCCAGGATTACCAATCCCATAATGTCCAATCTGGATCAAATAAGCGCTTAGCAAACCACCGAGTTCAAGTTCCTCTCAATAACCCTCGGAGCTAAAACTCTTCACAATAGCCCTCAGAGCCAAACCTCTTCATAATGGCCCTCGAGCCAAGCCTTGCAACCAAGCGCTATACACTAAGCGTGTATATGCCAAGCACTGTTAAAAATTTGCAACGGGCAAATAATAGTGGGAGGAGCCGATTGGGGCAATCTCTCTATGCGAGTGGATTGTGTTATAATAAGTGGGAGGAACCAGTGGAGAAAGTCAACCCTATGCGAGTTGCCTGTGTTATGTATATATATTATAACACACATATATGTGTTAACCCAGAGTCCGATGCTTAATAAAACTTGACTCTGTCGTGGTTGGACCACTGGGCGGACCCATAATGCCACGTGAGCCCGTCTTTCAAAAGTCTCGACGTTTCCTTTTGGTGCGCTCTTAATTTCCTTCGGGTAGGATTCTTTAGGCAGGATCCACTCCTGCTACCCCTTTACTCGTACACTCGATGCTAGCCTTCGACTGACTTCCACCAGTCTTGAGTCTTGACACTTAAAAAAAAAAGGTTCACAAGAACCCACTGGGTTTGATCCTCTGGGTGGGACCCGCTTTGCCACATAAGGCCACTCAACTTTGCCCGATGTATAGCCTTGGACACTTCCAATTTTATTGCTAGGTTAGGCATCGACCGAGTAGGCTCCATCCGGTCTGATGCAACCTGCCATTGCAACTTTACATGCCATATAAAACCTTCTGGTATTCAATCTCTGGGCGGTCCCCACTTGCCATGTATGCTCGACGCTTAGTCGGTCGATACTCCTTCATACTTACCTTCCGGGCTTAAACCTTTGGCCCGACGCTATCAAGTGGCAACATTTTCTCAGAGGTTCTATCTCCTGCGCCCGTTAATCGACAGACTTCTTCCAGGCAACTTGGCTAAGTCCTTCAATTCTTCTCCTTCTGTAGTTTGTTCTACTGCTACTGTCCGCGCTTCTGAATCCACTGTGAACCATTCTTGTTCTATTAGTCTCCTTGCCCACGCACCTTGGGACTGTCCACACCTTATCACTCCAGATTTGTATAAGAACTGTACTGTTCTTTCATTCTACTTTGTTCTCGGCTTCCGACTGCTTCTATTATTAAAACAACAAGCAGAGTTCCAGAGCACACTAGACAACAGGATGGTGAGACCTCAGGTTTCTCCTCTCTCTTTCCCTCTGGGAGACCACTCGTTATTATTGATACCCATTTGGAGGTGTCGGTCCGTACATCAAGCTACACCTCCTCACAACATTAGAGAGATCAGCTCTAAATAGATCTAGAGCAAAGTACACCCCATACATTTGAATCCCTCCCAGATCTGGCTCCTCGATGGTTCGGGAAGACTCCAACAGTGAGACAATGCCCAATTCACCCCACTTGCCCTCGACCATCAGGTTCATGATATCATGACATCATCGGCTCCATTGTCTGATCTCCTTGTCTCACTCTCTTTCTTGATAGGTTCTTGGGTTGGGTTGTCTACTTTGTCTTGGACAAACTCATTTAGTGTTTTGTATCGTTGTACATTTGTCATGGTTTTATACATTTGTTTTGATGCTAATTTAGGTTTCTTTCTTTATATTATTTTGGCATTTCTAGGAGTTGCATTGGCACTCCCACATTGTATTCATACTGGTTGTACCTTTCAGACCCATTGACCTATTTTTGTGGTCATTTGTTGGAAATTATTAAAATTATCTTATCTTATCTCATGTCCAAATTTGATGCAAACTGGGCATCTCTATCTGGCAACTGATGAACTGAAGTGGGGTAGTGTCAATTTTGAATTATTGGCCTAAAAGTAGTTGTGATTCCAGAGATCCAGACATCCCTGTGTTGGTTTCCTCTGGATTTTTGGGTATAGTCTGCACATTGCCCCAAACATTGTCAAAGCTAATAGTCTTTCCTGATTCCAAATTGGCCTTGTACTTTTTGGTAATTCTATAGTCCCAAATTAAAATGTCTGGGGCCTGGGCATCCCAAATTCTTACCTGGTATACACATTTATGTAAAAATCCTCATATTAACTACGGAAATTTAGCAGATGTAAAAATCTCACTGCAGTTTATCTTTCATAACTCCAGAAGGGTTCATGATGAAAAGGCTGTTGCTTTGGTTAAGGGATTCATTTGTCTTTTCCTCATTTGGCTTAAATCTCTTTCTGTTTTCTTCACTGTTATAGGGCTTCAACAGTCTGTGTATGCACCAAATTTGTGGGGATGACAATTCATTTTATTTGATGCCCATGTCCAACAAGGAGGTCCATCAAATTTCATCACTTTTCACATTACTGTCTTCCTCTTGCCTTGACATATTTGGTTGTATGGTCACCAATCCCACTTGATTTCTGCAAGCTGCCTATAATGTATGTGGTTGGTGTCTTCCTGCTTCCACTCTCTCTTTTGCCCATCCTCAGTATCACCTAAAATGAGATTTTACTAGCACTATATTTGCTTTGGTATGATGGAGTTCCCTTGGTTTTGCACCGTTAAATTTGAGTTGCCTCCAGGGAATCAACATTTGTCATTATCAGGAGTGCTGCTCTGGGCTGTATTTTGTTTTCTATTGCATGTTGTACAGTGGCTGTTGCTAATCTTCTTGTTCTGTATGCAATTGGTCTGCACTTTTCTCATAACATGATCAACTTGTTTTTTTTAGTACATATTTTTGATCGTCACACATTTAGTTTTCCATGCAATCTAATAAATATATATTAGTGTTTCCTTTCTATGGCAGAAAATTAGGGTGATAGCAAAACTTTAGTATCAACAATGTACAATGAGGACACAGTTGCTGACACAGAAGTGCAGACGATTTTATTATTATTATAAAGATGTTTTCCGGCTAACATTTGTTAATATTGGCAACTAGGGCCAAACTCCATGTGGGTCATCTTATTTATGGCCGCTGATATTTTTCTTGGACTCCTCTCATTGAGAGGTGTAGGATTGATCTAAAGATCACCCGATTCCGATAAGCATTCATGGAGTTATGAATTTATTTGTGTTATAAGACAATTCGTTGAGGTCGGCCAGTGACCAAATAACCCACACATGTGCTCAACGTTTTAGTATAAAAGGAGGTGACTTGAAAGTCATTTCTACAAACTTCACTCTTGATTTCTCTCCACTTGTTCTGGGTTTTAGTGGAAGAGAAATCTAAGAGAGGAAGCCCTAAACGCAGAAGGTAAGGAGCCCTAGTACAAGCCCTAGACGCAGTCAAGGAGGGCTACACGCTGCCCTATACACTCGTCTTTACAAGCCATAGACGCAGTCAAGAAGGAAGCCTACACGCTGCCCGCTGGTCTCTACAAGCCCTAGCTGCTGTCAAGGAGGGTTACTATGATGCCCTAACCGCAGGTCCATGATGCCCTAGCCACAGGTCACTTCAAGTGACCAAATTGATGGATGGAGGGCCAAGGATCTAGGGCCGAGAAGGCAGGCTGCTAGGCCGAGTAGAGGGAAGCTAAACGCTAGAATTTGAGTGGTTGTTTGGGCACGTTGAGGAGGCTGAAAGCTACAGCAAGCTAGGCCACAGGCCATAGCAAGCTATTGGAGTTATCTCATGGCTGTGTTGAGAGGATAACGTGGGATGGGAGCAGCCTCTTCAAGGCTAGCCGCAACACTAGAGGGCTAGTCTTGTTGTGTGTTGGGTTAAGGGTAGTGGCACATACCCTAACCAGAAGTGCAGTCACATCAATGCCAACAATTGGGACAACAACGACAATTGGAACAACAGAAATAATGGGACAGCAGCAATGGCATGCTAACAATGGGACAACAACAATAATGGGACAGCAACAATGGCATGGTAACAATTGGGACAGCAGCAATGACATGCTAACAAATGGGACAACAACATGACATGGTGCCGCAATAGCCAATTGGGACAGCAGTACGGTAAGCAAGATACAACAAGCACATGGTGGCAAGCATGGTGCTGCAAGCACATTGGGAAGTTGCAGAAAGCACATGGTGGTAAGCATGATGCTGTAAGCACATGGGACAACAATGTGGCAACATGGTGCAACAATGGCACTGACATGATGCAGTACAGTGAGGTACAGTATGAGGCAGCACTAGTGAGTGCAACAAGATGATAAGGTACAACAAGATGTTGCAGTACAGGAAGGTGCAGCGTAAGGTGCAACAGTGTGATGTGTGCAACATGGTAGTAAGGTCCAACATAGTGATGATGCGTGCAGCATGGTGTAGCACAGTGAGGTGGAGCGTGATGACGAGGTGCAGCACAATGATAGGTGATGGAGTCATCTTGGAGAATCAGTTGAAGCAACATGTCTTGTTAACATCTTATCCACTTACATGCTAGTCTACCGCACACATGTCAATGCAACACATGATCTCTTTTCCACGCAAATATGCTTTACTTTGTCCAATTCCACTAAGCTTCAGGAACTCTGGCTCACTTGGTTTCAGGGACTCGGCTTCATGCTTTCACACCTTGGCTAGTCCTCATGTGATTCTCAGACTATAAAGAACTTTACACAAAATGATGGTCGATATTTTTGGAATTCTGTTTCACTAGTTGGTTCAACACTGGAGTTTTCCACATGCTTCACGCTGCAATTAAATTTAATTTTGGAATTGCCTTCACAATTTCTTTAAAATCCACTGATCAATATTCAATGCGCAGGTTCAAAGTACCTCAGGCACAGGTTCAAAGTACCTCAGGCACAATGTTGTTGAGAGAAGTTTGCACTGATCCACCACTAGCAACAACAATATGTTGTAGATCTTCCTTTGTTACACGCCTTGCACAAAAAATATCTCGATTTGCAAAGTATTGAGTTGCCAGATCACCAATCGTCAATCGAGATAACACAATTGAAAGTTACAAGAGAAGCACAATATCTGCAGCTAATGATATCACCACAAATGCAAGGTATTTAAAGACAGGATTCAACAATCCACAAAATAATGCTGCTATATCTGTTGTTCATAAAAATCAACACCGGTTCTTGATGAGCAAAGCAGGCCCACGATGTTGTGATCCGCTATCAGCGAAAAGGGAGATCTACATAAATATTGAAAAAATCTGGTTTTGAGACCTCAAGCGCAGAATTGAGTGACCTCTATATCATTCACGACTAATTTATGGCAAGCTAGATGAAAAAATAATCTCGAACTTTCTGAGCATATACTCTATCCAATTTCCAATTCTATCCATAAACCATTTTGCACCTTTATGAATTTGTTTGGAAGACTGCAATTTTCGTTGCATTTTTTTTTTTTGGTCGAGGACTAGAGAAATTGTTGTATCATTATCCCACTTGGCGTGATTTTGCAGTGACGTCAAATATAATTTCTTGTAGCGATTTCACACATAACATTTGCAATGAAAAAAGGCTTGTTGATTCTTACCGTATAATAGTTTCATGAATACATCCAGATCCACCATGCTTCGGTTGAGCTTCCTTCAAATGATTGATCTGTGTCAGAAACATATTTGTTTGCTGAGCTCACTTGCTGCAGGTACACACTCAAACTGAAACTGGAGAAATCATGGGTCCTTTACTAAGAGATGTCGAGTATTTAAGCAATGGGAGTTCAACTGCACTTGTATGGGGTGCTGCTCCTCAGCTCTGATGCAATCACTGGAAAGATGGTGTCAGAATCTTCGTAGTCAAATCTCCAAGGAAGAAAGCAGCGACGGAGACCTCAAGCCTTGGCCATCAATGACGGATTTGGACTGCTCTCATAGCGACAATTTGAATGATTTTGAAGGAAAAATGCCGGTGATGAGTTTCCTGATGGAAGCACCAAGCAACAATAGGATTTTTCTATCAAGCAGACTTACAAGGTTGATTATCTCAAGGCTCGTGACCAGGCAGTGGAGGCTTTGCAGGTTTTCCAATGGTGGAAAAAAACCAGCTAGGTTACAGAGCCAAGGAACACTATTACACTCCATTCATCCACATTTTGCGTAAATCTCAAATGCCATTCCAACGAGGGAAGCCGATTCATTTACACGTCAATTCAATCTTTGGCTCTATAAGCTCAATTACTCACAGTCCTCACATCTTTGTGCTCTGATACCACATGTAGTTAAACAAATTTAACACACATGAAAAAATACCAGAGACATAGAAATGGCGGAAAAGACTTCCTCCATTACTCTCATAATGCAATGTACAAATAATGATAATAGTACAAATAAATACATGAGGAAGTTTGTCTCAATATAGTATGTCTATCTTGGACAGTATGGTGGAGCAAATTTCTCAACCAAACACTAATGTAGGAGCCTAACTAGTTGGAGAGAATCTCTCAACCAACTAGGCCTAAACTGACTCCTAACTACGAGGAACAAACTCAATCTAGAAAGGTAGGATTAAATCCAACTTTCTTGATTTTAATTAATTTAATTGTTTTCGACTTAGAATTGTTTTCATCACATGAGAGTGAGGCTAACATTCCCCCCTTCAATGATAAGTCCAAAATAAGAACCAGGAACCATCTTCCAAATTCTAATGTTGAAACTGTTGATCCTCAAAAACACTGCTTGAAAAGACCGCCAAAGTTGGATGCCGAAAAAAACTCCAATTTGAAGAGAACATGAATCAACTGCAAGTCTATTTCATCTCTCCTAAATTCCAAGTAAATCGATGTGATATGCATGGTGATGGAAGTATATCCACGATAATGAAATAATAAGTGGTGTTGTCAATAATAGTTAATGGGTTTCATATTATTATTTAAAAAAATGGGGGCATTAATATTTATTTTAAATAAATGTGTGACACTCACTTAGTGTGGTTGTTTCCGAGATTTACATAGGTCTTTCATAAGAAAGTGGGAGACAAAATTCCAAGTAAATCGATGTTTTCAACTGAGTTCAGCTACCTCATGTATCATCTACTTAGAAATGATCTATGCTCTTATTTAGATAAGTCAACGTGTTGACTTCTGTTGTATATGTACTATCTCTCTCTCTCTCTGCTGAACTATTGAAGAACATATAAGAAGAATTGATCAAGGGTTTCCCCACATTGGGGTTTGTCTCTGGCTAGCGCCACATCTTGTGTCCTCTTGTCTTGGCTTGTCTTCTGCGATTTATGTTTATGTTCTATCTGCAATTTACTATAATGTTGATGTGATTGCCAATCTGGAAAAGATATTGAGCTAACTGTGAAAATTGAAATAAATTGCTCCTAGCATAGAACATACGTAAATTAACATGGTATCAAAGCTGAGGTGAAGACAAAGCCCAAGCAAGAGTGAAAGAGCAATCATCGAAGACAGTTGGGAAAAGACAAAAAGCTCAATGGGTTCCTCATCCCTCTTCAAATTTACCAAGGGTGAAGTCGAAGCAGAGAACATTATCAGAATGGCACAACGAAAGCTTTTGATGGCCTACCTAAAGATCACTTCAATGGGAAGTACAGATCTAAGGGTGGAAGGAAAGGCAAATACCTTATTTGTAATAAGTTCGGCCACTATGCGAAGGAGTGTTCGAATGGTAGGGACACATCACTTGATGAAGATAACAATCATTCCAGGGACATCTTCAATGATCGAAGGAATGACAGGTAATGCAAGTCATCAAGGAAATAACCGACTCTTCAAAGAAAGCAAGGAATGCCAGGTATGAAGAATCAAATGTTGTTTCTGATAAGATAAAGAAGCATTATCTTATATTGGCCCTCTCTGCCAGACTCTTTGGGAATCTGGCTTATTGATTATAGTGCTTCAAGGCACTTCATCGGATAGAAGGGTACTCTCTTTAATTTGTTAGAGATGAAAACACTCGTGGGATTATACTTGAAGTCAATGCCACCTATCCCAGAAATGGTGTAGGGAATGTTACCCCTCAATTGAATGAGGGTAACTTGATTCATTTACGAGAATCTCTTTATGTACTTGATCGCAAGAAGAACCTGGTGTCCATTTCGGCAATGGAAGTCAAAGGTTTCAGGGTGGCATTCATCGATGGAAAGGTACGTGTTTAAAAATGAAATTTTCAAAGATGCTTTTACTCATGGGTTCATGGTTGGAAATTTGTGTTAAGTTGTAGGAAGTCCATTGGGGACCATGTCAGTTGACACATCTCATCTATAACACCGAAGGTCTACTTTATGGGTCCCTACCCGATGTGAGTCAGATGGTGACAGGGATGCCTGAATTCAAAAAGAGCATGAAGGTACATGTCTGAGATGTACCGAAGGAAAATCTTAGAAGGGGACCATTCTCCTCATGTAGCAAGTCCACAGGTTTGGAGCAACCCAAGGGGTTTGAGATCATGATTGGGAATCTCATGTAAGAAAGCCCTCTACGGCTTGAAGCAAAACACCCTGGGCGTACTATGAGAGGATTGATCACTGTCCGATGAAGGTGAGATTCGCTAGGAGTTAAGCCGATCCAAACCATTGCTTGAAGGTTGTGGATGATAGACCTCCCATACCGACACCTTTTGAGGACAACCTCTTTCTGACAAGTGCAGAGCCTCTCATTTGCAAAAGTAAGAGGGAGTTGGATTCCGGATTTGGAATGGTAAACTACAAGCCCGTGACTACCTCGATGGAGCTTAACTTTCAGAAGTTATGTGGTAGTGATGTCGGACAAGATTTGGGAAATGTTTCTGAGTTTCATAAACTCATTCGCATTGATGTTCTTGGTGAATTTCCGTCCGGATATATGGTTTGCAATTAGCATGTTGGGCTCATATTTGGTTGATCCTGACTGGATTGGTGCCAAGAATCTTCTGAGATATCTTAGGGGCACAATCTCTCATGGATTGAGATACACTGTTGGAAATGTGAAGCTGCATGATTATTCAAATGCTGACTGGGCAGGCAGTGTGGAGGATTGCAAGAAGCACTTCTGAGTGCTGGTTCTCTTTGGGTTCTGCTTTGATATCCTGGATGAGCAGGAAGCAAAATTCGATTGCTATAAGCCCCGATGAGACCGAATACATAGCTATGAGTATGATCTCGTGTGGAGCTGCCTGGTTGCGAAAGCTCTTCAGCAAGCTGTTTGTACACATGATGGATACCACTGTGATCTTTCGTGTCAACCAGAGGGGGTTTCGATTATTGAGGAATCCCGTATTCTATAATTACTCCAACATATAGACATCAGGTATTGCCTTATCTGGGATATGGTACATTGATGAGCAAGAAGGCTCCATCACATTGGGACTGATGTGCAAGTCGCAGACATTCTGTTGAAGCCCCAAGGAAAGGTCAAATTTGTGACTTTCCCAAACGATTTGGAGTCGTTGAGAGACCCTCTTATGAGGGTCCTGCATGATGCATGCATTGAGCTCTGGGAGCTTCGGGGGGCTTGGGGTACTTCTTGGAGCAACAAGCAACCATAGGACGACTTACTCTCCCCTAATGGTGCACTGTGTATAGGGTGAATGTTTCAACCTTCCCCTGTGGTACCTCGTGGCGGCTTATGGACAGGATGAGTGGTTCTCCTGTTGAGGCATCCTACCATGCAGTCTGGGACTCATGGGAAGTACCTCTCATCTGGCCAATGAGTAAGGAAATGGGTTTAGGGACCATAGTAGTACTATCGTTGGACGCATCGTTGTATTTACCGTACTCCCTATGCTAGGATGACCTCCATTGATCTGGGATCAATGAAACTGATCTGGGATCAGTATGAGTGATTTGAGACACTCTCTTTTGATATTGATCTAGGATCAATTGGAATTGACTTCGGGTCAGTAAGAGTGATATGACTCACTCTCTTGGAACTGATATGGGATCAGTAAGAGTGGTATGACACACTCTCTTCATATGGAACTGACTTCGGGTCAGTAGAGAATGGTATGAGACATTCTCGATCAATTCTTCTTCTTCATGGTTCAGCAGAGCAAAGTAGTGCAGGGCACTGATGGCAGAGATAGTACAATCTAGCAGATGGATTAGCGGATGGAGTTCTCCCTAGTTGAGAGGGAGTGTTAAAATTGGCAACTAGGGCCAAACTCCATGTGGGTCATCTTATTTATGGCAACTGATATTTTTCTTGGACTCCTCTCATTGAGAGGTGTAGGATTGATCTAAAGATCATCTGATTCCGATAAATATTCATGGAGTTATGAAATGATTTGTGTTATAAGACAATTTGTCGAGGTTGGCTAGCAACCAAATAACCCACACATGTGCTCAACCTTTTAGTATAAAAGGAGGTGACTTGATAGTCATTTCTACACACTTCCAGATCATCTGATTCCGATAAATATTCATGGAGTTATGAAATGATTTGTGTTATAAGACAATTTGTCGAGGTTGGCTAGCAACCAAATAACCCACACATGTGCTCAACCTTTTAGTATAAAAGGAGGTGACTTGATAGTCATTTCTACACACTTCCCTCTTGATTTCTTTCCACTTGTTCTGAGTTTTAGTGGAAGAGAAATCTAAGAGAGGAAGCCCTAAACGCAGAAGGTAAGAAGCCCTAGTACAAGCCCTAGACATAGTCAAGGAGGGCTACATGCTGCCCTATACGCTGGTCTCTACAAGCCCTAGATGTATTCAAGAAGGAAGCCTACACGTTGCCCTAAATGCTGGTCTCTACAAGCCCTAGCCGCAGTCAAGGAGAGTTACTATGATGCCCTAACCGAAGGTCCATGATGCCCTAGCTGCAGGCCACTTAAAGTGACTGAATTGATGGATGGAGGGCCAAGGATCTAGGGCCGAGAAGGCAAGCTGCTAGGCCGAGTAGAGGGAAGCTAAACGCTGGAATTTGAGTGGCTGATTGGGCACGTTGAGGAGGGTGAAAGCTACAAGAAGCTAGGCCGTAGGCCATAACAAGCTGTTGGAGTTATTTCGTGGCTGCGTTGAGAGGATAACGTGGCATGGGAGGAGCCTCTTCAAGGCTGGCCGCAACACTAGAGGGCTAGTCTTGCTGTGTGTTGGGTTAAGGGCAGTGGCACATACCCTAACCAGAAGTGCAGTCACAACAATGCCAACAATTGGGACAACATCGACAATTGAGACAACAACAATAATGGGACAGCAACAATAGCATGCTAACAAATGGTACTACATCGTGACATGGTGCAACAATAGCCAATTGGGACAACAGTATGGTAAGCAAGGTATAACAAGAATATGGTGGCAAGCATGGTGCTGCAAGCACATTGGGCAAGGTGCAAAAAGCACATGGTGGCAAGCATGATGCTGTAAGCACATGGGACAACAGTGTGGCAACATGGTGCAGGAATGGCACATACATGATGCAATGCAGTGAGTTCAGTATGAGGCAGCACTGGTGAGTGCAGCAAGATGATAAGGTACAACAAGATGTTGCAGTACAAGAAGGTGCAACAATATGATGTGTGCAGCATGGTAATAAGGACCAGCATAGTGATGACGGGTGCAGCACAATGAGGTGGAGCGCGATGACGAGGTGCAACACAATGATAGGTGATGGAGTCACCTTGGAGAATCAGTTGAAGCAGCATGTCTTCAACTGAGTTCAACTACCTCATGTATCATCTACTTAGAGATGATCTATGCTCTTATTTAGATAAGTCAACGTGTTGACTTCTGTTGTATATATACTATCTCTCTCTCTCTGCTGAGCTATTGAAGAACATATAAGAAGAATTGATCAAGGGTTTCCCCACATTGGGGTTTGTCCCTAGTTAGTGCCACATCTTGTGTCCTCTTGTCTTGGCTTGTCTTCTGCGATCTATGTTTATGCTCTATCTGCAATTTACTATAATGCTGATGTGATTGCTAATCTGGAAAAGATATTGAGCTAACTGTGAAATTTGAAATAAATTGCTCCCAGCATAGAACATACCTAAAATTAACTGGCGACAAAGACTTGGCTCTCACCACCTAATGGCCAGCCTCTATTTCTTTTACATGTTTACACTGAAGAGACTTAATTTCCCCCGACAAATAGCTGTTAACTGCATTCAATTCCAGTTGGTTACCTTGTTTGTCATCTATTGACTACTTTAGATAATAATGCCAATCTTCAATTGGCTGTTGTGCTAATAGTGGTCTGTGTTAATTTGGTGGCACACATTGCTACCGGTAACTTATTTGTGGTGTTTTTTCTTGCCTGATTTCTAAACATTATTATTATGATCGAAATTTTGTCTACATGTTTAAAAGAATGTCTTTTTACAAAATTTTTGGCCATTTATCACAGTTTTGAGTTTTTTACGCCATTCGAACTTTGTGTGTGCATCTGTAGAGAGAAATGTCTTTATGCTTTTTTCTGTACCACTTTGAACACATTTTATAGTTTGGCCAATGAATTGATTCTATAGAAGAGAACTGGGATATGATTATCACTATTTTGTTTTCATGTGTACTCTTTTAAGGCAATTGGGATGAAGTTGAGATTTTTATTTTTAACAGAGGAGATAAAGTTGAGTTACCGCAAAAAGGTTATGTAATTTTTTAGAAAATTTTGGATATAATATTCTTCGATGCACCCTCCTGTCCCCACACACAATATATATATATATATATATATATATATATAAGAGGCAATATCAGGTATGGATTCCACACGGATCTTGCAGGGATCTGGATGGCATCACTCACTGATTTGGATCCTATACAGATCTGTGACATATCCAGGCTGCATACAGATCTGTACGTATCTAGGGGATAGAAATCACTCACACAATAACTGCAAATTAAATAGTGGGAACATTAAACTATTTCACACATACACAAGTAAATTCTCCTTTAAAATCAGGTTTTCATTCTGTCGAAAGAACCTACAAGTGAACCTCCATAGTATGCTAAAAAAGCAACAGCCGCACAGTGAACAAATCACCCTGAATTGAGAGGTACGGCCTGCCTGAGAAAGTATAGCCTGTTGTATGACTGTAAAATATCACTGGACAATTTAGTTCGTACGATTGTACAGCTTGTTTGTATGACTTCACAGAATTGTTCCATATGACTGCATGGAACTGTAAAGCTGTATGGATCTGCATTCTATGCCTTTACTTGCTGTCTGGATTCCTTCTTTCATAAATCCTTGCTCTCTCTCTCTCCCTCCTGGCTGCCCAACCTGTTCAAATATTCAACTTTTCTGAACCTTCTATCCTGAACTGTCTTTATACTTTTATACTGTCTTTATAATCTATTTTTGAGATTTCTCCTAGTCTAAGACATACATGCATGAAATACACTTCATTAGACTTAACAACGAAAACTAAGACCTTTCACTCTTTTACTCGAGTGAATTAAAAAATTAATTACTTTTTGAAAATGACTCAAACCACGTCCAGCATGTTCATAGTGAACTTCTGTGGAAGTTCTTCTATGAGCTATATTTTTCAACACTCCTTGGCAAGAAAGGAATTTTGCACAAATCCAAGTCTGTCTTTGAATGCTTCAAAATTCCCTTTTGCCAAGGGCTTGGTCAGACTATTGGTTACCTGCTGATCTGTGGGAATAACCTAGAGCTTGACTGTTCCCTTTTGAATCCTGTTTTGTATTAAGTGATATTTGATCTCAATGTGCTTGGACCTATCATGAAACATTGGATTCTCAGAGAGTTTGATACAACTGTGATTATTACAGTAAATGATTATGGAATCCAGCTCCTGATCAAACAATCTTGCAACTAACTTGCAAAGGCAGATGACTTCACAAGTAGCAGTGCTGGTTGCCTTGTATTTCACCTCTATTGAGCTAAGTGGCACGGAAGTCTGCTTCTTGCTAAATCAGGATATCATTGCTGTCCCAAGCTAAATCAACACCCTGGGATGCTCTTCTTGTTTGTTTCATTGCCTGCCTAATTTGTGTTTGAATACCCCTGCAAGTTCACTTCATCATCTCCAAGAGATCTCAGACCACACTTCATTGTGCCTGCCAAATACCTGAGCACATTTTTGTTGCTATCCAATGCTCCTACCTTGGCTCCTCCATGAACTAACTCAAGGTGTTGACTGCAAAACATATATCTAGTCCAATGTTGACCAAATACATCAAGGAGCCTATTGACTACCTATACATTGTGGGATTCACCAACTTTGAATACAAAGCTATCACATTTTTTTAGATTAGTGATCATGGGTTTGGCCATAGATTTGTCGTTCTCAATTCAAAATCTCTTCAGGATCTCAACTGCATACTTACCTTGCTCGAGGAAAATCTGTGTGTCTCTCCCAGATCTCCAAACCCAAAAGAACTAATGCATCGTTGCAATGTTTTTCATATCTAACTCATCTACCATGTGTTAAAAACTTAAATCTATAATACCAGATTTAATTTATTTATAGCTCAACAATTACTTTATACCCAGAAATTATTTATTCAATAAAATCTAAAATTGTTGGAAAATAATATCACTGGTATTTTAACTTTTAGAATTTAAAATGCTGTAGAAATAAAATAGAGAAATCAATCACAATACAACAAAAAATTCTGCCCAAAATAACCTTCCTTCACTTTGTATTACTCATGAAAATTAGGGCTTCGACCCACAAAGAATACACAGAAAAATTACAGGTTTTGGGGCCCAAAAATCAACGACTCTAGAAAATTGACCTTAATAAATTCGGCCCACTTGGAACTCGGCCCTCTTGAAGATTTCGGCTCTAAATACTCAGCGTCCTGTACCAGCTAACTCAGCCTCTCTTTCTCCCTTCTTTTAGCCCTTGCACACTAGAGAAAAATTGGCCCTTGGATAATTCAGCCCCTCTCCAAAACTAGGACCTCCTCTTTAGTGATTCAATCTCTCTCCTAGGCTCGACCTCCTTGAAATTTCTCTTGAAATTCCACTACTGCAATCCTTTTCTCTTCTCTTCTGATAAGATTGCTCTTTCAACAATAGCAATGTAATGGTTAGGATATTCCACCACACAGGAAATAGTTAAGTATAACTTGGTCTAGTGTAGAGTTAGGTAAAGTGTGTTTCTTTACTATGTACTTTTGTAACTTACAATCCGACGGTCACGATATGTTCTAGACATTAAGTGATCTGACGGTTCATTCTCTCCTCGGTATTACCGATACTTGATCTGTGGCTTAACACCCGATTGGTCCATGATCTCTATTTAAAGAGCATGGAGGGTCATTTGTAGGGTGACTGTTCATGAGAAAAGCTTATGTAAATTTTCTTTCTTTTACATTAATAAATTGCCTAAGTGGCCGCGTTAGCTCAGGCCCTGGACTGTTTCCCTCTTTGAGGGTTTTAACCATGTTAAGAATACTGGTGTATTGATTTGTGATCTATTTGTGAGCGATGTTCTTTGGTGTTCTATATGAGGGACTTACCTTGTAAATTCCTACATGGTCTCTGAGCTATTTAGGGCCGCATTCGTTGGTGATCCAAATCCGAAGCTGGTACAAGTGCATGCGACTGTCGTTTCCTAGATCTACTGTTTCTGACTGCTTTCGGTCTGAGAGGACTGCTCTATTGTGTTAGGAGGAACCCCTTTCGTTTCACGCGAAAAGGTTTCCTGTAGTCCTAGCTACGTCATTTTTAAGATCTTGAGGTATGCTGTCTTTATTTGCAGTTTTAGTTATTCATCTCTCTGTTTATTTCGGTTTATTTAGCTCTCTGTTTTTTTTATTACCGGATCTATACCTTTCATTTCTGCGTATGCTCTTTGCCCTGCGACTTTGTGCGATCTGGGCAAATCAGAAATAGAAAGGAAGGATTTTTCTCATGAGTATGCTCTTTTTCGCCGCACTGTAGTGTGATCTCGGAAAATATTTAGTTTCTGGCAAAAGCTAACTTCAAGCCATAAGGTTTGGTTTTTTTGTATGTCTGTGTTGGGTTGTGTGATTTTTGGTTTTGTAGGCAAAAAGAGCTTTTTCTAGGTAAGCACACACCCCAAAGCTCCAGTGACTAAAAAAAAAAACCCTTACTCGTTTCCAAAAAATACTAACCTTTTAAACTAGCTCACTTGGTCCAAAGTTACTTTATGAGAATAGAGGTCATGAGTTCAAGTCTTTCTTTTTGTTGAGTTACTTTTTCAAAAAGCACATGTAATTTATGTTTTAAAGTTGCTTTATGTAAAAGTATTGTCACCCATTATAAAAAATGAGTCACTTATAATTCTAGTCTCTATCTTTTATTTAAGTTACAATTTAGTGGGTAGCTCATAAAGTACCATTGTAAAATTGATTTTCACTTATTTATAAAAGTGGGTCACATAAAATTTCCTTTTTAAAGTGAGCTAATTAGATTAAGTTTGGAAAGGTGGGGATTTTTTTTTTTTTAAATATAACATTATCATTCACTTTTGCACATTCACGCACTTCGTCGGCATCTTCAACAACTTTTCTTCAAAAAGCCATAACTTCTTCATCTCGAGGTTGTTTTCAGAGCCGTTTTTTTTTTGAATCGATCTATTTTTTCGAGATCTTTCCATTGAAACACTTAGTTTCAGCATCTACAACTTCAGTTTCTATTAAAATGGAAAGTCTATGCCAAGTAATTCTTGACAACACCAACTACTTCCAATGGTGGTCCTAAACTAAACCTAAACCTAAAGATGAAGATGAGGCAGTCAAAGGGGAAAATAGGCAAGATCAAGCACGTGGGTTGATAGGGATGTCTATTTCTCCAGACCTTAGATTCCATATCGCAGAACTTGATACCCCTAATGAAACAATGAAACAACTCACTAAAGTTTTTGGAATTAAAAATGAAATTAGAGTCTATCAACTCAAAAATGAGTTGCTTACGTTGGACCCAAATAATTTTTCTTCCATTGAAGATTTTTTGTTCAAGTTCATGACCGACTTCTTTTGGAAGGTGTTAAGGTTAAGAAAGAAGATGGTAGCCTTATCTATTCCATTCTTACTAAGTTGGGACCAACCTACTCTGTGTTTGTTTCCACCTTCCATTCTACTAGAGAAGCCTTTATTTCTCAAGGACAAGACTACGAGTCCCCCTCTTTTGATGCCTTTTGTGATTCTTTAATAAGAGAACAAGAAAAACTCTTACATCTTGTTCTTCTTAATCTTGGAAACTCTTCTAAGAAAGCCTTAGCCGTCCAACAACAACCAACTTCAAAGAATCTTGAGAAGCAATATCCTAAAAAGAATGGTCCTAAACCAAACAAGGGTCCTAAGCAATTTCAGTCTCAAAATGAAAAATCAATTCAACAAAACGGTAAGGCAAATAAAAACAAAGGGAAGAACACTGATAGACACTGCAACTTTTGTAATCAAGATGGGCAATTAGAATCCAAATGCTTAAGAAGATGGAAGCCTTGGAAGCAGCAATGAAGAAACATAACATCCATTTGGAACACTCTTCAACTTTAACTTCATCTTCAGGAATAGGACTTTCTGCATGTGGTTGTTAAGCATCTCGGTTTGGTTATGCACTAAATGTATCTTCTTCTTCTCATTCTCATGAGTGGCTCATTGATTCTGGAGCTTCTTATGACATGGAAAAAAACAAAGCCATGTTTTCTTCTTTAAATGATTGTAACACCAAAAATATATATGTTGGTGATGATAGATCTCTTAGTGTTTTAGGGACTGGAACTGTTCATCTAGACAATGGTCAATTTAATGATGTATTATGTGTTCCAACGTTATCCTGCAACCTTCTATTTGTATATCAGATAACTCATTCAGGTGAAGGTAAAACCGTTGAATTTCACCTCATGATGTTGTAATTAAGGACTTAAGAGATCCTAGACAGATTTTAGCTACTGGCATTGCTGATGATTCTACAAGGTTGTATAAGTTTAACAACTTTGGGTCATCAACTCTTCCCTCGATATTTGTTGCTCATAATGATGAAGCGAGCAAACTTTGGCATGAACGATTTGGTCACTTAAACTATCACTCCCTTCAAAATCTATGTAAAGAAAATGTGGTGATAGGTCTTCCTATGGTATCTTGCAGAGATGGTGTTTGTTCCGGATGTGTACTCAGAAAACATCATCGGGATAGTTTTGAAAGATGTGCCTCTTGGCATGCCTCAACCCCTTTACAGTTTGTGCATAGTGATTTATGTGGTCCACTTCCAGTTCTTTCATTCTTTGGCTACAAGTATTTCGTAATTTTCATTGATGATTTCTCTAGACACACTTGGGTATACTTCTTAAAACTCAAGAGTGAAGTATTTAACATGTTCTTGGCCTTTAAGGCCTTTGTTGAGAAACAATCTGGACATCAAATTCTTAAGCTAAGATTTGATAATGGCGAAGAATATGTTAACAATAAATTCAACAAATTTTGCATTGAGCATGGAATTCAAATGCAACATACTGTTCCATATACTCCACAACAAAATGGTGTAGCTGAAAGGAAGAATCGCACCTTAAAGGAAATGGCAAATTGTATGCTTCAATCTAAAGGACTTAGTCTTAATTTTTGGGCCGAAGCAATTAACTATGCAAATTACACAGTAAATCGCACTCCTACTAAGATTTTAAAGAATATCACTCCAGAAGAAGCATGGAGCTCAATTAAACCAGATGTAAGTCACTTTTGTGTTTTTGGAAGTGAATCATGGGCCTATATTCCAGATAAGAAACATAAAGCTTTAGAACCTAAGTGTGAAAAATGTATTTTTGTTGATATTCTGAAGATGTCAAAGGATATAGACTTATTCCACTTAAGTCCAAAAATGTTATCATTAGAAGAGATGTAAAGTTTGCTGAAAATATATCGGCCTACGAGCCTAGTTCGGCAGATGTGCCACCTCTCTCTATCCCTTCTACTTTTGAAAATATTTCTTCTTTAGATGATGATAGCGAGGATGACAATCCTCCCCCACCTCCTCAGGATCCTCCTTCAGCTCCTCAGCTTCCAAAATGGGTCCGTGCTACTCGTGATGCAGTAGGTGCTCTTGCAGGTGATCCTACAAATAAATGACGTACATGTTCTCAGTGCGATAGAGCCTCTTCTTTACTGGCTCAAGCTTCAACGAATTATGATCCTGACACCTTTGCAAAACTTTCAGGCCATCCAGACTGGGATGCAACTATGAATGAAGAATATCGTTCATTATTGGCAAATGATACATGGGATCTTGTTCCTCTTCCAAAGGGATGAAAACTTGTTAGATGCAAATGGGTTTATAGAACCAAGTTTGGACCAGAAGGAAAAGTTGATAAACATAAAGCTCGTCTTGTTGCCAAGGGTTTTTTCACAAGTTGAAGGCATTGACTATACTGAAACCTTCTCCCCTGTTGCCAAAATGAACTCTATCCGCCTTGTTCTTTCCCTTGCTGCCTCTTTCAGTTGGGAAGTCCATCAGATGGATGTTAAATCTGCCTTCTTGCATGGGGATTTGCATGAAGAAATCTATATGGAACAACCTCCTGGCTTTATACAAACTGACTCCAGCCTTGTATGTCGGCTTAAGAAATCCCTTTATGGTTTCAAGCAAGCCCCTCGGGCTTGGTATGCCAAAATGGATAGGCTTCTTTTAGATACTGGCTTTTCTAGGTGTCATTCTAACAATACTGTCTACACCAAGAAAGTGGGTAAGTCTCTTATCATTCTTGTTCTTTATGTTGATGATCTTATCCTTTCTGGTAGTGATCCAAACCTTATAAACCATGTGAAGTCCAGCCTTAAAAAGCAGTTTGAAATGGCAAACTTAGGACACTTGCATTATTTTCTTGGTCTTCAAGTCTTGCAATCCAAGGAAGGTATTTCCCTTTCCCAGTCCAAGTATGCCTGTGAACTTATACACCACTTTCACATGGAAGACTGTAAGCCAACCCCTTCTCCCTTTCAGTCACTTGTACTTCCCTTGAAGCTGATGCTACCTTATACCATCAACTTGTAGGCAAACTTTTGTATATGACCCATACCCGTCCTGACCTTTCCTTTGGTGTTGGCCTTATTGCTCAGTTTATGCAAAAGCCACATGAAATTCATTGGAAAGCAGCTAAAAGAATACTTCGTTATGTTCGAGGTACAATTCAGTTTGGGATTCATTACAGTGCAAAAGCATCTCCTCTATTGGTTGGTTTCACTGATTTCGATTGGGTTGGTGACCCTAATGATCGGAAGTCTACTGCAGTTTATGTGTTCACTCTTGGTTCTGGACCTATTACATGGGCTGGTAAGAAACAAAGTGCCATTTCTCTTTCTTCAGCAGAAGTAGAGTATCGTGGCGCCATGGAAGCTAGTAAAGTAGCCCTGTGGCTTCGTCAGATCCTGTTAGAGTTTGGCTTTCAGCAGCAACATCCGACTACACTTTGGTGTGATAATCAAAGTGCCATTCAACTATGCAAAGATCTAGTCCAACATCAGCGCAACAAACACATTGAACTACACATGCACTTCATCAGAAAGCTCATTCATGACCATGTTCTTGAAGTGCAATATTGTTCAACCGATGATCAAGTTGCAGACATCTTTACAAAGTCTCTCACAGAGGCGAAGTTTACTAAACTTTGATTTATGGTTGGAGTTCAGGAAGTTGTCACTAAGGGGGGATAGGCTCTAATGCCTCCTTCCTTCTTCTATTGTGTCATATTTGTACATCCTTCAATCCTATCCCAAGTTGTTCTTAAGGGGGGATGTTAGGATATTCTGACACATAGGAAATAGTTAAGTATAACTTGGTCTAGTGTAGAGTTAGGTAAAGTGTGTTTTTTTACTATGTACTTTTGTAACTTACAGTTCGACGGTCACGATATGTTCTAGACATTAAGTGATCCGTCTGTTCATTCCCTCCTCAGTATTACTGACACTTGATCCATGGCTTAACACCCGATTGGTCCATGATCTCTATTTAAAGAGCATTGAGGGTCATTTGTAGGGTGATTGTTCATGAGAAAAGCTTACATAAATTTTCTTTCTTTCACATTAATAAATTGCCTGAAGTGGTCGCGTTGGCGCAGGCCGTGCACTGTTTCCCTCTTTGAGGGTCTTAACCACATCAATAATACTGGTGTATTGATTTGTGATCTATTTGTGAGCGGTGTCTTTTGGTATTCTATTTGAGGAACTTACCCTGTAAATTCCTACAGTAATGTGTCTTCATCGTCTCCCATAGGTTCCTTTTATAATGGGCCAAATCCTTAATCTCCAAAATGATAGATGACAAAGATGAAATTCCAACCTTCGTAGATCAACGTTGGGGATTATATCTATGTCACTTAAATAATTAAATGTCCTTAAATAAATATTCTCCCAAAGTCTACATTAATTAAATAATTAATCAATGTAGTTTATTTAAGTTAAAATTAGGAAGGATATCATATTAGTTGCTTCTCTTGAACAACCACCTAAAAAAGACTTATTCTTCTGCATGCTAGACACAAGCCTATGTAGACTTTTTAAGGCTAAAAAATTTATACCATGTTTGCTTTACTCCTTGCAATGAGCATCTGTACACTTGTAAAAAAAACAAATCATCTACATAAAACACCAAAACAAGTAGATTAGTCCCAACAAATATCTACTATAAGTTAGGATTTACTCTGCTTTTGGTGAAGCTCATGCTTTGCAGATATCCATTGATCCCGATTTAAGTTAAAATTAGGAAGGATATCATATTAGTTGCTCCTCTTGAACAACCACCTAAAAAAGACTTCTTCTTTTGCATGCTAGACACAAGCCTATGTAGACTTTTTGAGGCTAAAAAGTTTATACCATGTTTGCTTTACTCCTTGCATTGAGCTTCTGTACACTTGTAAAAAACGAATCATCTACATAAAACACCAAAACAAGCAGATCAGTCCCAACAAATATCTACTATAAGTTAGGATTTACTCCGCTTTTGGTGAAGCTCATGCTCTGCAGATATCCATTGATCCTGGAATTCCATGCTCTTGGTCTTTGCTTGAGTCCATGTTATCACAAAATATAGCACTTCAGCGTTGAAATTCTACTAGATGTGTAGTATAATATAATTTTCTAAGCTAATAATTATTGCCTAATAGTTTTCAAACAATTTTCTTTTGCTGCTGATATCATTGGGTAATTACATACAACAAGTCTCAACAGTTAATGTAGTAGAAACAGTAAAGATCATAGAAAGATAGCCATGCACAATAGAGACAATATTTTTACCTTGGGAGAAAACCCAACAACTTTTCTTAGGAGAAATTATTCTTCAGCAAGGTTTTTCAATCAACAATCTATCTAGAAATTTGTGCTAAGAGTCCAAGTCAAATACTAGTCAAAACATTTGTTGGTCAATGCTAGTCACACCAACCAACAATAAAAAATTCAATGTTGGTCAACTTGCCCTAGTCAAATAGGCATGCAGTCAAACTTCAACCCTGTAATCAATTGCAGTCAACCTTGCAGTATGTGGTCGACAATCTGCACTTGTAGCCCTCTTGTGGTCAAACCGATGGTCAACTTATGATCAGATTTGGTCAACACCCTATGGTTAAAATCCAGTCAAACTTCTGCGGTTAAGCTCGGTTGTCTTCTCACACGTGCGACCAAGAGAGAGAGAGAGATGAAAGATAGAAAGGATGATCTCCAAAACAAATTTCTTCTTGCTCAAACTTACTCTTTGTTGGTGGTCAAATGAGATAGCACAATCCCTTATTTATACATGTCGAATGGGGTGTGACAACCTAAAGGACACGTTCCTTCACTGGTTGGCCGACTTGATTTAATAAAAAACAAAATTGACATATTTTATCTAGGTCAACTTGAAGACCTCTTAGCCACGTGGGAATACCTCTCGATGCTACATAAAAATCAACATTCCCTCTTAGTGAGGGACGCATTCTCCTTGGCTGAAAACATATTTCTCCTTACCTGAAATTTCTCCAACACTAGAAAAGTTCATGAACCTGCTATGTTGATGTAGTGTCTTCACGTCTATAGATATAGATCACTCCATCCTGGAGTAGGGATTGTGTGTATCCTGGGCCATTTACCCCTAGCCAAATTAGCATGTCTCCATGGGTAAATGTATCAATCTCCCTTGGTCAAATCAGCATGACCCAACCAAATCAACATGCCTTCTTAAGAGAAAGTTTGCCCCTGTGCCATTCACCCCTAGCCAAATCAGCATGCCTTCTTAGGAGAAGGCTTGCCCCTGTGCAATTCACCCCTGGCCAAATTAGCATGGCCTAGCCAAATCAACATGGCTTCCTAGGTGAAAACCAAATCAATACGACCCTATGGATGCCAAATCAACACTCCCTCTCAATGAGGGAGACAATTTGCATCACGCCAAGCTTGTCTCTGAAGTATACAAACTTCACTCTAGACAGAGGCTTGGTAAGACTGCTTGCAATCTGCTCATTTGTGGATATGTACTGGAGCTTCACAACTCCCTTCTACACCATGTCCAACTGTACCATGCAAGTACCTCAACACATGCTTTGCCACATGCCTAGGCTCAACCATAAACTGAGAAACTTCCTTCACTTGATCCATAACCACAACTGCTTTCTAGTCACCCTAATTGGGTGATCCCTTTGACATTGAAGTAGATCCTCTTGGGTCAATTCTCAGTGCTTCCTTTGTCACAAAAGCAAATTCTCTTGCCACTATTGCTCCCTTTGTCACCAAAGCATGCCTGGTTGTTTCGCATGGTCCCTTCATAGAAGGCACACTACTCCTAGAGACCTCTCGTCTTTGAGCATCTTGTCTGACAATCTCAACCCATGACATCCTCTTGGAAGGCTACTCCTTACACTTTGCTTGACTGCCTGCTCCCTCTAAACTAGAAGTGATTTCGGTCATCTGGCACAGTCCTGGACGTCCTAACAATCTGTACCATCATCTCTCTCAAACACCAATCACTCTTGCTGAGCCTATGCTCGAGGCCATACAAGAATCTGACCATCTGGCTACTGGAGCAAAAGTCTCCTCATAGTCGACTCCCTCTTTCTGGAATAACCCTCTTGCCACAAGCCTTGCTTTGTACTGCTTGATGCTGCCATTTACTGCATGAATGATTGCCTTGGTAGCCTCCACAATGGACCTGTTCTTCCTTTTCGCAAATCCCATTTAGGAGGCCATGAAAAAGGAAAAAGAAATTTATAACCAAGTAATCATTTTCTGGTAAAGCAACTTGATATAAAAATTCAATGGAGAATCAAGGCCATACAAAATAAAATGAAAAGAGGCTGACCAAAAAATCAAGGGAGAAAAACATGATTGGAAGTACTTATCTTTTGATCAAGGAAGAAATTTGTTGAGGGTTGTAGGGAACTGTCAACTCTCTCTTGATCCCTGCATCCTTTGCAGAAATCATTGAAGTCCTTGGAAGTATGCTCTCCTCCATTATCTGACCTTTAAACCTTGATTTTCTTCCATGTCATGTTTTCTACTTGAGCCCTGAACTCCTGGATTCTGCTGAAGACCTCATCCTTGGCCTTCATAAAAAAGAGGTGTCTTCAAATTTTTTAGCAGCCTTAGCATTCAATATACAATCTTCAAAACCATCCTCTTCTGGCCTGGGCATCAACTCAAGTTTGATGTCATTTGATGATGCTGCGTTCTACTATACATCTGTTTTGTGAGCTGGAACTGGCACATTTGGTTTCTAATGTTGTCTCTCCAACAGGTTGCTTCTCTGCCTGCTCAATTGGGTCTGTTCCTCTGAGATCATCCAGAGCATGACAAAGATCATCATCAAGCTGATCGATTTCCTGTTGCTTTCCATCTTTAGTGAGGATACCATCCCAATGATCAATAATGTTGAGTTTGTTTTGGCTCCATTTGTTTCTCCTGTTGTCACTTAAAAATCTCATCATATCCATCATTTGTTTTTGGATTTTCAGATTGTGCTATGATTCTCGAAACTTTGGTGTTTAAAGCGGAATATCTGCTCATCTCCAGGGATGCTCATCCTATGTTGTAAGTGAGCTTCTCGACTATGAGTTTGTCTATTTTATTAGATCCCTTGTATGGGTTAGGCTGCCTATCTTAGCTGTTTGTTGACTTGAGTTTGTGAGAATTCTTGTGGGGGTTACTTTTCTCATCTCTGCCTAGATTGAACCAGGACTGTTTTGAGTTGCTCTTGTTCGTTAAGGTGGCTTAGTTGGCCTAGATTTGTTGGTCCACCCTGTTGAGAGGGTGGTGTTTGGTGTTTGATTTTTTTGTGGCTAAGCTGATGTGGGGGCAAGGATTACTCATATAGTTGAATTCGTTGATTGAGCAACAACTTTTGTGGGGGATTTTTGGCTGTTAAGATCAGTACACCATTGGATGAGTTAGGTTTCTCATTCTTGGTAGTTGAGTTGAGTGTCTTTGGCATGGTTTGGTTGTGTGGTTCCTTGGAGAGCTTAGCTGATAGTTGTGTTCTAAGGTTAGGCCTGGGGGTGCGTTTGGAGACAAATGTTAGTTTTTGAGTAGCTTGGACAGGTGTTCTAGTCTCTATTGGTGTCTAAGAGGCTAAGGAACACATGAGGATAATTATCTCCAAACTCCGGAAAACCTTTCTAAGGAAAATGCCTTAATTAGATTAATTAGCCAATTATTAAATATTTTCCTAAGTCTAACTTAGGAAAACTGGTTAACTAAATCAGAAAAATTGAGGTAAATTGATTTTGCTCTAGAGACTTTTGGAAAAGTCACTTGTTGGGGTCAAGATGATCTTAGCCATTGATTGTGATTAGATTATGGCCGTTGATTTGTCAACAAAAGATTATAAGAGCAAATCAATGGGTCAGTGGGAGACATCAACACAAGGAGTTCGAATTACCTAGTTGTAGTGAGAGCAAGGGCACTGTTTGAGCGAGGGAGACACCGGCAGAAGGGTTTCAACAACGAAGATTGAAAGAATTTTCGGAGAAATTCTCCTCAGAGATTCTAGCATTCCAAGAGAAGGAAGGAGGCCAAATTATTCTGCAAGAGGGAAGGTCGATTCAGCTGGTGCACATTTCCAGTTTACCCATTGCGAGTTGTAGAAGCTACAGTTCGATTTCCAGTGTTGGAGTTAGCTACCAGAGGAGGTGTGAGTGGCTTCAGAGTGTTGCAGGAGGCAATTTGCCGGAACAAATTTCCGGAGGCTGAGAGAATTTCCTAGAGCAGGCCGTGCGCATTTTCTGGTCACCAGTGCAAGCAGCAAGAGGAGGTGCAAATAGGCAGAGGGAGGCCAAATTGTATTTGCAGAAGGAAACTTGCATTTCCAGTTGATTTTGCTAGTGGAGAAAAAATATTTGCCAGAGCTTTGCCAGTGAGAGGCAAGCAGATTGCAAGTCTCAATTTTCGCTGAAGAATTAATAAAACCCTCATCTGCAGAACTGGTTTTCCTCACACTGGTTTTTCTAGGGACAATTTGTCCAAAAACGCTGGTGTTAATTATTTGGTCTGTGCGTTATTTCTCAGTTCCTGTTATTATTTGTGAAAATCACAGTAGTGATTTATTTGTTATTTGCTGTGATTAATTTCTGGAATCTGAAGACAAATAATCTGCATAGATAGAAGAATAAACTCCAGTAACTGCAATAAATTTCACAACAAACTCTAGTTGCTTGGAAGCAGTTGGATTCAGCTGTGATAGTCTTTTCCAATTCACCTTCATATTCTAGATAAGTGATTGTTATTGGTTTTTTCCTTTTACTTGAATGGATTAATTACATTTAATGAAGTATTTCTGTGCACTTTAGTGGCCATTTTTTTTTTATTCTGTTGAATTTATTTTTATTGAGTAGCGCACTGTCAATATCAACCTGTTTGGGTGGGTTTCTACATTCATTACTCTTTATTATTTACATGGTTTTGTGCCTATTTTTGATATGAATGGTTTAAGACACCATGTAATGGCCTATAAGGTACAGTACACATGGTATTAAAGCACTGGACCTGAATCTGCAGAGTACTCGCTTTCAACATTCTCCATTCTCGTCATTCACTAGATCGAAAAAAAAACACTTCCCTCCTTTTTGTCATATTTCTCTTCGCTGCTTTCTGCCTTTCTGTTGTCCTTTTTCTAGCATAATGTATATACTAAAACAAACATCACCACCGAAAAGGAAATCTTTGCTCTCGCTTCAACTTTTCCTGTCCATTTTTCCTCAGTTAGCCTTATTTGTTTTCCCGTGTTACCAACTGAAATGTTAAAAGCAGAGGTTAAAATAGAAGAATTTTTTCTCTCAAGTTCACCTACTGTTTCAGTTTCTTCACATATTGCAGGCTCTTCTGGTCTCTTTATTGGTCTTGCTTATTCACCCTCCTCCCTTCCTCTTCCTGCACTTTAAGTTGTTACCTTTCATTGTCTATATCCATTTTTTTCTACATAACCCATCATGATGATTCTTTGATATATTGACATGCAATTCTATTTTGAGCAATTTTTTTTGGTTCACCGTCACTTTTAAAGTTTCCTTTTATTTGAGACTGAAATCATCATGTATTTTGCAAGTCTCTGAAAAGCAGTCACAGTTTTGCCATGAGCAGGAGTAGATATGATTGCGTCTCTTCAGAACACTCAAATGTTGCCATGAACTAGAGTACAAATAGTTACAAGGCTAATAAAAAAATGGGTATCCCAAACTTTAATTGAACTACTCCTGAAGTTATCGATAAGTCCAATAAAATGAGGCAGCGTTATAAAACTAATTCTCTGAGTTCACATGATGAGGCAATTATTTTTGCTGCCTGGCAATTAGAGGAGATTGCTTACTCCTGTTTCTTGTGGTGGAAGGAAGATACTCAAGGATGCACAGCTTTTTGGGACTAATTTCTGACAAAATTCCATGAGACATGAAGACCTGATAATGATAATTTAATCATCTGACATGAGCCAGATCAAATCTGTGGATGTGTACTTTTGACGGAATGAGGAAATTTAGCCATGATAATTCAATCATCTGAAATGAGCCAGATCAAACCTGTGGATGTGTGCTGTGAGGGAATGACCAAATTTAGCCATGTATGTTCCTTTTGTATCAAGGGATCATATGAAAGAATTCCATATTGAAGGATAGAAATGCATGATACAAACCAAATTGAAGTTTCATTCTATTCAAGATATTCATGAAACAATATAAAGACTCAATTGTCAGAGTGCAAAATTGATGGCCTTATACTGGAGAATTGGAGACATGTAAGACAGTTATAGAATATAAACCACCACATATGTGACCCCCTAATATTACAATTTAAGACGATTAAATACAAGATGATGGTCTCAAGAAATTAAATTCCTGCCAAGATGAAAACTTGAGATAGATCCAGCCCCAGGGGGGCAGCTCAATTGGCGATGCCTGTTTTATGAAGTATTATGTAAAGCATGTGATCAAAGGTTCAAACCACCCTGCTTAGCCTGTGAGCAATGTGTGGAGGTGTGTGACCTAGGGGTTATGGTGGCAGCAGTTGGAATCGACCCCGTATCGCACGAGTATGAGCCTGGCCCATTTGCCGATTCCTCTAGTCCAAAAAACAATGACAACAACAACATTGAGATAGATTCATCATTTGGGCACTTCTCAGACAACACTGATGAACTAGAATCTCCAGAAACTGACATAACCTTCTTTGAAGACCAGAAGCGTGGTCATGGGCCCATAATCTATAGGTTCTGAGATCAAGTCATGTTTTGCGTCTCATTTGATGCAACATTTTCCGATCCTTGTATCCCTAATTCATGTTGTATAACAGCTTCCTAATCAAGTGGAGGTTAGTACTTCCCATTTCAGGTTCGTCCGTGTAGTCCTACTGCGTCTAAAGTATCTTGCTCGTCTATAGAAGGTTTTTCTAAACAGAACTGGAAGTATGCAGCTTCCCCACAGAGGGAAGACAAGTTATAACTTATATACAGTAACATACGATAATTAACATATGGTGAATAGCTATATCTATAGGTTATTTCTAGTCATAGAGGCTTCTGCATTGTATATAAGCTCTACACATGCCTATGTTGTAAGCATCTTATTCGGTTTATTTATTTAGGCATTTTTATCTTTACATTGCTTTATGCCTATTTCGACATGGCTGTTTTATGAAATATTATGTAAAGCATGTGATTGAAGGTTCAAATCCCCCTGGTTAGCCCATGAGTAATGTGTGGAGGTGTGTGTGGTTCACCTAGGGGTTATAGTGGTAGTGGTTGGAATTGTCCTTGTATCACACGAGTAGGAGCCTGGCCCTTTTGCCGATTCCTCTAGTCCCAAGAAAAAACAACAACATGGAGATAGATTCATCATTCAGGGACTTCTCAGACAACAATGATGAACTAGAATCTCCAGAAACTGACATAACCTTCTTTGAAGACTAGAAGCGTGGTCATGGGCCCATAATCTATAGGTTCACATTTTGCGTCTCCTTTGATGCAACATTATCCGATCCTTGTATCCCTAATTCATGTTGTATAACAGTTTTCTAATCAAGTGGAGGTTAGTTACTTAGTACTTCCCATTTCAGATTCTTCCACGTAGTCCTACTGATGTCTACAGTATCTTGCTTCTCCATAGAAGGTTTTTCTAAACAGAACTGGAAGTATGAAGCTTCCCCATAGAGGGAAGACAAGTTATAACTTATATACCGTAACGTATGATAGTAAACTCGTTAAAATTGGCAACTAGGGCCAAATTCCATATGGGTCATCTTATTAATAGAAGTTGATATTTTTCTTGGATCCCTCTCATCGAGAGGTGTAGGATTGATCTAAAGATCATCCGATTCCGATAAGTATTCATGGAGATATGAATTTATTTGTGTTATGGGACAATTTGTCAAGGCCGGCCAGCAACCAAATAAACCCCACTTGTGCTCAACGTTTTAGTATAAATAGAAGTGGCCTTCAAGTCATTTCAACACACTTGGGATCTCTTTCTCTCTACTTGTCTTTGGGTTTTAGTAGGAGGAGAGATCCTAAGGGATAATGCTGCCCTAATCCAGAGGGCAGAAGCAGGAACTGCCAGGAAAAGCCGAAACTGCTGGGAATAGCCAGTTTTGCTGGAACTGTTGAAAATGCCGGGAATTGTCGGAACTACTGGGAACTGCCGGAATTGCCGGGAATAGCCGGAACTGCTGGGAATTGCCGGAATTGCTGGGAATAGCCGGAACCGCTGGGAAAAGCCGAAACTGTCGGGAATAGCCGGAACTGTTAGAACTGCCGGGAATAGCCAGAATTGCGAGAACTGCTGGGAATTGCCGGAATTGCCAAGAATAGCCGGAACTGCTGGTAACTGCCAGAATTGCCGGGAAAAGCCAAGACTACGGGCACTGCTGGGAAAGCTAACGCAGAGGGTAGAAGCCGAAACTGTTGGGAATTGCCTGAACTGCCGGAACTGTCGGAATTGCCGAGAAGTGCTGGAACCGCTGGCATTGCCGAGAACTGCCAGAACTGTCGGAAATTGCCGGAACTGCCGGAACACCTGGGAAAGCTGACGTAGAGGGCAAAAGCTGGAACTACCGGGGAAAGCTGGAACTGCCGGGAATAGCCAGAATTGCCGGAACTGTCGAGAATAGCTGGAATTGCCGGAACATGCGGGAATTGCCGGAATCGCTGGAATTGCCGGAATTGCGAGATTTGTTGGGAACAGCCGAAACTACCGGAACTGCTGGAAACTGCCGGAACAGCCAGAGCATCTGTCTCCGAAGGAGAGTAGCATGAAAGGGACAACTAACTAACATTGGGATAGTTGTATGGTACTTAGCAATAAATACACCAAGCATGCAATGTTACAACTAGCATGCAAGGGACAGCTAGCATGCAACGTCAAGCATGCTAAGGACAACAAGCATGCTAGGGACAACAAGCAAGCAAGCAAGATGCAGCCAACACATAGGTCAGTATGGCAACATGATGCAGCAATGGCACATAATGCAATACAGTGATGGGTACAGTCATGATTAATGAAGCGTGATGAGATGCAGCATAGTGAAGATGGGTGCAGCATGGTGCAGCGCGGTGAGGTGCAGCGTGATGATGAAATGCAACACAATGATAGGGGAAGGAGTCACATTGGAGAATTAGTTGAAGCAACATGTCTTCAACTGATCTCATGTATCATCTTCTTAGAGATGATCTATGCTCTTATCTAGATAAGTCAAAGTGTTGACTTCTGTTGTAAACGAACTGTGTCTCTCTCTCTGCTGACTATTGAAGAACATATAAGAAGAATTGGTCAAGGGTTTCCCCACATTGGGGTTTGTCCTTGGCTAGCGCCACATCTTGTGTCCTCTTGTCTTGGCTTGTTTTCTGTGATTTATGTTTATGTTCTATCTGCAATTTACTTTAACGCTGTTGTGATTGCTAATCTAGAAAAAAAATGGAGCTAACTGTGAAAATTGAAATAAATTGCTCTAAGCATAGAACATAACTAAAATTAACAAAACTTGTACTACCACTGATGAATAGCTATATCTATAGGTTAGGTTATTTCTAGTCATAGAGGCTTCTGCATTGTATATAAGCTCTACACATGCCTATGTTGTAAGCATCTGATTCAGTTTATTTATTTATGCATTTTTGTCTTTACGTGGCTTCATGCCTATTTTGACATGGATGTCTTAAAACATGTAATGAGCCCCAATGTATTTTACACTTAATTCCTCTCCAATCTAACCAGGAAGAGTGTCAGGGTCCCACAAATTGGTTTTAATGTGAAATCCCTGCTGAGAAAGCCATTTACCTGCACAACATGGGAGCAAACCTACATGGCCTTGTGATTTTGTGATGTCTTTCTTGACCTAGTTGCAAGGTCCCATCCATTTTTTGGTCCCTCGTACTCCCACTGTGCTCATGGGAAATTGTCTGCAAAACCAACCAACCATTGTATCATACACTCATTTTTTGTCTCTTGCATGGACTATTTCAAATAGTATTTTTTACTTGGGGCTTTCGATTATGGTCTTGTCCATTTGTAGAGGAGATGGTGGGAATTAGAGGTTTTAGTTTGTTATTTGTGTACATGCTTAAGGCAGTAGTTTTGTCAATCTTTGTTTACTGAGCTTGCAAGGTGATTAGTATTTGTTGTAGTTATTATTCATTTTGGATGGGGTTAATTGTCATTCTATTAATTTTGTCCATTTCCTGTCTTTGGCAAAATTTTTGCTCGTCAGTTGGCATTATGCATTGTTGGTTTGCTGGTTGCATGCTCTGAATCTTGTTTGAGTTGTCAATATTGTTTTATTTACCTCTGAAAAAAGTCTTGAATCTACTAACATTATCTTCTTTATCCCAGAATCAAGATCCGGCTCCTCGTTTCAATCATACAAAGAGGTAATCAACATTGTGCCCTCCATTTTCGAGGCTTGAGAAATTTTGCTACCAAAATTTGAATAGAATGATATTAATTCAGACTTTGCCTCCAGGGATGCCTTGGGACTGGAACATCAGCATGTGTTAACAATGCTGATTCTGGATCATCTCATTCAGATTTTGGTGATTACGATCAAAGTGCACTCATACATGTTCCTCCTGCACATAAGAACTTTTCTGGTCGCTATTCATTTATGTCAAAGCCAGTTTATCCAATGCCTTTGCCAGCTCAGGTTATGGAAACGGACAGTCGAGAAAATATGGTGTCTAATAGCAGCAGATTTTTATCCACTGAGTCTAGGAATTCATTCCGGTGGCCTGATAATCCAGCCCATCATGAGCCAAAGTCCTTTGGGGGTTGCTCTGAATTTGGGTCAATGCAGGCCTTTCCTGAGCTCAATACATCTTCTCAAAGAGAGAGATTCGGATGGGTCAGCGCGAATAGTTCTGATTCTGGTTGGGACAGGGAAAGCCCTGTTCAACCAGAAATGATAGATGCTGAATACTCCAAATATGGTAGCCCTTTTTCTGGTTCCAGTTTATCAATTTCTGAAGGTTTGAAATGTGGGTTATGTGAAAGACGGTTGTCACAGAAGTCACCTTGGAGCTCCCATAGGATGATCAAATGTGGAGACTTCCCAGCTTCAGGTGTACTTTCATGTGGCCATGTTTATCATGCTGATTGCTTAGAACAGACCATTCCTGAGTCACAGAAACATGATCCACCATGCCCGTCATGTGACGGAGTACTTAATAATGCTCTGGTATATAATTCTGAACAGTCTGTTTCTGTTAGTGGACTACGGGCAAGGCCTGCATCTGGGGGTAAAATTCCAAGTTTCAGAGCTGTTACTGATGATAGCAGTCCTAGCCCTTCTGGATACCGGAACCATGTTTACTCAGATCATATGACAGATATATCTGGAAAAAAATGGGATTTACAAATGCCCGCTTGTAGTAAGAAGTCTTTTTTGAGTAAGACTCTTTCAAGAAAACATTTCTTCAAGGGAAAATCGATCAAAGAGCTGCCGGCAGCTGAACTTGGTCGAAAGAATGTGGGTTCTTCTGTGCATCTGTGTCGTGATATTAGATCAACGGATAATTTTCCAGCTGGCTGCTCAAGAGGTTAGTCATCCAGTTCAAGCAATGACAGAGTTACTACATTTCATTGGTCAGAGCATTGGTATTGTAGATAACTTTGATTGTTCCGACATACATTGTTTTACTGTTTCTGCGCCCCATATATCATGAAGTGGGAAGCTTCTGTATAATACCCATCTAAGGAAAAAATATGGCTAAAATAATCGATTCAGATGTATGTTTTTGCATTCAACCACTCACTCTTTGTTCAGCCTCTGTTTTTATTCAAGCATTCCAAACCCATCGTGGTGTTCACTCTCTTATCGTGACGAACATGGGCATTTACGAGACAATTGCTATTTATTGTACTCTAGCGTGCATCGGAGTATATGCGGGTCTGTTTTTTATGGCCTAATTGCTGCACACCAGTGGTGCCTTTTGTCTCCCACCTGGCACATGGGTTTTATCATGTGTTTAGCATGTTGGATAGCTATACTTAACATACTGTAAAAGCATATAAGCGAAGAAAATCATTCTTGGTGCAACTTCTGTAAATGCATTGGGCACTTTTTAACTACTTCTGTATACACGATTGTCTCCCTCTCCCCCTCTTTTCTTTTTCATTTTTCAAATGAATTTGTGATTAGGCAGCATGATATTGAAAAATTTGCAAAAGATGTTAATACTTGCCTCTGATCCAATTTCTTCTGTTTAAAATGAAGAGTTCTATATGATTTACATGCAGTTGCAAAGGCGCAAACTAAAATTTTACCAAAAGTTTCATTTGCCCCCATAAAATTTGCCTATTTCAAAGGGAAGCTAATCAATAGTTATAATGTTGATGTGAATGTCATTGTTATATCTTGATGGTGAGCTAACGATACTTTTTTGACCTTGTAATTTGTTGGAACGTATTTTCAACTATGCCATTGAATTTATGACATGATCGATCTTTAACCTTTTTTTTTGGTGTCTCATACACATAAAATTTTGTTCACTGAGCTTTCATATCTGAATATCCAAACGACTTGAATCTGGGATCTATTCTGTTATCTCGTTCAATGGTGCTATATTTGTTTTTACCATAAAAATATGGCCCTTGAAAAAAAAAAGTACCTGGCTTTAAGTGCATTCATCTGTTTGATATGCATATTTAAGTTATATGATTTTCTTTTGCTTGAATGGATCAAATATACGGTGTCGAATTAATTGTATTTGTGCATTAGATTTTATGTATATAAGAGGTTTTGTTCCATAGTAATGATTTTATCTTTGGATATCATATTTTAATGATTGTAAAAACCACTTTCATGTAATAAATGCTAAGTACTTTCACTAGTAACTTGTCCTTTAAATTGGTGTCTCTTTTGTAAAAAGGGTTCCCTCCCCTCTCCTTTATATCTCATACTATTAATACACAGTTTTTTGGGTAGGGGCTTTTCTGTCATGACATTTGATTTGGATGTGTAACCCAGTTGGTTGTGCAGATGCCTTTAGTTTTTGTGTTTTTGACTTTTGTTTTGGTTATTCTAACCTTGCATCTATCATATCTTTGCTTTATTTTCAATGTATAAGCTTTTGCGTTTTTGGCTTTTGTTTTGGTTATTCTAACTTCACATCTATCATATTTTTGGTTTATTATATATATATATATATAATTTTGCAGTAATAGTGTGTATATTGGTTTTTTTTGCAAAGATTGAAGAAAAGACACTAGAAAACCAACTTCTGTCACATTGCATAGACTGGTTGTATGGGTTCATTTTAGTCCTTGTTAGACAGTGCAATCTAAACATCACTATATGATGGGAATCGATGGTTCTATGGGCTTATTTTAATATTTGTTAAAACAAGTTCAATTTAAATATAGTTAATGATAGGGATTGATTCAACTGAGCATTGGGTGATTTGGAGTAAGTTTATGATCTCCTCACCATGTACGTAAAGTCCCATCAAATTCCTCAGGGAAGGATTATAATAGGCTGTTAGTGAGAACAAAACTCTGATGTTCATTGTTGTGCTTTTTGTAGTTAAAATATAAACTTTGTGTTTCGATTGATATATGTGACTTGTATATTGTGTTGTAGCTTTTTCTATCATGTGTTGCACAAGTGCTTCAGGAAATATAGAAGCCTCCTAGAGACAACCTTTGGGTTGCAATAAGACCAGTGCCTAGGACATCTTAAGAGGAGTGATTTTGAATATTATGAGTAGGGATTTTTGCTGCACTCCAATTGACATAGTTTGAAAATGGGACATCTTAAGAGTGATTTTGAATATTATGAGTAGGGATTTCCGCTGCACTCCAATTGTCACATAGTTTGAAAAAATATAATAAAGGGGGCTTGGTTCAATAGTCCTTGATCAAGGTGGGATCAAGCAAATACATAGATCTAAATACACAGGGGGTAAGTCTGGTTAATCTCAAGAGAAATGTTTGATTTTGGTGGTCGACACACAACAATAAGCAACCTTAATATTGGCGTTGTAGTAACATGAAGAGGAGGAATGAAAGAAGGGAATTCGATGCAGAGGGTTGGATACAACGCAAAATCTTGAACATCAAGCTCCAACAGAAGTAAGAAAGAATGAGGAGGTGAAATGACAGAAAATGTGGAGCACAAATTAAGGTCTCATACGCTATATCTCATGGATACACTTGTCAGTAATCATCATAAGTAAATCTGTGCTCATAAAGGTTCTGTAAGCTATCAAATAACACATGTAAATCTTCAATTAACACATGGACTATTACTATTCAACAACATATATATAACCATGAGAGAGTGAAACCGACAACTTCATTACACAATTTCAAGAGAAGAAAAACACACATGAAGTGAAACACAAAGAGGAAAACGTACTGCTCATTTCTCTGATAGGAATCAACAGAATAGTTTCATTAATCCTTGAAGATTGAGTCTAAATCACTAGTCCATATACATTCAACACTTATCGCTCAAATCCCTCATGAATAGGCAAATAGAACCAATGCGAAACCACGAAATTTGACCCTCTTGCTTGCAGAATTCAGGAACCTTTCTTAATTGTTTCTTCTCTCTTTTTATAAGGAGAGGGGAATCTTTGAAAACAGTTACAAAAATATCTAGCCTGAGCTCCAGCTGTCTGATCGATTAGTTATCTCGGCGTGTTAAGGCTATGTTGCTCAAATCATTGCAACAAAATGATTCCTTTCTTTAAAATACAACATAATAGAATAACAAAAACAACAGAACAACAAATCATGGGAAAAATTGAATGATGATTCTAGCTAAATATCTCCACGCCACTTCTTGTGATGGCCTTTGATCAAGCCACGTATCTGCCACAATGTGCCTCTTCCGTTACTTGGCCAGTCTCCCTGTCGCTTTCCGCCTGAACTGAATGAACTTCCCACTTTCTAGAGATGGGAGCGATTAACAGTGGTGGCCTCTGTGTTGCTCGGGAATCATAGCTATCGACTCATCCATCCCTCTAAAACTTCCTGTATAACACTATCAGAATCTGATATGCCCAGTAACATTGTAGTAATGCTATATCGAAGATTCACAATATAAGAATTTTTACTCTTAAAGAATCATGCGACAACAACGGGTTTCGGGATCCTTTGGCTCCCTTTGTTCTAGACCCTTTTTGCATTTCTCTTCATATGACTGGGGGCTATGACTAGGTGCTTAGCTCTAAGGCGCTAGGGCCTTTTGTTCCTTCCCGGGGGCTATTTTTCCTTTGTAAATTGCATAGTGCCCAAGTTTCTTTATCTTGTTATAGACCATGCGCTAGCCCTATATATCAGAGCCCCCTTATCGGCGGATTCCAATCGGGGATTTTACTTGGGAGTTGCGACAATGCTCATCCTCCGATCACCGATAGCCCTCTATACTTTGCCCCACGCCTTTGGTTCTTTGTTCCTCTTGTGATTGTGTGCCAACCCTTATATCATAGCCCCTTTATCGACACTTTTTCAAGTGTCCATTGTTGTAAAGTGTCGACATCCATCAACTTCTGATATGCGATCTCCGATGTGACGTCATCATTGCCACATGGCACTTCTTGAATGGTGACACGTGTCACCCAAATATGTGCCCTTAGGCAGTTCAAAACGCCAAAGCTGCCTGCCACATGTCATTCCGTATTGCCACATCATGCTGATGTCATCGACCACGTGTCCTTATCGGAGCCAATCATGTGCTGCCACGTGTCCTATTGGAGGAGAGAGAAAAGGGCTTGTCCGTCCTTGGTTTTGTAGGGAAATCCTTTGTAAATTTATTTTTGAGTCCCCTAACGATTTTACACTATAGGCACATTTTAAAGGTTCACGCATTCAAGGGTTGCGATCCTCCGATTGTCGATGTGCCAATCTGCTTGATGTTGCAATGTGCCGATCTTTGACACTGCTTGCTTCATTTGCGATCGCCGATATATCAGACTTTTGATATGCGATGCACCGATGTGCTTTCAATTATGATGTGCGATAGCTGACCGCCGATATGCCTGACTGCCGGGACCTCCGATAGCCTATCTCTGATATCGGACCTCTAACATTCCTTCCTTCCTTGAGACTTCAATCCTTGAACTTCAGAAGACCATAACTTTTGATCCAAGAGTCTATTTTTGGACTTCCACATATCGTTAGAGAGTTTGTTCATAGCACTTTCTAATGGAGAGGGTCTGATTTAGACTTTGAGTCCCTTTAAGGCTTGGAAGATGACTGCAAACTTCTCTGCTCTTTTGCACTCTTTTAACAACTGAAAACATATTTTGCAGTAGGTGACAACATTGGCTCCACCTGGGGACAGTGCCTTGCTAGCAAGGTGCTGAGAACCTGCAGACTAGTAGCCTTCTATCCATTGGGCATGGAGTCATTTTATTCAAGTATATAAAAACAAAACATAAACATAAAGAACTGAAAGTATTACTGATATTTTACAATGGCTCACTGGTATGTACAATGGGTGAGAAATGGACCTCTTAGTGCTAGAAGTAAAGCTTGAGGAATTTCCCATTTACAGGCAACTCAAGCATTTCACCCTCCAAGTTTTCTAGCAAAAAAGTATTGTTTCCCTTTGTCTCAACAATCTTGAAGGGTCCAAACCATAAGGGATCAAATTTTCCATGTTTCCCTTTGTCTTCTCTTCTCACATCCCACCTCAAAACTAGATCTCCTAGCTGGAGAGGTCTGTCTTTAGCCTTCTTATCGAACAAATATTTCATCTTTTGTTGGTAGTTGATTAACCTGTGGTTTACCTGCTCTCTGTTCTCCTAGAGCTCCACTAGTTGATTTATCCTTTGAGTCAGGGAGTTTGGTTCTTCTTCCACATCTTGTAGCATCTTGGAAAGCAACTGGCATAGTGAGCTGTATAGGGAATATGGCTGCTTTCCCATAGACCAATTCAAAGGAGATTTCCTTGTGGATCTTTTTGGAGTGACCCTGTTAGCCCATAGGGAAAATTTTAGTTGGGAGTCCCAATTTCTTTGGTTTTTTGCAATTGTTTTCTTCAGGATCCTCACTACCGTTTTGTTGGAAGACTCAACTAGTCCATTTCCTTGAGGATAGTAGGTAGTAGAGTGGCCAACTGTAATATTGAATTTCAGACAAAAGTTGGTAAATTTTGTAGATTTAAAAGCCTGAGCATTATTAGTCACAATTTTCACACGACACCTAAACCTGGCCAGGGTATTTTCGTCCAAATTTTTTATGACAACGGTGTTAGTTGCATTTCAAGCTGGGATTGCTTATACCCATTTTGTGAAGTAGTCCGTGGCTGTGAGTATCCACTTGTGTTGGCTACTAGAAGGGGGTGTATCTCTCTGAGAAAGTCCAGTCCCCATTCTCTGAAAGGCTCTTCTATACAAACAGGGATTAAGGGCAGTGGGACTAATTTTTGCTTCTTAGTGAACACTTTGACACTATTGGCAGGGTTGAACATAAAGGTGAACTTCTCCAAAAAGTTTAAGCCAAGAGAATTCTACTTTCAATATATTATGCGTAGTGGTCTTCCAGTTATAGTGCCCCCTGTTAGCCTCGCTGACAAAAGGCCCAAAATTGGATCCATATATGCTCTTAAAGTTTTCAAATTTGCTTAAAAACATCCCAAAGGATCCAAAAATGTTGTTGAAATCTTCAGCGTTTGCTCAAAATCATCCAAAGGTCAAAATCAGCGCAAGAGGAGAGCCCTTGGAAGGGCGGAAATACACTATCTGGGGGGTAAAAAACCAAAGAAAACAATGAAAATCAAGTATCGCAGGCTTAAGCAGAGGAATGAACAACAGCGGTTAGATCTGGCCGATCAATGGTGCAGATCTGATCAGCGGGAGGCAATCGGCGGAAATCGGCGCGGGCCCAAGGGAACTTCCGATGGCGATCGACGATTGCTATCGGGGATTACTATGAGCGCTAACCATGGATCTCTGGCTCGAGCAATATGCGATTGCAATTAGATCACATCACTGTATCGCAGCAGAACAACACTAAGGGGTGGGGCTTATGCATATACATATGGGCGACCCAATAGCCGGACCCGACGATCATATATATGATATTTCATAATATCTCAGGTCCGACGAAGCCCATTTTTAATGTATTTCAATGTTTTTCGCGTATTTCAAAAATACGAAGGGAAGACTGTGGACAGGCCTTTTTGCGACTTGCAATAGTGATAAAACCTGGACTTGATGGGATTCGGAACAAAAATATATAAAATTTGAAGTCTGCAAAAGCCATTTTTCAATGTATTTCGTGTATTTTTGTGTTTAACAAAATACACAGGGAACGAGCCAAATGCAACTTGCGATGGCGATAAGGACGGACCCGATGGGTTTCGAAATAGAAATACATATATTTTCTAGTCCGCCAAAGCCCATTTTCGTGCATTTTTCAGTGTTTTTTGCGTATTTCATAATACAAGGAAAATACACAGGAGTAGGCTTTTTTGCGACTTGCGATTGTGACAAGGGCGGACCCGAGAGATGAATAAACCATACTTAAGGACTTTTGAAGTCCGAAAGAAACAGAAAGAAGCAAGATTTCTCATTTGTTACAGTGTTTTCTGTATGAAATAGAAAACAATGATGTATTAACAAAAAGGGGCCATTTAAAGGGATTATAAGGGCCCGAAGACCCATTCCACCATATAACAGAGCCCGGGAGACATATCGCTGGGAAACAGGGGTCAGAAAGGGAAAGAGAAGGGCCACAGCACGCAAATCGCCCGAAACAGAAACATCATGGGCATTAACAGCACAGCTCAGTCGAAGACAACAAAGATCATGGAGCAGACAACGCAACTGTCCAAAACAAACAGAAATATCAAAGGCCACAGTGCAACTCATCAAAACAAGTTTCATGGTGCATCTCTGGCATGAGAGAGCTCCCAGAGAGCGCATCAAACTACCTGAAGGTGGTTATTCCTTTGTCAGAAGGAGAAAACCTCCGAGCCATGCTTCCCTATTGAGAGAATCAATCAGTTAACAAGACAAATCAGACAGATTAAGACTTCGAGCCTCTTAGAGCTCAGTAGCATTGTAAACAGGTTATAAATCGCTGAAAGTAAGATGTAATACGAGTTCAACTTCTGGAGATTGTTCCTCCTCTGTTCCTTCAAGCTTCTCATTTTTATTCTAGCAATATAAGCTTATTTTGCTATTATATGTTCAATGTCCATTCTCTTTGCTGTTCTATGCTTGCACTTGAATAAGTTATTCAGGTTTTTTGCTGTGTCTAATGCCATATAAATGTCATCTTATCTCTGCATTGATAAATTAGATTTGCAAGTCTCATTTAGTTCATGTAGTTGGCCATTCATATGTGTTTATGTATGCAATCTGCTGGTACAGTCAGCATTCTCCATCTATCTATTGAATCTATAAATTATAGAGCATTAGTGGTCTAAAGCCTTGTATTGGTGAGAGTGTTCATGCATGTCTTGAGTGAGAATAGAGCTAAAATGGTTATCTGACTTGATCCAAATCATCATCCATTCCAATAGTTTTGAGAACAATATTGAAGATTATATGTTACCAGGCATCTCCGAGCTGCAACCTAGGAGAGTTTCTTAGAGTGATAACATAATTGGCTTCGCTGTGGGGGAGAGGAAACTGAAGCTCAACTTCCCTGGGAAACGACATAGATCCAACTTTGATGATAGACAAAGTCTGGGCACTTTTTTGGTTGTAATCATCTATCTGGCGACTCTACTGGAGGCCGAACCTCTTGGCGACTCCACTTCATAGTTCTGGCTCAGTTTGTGAGGCATACTTAGAGAAATCCTCAGAAGCTACAAGCTGACCCAGTACCTGACCCTGAAAAAATCATCAAAGAGAGAAAGGTATTTTAGAAAGGAGCATCAGGTTCAGGTAAACCTAAACAATCTCCTATATCTCTTCAAGAAAGGCCTGTAATAGAACAAATACATGTTGAGAGTATAACTTATAATACTAGTAGCGAAAAAAAACTCTTAGAGATTCATAAAGCTCCTTATTCTTTAGGTTTTCCTTTTGTTTTATGCCCAAAGGAAACCTCACCTCCTATCCATCATACTCCTTTAGTCTTATCAATCACTCCTCAGCCCTCTATCATTTAGACTGCCAATACTCTTTTAGCCACCACACCTATGGCATGTCCACAAGCACCCAATGTTCCACCAAGGTTCTGGGACGAGGGGGCGAGGGAGCGAGGGGGTGCGGGAGCGACCTATGCAAAAGCTCCCCACCATTTTTTAGGAAACGTGGGGGAGCGTCAGGGTCTTAAAAACTTATAAATATAAAATATAATTTATTAATTGAGTCCACTATGACAATTTGGTTTGAATTGAAAAGCTGCAAAGCATGATCATTGATATGAATATCATTATCTAAATTTCTAATATCATATAAAATAATAAATTTAAAATTCTAATTTATAATCATACATCAATGATCATACATTATAACAAAATACAAATACAACAATACCACCATCTTCAGCATTCTGATAATACACAACAAACCTCAACAATGTCGTTGTAGAAGATCACTGTAGATCTATTCTTCCTGCATCTCTGTTATCAATAAAATATCTTAATCTCAGAATCTTAACACTTCTGTCCTCTGCAACTTCAACAATATGTTATCAAGGAAACTCTGTTCAGTTCTAGGCCAAACTACTATAATCATTGGTGAGTTTTGCCCATCTGTACATAGTATCAATTACAAGGATATACAAAACAACAGTGTTGTGTTATGCTCATGTGAATTCTATTGTCAATTGTATCCTTGTTGAAGAGTGACTGTTGTGCAGACTCCTGATGGCATAACAAGATGCTAATTCCTCTGTCCACTGATGCACATTTGTGTCTAGAACATTACTCATACTTCTATCATGATTCATAACTCCAAAAATCTGCAATCTAAACCTGTAGCTTCCATATCTGACAATTTGGCTATATGTATTACAACTTCTGCTCCTTTACTTTGAAACTCTTGTTTAAATTCAAATTACAATGACCTCAAGGATTACTGTAACTTGATTATACAGATACTTGTAAGACACCAGTTAGGGTTACTTAGAGAAATAAAAAATACTTCAACGTGATCGGTGTGTCTTTTAGGAAGCAAGCACTGCCACACAAAAGTTAAGTTAATTTGATGCTGAACTTCTTTGCCTTCTAATATTTCTTATCGTCACAAACTGAATTCTTCACAAGAGGGAGCCTCTAATGTTGATCATCCATAGTGAATCTTGAAGAGCCGAGCTTTGAGAGAAGTAGAGAAGCATTGATGAGTAACCACTTCAGGGATGATCTCCTCACAGAATGTGTAGGGTAATATTGAGCGGCAACCACAGATAAATGAATTTGTTTGGATCAAACTCAGAATTTGTCTTTTCAGAGGGCCGATGGTTCATAGTGATAGAAATCCTCAAGATCTGTCTTCAATTCTATCTAATATGTGCACTCCAGAATTCCTGCAAATAACCAAATCACATTACCAATGTGATAGCCATATCAAGGGTCCATTCTGCAATCTGCAATGTTCCAACAGATGCCATCGAGGTTCCATGCATGGGAGTGATCACATCTAGTAATAACAACACACACAACACACGAAGGCTGTGTGTGTTCTTATGTGTTCACCCTACCATTTTTATAACATGGAACAGCGAAATTCCAAAACCCTACACTTAGTTTCACTGTTAATTAAATATTAGTTTTAGGGTTAAGTTAATTAAAATCGTTTTTTTTTGCATAAACATGTGCCGCATCTCCCCACGCCCCCCCTCGCCCCCTCTCGTCCCCCTTCGCCCCCTCACTCCCCCCACGTCCCCTCACGTCCCCTTTTTTGGAAACGCCCCCTCAGGAAAGGGAAACGACTCCCTGGCACGTCCCCCTGCGTTTCCTTATTTTTGGGGGCATGGGGAAACGTCCCCTACTCGTCCCCAAGTCCCCGGAGCACGGGGGAGCGAGGAAACTAGACCCCTGGGGGGGGGGGGGGCGAGTCCTCGTGGAACACTGCAAGCACCTACCAAAATGGAAAGAATCATAGCTGCTAGGTATGGACCTATAATACTACCCACTCCTTTGAATGCCATGCCTACTGGAGAATATCAGAAATATAGGCCTAAGTTCACGGGGACTGAAGGTGTCACTGCTGAAGAACATCTTGAGTCATTCTATAGCTATGCTGATAACCTGAACATTAGTGAATATGATGTGTGGATGAGAGTCTTTGTCCAAAGCCTAGATGGAGAGGCTAGAGAATGGTTCACAGAACTAACCCGTAGATCTATAGTAGATATTGAAGCTTTAGATGATGCATTTCTAAAGCATTAGGGGGATAAGAAGGATCTCCTCTACTACCACACTGAGTTTGGGAACTTAAAGAGAGAAAATGGTGAGTTGCTATTTGATTTTAATAAGAGGATTAACCGTATGTATAACAAGATACCAGCTGAAGTGAAACCCACTACTACCCCTGCTAAACTCACCTATGCCAGTGCTTTTGATTCTGACTTTTGCCCACTGTTGAGAGAGGCGATGTGCTACTTTGGCTGACATGTATGATGCAGCCTTGGAAGTGGAATCAAACATCATGGCTGCAGAGAAGCTCAAGGGAAATGTTGATAGAAGAAGACAGAGGGGCGAGTCTTCATCATCCTCTGATCCTAAGATAGATAAAATGACCAAAATGATAGAGTCATTAGCCTCTGAAATCTCCAAATTAAAGGTTGAGCAACACCCTGGGAAAGGAAGAGTTCCTAATACCTTTGCTCCTAGAAATCCAAATCCAAATCCATATAGAAGAACTAATGAGCAGTTGCAAATTTTGCAAAGAAGCAAAAATGCTAATGAAGACCAAAGGGTGAAGGCCCCTTTTCAAAATGCAGTCATGGAAGAAGAGCAGTTTGAAGAAGATGATGAGATCCATTGTCTCGAAGACAAAGACAATGCTTCCTTTTTGACCTCAGTTGCCTATGAAAAGTCATTATTCAATGACCAGATCAGCGAAGAATGGGATGGTGAAGCTGTTATACAATTTGAAGATCAGCAAAGATATAATCTGAGGTCAAAGATGAACAATGCCAAGGAAGCTCATATTCAAAGAGCTGCTGTCCCTGCAGTACAACAAGCTAATAAGCAAAAACAACCGGCAGTGGATACCATCACCCTCAAAGCTCCATTTCATGAGGTAAGAAGCCTTGACAAGTCTCCTTCTCCTTTCAGTTTTCAATCATAAATTCAGAAGCTAAGAATACCTATGCCTCTGATTGAACTAGTGAAGAATGAGCCTTTCAAAAGATCCATCCTCGAGGCCATTGAGCCTAAAGCCATCTAATCCTTCACTGACTATGTAGATATGCAAGATGACAAGCCAGCTGTTATTCTCAGCCCAATGATTGAAAATTGTGAAGACAACTCCCCATCATTCTATGTCTCTCTGACTATTCATGAAAAAATCCTTCACAACTGCCTTTTGGACACTGGAGCCAGCCATAATCTAATGCCCAAGGCTGTCATGGATGAGTTGGGTCTGGACATCACCAAGCCTTATCATGACCTGTTTTCTTTTGACTCTAGAAAAGTGAAATTCCTAGGGTTAATCAAGGACCTAGCCATCACTTTGTCTCAGCTGCCTATGAAAAGCATGATGATGGATATTATGGTAGCAGACGTACCCCCCAAGTTTGGCATGTTACTTTTTAGAGGTTGGATCAAGAGATTAGGTGGATCATTACAAAATGATCTGTCATATGCTACTGTCCCAGTTTTCAGAGGTGAGAGTAAGAGATTATACAAAGAGGCATAATCAGCTTATATCATCAAGATGAGAAGAACCCTACTAATCATCCCATCTATGCTGTTGACACTGATTTTGGAGCATGTATTCTTCATATTGAAGAATCCCAGTTGGCCTCCACATAGCTTAAAAAACCAATTTGCCAAATCGCTGACGAAGAAGGCCCACAGATTTGGGACATGTTACTTGATGGAGCTTGCTCTAAGGACGTTGCTGGGAAAGGTGTAGTCCTTGTGTCCCCCACACAGGAATACATTCATTTATCTGTCAAATTAACCTTTCAGGTCACAAATAACATAACAGAATATGAAGCTTTGATTTTGGGCTTAAGCGCTGCTAAAGAAATGGGTATCAAAGGCCTGAAAGTGTTTGGAGATGCAGACCTCATCATTTAGTAGGTCAATAAAGTGTTCCAAGCAAAGCATCCAAGGCTGAAAGCATATAGAGATGAGGTATGGAGGCTCAAGGATTCTTTTAATAATTTCAACATTTCTTATATTCCGAGAATGAAGAACCAACTTTCCGACTCCCTTGCTGTGTCTGCTAGCACGTTTATTCCTCCTTTGCCTCCTAAATTAACATATGAGGTTCAGGTGAAATATAGACAGTCTCTGCCTGACAATGTCAAATATTGGAGAGTTTTTGAAGACGATAAGGAAATTAACAGGTTTTTACAAGTCATTGAGGAATTTGCTGAAACACACATTGACCAAGAAAATGAAACCATGGAAGAATGTGGCTAGTCCAAGCTAAAAAATGAGATCGGCCGAGGAAGCATCATCCAACTGCCTAGTAATCATATACCAAAAGGATTGGTGCCTCTAGAGAAACTATTCGACCATAACGATGTGCCTTATAAGCCCGCCAAAACAGAAAATGAGTCTGCTATTTGTAAACATAATATAGGGAGCCCAACCCATCCGAAATACATCAATCTGTCCACTCATTTGTCTTCTGCCCAGAATTCCGAGTATTGCACCCTCATGAAGCAATTCGCTGATATTTTTTCCTGGGAATACAGTGATCTTAAAACCTATGATACAAGCATCATTCAGCACAAGATTCCATTGGAAAAGAACACCACGCCTTTTAAGCAGAAATTGAGACCTATCAATGCTCTCTTATTGCCTTTGATTGAGAAAGAAATCAAGACGCTGTTGGATGCCAAAATCATAGTTTCCCTAAGGTATTCAAAGTGGATAGCTAACCTTGTGGTAGTAAGAAATAAAAATAGAGAAATCAGGCTTTGTGTTGAATTCAGAAATCTGAACAAGTGCTCTAAAAAAGATAACTACCCCCTGCCTAAGATGGAACACTCGCTGCAAAGAGTTTCAGGGGCCAGAGTCATTTCTTTCTTAGATGGATTTTCAGGTTACAATCAGGTTGCTGTACACCCAGAAGATCAGGAAAAGCCAGCCTTCACTACTCCTTGGGGCACTTTCATGTACTCTAAGATGCCTTTCGGATTGATGAATGCTGGGGCTACTTTTCAGAGGGCCATGGACATAGCTTTTGTGGGAGAGAAGGACAAGTTTGTCTTTATTTCTTGATGACACAACAGTCTTCTCCAGCAGTCACAAAGACCATTTGTAGCGTTTGAAGAAGGTCTTCCTAAAGTGCAGACAATTTGGAATTTTGGTGAACCCAAAGAAGTCACAGTTTGCTCTAGAAGAAGGAAAACTTCTAGCACATATTGTTTCTGCTGAAGGTGTGAAAATTGATCCAGCAAGGGTTCAAGCAATTCAGACATTGTCCATCCCAAGGTCGAAAAGGGACATTCAATCCTTCCTGGGTAAGATTAACTTTGTAAGGAGGTTCATTCCAAACTTTGCAGAGCTAGTAAAGCACATCACTTACATGTTGAAGAAATGATCATAAATAAAATGGACAGATGCTTCAAGAAGCTCTTTTGAAGCCATCAAGCAAGCTATCATGGAAGCTTCCACTCTAATCAACCCAGATTACACTAAGGAGTTTTGTATCTTCTCTTTTGCCTCTTATGATACACTTGCAACAATTTTGTTGTAGAAAAATTATGAAGACATAGAGCACCCCGTGGGCTTTTTTAGCAAAACTCTAAGGGATGTTGAACTAAGGTATGACCTTATTGAAAAACAAGCTTATGCTCTCATAAAATCTTTAAAGGCATTCTGAATTTATATTCTGCATTCCAAAGTGGTTGCATATGTACCTTTAGCCTCAGTAAAAGATGTCTTAACTCAGCCAGATATTGATGGAAAGAGAGTTAAATGGATTGCAAAATTCATAGAGTTTAACATAAAGGTGAAGCCCACAAAGCTTGTCAAGGGCCAAGGCTTGGCTAAACTTATGGCTGAAGAAAATTGCAACGTGTTAGACATAAATTCCATAGGTCTAAATTCAGATGATGAGCTGATAGAGGGAGCGGCAGAAGAACAAAAGCAGAATCAACCTCTGGTTGAAAATCTAGCCACCTGTGAATGGTATTTCATCATAGTTCATTTTTTGCAAAAGCTAGAAGTCCCTCCAGGGCTTAGCTCAAGTCAAGCCAAGGCCATTAAACTCAGAGCAGCCAAATTCTGCATAAATAAAAATTTGCGTTATTGGAAAGACCCATCAGGAATCCTCTTACACCTGTGCCATTCTAGCATCCGCGAAGGGCATCATTATTGGAAAACCAAAGGCCACAAAATCCCAAGGGTTGGGTATTATTGGCCTACTCTGTTCTCTGATGTGTTTTTTTTGTGAAAGCTTGTGACAAGTGTCAGAGGTTTGTAGGAAGACAACAACTAAAACTTCTGCCCTTGAAGCCAGTGCATGTCAATGGTCCCTTCCAGCAGTGGGGCTTGGACTTTATAGGTGAGATCAACCCACATTCCAATGGCCAACACAAATGGATCTTAGTAGCCACTGATTATTTCACCAAGTGGATGGAGGCTATACCCACTAAGAATGCCAATCATCAAGTTGTCATAAAGTTCTTGAATGAGAATATTGTCACTAGATTTGGTTGCCCAACCAAACTAGTCACTGATAATGCAAAAGCTTTCAAGGGAAAAGAATTGGTGGACATCATTGAATCCATGGGCATTCAAGTGGTGCATTCTACCTCATATTATCCTCAAGGCAATGGCCTGGAAGAATCATCAAACAAGAGTTTGGTAAGGGTAATCAAAAAACTGTTAGAGGACAACAAAAAGAGCTCGGATTCTAAGTTGAAGTTTGCACTATGGGCTGACAAAGTTACCATCAAAAAGTCCATAGGGAATTCTCCATTTAAACTCGTTTATGGCACTGATGTTGTTTTCCCTATCCAACTGATTCTCCCTGTGGCTAAATTCTTGCAAGAAGAACAAGATGAAGAAAATGACATGGTAAGAAGAATGAATAACCTGGTTGAACTACAACAAATCAGAGAGCAGCTGGTTGAGAAGTCAAAGGCTCATCAGAAGAAAATCAAAGAAACCTTTGACAGGAAGGCAAAAGTGGACAATTTCCGAGTTGGTGATTGGGTACTTAAATGAGATGCATTTAAGGAAAATAAAGGTAATCATGGCAAGTTTTACTCCTTATGGACAGGTCCGTTTGTCATCGCTCAAATTCAGCAGAACAATACATTTATTCTGCACAGTCTGGAAGGAGGAGATACTTTTGGTAGCTCAGTAAATGATCGGTTCTTGAAAATTTATTTCGTTTAAGGCTTTAAAGCCTTGTCATTGTAAATATGTTTTTCCAGTTTTTATTTCATTACAAAATAGACTCTATACCCAATGGAACACTAGAAGGAAGATTTGATTTTTGTTTTACAGGAAAGGCATTGATCTGTGATCCTTGAAACCTCACAGGGAGGATTTCATCCCCAGAAGGAGCCAGTGTTAGCCTCGCTGACAAAAGGCCCAAAATTGGATCCATATATGCTCTTAAAGTTTCCAAATTTGCTTAAAAACATCCCAAGGGATCCAAAAATGCTCTTGAAATCTTTAGCATTTGCTCAAAATCATCCAAAGGTCAAAATCAACGCAAGAGGAGAGCCCTTGGAAGGGTGGAAATACACTATCGGGAGGTAAAAAACCAAAGAGAACAATGAAAATCAAGTATCACAGGCTTAAGCAGAGGAATGAACAACAATCGTCAGATCTGGCTGATCAACGATCCAGATCTGATTGGCGAGAGGCAATAGGTGGAAATTGGCGTGGGCCAAGGGAACTTGCGATGGCGATCGAAGATCGCTATCGAGGATTACTATGAGCGCTAACCATGGACCTTTGGCTCGGGCGATATGTGATTGCGATCAGATCGCATCGCTAAGGGGCGGGGCCTATGCATATATATATGGGCGACCTGATAGCTGGACCCAACGACCATATATATGATATTTCATAATATCTTGTTGAAATTTGGTACCGGAGGACAGGTGGTTCCCTTAGGCTTTGATCTTTGGCCTAGGGAAAAGTGTCCAAAAGAATTTAATTTTTCTCCTAAAGTGACTTTATAATTTTATAAAGTTAAATCTAATTTAAAAGTGACTTTAAGTGATAAAGTTATTAAGTCTAATTTTAAAGTGACTTTTATAAAGTCAATGAAAAATTAGAAAGGAAAAGTGACTTTGGAAATAAATGACTAAGTGGGTCTTTATTAAAGTGGGGTGAATTAAAAAAATAGAAAGTGAGATTTAAATGAGCATTTAATCTCAACCATTGATCTAAATCTATTTCAGCCATTGGATTTAGAGATCACCCAAAAGTCACTTGGATCACCCAAAAGTCACTTGGAGTTATATTAAAGGAGGAAAAGGAGGAAAAGGTCATTCATTCTTTCATGAGCAGATTGGGAGAAGGAGAGCAAGAGAGCAAGAGAGATTTCTGAGCAGGAAGGAGAAGGAGACAGCAGCTTGGCACACATTCCAAGGCAGCAGTTGAGCAGATTTGTACAGCTGATTCAGCACATAGTGAAAGGCAGATTTTTGCACAAAAATCGAGGAGCAGTTTGCTGATTTTTCTGCACACAAAACGGAGGTCGTACAACATTTATTGCTGTCCTGTTTGCTGTAATTTCCAGATTGCTGTGAGGCACGGGAAAGGAGATAAGTTGTAAATTTGCTTGCTGATTTTTTTGCTGAATAATTCTCACTGTAAAAAGACAATTTTCAGAAATAAAGAAGAGCTCTCAAACTGGTTTTCCCCAAGAGTTGTAGGGGGTTTTTCCAGGGTCAAGTTGACCAAAAATATCAGTGTTTTAATGGCTGTTTTTAATTGCTGATTTTTAATTCTGCAATTTCCAGCATTCTGAAAAATTTCCAGAATTTGTGTTTTCAGCAATATTTATTTTTTTCAGTCTGTTAAATGTATGGTTATGGGAATGGGCATTTAACTACATGGGAGAAATAAGGAGAAACTGAAAACCGGGTGGGAAAACAGAAATTTTTACATATCTCAGGTCCGCCGAAGCCCATTTTTAATGTATTTAAATGTTTTTCGCGTATTTCAAAAATACAAAGGGAAGACTGTGGACATGCCTTTTGCGACTTGCGATAATGATAAAGCCCGGACTTGATGGGACTCAGAACAAAAATATATAAAATTTGAAGTTCGCAAAAGCCATTTTTCAATGTATTTCGTGTATTTTTGTGTTTAACGAAATACAAAGGGAACATGCCAAATGCGACTTGCGATGGAAATAAGGATGGACCTGATGGGTTTCGAAATAGAAATACATATATTTTCAAGTCCGCCAAAGTCCATTTTCATGCATTTTCAGTGTTTTTCGTGTATTTCATAATACAAGGAAAATACACAGGAGCAAGCTTTTTTGCGACTTGTGATGGCGACAAGGGCGGACCCGAGAGATGAATAAACCATACTTGAGGACTTTTGAAGTTCGAAAGAAACATAAAGAAGCGAGATTTCTCATTTGTTGCAGTGTTTTCTGTAAAACAGAAAACAAGCATGTATTAACAGAAAGGGGCCATTTAAAGGGATTATAAGGGCCCGAAGACCCATTCCACCATATAACAGAGCCCAGGAGACATATTGCCGGGAAACAGGGGTCGGAAAGGGAAAGAGAAGGGCCACAACACACAGCTCGCCTGAAACAGAAACATCATGGGCATCAACAGCACAACTCAGCCGAAGACAACAGAGATCATGGAGTAGACAACACAGCTGTCCAAAACAAACAGAAATATCAAAGGCCACAACGCAGCTCATCAAAACAAGCATCATGGGGCATCTCTGGCACGAGAGAGCTCCCAGACAATGCATCAAACTACCTGAAGGTGGTTATTCCTCTGTCAGAAGGAGAAAACCTCCGAGCCATGCTTGCCTATTGAGGGAATCAATCAGTTAACAAGACAGATCAGACAGATTAAGACTCCGAGCCTCTTAGAGCTCAGTGGCATTGTAAACAGGCTATAAATAGTTGAAAGTAAGATGCAATACAGGTTGAACTTCTGGAGATTGTTCCTCCTCTGTTCCTTCAAGCTTCTCATTTTCATTTTAGCAATATAAGCTTCTTTTGCTATTATATGTTCAATGTCCATTCTCTTTGCTGTTCTATGTTTGCACTTGAATAGGTTATTTAGATTCTCTGTTGTGTCTAATGCTAGATAATTGTCATCTGATCTCTGCATTGATAAATTAGATTTGCAAGTCTCATTTACTTCTTGTAGCTGGCCATTCATATGTGTTTATGTATGCAATCTGCTGGTACAGTTAGTGTTCTCCATCTATCCATTGAATCTATAAATTATTGAGCATTAGTGGTCTAAAGCCATGTATTGGTGAGAGTGTTCATGCATGTCTTGAGTGAGAATAGAGATGAAATGGTTATCTAACTTGTTTCAAATCATCATCCATTCCAATAGTTCTAAGAACAATATTGAAGATTATATGTTACCAGGCATCTCCGAGCTGCAACCTAAGAGAGTTTCCCACAAATGACACTATGGAAATCATCAATCACCCTTCAAGTCTCTGTTTCTACCAAACACAAAAGAAGAATTCCCACTAGGTATTTCCAGTATAGTTGCCCATTGGATATAATAAACTTTTGGGCTTGTAATCTTAATGCTCTATACTTGGATTTATCCATGTTCACTGGGCACCTCAAGAATAGTAGATAGTGGATGACATCCTTATACCAGGCAGATGTTTCATATTTGATATGAATTTTTTGGATCGATGTCTTGATCAATGGTTGTTGTGTCCCCTCTTCATCTTCTTCTGTCAATAGGTTAATCCCCAAGGCTTGACAATTGGACTCTGATAATATTTTGGCCAATCCCTGTCCTTTGATGAGTTTAGTGGGCTTGATATCCATGTCATACTCTTGGATTTTTGCAATCCATTTACCTCTTTTTCCATCATTGTCCCCTTGCACCAGGATGTCTTTAACAACAAACATAAGCCACAATGTTAGAGTGTAAAACATAAAATATGAAGGCCTTCAAATCTTTGACCAAGGAATAAGCTTTTTTTTCCAAGATGTTATATTTCAATTCAGTCTCTCGCAACACCTAGTTGAAGAAGGCCATAGGCTGCTCGTGACCTTCCTTATTCTTCTGTAATAACATAATGACTATAGTACAAGGGGAGGCAAAAGAAAAGATGTAAAATAGCATTGAATAATCCAGGATGTCTAGCACAGAAGCTTCTGCAAAACCTCTCTTGATCCTAGAGAAGGATTCCCGAGAATCTAGGCTCCACTTTACTTCGTTCTCTTTCTTCAACATCTCCGTGATACCTTTTACTATCTTCACATAATTGGGTACAAATCTCCTCAAGAAGTTAATCCTTCCCAAGAACACTTGGACCTCCTTTTTATTTCTAGGGAGGGAAATGTCGCTGATGGCTTCCACACGCTTAGGATCGATCTTCACCCCTTCCTGTGCTACTATATGCCCCAACAACTTCCCTTCGCTCAGAGCGAACTTAGATTTATTTGGATTTAGAGACATCCCATATTTCTTGCATTTCTTAATATTGAGTTTCAAATGTTCAATATGCTCCTCATCTGCTTTAGAGAAAACAATGATATCATCCAGGTAGACCACTACGAATTTATTTTGTTCTCCAACGAAAGCTATATCCATTTCCCTTTGGAAGGTTGTCCCTGCATTTATAAGGCCGAATGACATTCTTGCATACATGAAGGTCCCCCAAGGTGTAGTGAATGTAGTTTTCTTCTGATCATAGGGATGCACTGCCACCTGATTATACCCTGAAAAGCCATATATCATGGACATTCGAAGTGAGCCAACTACCTTCTATAATATATAATCCATTTTCGGCAATGGGTAATTGTATTTCAATGAAGCTCTGTTGAGGTTTCTAAAATCCACACACAGTCTTATCTCTCCATTCTTTTTCCTGACAGGAACTAGGTTTGCCACCCACTCTGAGTACCTCAATGGTACAATGATCTTGGCCTGAAGTAACTTCCTCACTTCCTTCTCGATGGATGGGAGTAAAAGGGGATTGATTTGTTTGAGATTCTGCTTACAAGGATTCATTCCATTCAAGAGAATCTTATGTTGAATGACATTTGTATCAAAAGTCTTTAAATATTCATATGACCAAGAAAAAACATCTTTATAAGTTTTTAAGAGATTTAAGTACCTTTGTTTATATTGTTGGGGGATCCCTTTTGACAACTTGATCATCCGAGGTTCATTCTCCGAGCCGATGTTGCAATCCTCCACCTGTTCATCAACTCCCTGTTCAGCAGGTTTTGAAGCCACATCATTGGATTTGAATATCCTCTCCAAAGGAACTAGACCATGGGGAATGGCATTTCCCTTTAGCTATAGAACTCTGTGCCCTGCGATAGTTTCCTCCCAAGCGGTTGGTTGTTCCTTTGTCACTTCTTCTTCTTCTTGGTCAATCACCGAATTCGAGAATTCCCTAATGACTTCCATGAAATGCTTGATCTGTTCATCATCTTCAAACACCTGCCAATGTTTCACATTGTCAGGCACTGAGGGTCTGTACCTAACTTCAATTTCATATTTGAGGAGTGGATTTTGCGGTGGCTTGAAATTACTGGCAACTATAGCCAAGGAATCAACCATTCGATTTCCTTCCTGGGTAAGAATTGGACATTAAAATCTAGGAAGAAGTTGTCAATTAAATCCCAAACCTCATTTTTGTAAGCCCTCAGCCGGGGGTGCTTAGTTTGACATTGGTCCTTGATTTGCTTCACCACTAGTTTTGAGTCTCCAAACACAGTCAAGCATTCAATGTTCAAATTCCTTGCTGCTTGCAGGCCTAGTAGTAATGCCTCATACTTTGCCACATTATTTGTTGCCTCAAGTTCCAATTTGAATGAGAGGGGAATTAAGTTACCCTTTGGAGATATCAATGATACTCCTTGTCTATTTCCTTCTTTAGAATTCGCACCATCAAAATACAACTTCTAGACTTTGCTACAATCTCTGAGCTGTTGATCTAGTTTGGCTGTAGGTTGTACCTGTGTTTCTTCTAAAATAAAATCATCTTCTTCTAGCATTAAGCATGAGAGACCCCTCTCGTTCCCATACATAGGAGCATTGTTTGGGTAATCAACCCTTGTGACTATCTTAATGAATCTTGATTCCCTGTATAGTCGCCTTTCTTCTCCACCAAAGATAGGGATGGTAGCATAAGTAAGATCCAGTTTGATGGAACCTCCAATATTTGATCCCCAAGATCTGGACAAAAGCATACCGAACCTTGCAGGGATATTGACTACTACAATGTCCATCACTACACTTTTCACTAGGATCTAGGCCAAATTCACCACCAAGTCCTTTATCATACCCAAGCACCTTACCCTTTTAGAGTCAAAAGAGTAGAGATATTTGTATGGTCTGGTTATCTCCAGACCTAGTTGCTCCATTACTGACAGTGGCATCAAATTATGAGAAGTTCCTGAGTCCAACATACAAAAATGGAGCAGGAGGTCATGTACGACTAGAGTAACATAGAAAGGTGGTGTGGAGGGATTTTGTTCTTCGACACAGGGTCCAAAGACGACCATTGGCCTTTCTTCTTGGAGGTTTAAACTATCAGAAGGTTACACTGAAGCAGATGGAAATATGAATTGAGAAACTTGGGCCTTATAGGTGGGTTGTTTCAGTAGTTCAGATAACAGGATCAGGAGCTTGACTTTCTCAAGCTCTTTTTGAATATTGAAGATGGAAGGGCCTTTTTTTGCAGTGCTAGCTTCTACCAATTCCTTTTATTTTTCATAGATCGGCTTGGAAAGGGGAGGTGCTTTCTCTTATTGGAGGGCTTCGGGCTTATGGCAGTTTGGGTCTGAAGACCCATTTTTTTTTTTGGAATAATCAGCTCTAAAATCCCTTTCCCCTTGTCAACTAGCTTAGAAGTCTCTTGGGAGGAAGTACCTTCATTTTGATCTTTCCCCCTTGATCTCTTTCTAGATGACCAAAAATCGTATTTCTTGTGTAGCTGAGCCTGCATGAAATCAATGAACTGCTTGCAGTAGTCATCGATCTCGTCATTGTTCAACGTTGCATCAAGCTCCTCCTCCTCTTCTTCATATGTTCTGAGTTCTTGTTCTTCATTAGAGAAAGAGGAATACAAGTTCCCCTGAACTTCATTTGCATCTGGTGTTTGTTCCTCCGGATCATCTTCTATATATAGTGGAGGATGAATGTGATCTTGTTTCTCTTTCCTCTCCCTTTGTAGTATCTGTAGGGGAGGCCTTCTATATTGGGGATTGAAACCCCGATTGGTAGCTAGAAAGTTCTATCATTGAAGGCTTTTATTTTCCAACTCCATTTTTTTTAGTTTATTTGATAAGTTCTTTATCAACTTATCCATCTCCTCTATCCTCTGTTCTTGGGATTCTCTCCCATGACTTGAGGAAGCTGCCTCCTCTTTTCCCTTTTTCTTCTCTCCAAGGTCATTTTTGCCTCTTGACTTCTTTGTTGAGGTAAAATTTGCTTCTACCTCGAGAGCATCAGTTTGAATCTGGTCTAAGGAACGAGACTTCCTCTCTCTGAACGTGAATCCAAACTTTGATTCAAATGCCCCCAAAAAAACTACTCGGGCATCGTCCTGTGGAGATTTAATCTCAACAAGTATATTATTGTACAATTTATTAAACCTTTTTATAAAAGCCGAGATATCCTCGTTAGGTTTCTTCTTCATAGCATTGAACTCAATAAGAATGTATTCATGATCTCTCTTTTCTCCCCATTTATGCGAAAATGAATTCTCCATTTCTTCCCAAGTGGTAATGGAATCATTCGATAAGGATTTGAACCATTTCTTGACTTCCCCATCCAAAGATTGGATGAAGAGCCTCAACACTACGTCCTGGTGCTCGACATTCAAATTTTCTGCAAAGGCACAAAAATTTTCTGTCTCTGCGCTGATATGTCAGCTTCTTCATTAAACCTGGGCAGGAGCTTGAGATAGTCCTATGGCATAACATTTAAAGGTTGAGGCAGGTCTAAGGGAGCATATTTTTTCAACAAGAAACCTGGGACAACCATCTGGATTAGAGGTGGTGGTGCTTGATTTATTGGGGGTCTCTAAGGTATGACCAATTGTGAGATAGTTGACTGACCGTGGAATGAGAAACTGTTCACATTGTGGGTAGGGATGCTCTAGAGTATATCTTTTACCTCCTCAACTTCAGGGAGGAGAGGAAATGAGAGAGAAGGGGTGTTGAATGAGACTTCTTCTTCTTTGACCTCTAGGGAGGCAGTACTAAGTAGCTGATCACTTTTTGAAGGATATACCATAATTCTAGGAGGAAAATTAAAGCAATGAATTATGGCATTCTATGAGCTGGATGAGGATGTTTCAGGAAATGAAGAGACAATAACACTAGTATTTGGGTTTTTTTCCTTCCAAATCCTTCTGAATATGATTCTTTCTGGGTCAGATACAGGTGGTGTTCTTTGTTGAGAGGTATTTGAGTGGGTATGGGGCCTCTTATAAGACAGAATGATTAGATAAAAATATGGACAGTGGAGTCGCTAAGGTGTTTATAATGAAATTTAGATAGTGGAGTCGCCAAGGTGAGAGATCTTCAACCCACACTTCCCTTTCTCACTTGACAAAGGGAATGTAAAGATTTTTCGTACCCAACGGAAAAATTCTCTAATATGTTCCCTGAAAATGACACTAAAAAGATGTTGTAGCTTTTTCTATCACCTGTTGCACAAGTGCTTTAGGAAATATAGAAGCCTCCTAGAGACAACCTCTGGGTTGAAATAAGACCAGTGCCTAGGACATCTTAAGAGAGGAGTGATTTTGAATATTATGAGTAGGGCTTTCTGCTGCACTCCAATTGTCACGTAGTTTGAAAAAATATAATAAAGGGGGCTTGGTTCAATAGTCCTTGATCAAGGTGGACTCAAGCAAATACATAGATCTGAATACACAGGGGGTAAATCTGGTTAATCTCAAGAGAAATGTATGATTCTAGTGGCCGACACACAACAATAGGCAACCTTAATATTGGCGTTGTAGTAACATGAAGAGGAGGAATGAAAGAAGGGAATTCGATGTAGAGGGTTGGATACAACGCAAAATCCTGAGCATCAAGCTCCAACAGAAGTATGAAAGAATGAGGAGGTGAAATGGTAGAAATTGTGGAGCACAAATTAAGGTCTCATACTCTATACCTCATGGACACACTTGTCACTAATCAACATAAGTAAATCTGTGCTCATAAAGGTATTGTAAGCTATCAAATAACACATGTAAATCTTCAATTAACACAGGGACTATTACTACTCAACAACATACATATAACCATGAGAGAGTGAAACCGACAGCTTCATTACACAATTTCAGTAGAAGAAAAACATACATGAAGTGAAATACAAAGAGGAAAACATATTGCTCATTTCTCTGATAGGAATCAACATAATAGTTTCATTAATCCTCGAAGATCGAGTCCAAATCACTAATCCATATACATTCAACACTTATCGCTCAAATCCCTCATGAACAGGCAAATAGAACCAATGTGGAACCACAGAATTCGAGCCTCTTGCTTGCAGAATTCAGGAACCTTTCTTAATTGTTTCTTCCCTCTTTTTATAAGGAGAGGGGAAGCTTTGAAAATGGTTACAAAAATATCTTAGCCTGAGCTCAAGCTGTCTAATCGACTAGCTATCTTGGTGTGTTAAGGCTCTGCCGCTCAAATCATTGCAATAGAATGATTCCTTTCTTTAAAATACAACATAATAGAATAACAAAAACAACAGTACAACAAATAATGGGAAAAACTGAATGATGATTCTAGCTAAATATCTCCATGCCAGTACCTGTGATGGCCTCTGATCAAGCCACGTATATGCCACAATGTGCCTCTTTCGTTACTCGGTCGGCCTCCCTGTTGCTTTCTGCCTGATTTGAATGAACTTCTCACTTTCTAGTGCTAGGAGCCATTAATAGTGGTGATCTCTGTGTTGCTCGTGAATTGTAGCTGTCGACTCATCCATCCCTCTAAACTTCCTGTATAACACTATCAGAGTTTGATATGCCCAATAACACTATATTAATGTTATATTGAAGATTCACAATATAGGAAAATTTACTTTTAAAGAATCATGCAACAACAACGAGTTCCAGGATCCTTTGACCCCCTTTGTTCTAGCCCCTTTATGCATTTCTCTTCATATGACCAGGGGCTATGACTAGGTGCTTAGCCCTAAGGCGCTAGGGCCTTTTGTTCTTGCCCGAGGGCTATTTTTCCTTTGTAAACTGCATAGCGCCCAAGTTTATTTATCTTGTTATAAAAAATGTGCTAGCCCTATATATTAGAGCCCCCTTATTGACGAATTCCAATTGAGGATTTTTCTTGGGAGTTGCGTCAATGCTCATCCTCCGATCACCGATAGCTCTCTTTGCTTTGCCCCACACCTTTGGTTCTTTGTTCCTCTTGCGACTGTGCGTTAGCACTTATATCGGAGCCCCTTTATCGACACTTTTTCAAGTGTCCACTGCTGTAAAGTGTCGACATCCATCAACCTCCGATATGCGATCTCCGATGTGACATCATCACTGCCACGTGGCACTTCTTGAGTGGTGACATGTGTCACCCAAATATGTGCCCTTAGGCCCCTCTCAAAACACCAAATCTACTTGCCACATGTCCTTTCGTACTGCCACGTCATGCTAATGTCATCGGCCACGTGTCCTTATCAGAGCCAATCTTGTGTTGCCATGCACCCTGCTGGAGGAGAGAGAAAAGGGCCCTTCCATCCTTGGTTTTGTGGGGAAATCCTTTATAAATTTATTTTTGAGTCCCCCGATGATTTTACACTATAGGCACATTTTAAAGGTTCATGCGTTCAGGTGTTGTGATCCTCTGATTGCTGATGTGCCAATCTACTTGATGTTGCGATGTGCTGACTGCCGATCTCCGATACTACTTGCTCCATTTGCGATCGCCGATATATTAGACTTCTGATATGTGATACGCTGATGTGCTTGTAGTTCTGATGTGCAATCATCGGTTTCCAATTTCCAATCGCCAATCGCTGATATGCCTGACTTCTGGGACCTCTGATTTCCGATCTCCGATATCAGACCTTTGATATTCCTTCCTTCCTTGAGGCTTCAATCCTTGAAGTTCAGAAGACCATAACTTTTGATCCAGGAGTTCATTTTTCGACTTCCACATATTGTTGGAGAGCTTGTTCAGAGCACATTCCAATGGAGAGGGTCCGATTTAGACTTTGAGTTCCTTTGAGGCTTGGAAGATGACTGCAAACTTCTCTGCTCTTTTGCACTCTTTTGACAGTTGAAAACATATTTTGCAGTAGGTGACAACATTGTGTAAAGAACAACATATCCAAACAATTGATAAGATGGTTTAATTGAAACAAAATTTATTGAGAACCATGCAACTTTGAATGAAGATGGTTTATATGATATTTCAATGCACCTTATAATTCATGTTGGTTATGATATTTAGTATTTTTTTTTTTCCCTGTAGTTTTTATCTAAACATTGTACAGACCCAAACCCGAAGCCCTAGTCTGAATAATAGGTAATTAGTTAATTCTTCTATAGTATGGCATAAAATTGTGAGGATGTTATCACTCGATTTCCCAATTCAAACTAGATTTACTCTCTTCAATTAAACACCCCCAAAAGTAGGTTCCCAAGGGGACAACCTATTGTTGTGTGTAATGGATTACAAATTAATATTTTATTTCATTTGTTTATTAGAAATTCTACTCGAAAAAATTTCACGTAGTGGTTTAAATGACTAAAATCATCTATAAGGGTTCCATTTGATAGTGAGGTGATTGGAGGCATTGAATACGTATTTCAAGTCTTATTTTGTATGTGCAAGTCTTGTTGAGGGTGATAGTTAAAATTAGTATGAAAATTGTTAGAATTTCATGCCACTATTTTGTGTTATATTCTTTGCACAATTAACCCCCTTGTGCTGGGAGAAAAGGGGGATTTGATAAGTTCCCCTTGCCAAGGTAATGTTTTTTTGGAGTTGTTTTTGCTTCATTTTTGGATTAGTTTTTGGTGTTTTTTGGCTAGCGATTTTTTGATCCATTGTGTTCTAATTCAAATTAAAGAATCAAATCCAGGTTAAAATATTAGGGTTTTGGATGTTGTAGATTCTATATACAGTGTTGTAATGCCGAAGTTAATACAATGAGAAAGGTGTCGCTCTGAACATTTGTTATTTTTCTTAGTTAAGGGTTTTAAGGGTAAATTTCTGAGTATTGTGTGAATGCTATTGTTTAGTTGCGTGCATTGCTTCATTATAAAGTTTTAAAACTTAAACTTAGTTACTTGAACAACTACAACAAGATGCCATACTAGATGCTACTTTTATAACCATACAATTTTTTCATTCTAAATATCTTGTTATTGCAAAATATATTTTACTTCTCCCACATGAAAAAAAGCATTGGCCCTCCATTGTATCTTGTATTTATTAATGGGAATGGAAAAACTATGGACCAATTGGTGCCTCTCATATTGAATGTTGAAAAGTAACAATTTATTTGATTTGTTGAAGTGGATTCCTATGAAAATAAAAGTGACATTATTACTAATGGAAGGGATGCTTGCATCTAGCAGAAAGTAGGTGAATTGAAGAAATAAATAAGTGGCATGTTAAGATGTTTAAAATCCTCTATTGTAATATAAAAGGGCATCATCCTTGGATGACTAGAAGTTGCCTTAAGTGATGTCTAAACAATATTATTTTCATACAATAAGAGCCAAAATTTTATAGTCATATCAAAGGCTAACTATTAATGTGTATGTGATAACACAGTCTCTTCGAAATGAACCCCTAGAATATCTAGTTGAAAATATATCATGAAGGGTAAGAGAATTTGTAGCTCCTTTAATATCCACTGTAATAGCAATAACATGCTTTAGTAATGATGTCATGTGATTAAAGAGGTTTAGAATATTTAGCTTGTAGATTATGTAGGTTATAACCCCGTATAAAAATTACCTACAAACAAACTCTTAAAACAAAACATAAAATATACAATGGCGAGAACTTAAAAATATACATAGAGATTTTCTCCTAGAACCTAAGATGGAAAAATCAGATTGATTTTTTCATTATGTTCCTTTCAATGTTGCAATACATATATATACATGTCGAAGCATTCATAAACCCCAATACACTAACCTTGGATAATAACATAACCATAGTTCCCTTGACTAGATCTACAAAATACCATGGGAAGAAAACCATCATGCCCAAAACCATATGAAAAAAACCATGCGCAAAACCATGGGTAGGTTCGTCCGCCATCTTTTGGTTCACCCAAATATTATTGGGTCCGCATTAGATTTTTTTTTTGTAGGGCACTGCCTTGGATCCCATGATGTGTGGAAAGAATATAACACACACCCAACATTCTCCCACTTGTTTTATTTCCACATAAGGGGCCACAGGAGTGCACAGTGATTGGTCCAGAGTTGCAACGCCCATTTTTCTATATAACAAGAAAACTTCTTAGTGCTCACAGACTTTGTCAATGCATCTACAACATTCTTCAAAGTGTCCACCTTTACCAACAACACCTTTTTCTCTTCAACCATATCCCTCACGAAGTGATATTGAACATCGATGTGCTTTGTCTTCGAATGATAAGCAGGGTTCTTTGCCAGGAAAATTGCACTATAGCTGTGGCAGTCTATCCTTATAGCTTGCTGTACCAACCCCATACTTGAACACAATATTTGAAACCAAATTGCTTCCTTGCTTGTATGAGTGCATTGCCATGTATTCAACCTCTGTAGTTGAAAGTGCAACTACATATTGTCTCTTTCTCATCCAACTGACTACTCCTCCAAATAGGTTAAACACATACCCACTTGTAGATATTCTCCGATCCAGATCTCTAGCCTAGTCTACATCAACAAAGCCACGTATGTCCAACATTCTGTCCAATCCTGGTCTTCATTGGTAGCACAACCCATAATCACTAGTGTCATGCAAATACTTGAAAACCTGCTTCACTACTGTCTAATTCTCCTTCCCTAGTTTTAACATAAACCTGCTCAATACTCCCACTGCATGTGAAATTTTTGGTCTGGTATAGACCATTGTATACATCAGGCTACCAATTTCACTCACATATGAAACAAGGGACATATCCTCTTCCTATGTCTTTGGACACTTATTAATAAATAACTTTACACCTACAAGAATAGGAATCTTCATCGGCTTACTGTCCTGAATATTAAACATCTGTAATATTGTCTCAACATATTTCCTTTGGTTTAACCAGAGTTTCCTCTATGCCTGATCTCGTTTAATTTCGATGCCCAAAATATAGTTTGTAGCACCAAGATCCTTCATGTCAAATTTAGAGAACAATTGGGTCTTCAAATCCTAGATAATTTCTTTGTCATTCTCAATCACCAACATATCATCCACATACAATACCAGATAAATAACAAGGTCACCAATCAATTTAAAATACACAGTGATCCACTTTTCTCCTAGTGAAGTGAAGTCCCTGTATATATGTGTTAAATTTCTGATACCACATCCTTGGTGATTGTTTTAACCCATACAAATACTTTTTTAACCTGCATACCAGTTCTTTCTTACCCTTCACCTAAAATCCTTCAAGTTGCTTCATGTAGATTTTTTCTTTTAGATCCCTATGAAGAAATTTTGTCTTCACATCCATCTATTCTACCTGAAAATCAAAAGAAACAACAACAAATAAAAGTAATCTAATAGAAGCTAACTTGACAACAGGGGAAAAAATATCACAAAAATCAATTCATGACACTTAGGAATAACCTTTTGCTACCAACCGAGCTTTGCGTTTCTCCACCTTGACTTTTGAATTCATCTTCTTCTTAAACACCCATTTGCTGCCAATGGGTTCCCTTCCAGTTGGTAACTCCACCAGATCCCAAACCTCATTTTTCCAAAGATGTCATTTCTTCAACCACGACTTCCTTCCAAAGTTTGTCATCCTCTGAATACACTGCCTCCCTGATAGTTGTAAGATCATAATCAATAATAGATAAAGAAGAATTTGAACAGAAAGCATATGGAATATACCTATCTAGATGCCTCCTCTCTCAAACTAATCTTCTCAAAATTGGAGTGTGTGGCTCTTCCTCTTTTGATTCCTGTTCTGAGGTAGAGTCTGTGTCTTCCTCCTTTAATTCAAACTCTATCTTCTTAGGTTCCTTTGGTAGGAATTCATGTTTAATAACATCTTTCACCTCTCTAAACACCACATCTCGGTTGTACACAACCTTCCTTGTTTCTGGGTTTCAAAGCTTACAACCTTTTAAGCCATCCTTATACCCAATAAAGATGCACCTTTCAGATTTACTCTCCAACTTGTTTCTTTTCTCCTTTGGAACATGTACATATGCATCACATCCAAATGCTTTGAGATGTGAGAGAGAGGGTTTCTTACCAGTCCATACCTCATGTGGAGTCTTATCCTCCAACGCTGATGAAAGTCATCTGTTAAACAGGTAACATGCAATATCCACTGCCTCTTCCTAGAATTCCTGCCCTAACCCGACACCATTGAGCATGTTTCTTGTATTTTCCATCAACGTCTTGTTTATTCTTTCGATAACTCCATTTTGCTGAGGCGTGTATGGATTAGTCTTCTGTCGTGCTATACCACACTTCTTACAAAACTCTTCAAATTCCTTCTTGCAAAACTCTCCACCATTATTAGTCCTCAAAACCTTAATATTATTCTCTGTTTGATTTTCCACCAGAGCCTTAAATTATTTGAACCTATCAAAGACTTTAGATTTCTTCCTGAGGAAATATATCCATGTATTTCTCAAAAAGTCATCTATAAATGAGACATAGTACACAGAGTTCCCTAGTGATGGAAATGACAAGTCCAAACACATCACTATGAACAAGCTCTAATATCCATTTCGCCCTCTTAACACCAGAGGGGAAACTCACTTGATTCTTCTTCCCATATACACAATGTTTACAAAAATTGAAATCCAGAGAGAAATTAGAGATACCTTCTACCATACCATTACAATGCAATATTAGAAGACCCTTATATCCAATGTGTCCTAGTCTTTGATGCCATAACATAGTCTTTTCACTAGAGACTAGAAGATTTTCTGCTCCACGTTCAAGAATCACAAAAATGTTGCGCCCATAAATAATAGTGCTACTTAGAAGTTTGCATAAAATTCCATTCCAAACTCCCCGCATCAATACCAGTTCTCCCCCAACCATCTTATCGATATGTTTTTCAAACACTATTTTTACACCCCATCATCCATCTTGCTTACAAAAATTAAATTTCTGGCCAATGCAGGAATGTGTAGAACATATGGAAGTATTTTAATCCTTCCACCTTGTAACTTCAACATGACTTTTCCACATCAGTGATTCTAACTTTCCTGTCATCCCCTAGGAAGACATCACCACCATCATATTTCTCGTACTCACAGAAACCACTCCTGATGGGGAGTGAAGTGAAAGGATGCACCTACCAGTCAATCAACCATGCCTCATGATCTACATGTGTATTTGAAGAATAAGCCAAGTGCACATCCCCACCCTCATTTGAATTGGATTTTGCCTCTGCAAAAGGAGCATCATAAGATCCATTTCCTTTCTCAGGAGTTTAGATCTACAATCCATTTTGTAGTGCCCTTCTTTTCCACATTTCCAACATACCTTTATAGATTTTCCTGGATATTTAAATCTCCCACTTGAGGAGTTATTTTTGTTTATGTTTTTGGACCGTCCTCTCACAGACAAGACATCTCCATTTTGGCTCTCCATATTTTTCCGTCTCATCTCCTCCCACAACAAGGATAAGACTATTTCATCAAACTTCAAGGTAGTTGTATTGCTACTTATTGCAATAATCAAACTATCCCATGAGTCTGGTAGAGGACACAATAGACTAATGCACTTATCTTTATATGAAATTTTAATATCAACAAATAACAATTGGCTTACCACAATATCGAAGGAGTTTAGATGCTTTGTCACCAAGTCTCCATCCTTCATCCTCATGTTATAAGACTTTTTCTGCATGAACAGTTTGTTCACCAGACTTATATTGATACAAAGTCCCTAAATTGTCCCACAAATCCTTTGCTATAGCTTCCTTTGATACATTCAATAATACTGTGTTAGAAAATTATATATTACAGAGCAATGGAATACATAAAAAATATTGTAGAAATATAAACATAGAAAATGCATAAAACAAGAGAGACACAAATATACGTAGTTCACCCAATTTGGGCTACATCCACAGAGAAACAACTAGTCCTTCCTTTTATATTATCCAGCAAAATGAAGGGATACAACCTACAACATATTCGCTGTAATTCCCTCTTCGTTCTCACACAATATGCTCTCTCTTTCTCGCTCAGAATACACTTCTACATAGCCACAATACAATTCCCTCATATATAGCGAGGGGTTTCCTTCTAGGGCAAAAGACCCTAAATTAAACATAACTTCTACCATCAGATTTCTGCCTAATGAACGACCCAAATTGAGTACGAAATTACAACATTTTACAAAGCAATTTTACATCTATTTTTAGCTTATGGGGCGCTGCCCCCGATCCCCCACCAGGGGGGGCTCTAAAGAATCGTCGTCGCCCCCCCTTGGACCCCTGGCGGCACGCAAAAATGGTTACAAACTGGGGTCCAATGCGACGATACTTTGAGTAAAGAAGATAATCAGGCTCCACACCCAACATACTGAATCTGGGAGACATAATCGTATTGTGCTCTCTGCCTTCCGATCTAACTTCGCCCAATCTTCTGCTGACATTCTTGTTGGTGCCGTACCTGGACCTACAACGATCCACTGATCTTTTTCCACCAACAAATCCTCCATCTTGAGCTTCCACAACTCAAAAATCTATCCATTGAATTTATTGATCTCTATCTTTCCACTATTTTCCATCTCTTTTCACCACAAGAATAGATCTCGCAAATCTCCCACTGTAACAAGTTCTAGCACATGCCCGAGAAAAAACCCTCAACAACAAAGGCATCCCCTTGAAGCCGAAACAACTTTGATACGAAATGTAGGTTTTAACCATGTACATAAATTACCCACAAAAAAATTCTTAAAACAAAACAGTAAATATACAATGTAGAGAACTTAAAAATATACACAAATTTTCTCTTAGAACCCAAACTGGAAAAACTAGATTGAATTTTTCATTATGTTTCTTTCATTGTTACAATACATATATATACATTCCGAAACATGCATAAACCCTAATCCACTAACCTTGGATTAGAACATAACCGTAGTTCCCTTAACTGGATCTACAATATACCATGGGAAAAAAACCATCATGCCCAAAACCATGTGCAAAAAACTATGCACAAAACCATGGGTAGATCTGCCCAATATTTTTGGGTCTAGCCCCCATCCTTGGTTCCACCCAACTTTTATTGGGTTTGCATAAAAAATAAAAATAAAAATTTTCGGGGTGCTGCCTCGGATCCCATGACACATGGAAAGAATAGAACACACCCCCAACATATTATGTGTCCATGGCTAGGGTTTTTCATCATATATTTGATACTTGCAAAATATAATTGTGTTGTTAGTTTGAATATGTGGACAAGATTGAAAAGAGTACGGTTGGAGATGGGTCAAGAATATTTTCCGTTGTTACAAGGACTTTTGTTGAAACATGCTTATAATATTTAATGTATTTTCCTAAAATTGTTATTGGTTAAAACATAATAATTGATAAAATTATTTTTGGTTTGTGATGACATGTTGATATTTTTCGTTGCATAGCCAAAGCTTCGTTGTGTATGGATTTATCTTGCACAATTATTGTTATAGCAAAATCTGGGACTTCTCAAGATAATGTTCAAAAGTTCAAATGTAAGATCTTGTGTACTCAAGAGGGGGCCACTATCACCTCCCAAATCCCCCTCTCACTTATGGCTTACTCTCCTCTAGCTCAAGGGTGGTTCCCCTTTCATATTGTAGGGATCTAAAGGCTCAATCAAACCAGGGCAAGAGCCCCTTAAGGCTTTTGCTTGTATTACCAATAGTCAAAGAATTGGAAAATTAGTGTTTTAGATGGAAAATATGATTGCTAGGGTTCTTTAGGGTAAATTATAGATTTGAGTTCAAAGAGAAGATCCTAGAACACACACAATCAAAGAACTACAAGGTGATTTTGGAGATTAAACCCTAGTAAGACAGTTTAAAGGATTTTGCAAAGAATAAAAATGATCGGAGGATGGAAGACCAATCAACACAGTTGAAGAGGGATGTAGATTTAGGTTTACTAGGTTAGGGTAAGTCCACTCACTATCCCTATATTTTTCAATCTTCAAGGATTAGATAAGGGAATGAGCCCACTTGCATCCTTCCTCAAAGACTTGGAAGAAGGATTTGTAAAGAGGGATAATGAAAAGAACATACCAACCCATATTCTCAAAGCTTAACTAACATATAAGACAAACAAATTCCACCCACTTATATTATCTTGCATTTATCAGAGCTTCACCAATATCTATCCATGAAAAGAGTGAAATCCGCACCAACATAATGTTTCCAAGTGGTTGCTCAACTCATCCATACATAGCTAGAAGAAGAAAAATTTGAAAAATTTCTAACTTGCCAAGAGATTTCTTCCCCAATCCAACCATGAGGAAATGAGGAAGTGTTAGTTTATTTATAGAGAGAGAATCAACTTCCTCTTACAACAAAATATATTTTCTTAAGGGAAATCCCCCAATCTAGCCTAACTAAGGAGTAAAATCTCTCTTCACCAATTAAATAATCTACAAAATAAGGGTTTTCCAGCCACTTGTACAATGCTAAAGGGGCCTAATCCCTAAGAAAATTTGTGGGCAATGTGATGCTAGTGTCACTCCTTATAGTGTTCATGGTGGTGTCACTTCTCACCAAGGGTCATGTCATTTAACTCAAGCCAGGATGTTTAAACACCATTTTCTTAAGGAATATAATTATTTTCATTTGACTTTAGCCTCTATTGAAGCCTTAGGTGCCGCTTACAGTTCATCAAGGGTGCCTCTCATGCATCAAATGAATAAATAATTAATTTCTCCTTGGGTCTTTCGCCCACAACTTTGGGTACAAAGGCAATTGCTTGGGTACATTTCCCATAAAACTCCTTTTTTGTGTGTCAAATCCTTACAAACCCAGTACCCTAGAGGTTGTGGGAGTACCTCCCAAGCTACACATTTCAAAAACCTAGACCTTGTAGGGTTGGAATCATCTACAATTTAGTTTTGGTCATTCTCGTTTGCTTGATTATCCATATTACACTTCAATTTTCATAGACTGACTTTGTTCAACACGTCTTTGAAATTCACCCAACATGACTTGAACCAAACATTTAACATAGGTCAAGCTAGCCATAATTCAAATTTGTTTGCATACACACACACATTTTATATATTCACCAATTAATTGGGTTTATTTTACGAGGTTCGAAGGTATGATTGTTATCCTCCCCACCTAGCTTAAATACCCACAAGTGACATGTTGAGCTCATATCAAGTATATGGTTGTAATGGCTTTGAGTCTTGTTGTCGAAAGACCTTGAGCCTTGAAGAATATCTTACCTTTGCCTACAGGATGGAGGGTGGGGCTCTTGGTTACATGGAACACACACACACACACAATTTGTTTTCTATTCTTTAGTGTGTGTATATCTGGGCACAAGTTTAAGGTAGACTCACCCTTATCCTTTGCTTATATGAGTCCTTTCTTATATCATTGTCTTTAGATTTGGAAATTTTCTCCCTTGTGTTATAAGCTCTTATTATAACCTGTAAAATCAAATGCATTCTCTAATGATTCATTCAATTCAATGTGATAGGAAAGGACAATTTGTTGTAGGTATCAAATATGTTAACAAAGAAATTTTGGGCTTCAAATTTGCTGCAATAGCTATCTCTAGCAACACCTAGTTGCAAGCTAGTTCATTAAACAATCAGATATTGATTAGAGAATCATTTGCCTAAAGGTTTTTTTTTTCAAATATGAGTGCACTTCTTCTTGATAATAATCTTTCCACAACTTGATCTTCATCACTTTAAGAATGCCTAATATGTTGTGTTAATTATAGCAAGAGAATGATTCTATGTCTTAGTCAAATGGAGAAATTCGAATTTCCACATCAACAAGATAACTTGAGTTGTTGTTAGTAGGAGTGACATAACCAAGTTGTTAGGATATTCCGACACATAGAAAATAGTTAAGTATAACTTGGTCTAGTGTAGAGTTAGGTGAAGTGTGTTTTTTTACTATGTACTTTTGTAACTTACAATCTGACGGTCACGATATGTTCTAGACATGAAGTGATCTGATGGTTCATTCTCTCCTCGGTATTACCGACACTTGATCCGTGGCTTAACACCCGATTGTTCCATGATCTCTATTTAAAGAGCATGGAGGGTCATTTCTAGGGTGACCTTTCATGAGAGAAGCTTATGTAAGTTTTCTTTCTTGTATTAATAAATTTCTTGGAGTGGCTGCGTTGGCTCAAGCTGTGGACTGTTTCCATCTTTGAGGGTTTTAACCATGTCAAGAATACTGGTGTATTGATCTGTGATCTGTCTGTGAGCGGTGTCCTTTGGTGTTTTATCTGAGGAACTTACCCTATAAATTCCTACATGGTATCAGAGATATTTGAGGGCCGCATTCGTTGGTGATCCAAATCGGAAGCTAATACAACTGCATCCAACTGTGGGTTCCTAGATCTACTATTTATGACCTCTTTCAGAGCGAGAGGACTGCTCTATTGTGTTAGGAGTATCTGTTCCAGTGAGGAACCCCTTTCGTTTCACGCGAAAAGGTTTCCGGTAGCCCTAACTATATCATTTTTAAGATTTGGAGGTATAGAGTCTTTATTTGCAGTTTTAGTTATTTATCTCTGTTTATTTTGGTTTATTTATTTCTCTGTTTTTTATTACCGGATTTATACCTTTCATTTCTGCGTATGCTCTTTGCCCTGCGACTCTGTGCGATTTGGGCAAATCAGAAACAGAAAGGAAGGATTTTTCTCATGCGTATGCTCTTTTTTGCCGCACCTTAGTGCGATCTCGGAAAATTAGAAACATTGAGGAAAATATTTAGTTTTTGGCAAAAGCAAAATTGAAGCCGTTGTAAAAGTGACTTTCATTTATTTATAAAAGTGGGTCACATAGTTTTTTTTTAAAAGTGAGCTAACTAGTTAAGTTCGGAAAAGGGAGGATTTTTTTTTTTTTTTTAAATATAACATTATCATTCACTTCCGCACACTCACGCACTTCGTCGGCATCTTCAACAACTTTTCTTCAAAAAACCATAACTTCTTCATCCAGAAGCCATTTTCAGAGCCGTTTTTTTTTAATCGCCCTAATTTTTTGAGATATTTCCATTGGAACACTTAGTTTCAACATCTACAACTTTAGTTTTTGTTAAAATGGAAAGTCCATGTCAAGTTATTCTTGACAACACCAACTACTTCCAATGGTGGTCCTACATTGTGGATTTACTTAGAAGTAAATGTCTTTACAGAATAGCCCCAGGCCAAGAAACTAAACCTAAAGATGAAGATAAGGTAGCCAAATGGGAAAATAGGAAAGATCAAGCACGTGGGTTGATAGGGATGTCTATTTCTCCAGACTTTAGATTTCATATCGCATAACTTGATACCCCTAATGAAGCAATGAAACAACTCACTAAAGTTTTTGGAATTAAAAGTGAAATTAGAGCCCATCAACTCAAAAATGAGTTGCTTGCATTGGACCCCAATAATTTTTCTTCCATTGAAGATTTTTTGTCCAAGTTCAATACCCTTAGACTTCTCTTGGAAGGTGTTAAGGTTAAGAAAGAAGATGGTAGCCTTATCTATTCCATTCTTACTAAGTTGGGACCAGCCTACTCTATGTTTGTTTCAACCTTCCAGTCTACTAGAGAAGCCTTTATTTCTCAAGAACATGACTACAAGTCTCCCTCTTTTGATGCATTTTGTGATTCTTTAATAAGAGAACAAGAAAAACTCTTACATCTTGGTCTTCTTAATCTTGGAAACTCTTCTAACAAAGCCTTAGCTACCCAACATCAATCAAATTCAAAGAATCCTAAGAAGCAGTATCCTAAAAAGAATGGTCCTAAACCAAACAGGGGTCCTAAGCAATTTTGGTCTCAAAATGAAAAATCAATTCAACAAAATGATAAGGCAAATAAAAACAAAGGGAAGAAGACTGATAGACATTGCAACTCTTGTAATCGAGATGGCCACTTAGAATCCAAATGCTTTGAGAAGATGGAAGCCTTGGAAGTAGCAATGAAGAAGCATAACATCCATTTGGAGCACTCTTCAACTTCAACTTCATCTTGAAGAATAACACTTTCTGCATGTGGTTGTCAAGCATCTCGGTCTGGTTATGCACTAAATGTATCTTCTTCCTCTCATTCTCATGAGTGGCTCATTGATTCTGGTGCTTCTTATCACATGACAAAAAACAAAGCCATGTTTTCTTCTTTAAATGATTGTAACACCAAAAATATATATGTTGGTGATGATAGATATTTTAGTGTTGTAGGGACTGGAACTGTTCATCTAGACAGTGGTCAATTTAATGATGTATTATGTGTTCCAACCTTGTCCTGCAACCTTCTATCTGTATATCAGATAACTCATTCAAGTGAAGGTAAAACCGTTGAATTTTCACCTCACGATGTTGTAATTAAGGACTTAAGAGATCCTAGACAGATTTTAGCTACTGACATTGCTGACGATTCTACAAGGTTGTATAAGTTTAACAACTTTGGATCATCAACTCTTCCCTCGGTATTTGTTGCTCATAATGATGAAGTGAGCAAACTTTGGCATGAGCGATTTGGTCACTTAAACTATCGCTCCCTTCAAAATCTATGTAAATAAAATATGGTGACAAGTCTTCCTATGGTATCTTGCAGAGATGGTGTTTGTTCTGGATGTGTACTTGGAAAACATCATCGGGATAGTTTTGAAAAACGTGCCTCTTGGCACGCCTCAGCCCCTTTATAGCTTGTGCATAGTGATTTATGTGGTCCACTTCTAGTTGTTTCATTCTCTAGCTACAAGTATTTCTTAAGTTTCATTAATGATTTCTCCAGATGCTTTTGGGTATACTTCTTAAAACTCAAGAATGAAGTATTTAACATGTTCTTGACCTTTAAGGCCTTTGTTGAGAAACAATCTGGACATCAAATTCTTAAGCTAAGATCTGATAATGGCAGAGAATATGTTAACAACAAATTCATCAACTTTTGCACTGAGCATGGAATTCAAATGCAACATACTGTTCCATATACTCCACAACAAAATGGTGTAGCTGAAAGGAAGAATTGCACCTTAAAGGAAATGGCTAATTGTATGCTTCAATCTAAAGGACTTAATCTAAATTTTTGGGCAGAAGTAATTAACTGTGCAAATTACATAGTAAATCACACTCCTACTAAGGTTTTAAATAATATCACTCCAGAAGAAGCATGGAGCTAAATTAAACCAGATATAAGTCACTTTCGTGTTTTTGGAAGTGAAGCATGGGCCCATATTCCAGATGAGAAACTTAAAGCTTTAGAACCTAAGAGTGAAAAATGTATTTTTGTTGGATATTCTGAAGATGTCAAAGGAAATAGACTTATTCAACTTAAGTCCAAAAATGTTATCATTAGAAGAGATGTAAAGTTCATTGAAAATATATTGGCCTACGAGCCTAGTTTGGCAGATGTTCCACCTCTCTCCATCCATTCTACTTCTGAAAATATTTATTCTTCAGATGATGACAGTGAGGATGACAATCCTCCCCCACCTTCTCAGGATCCTCCTTCATCTTCTCAGCTTCCAAAATGGGTTCGTGCTCCTCGGGATGCAGTAGGTGCTCTTGTAGGTGATCCTACAGATCAGTGACGTATACGTTCTCAGTTCGATAGAGCCTCTTCTTTACTGGCTCAAGATCGAACGAATTCTGATCCTGACACCTTTGTAGAAGCTTCAGGCCATCTAGATTGGGACGTAGCTATGAATGAAGAATATCGTTCATTATTGGCAAATGATACATGGGATCTTGTTCCTCTTCCAAATGGACGAAAACTTGTTAGATGCAAATGGGTTTACAGAACCATGTATGGACCAGATGGAAAAGTTGATAAACATAAAGCTCATCTTGTTGCTAAGGGTTTTTCACAAGTTGAAGGCATTGACTATACTGAAATCTTCTCCCCTGTTGCCAAAATGAACTCTATCCACCTGTTCTTTCCCTTGATGCCTCTTTCAAAAAGTGGATGTTAAATCTGCTACATGGGGACTTGCATGAAGAAATCTATATGGAACAAATTCCTGCAAGCCTTATATGTTGGCTTAAGAAATCTTTATGGTCTCAAGCAAGCCCTCGGGCTTGGTATGCCAAAATGGATAGCTTTCTTTTAGATACTGGCTTTTCTAGGTGTCATTCTGACAATACTGTCAACACCAAGAAAGTGGGTAAGTATCTTATCATTCTTGTTAATTATGTTGATGATCTTATCCTTTCTGGTAGTGATCCCAACCTTATAAACCATGTGAAGTCCAGCCTTTAAAAGCAGTTTGAAATGACAAACTTAGGACACTTGCATTATTTTCTTGGTCTTCAAGTCTTGCAATCCAAGGAAGGAATTTCCCTTTCCCAGTCCAAGTATGCTTGTGATCTTGTATGCCACTTTCACATGGAAGAATATAAGCCAGACCCTTCACCCTTTCAGTCAGGAGTCAAACTTTTAGTCACTTGTACTTCCCCTGAAGCTGATGCTAACTTATACCGTCAACTTATAGGAAAAATTTTGTATCTGACCCATACCCGTCCTGACCTTTCCTTTTCTGTTGGCCTTATTGCTCGGTTTATGAAAACCCACATGAAAGTCATTGGAAAGCAGCTAAAAGAATACTTCGTTATGTTTGAGGTACAATTCAGTTTGGGATTCATTACAGTGTAGAAGCATCTCCTCTATTGGTTGGTTTCACTGATTCCGATTGGGCTGGTGACCCTGATGATCGAAAGTCTACTGCAGGTTATGTGTTCACTCTTGGTTTTGGACCTATTACATGGGCTTGTAAGAAATAAAGTGCCATTTCTCTTTCTTCAGTAGAAGCAGAGTATCGTGGCGCCGTAGAAGCTAGTAAGGAAGCCCTGTGTCTTCGTCAGATCCTGTCAGAATTTGGCTTTCAGCAGCGACATTCGACTACACTTTGGTGTGATAATCAAAGACCCATTCAACTATGCAAAGATCCAGTCCAACATCAACGCAAAAAACACATTGAATTACACATGCACTGCATCAGAAATCTCATTCATGACCATGTTCTTGAAGTGCAATATTTTTCAACTGATGATCAAGTTGTAGACATCTTTACAAAGGCTCTCACAGAGGCGAAGTTTACTAAACTTCGATTTATGGTTGGATTTCAGGAAGTTGTCACTAAGGAGGGATAGGCTCTAATGCCTCCTTCCTTCTCCTATTGTGTCATATTTGTACATCCTTCAATCCTATCGCAATTTGTTCTTAAGGGGGGATGTTCGGATATATTCTGACACATATGAGTTAAGAATAACTTGGTCTAGTGTAGATTTAGGTAAAGTGTGTTTCTTTACTATGTAATTTTGTAACTTACAATCCGATAGTCACGATATGTTCTAGACACGAAGTGATTCGACAGTTCATTCTCTCCTCGGTATTACCGACACTTGATTTGTGGCTTAACACCCGATTGGTCCATGATCTCTATTTAAAGAGAATGGAGGGTCATTTGTAGGGTGACCATTCATGAGAGAAGCTTATGTAAATTTTATTTCTTTTATTAATAAATTGCTTGAAGTGGCCGCGTTGGCTCAGGTCATGGACTGTTTCCCTCTTTGAGGGTTTTAACCACATCAAGAATACTGGTGTATTGATATGTGATCTGTTTGTGAGCAGTGTCATTTGGTGTTCTATCTGAGGAACTTACCCTGTAAATTCCTACACAAGTCATTTAGTTAAGTCAGTCAATTCAAGTTTGTGGGAAAGAAGTAGAGTTGTGCATAAGTTGATTGCTAAGATCTAGCAATCTAGTAGAGTTATAATTAGTGAAATTCTGTTATCTGAGCTCTAGTCATGAATAGAGTTAGTAAGAGTTCATTTGAGTAGTTATAACTATTGTTAACTCATTGATCTCTCAGTTAACTAGTCGATTTATTAAAAATATCCCTAGTCATGCATGCAATTTGAATTGCCTAGTTGAGTGGAGGAAAAGAAAATAAATGCAATTATTATTCTATATTAGTGAGTGTACAGAATTTGGATGTAACAGATGAGCTAATTTCCTCATAATTATGCAAGGAAATAAGAGCGAGTGCAGGCTGAGCGAGTGTAGGAACATGAGTGCAGGCTCAATATTTTCCAAAGCAGATTCATGAGGAGATCAATATTTTAGTGCAGATTGAGCTTCAAGAATTGCAGCTATCATTGTAATAGATCATTTTTATCATCTGATATATACAAACATAGGAGGGGTTTTTCCCAATTGGTTTCCATAGTAAAATATTATGTTCCTTGTGATTGAATGATTACATGTGTTTCTATTGTATGTTTTCCCTTCCACAGATTGAGTAGAATATATTTGTGTCTACTTTTTTCAGTCTGAATTCATTAGAGATTGAAAATTTTGAGTTATTTCAACATGTTATAAGAGCTATTGGAAACTACATAGAAACCAGGTTCCTGATCATCTCTTAGAAACATTTCGAATAGTGGATTTGTGGTGTAGGAATTCGAATACTACAAGTGTAGAAATTCGAGTGTAGGAATTTTCTTCAGTGAAGGAATAATGTCTTGTTGTCATTATGGTGTTCATGGTTCCATCTAGATGATGTTGGCATTGTTTTCATGGTGGCATTGATGTCAACCCTATGTAGTCTAGCTGATGTTTGGATGCCTTCATTGTAGCATTGTTCCAGCTGGTTGTGTTGAAATTGATATGATTGTTTTGGCATTGATGTCAATTGTATGATGTCACACTCATGATGATTAGATGATGGCGGTATGGTGTTCATGGAGGTAAAAGTTTCTACTACAGGAGAACGATGCAGATCTTCATGTGATGGAGATGATGGCACACTTGATGAGTTGGCATACTAGGTCTTTGTTAGCTTGTATAGGCCTAACCCAGGTTCAGAGGTTAATTAGCCAAACAAATCCCGGTACTACTGGCCCTTTCGGCAACAGTCCGTGGCGCGCGGACTAAGGTCTCACCTAAAGTAGTATGGGAGGGCGCTAGAACTAGGTTCTCGCACACTAGGCATGTACGATGAACTTCTGGTGGTCTATGGTTTGACCCTGCGTGCACGTTGCTACACGCATCTATTAGCCCCTCACTACCTGTGATGCTGCCTTCGCGCATCCCTACTTAGGGCACGATCCATGTTATTTCCCAAGTTCCTTACTATTTAACCTGTTATTATTCGATTACTTAACTTATCTGTGTAAGGCTAGTGATAATTAACAGTATATCCAACAATCATATAAGTGCGCACAATAAACAAAACAATATAAATGTAAAGAATGCAATACATAAGAAGATGCACCGAATTTGGAATCAACTTCTCTTTATTATTCTTCGTTCAAGGTTATAGACTCGACACCGCCTTGTGCACTCAGCTTCAAGGGTCCGCGAACTTAGTTGCGGAATCTACTAGGCCTCTGCGCACTCAGCTGTAGAGCCTCTTCCTACTACTACGACCCAATACACTTAGATTCTCGCTCTGTGATCTACTTCTACTGCGCTCATCCGCTGATTAGCTATCTTTACAACTTAGAGCCTCGCTCTATTTATACAATCCCATCCTCCGCGGACCATGGGTAGGCCGACATGACATTACATTACATTACAAAACTTAGGGCAGACAACCCTATGAGTCAACCTATACTTCGTGCTCCGCGCCCGTAATTCACGGAGTCCTACAATACATTTGAACAAAACCCGGTCTTTGAGCCCCAAAACATGCTGTGGGGGGATCTGATGCCCAATAGTATTCATGCTTATGCTCATGGAGATGACTTGTTGTGGTGTGATGGCCTTATGTTGATGTGGAGATGTGCTACAGTGTATTTCAGGTTTGTTAGAGGTGTTGCAACTGTTTGTTGGAAAGTGGAGGACTTGTTGGCACTCTTGCTAACTTTGTTTGTTGGGCTTCATGATCAACCTGGCAGTGACACTTGGGAGAATTTTTTTATCCACTTACAAAGGTGTTATTGAGCATAACAGAGGTTTGAATGTTAGTTTAGATGTTGAAGAAGATGACCCAATAGGTGGTAGAGGTTCTGAGCTGAGGGCTTGTATTTTTTCCTTATGCTCTGCCCCAGTCACATGGTGGTAGGATTATGCATGCGACTAAATGGATCCAGTCACTGGGAGACATGCCTATGCATGCGATTGAAGGCTTCAGTCAAGTTTAGATAGTGTTGTGCATGCAACTGAGATTTTTCATGACAAATCCTCTGCATTCCTTGTGCAGATCAGATGAGAATTGGCATGGAAATTAATAGGGGCTTCTAGAATAAGTTGTGAAGGTCATAAATGTTTGATTAAGTACTCAAAAGGGTGTGAATTAATTTAGTTCACAAGTAGTGGTGTTAGTGGATCTATTTGATCTAATTTGTGCACCTTTGATCCCATGCCTTAAGTCAATTTCACCCTCCATGCTTTGTATACTTGATTTTGGAGCTACGTTATGGTTGGTTGAGTATGAGTCTGAGTTGGAGAAGGCTGCATAGAGAAGCAATGCTCAAGAATCAGTTGAGAGCATAGATGCTTCAGTGTGTGAGTGTAAATGGAAATATTGTAGTAGAATTCTAAAGCATAGCATCAATTTTAAGATGTGATTCATGGTTGTTGTGGCAAAGTTTATTTGAGGGATATGGAGTAGAGTTTTTGCTGCTGGGTGATTGAATTATTGATGGTTTTATTTGTGACACTATTTGTTGGTGTTGAGACCATGTTATTTGTGGAATTTGATTTATTTTTGAGGGTGCATTCTTGCTGGAGATTGTATTGCAGAACTGAGTCTAGCTGAGCAGAGCATCTTGGATCTAGTTTGAAAATAGATGAAATTAGGTCCACAGAGAGTTGAGGAGAAATGGTTTCATGGGAGAAGAGCAATTATTTTGAATCTTTAGCGAAAGGAAATTCTCCATCCAATGGTAGTTGGATAGTCCAATTGGATTTGGGTGAGGATCATTGACCGTGGTGGATTTTAGCGGATGGTAGTCCGTAGATCCATGTGAGGACAAAGCTTTCATAGATGATCAATAGAATTAAGTCTCCTGGATGATTGGTGTTTTACTATCATATATGAGGTTGTTTCTCTAGGATGATTAGAGTTAGCGATCTATGTAAAAGACAAATTTCGTGACATAATAGAGATTTAGAGCAGAGCAACAACAATAAGGGTGGTTTTTCTCTCGGAAGGGTTTCCACCAGAAATATTGTGTCTCATGTGTGATGATGATTTTTGTGCTTATGCTTTGATGGTTTTCTTTTAGTTCATGCTAGTTATATGTTTACATGTTTATCATTTACTTGTTGATGATCTGTGTGAAGATTCTAACAAGTGTGTGATTTAGTAAATTTAATACAAGACAAAAAATGTGAATAAGTCACACTACTGATTCACCCCCCCCTCTCAGTAGTGCTCAAAGGTTTCCAACATTTATTTCAATGGACTGAGGCTGGAATATGCATTGGAGGGCACCTTGAATTTTTTTGCTTGGAAATACAAGATGGAAGTTGTCCTAGATGATAATGGAGTATGGGAATATACTCAAATTGATATTCCAAAGCCAACGACATCAGATGCACAAGCACTTGCTCAATGGAAGAAAGACACAAAAAGAGCTGGGAGGATTATTCTGGACGGTGTCAGATATCATGTCGTTTCGAACTTGCATGGAAAGGAGACTCATTTTGCAATGTGGAAAACTCTTACAAATCTATTCCAAAGTAGTAGTGATGTGATGAAATTGGCATTGAAAGATAAGCTCAGGAACATTCAAATGCAGATGAATGAAACCATTGTTCAATACCTATCCAGATTCCCTCAGGTTAGAGATGAACTTGGAGTAGGAGAAAATGTGCCATTAGTTGAAATTGTGAGTTTAACACTCCTTGGCTTTCCAAAATTTTGGCACAACTATTAGGATTTAGTTAATGGAAGAGACAATATAGCACACTGGGAGATAATTTGGTCTGATTTGGTGCAGGAGGAGATCAGAAGAAACACTAGAGATGGTGTCACATCCATTGCAGATGAGGAAGAAGACCTTGTTCTAATTAGCAAAGGAAAGAAGGCCAAACGTGAGGTAGAAACCAACTAGAACAATGGCAATAAGAAGGACCTCAACAAAATAAAATGTTTTCATTGCCTTGAATACGAACACTATGCAACCAAGTGTCTGCACAAGAAATCCAACAAGGAGCCTGCAGAAGGAGTAGGAGGAGATGCTTTGGAATTTCAATTTGAGTTATATTTCATCCTCCTTTCTTACATGGAAAGCACAATAAGAGGGAGTGAGTGGTACCTAGATTCAGGTTCCTCATATCATATGACATGAAACAAGAAATTATTTAGTAGCCTAGAGGAGAAGGATCTCAAATTGCACATAGAATTTTGAGATTATGGGAGGTATAGTACCAAAGGAATTGAAACTGTCACATTTAAGAGGGATTCAGGCTCCCATATTCACTTGAAAAATGTAATGTATGTGCCTGGGCTGAAGAAAAAATTGATTTCTGTAGCTGTAATGGGGGACATAGGTTATGATGTGGTGTTCATTAAGGAAAAATCTTTTATAAAGCATGTTGCTACTGGACAAGTGAAACATATTGGAGCTAAGAGTAAAAATATCTACAAGCTAGAGGTAGATTTCGCCATGCATGCAACCATACCTCCAGGAGTGAGGTGGGGCGATGTAGAGCCTTAGTCCCAGAGTTGCAAAGATTTGGGAAGGGTCCATAAGTGAGTAGTAATAGTTGTAGTATACTCTTCTCATGTATAATTACCCTTGCTATATGGGCCCACAATATTCAGTAGTAGAAGGATCAGTTTCAGTTGATGTAGTTAGATCTTGAGCGACAATGCAGAGGCTAGTAGCAGTCAAAGGCTCAAGATATAGTTGCAACTCAAAGACATAATTGATTCCGTATTTTGGATTCTCTTAGGTGTAGTTGTTGCAGTAACAAAAAAAACAGTGAGAGGGAATGTTAGTTGTGTTCAGTACATTCCTCCATGGGAGCAGGATTGGTATTGTTTAGAACCCTTTTTTTTCCAAGAGAAAGTGTTAAATTGTAGCAAGAAAATGATTCATTTAACTTGTGCCTTAGTCAAGTGGAGAAATTCAAATTTCCACATCAGTGGGATGACTTGAGTTGTAGTTAGTATGATTGACATGGCCAAGTCACTTAGTTAATTTATTCAATTCGAGTTTGTGGGAAAGAAGTATAGTTGTGCATGAGTTGATTGCTAATATCCAACAATCTAGTCGAGTTATAGTTAGTGAAACTCAATTATCTGATCTCTCTTCATGAATAGAGTTAGTAGGAGTTCAATTGATTAGTTGTAATTGTTGTTAACTCATTGATCTCTTAGTTAACTAGTAAATCTACTAAAAATATCCCTAGTCATGCATGCAATTTGAATTTCCTAGTTGAGTGGAATAAAAAGGCATCAATGTAATTATTATTGTATACTAGTAAGTGTACATAATTTGGATGTAGCAAATGAGTCAATTTCCTCATAACTGTGCAAGGAAATAGGAGCAAGTGCAGGCAACATGAGTGTAGGTAGAGTGAGTGCAGGAACACAAGTGTAGGCAACACGAGTGCAATATTTTCTAGAGTAGATTCAAGAGGAAATTAATATTGCAGTGCAAATTGGGCTTCAAGAATTGAAGTTGTCATTGCAATAAATCATTTTTCTAATATGATATAATATAAATTGAGGAGGGTTTTTTCCCAGTTGGGTTCCCAAATAAAATATTGTGTTCCTTGTGATTGGATGCTTCGGCATGTATAAATATGTATTATAACATTGAAAGGAACATAATGAAAAATCAAGTTGGTATCCCGGTTTTGCGATCCAGGGGAAAATCTTTATGTATATGTGTTTTATGTGTTATGCTCTCACATTGTTTATTTTCTATGTTTTAGAATTCGTATGCAGGTAATTTCTGTACGGGGTTAAAACCTACATTTGGTATCAGAGTTGATTTGGCTTCAAGGGGACGCCTTTGTTGCTAAGGGGTTTCGCTCGGGCCTGTGGTAGACCTTGTTTAGTGGGAGATCTGCAAGATCGATTCTGGTGGTGAAAGAAGATGGCGAGTAGTGGAAAGATAGAGATCGAGAAATTTAATGGTTAGAGTTTTGAGTTGTGGAAACTTAAGATGGAGGATCTATTGGTGGATAAAGATCAGTGGATCACGGTAGATTCGGGTACTAAACCAACGGGAGTGTCCGATGAAGAATGGAAGAAGTTGGATCGGAAGGCAAAGAGCACAATACGATTGTGTGTCTCAGATTCAGTATTGCTGAATGTATTAGGGGAAGCTACGGCGAAGGCTTTGTGGGACAAGTTAGGGATTTTGTACCAATCTAAGTCTCTGGTGAATAAACTGTTCCTGTGGAAAAAGCTGTATAACCTGAGGATGAAAGATGGAGACTCGGTGACAGAGCATCTGAACGCTTTTAATACTGTGGTAAGTCAGTTAGCATCTATTGATATTAAATTTTCAGATGAAGATAAGTGCATCAGTTTGTTGTGTTCTCTACCAGATTCGTGGGATAGTCTGGTTATTGCAATAGGTAGCAATGCAACTGCCTTGTAGTTTGATGAAATAGTCTCAGCCTTGCTGACGGAGGAGATGAGATGGAAAAATATGGAGAGCCAAAATGGTGATGCCTTGTCTGTACGAGGACGGTCCCAGAATAGAAACAAAAATAAGTCATCAAGTGGGAGATCTAAATCTAGAGGGAGATCTAAATCTCCAGGAAAAACTGTAAAGGTGGTGTGCTGGAAATGCAGAAAGGAAGGCCACTTCAAAAGGGATTGTAAATCTAAAGCTCTTGACAAAGGAAAGGGATCTGATGAGGCTCCTTCTACAGAGGCAAAAACCACCTCAGATGAAGGTGGGGATGTGTACTTGGCTTCTTCAAGTACACATGTAGATCATGAGGCATGGTTGATTGACTCAGGTGCATCCTTTCACTTCACTCCCCATAGAGAGTGGTTCTGCGAGTATGAGAAATATGATGGTGGTGATGTTTCTTGGGGGATGAAAGGAAGGCTCGAATCATTGGTTGTGGAAAAGTAAAGTTGAAGTTGCAAGGTGGAAGGGTTAGAGCGCTTCCAGGTGTTCTACATATTCCTGCATTAGCCAGAAATCTGATTTCTGTAAGCAAGCTAGATGATACAGGCGTAAAAACAGTGTTCGAGAAGGATACTTGCAAAATGGTTCAGGGAGCACTGGTATTGATGCGGGGAGTTCGGATTGGAACTCTGTACAAGCTGCAAGGTAGAACTGTTATTGATGGGTGCAATAGATCTATGGTTCTTGAAAGTGGAGCAGAAAATCTAGTGGTCTCTGGAGAGAAGACCATGCTGTGGCATCAAAGGCTTGGACATATTGGAGAGAAGGGCCTTAGAATACTTCATGGTAAAGGTAGGGTAGAAGGTATGAGTAATAGCTCTCTGGATTTTGATTTCTGTGAAAATTGTGTATATGGGACGCAGAATTGGGTGAGTTTCCCCTCTGGTGGTAAGAGGGCAAAACATATATTAGAGCTTGTGCACAGTGATGTGTTTGGACTTGTGAAGGTTCCATCACTGGGTAAGTCTGTGTACTATGTATCATTTATAGATGACTTCTCAAGGAATACATGGATATATTTCCTTAAGAATAAATTTGAAGTCTTTGACAGGTTTAAAGAATTTAAGGCTCTAGTGGAAAACTAGACATAAAAGAAGATAAAGGTGCTGAGGACAGATAATGGTGGAGAGTTTTGCAGTAAGGAATTTGAAGAATTATGTAAGAAGTGTGGTATAGCACAACAGAAGACTACTCCATATACACCTCAGCAAAATGGAGTTGCAGAAAGAATGAACAAGACATTGATGGAAAGGGCAAGAAGCATGCTCAGTGGTGCTGGGTTAGGATAGGAATTCTGGGTAGAGGCGGTGGATACTGCATGTTACCTGGTCAACAGGTCACCTTCATCAACGTTGGAGGATAAGACTCCACAAGAGGTATGGACTAGTAAGAAACCCTCTCTTTCACATCTGAGGGTATTCAGATGTGATGCATATGTACATGTTCCAAAGGAGAAACGAACCAAGTTGGATAGTAAATCTGAAAAGTGCATCTTTATTGGGTATAAGGATGGTTTAAAGGGTTATATGCTTTGGAACCTAGTCACTCAGAAGGTTGTGTACAACCAAGATGTGGTGTTTAGAGAGGTAAAAGATGTTATTAAACATGAAGTCCAACCAAAGGAACCTGAGAAGATAGAGTTTGAGCTAAAGGAGGAAGAATCAGACTCTACAACAGAGGAGGAATCAGAAGATGAAGATCCACAAACTCCGGTTGTGAGAAGATCAGTTCGAGAAATAAGGCAGCCAAAAAGGTATGGTCCATCTTCTTTCTGTTCAAATTTTTATTTGTCTGTTACTGATGATGATCCTAGAACTGTGAAGGAAGTAATGGATTCAGAGGATGGAAAACTCTCGAAAGAGGCCATGGTTGATGAAATGGCATCTTTGCTCAAAAATGAGGCTTGGGATCTGGTGGAGTTGCCAACTGGAAGGAAACCCATTGGCAACAAATGGGTGTTAAAAAAGAAGACAAATGCAGAAGGAAAAGTGGAGAAAGACAAAGCTCGGTTGGTAGAAAAAGGTTATTCCCAGGTGCCGGGAATTGATTTTGGTGATATTTTTTCTCCTGTTGCCAAGGTAACTTCTATTAGATTACTTTTATCTGTTGCTGTTGCTTTTGATTTTGAGGTAGAACAGATGGATGTGAAGACAACATTTCTTCATGGGGATCTGGAAAAGGAGATCTACATGAAGCAACCTGAAGGCTTTGAGGTGAAGGGTAAGAAATAACTGGTGTGTAAGTTAAAGAAGTCTCTGTATGGGTTAAAACAATCACCAAGGATGTGGTATCAGAAATTTGATACATTTTTACAGGGACTTGGCTTCACCAGAAGCAAAGCAGATCACTGTGTGTATTTTAAATTAATTGGTGACTGTTTTATTTATCTGGTCTTGTATGTGGATGATATGTTGCTGGTTGGAAATGACAAAGAAATTATCCAGGATTTGAAGACACAATTGTCCTCCAAATTCAACATGAAAGATCTTGGTGCTGCAAACTATATTTTGGGCATGGAAATTAAAAGAGATCATACAAAGAGGAAGCTCTGGTTAAACCAGAGGAAGTATGTTGAGACAATACTGTAGAGGTTTAATGTGTAGGATAGTAAACCAGTGAAGGTTCCTATTCCTGTAGGTGTGAGGTTATCTACGGAACAGTGTCCCAAGACACAAGAAGAGGAAGAGGACATGTCCCATGTTCCATATGCAAGTGCAGTTGGTAGCCTGATGTATGCAATGGTCTGTACTAGACCAGACATTGCACACGAGTGGGAGTATTGAGCAGGTTTATGTCAAAACCAGGGAAGGTGCACTGGACAACAGTGAAGCGGGTTTTCAGGTATTTGCGTGGCACTAATGATTATGATTTGTGCTACCAATGAAAACCAAGATTGGATAGAGTGTTGGATATTCATGGCTTTGTTGATGCAGACTGGGCTGGAGATCTGGATCATAGAAGATCTACAAGTGGGTATGTGTTTAACCTATTTGGAGGTGCAGTCAGTTGGATGAGTAAGAAACAATCTATAGTGGCACTATCAACTACAGAGGCAGAATACATGGTAGCCACTCATGCAAGCAAGGAAGCAATTTGGTTGTAGAGATTGTGTTCATGTATGGGGTTAGTACAGGAAGTTATAAGGATAGACTGTGACAACCAAAGTGCAATTTTCTTGGCAAAGAACCCTGCATATCATTCAAAGAAAAAGCAATTGATGTTCAGTATCACTTTGTGAGGGATATGATAGAAGACAAAAAGGTGTTGTTGGTAAAGGTGGACACATTGAAGAATACTGCAGATGCATTGACAAAATCTGTGAGCTCTGAGAATTTCTCTTGGTGTAGAGAGGCAATGGGAATTTCAGGGCTGGGAAAATGACTAAGCTCTCTTGTGGCCCCTTGTGGAAAGAAAACAACAAGTGAGAGAATGTTGGGTTGTGTTATATTCTTTCCACGACTAGCCCATGTAGTTAACTGGGGGGTTAGAGGGGGGGTGGAGCACCCCCTTCGTTGCGTCGATTATGTAGCAAGGCGGGGTCACTGAAATTTTGGTTTTGGACCCTATGTTAGGTTGGGCGGACCCACCTATGGTTTTGTGCATGATTTTCACACATGTTTTTTGGACGCGATGGTTTTTCGGTCCATGGTATTGGACGTGATGGTTTTCGGTCCATGGTATTGGACGCGATGGTTTTTCGGTCCATGGTATTGGATGCTTCGGCATGTATAAATATGTATTATAACATTGAAAGGAACATAATGAAAAATCAAGCTGGTAGTCCCGGTTTTGGGATCTAGGGGAAAATCTCTGTGTATATGTGTTTTATGTGTTATGCTCTCGCATTGTTTATTTTTTGTGTTTTAGAATTCGTATGCAGGTAATTTCTGTACGAGGTTAAAACCTAGAAAATCCAGAATCTTTTATAATCTCAAATATGCTCCAGCTTAGTACAAATATCCCTGATAACTAGTTCAGGGGTTCAATACTTCGATAGAATGAAGTATTTAAACAAATTTAAAAAAAAATTACAATTAATGCCTGAGTGACATGACATTATATTATTAACTTTGAACTAACATAAAATAAATAATGTGATCAAAAGGAATGAATTTGGTGAAGTGATCTAGACATCTGGCCCTGCTTTGGAGGAGAATAGTTGTTGAGTGGCCACTATTCGGGTGTTGCGCTAGTGAGGCTGATTTGTCTTTTTAATCCTGGAATTCACACAACTTATCCCACCGCTCTTCTTCTGGAATGGCAATCTTTGTTACCTTGCGATAGATCTCATCTACCTCAGTATATTGAGTAAAAGTCGGGTTTACTGCAAAAATGTGTTTTATCTCGTGTTGGATAAAACTTATGTTGCTGATAGCTTCATAAAAATCTCTCCTTGTCATAAAACCTTTGATGTTGGAAGACTTAGCTGTATCCTTTGCAATGTCTTAAAGCTTCTTCATGTAATCTTCCTTGGTCATCAATTTGTCATTGATCACAAATAGAGAAGGAAGACCTTTCTTGTTCGATGCATCTATTCTAGTGAAAAACCTGCTAACTGCTACCTCTAGAGTGTGACATTTCTCTGTCAGCTGTACAACCAAGTTCTTCTTTGTTATAACTTTCTTTACCTCCAGGATGGTTTATGTTATGGAATCTACTCCTAGATCATCCAGCTCATATCTATTTTTGGAATTGAGGAACTTTATGATGCTGTTGGTTGTAGCAGGAATTTCTCCTAATTCAACATTGATAGTGGAAATAGTTTTCTTAGCTTTCTCCATCAATTCTTTCTACTCGAATATTATTTGGATACATGGACAAATTTCATATATTTCTTCAATGATATTTTTCCATATAGTCTCTTTAACATGAGCCAGTGTGTAGCCAATAGAGGACTCAATTGCTGACTTCTTCCATGCCTCTATTTGATTTTGAGCTCTCTGAAGCTCTGCTGCATGAAAAGTCTCAGTCTTTGTTTGATGATCTTGTAGAAGATTGACTTGAGCCCAAAATATTTTGATCTCTTCAGTCTAGAGAGACATGTTCTGTACTGCATTTACCAACTAATCAGCAGCATCCCCTGTGCTTGTTGTTGAAGATGTGACTATAGGAATGGCTGTGATAGGGAGTGCTTCCAAAGGGACAACAATCATTTTGGCAGCTTTCTCCTTTTCTTTAATCAACTTTTCCATCTCTGTCTCCATTTTCTTCAACTGTGCACTCTGCTCCATAATGAGCTTCATCATGTCTGCCTTTTGTGTCTCTGTTTCTTCAATATCCTTGGTCAGAGGATCTTCTGTAGCTGGAAATTTCAACTGCTTCCTTAATGCTACTATGTCTAAATTCTTTTTCTTTACAATTTCTTCTACAACATTGATGTTTGCAGGGCCATAACCCACTTTAATCACCAAGTCCTCTAGATTTTTGATCCTGGTGTCTTTGGCAAGTGCACAGACCTTCTCAATCTTTAGTTGGGATTGAACATTGGCTAATGTAACCTGTAGTTTAGACAAACTCATAGAAGTGTTAGTGATAGTGGAGAATATCATTTGCCCAGTCTTCTTGTGCATCCCCATTTGGTCGATGGGATGTATGTCTTTTACATCAAAATCAAATGATGTCTTCTTGTAGTTTGATGTTGCCTTGGGCTAGTGAACCTGTGTCTGGAGGAATGCCATTCGCATTTTCCATTTCTTTGAATCAAAGGCTAACAACAACCTACTTTGAGAACCGAAAGTTTGCTTCCAGAACTGATTGTAGGTTTTAATCTTCAAGGCCTCATTCCTTACTTTTATCTCCTTGAAAATTTCCATTATACTTTTCTTTGTCTCCCCTGTAGTAGATGTGTTGGTTTGCATTTGCTGCTGATCATGTGAAGCCATGGAGGTAGTGGGAGACAGTGTGGTTTGATCAACCACTAATGAGGAAACAAGTGTCTTATTAGTGGTGATAATTTTCTCCTGCTTTGAATATTTTACGAGGCTTAGTTTGGAACTAAGCTTGGCCTTCTTCCTATACATAATTTTGAATCCTTCGCTGAAAATTTCAGTCCCTGAAGGGGAATCTTCTTCTTTGCTTCTCTTAGTTGTTTTCTCCTGCATGGTAGGAGTATGTACTGTAGAGGATGATACCATCTGCTCCTCTACCTCTTGTAGGGTATTCTCAACCCATTATAGCTAGTTTTTGTAATTCTCTATATCTGGTATGGCTGTGTGAAAATAAGCAGTAGATTTGGTTTCTACTCTTAATTTAGAAATTATTCCTAATGGATCATATGACCATGTGAAGCTAAGGTTGAACTTCATTTCTTTTAATAGCTTATCTTCTTCTTCCCCTGCTGCCTTGTTGTTGCAAATGAAAGGCTCAATCTGTGTTTTAATTTTGAACTGGGACTTCTTCTTGGCAACTACAAAGTGGATCTCATCCATATTGAACATCTACCTTATGTACTCTAGAGAAAAAATCCTCTTTGGGAGGAATTTAGGCAGCTTATAAGGTGCAAGCTCACACCCAAATATACTTAATTCTGTATAGTTTTGGTAGAGGTACCAATCCCATGTCTGAACTTGGTCTGATCCTCGGTTCTGTTCTGCTACTTAAGAGACTAATTGCTGGATGCACAAACATCTCTACGAACTGTTTGTATGTGTATTCCTTTTGTTCCTTCATCACGAGAGTAGTCCAAAAGATGACTGATTGTTGGTTCCCTTCTGCATCCAGATTTTGTAAAGCAAGCTTGATGTTGTCTCCCTGAAAATATAAGAACATATAGACTAACACATAGGCATACTTGAACACCTCCTCAATCTGGAATTTAATAAACTACTCATGAATTGAATCTGCAAGAAATTGGCTAAATTTAAGATGATGAAGGGCTTAGAATCAATAGAGAAAATGGACATAAATCCTATGATGGTCTCAACTATCCACTGATCTAAGTAGTAGCCAAGGAGGTAAGAGATAACTATGATAATATGCTTGGCTCTCTCATGGAAAATAGAGGAGGGAGAGGGAGGGATTTTATTTGGAAATGAGGCATCTTCTATCAAGAAAAGTTCCAGGGTTTTGGCCCTTTTAGAAAAGTCTAATTTCTGGTACAGTTCAACAAGTGTTTCATAGGAAAAGGGGGTGGCATTCTCTACTATGGGGGCTTGCATCATCTAGTCTATGGCTTGAGGAGTGATAGTAAACATAATTTCTCCAGTGGGGGCAATGATGGCTCTTTGGCTTGGCAGATAACAAGCATGACACTTCCTAACAAATTCTGGGGTGTTGTGGGTATGAGGAAAAATATAGTGGGGTAAATTGGATTCCCACAGCTGAATGTCATCAGATTTATCTATGTATTTGTCCTCGAGCCAACAATACATCTTAAAAAGGTCAAATTCGCAGAGAGTTTCATGGATTTTAAGGTCTATGTCAGCCAAAGGGATGTGGTGAAAATCAATGGGAGGATAGATCAGAGGGTTGATAGGCTCTTATGGTCCCTTTTCCTTTGGAGGCATCTTCGGATAAGGCTAATAACAGTAGTGAAAGCTAGATTGGAAGCTTCAATACATAGAGAAGAGTCAGAATTTGGGGGCAAGAACAGAGGTACTAGGCTGAAAATGAGTTAGCAGACAGTGTCACTGGCGGGTGAAAATGTCAGAGTTTAGTCCAACAAACCTGTAAGAGAGCAATAACAGTGACAGTGCATGAATTTAGTAACCAGTTAATGAGTGAAAGGGAGGTTTATATAACAGTGTGGTTTCTACGTTATGTAAATTGTTAGTGTGAAATTTCTTAGAAGGTGTACCAAAAATACTTCACTTCAGTCACTAGGTGACAAGTGACCCTAACAACAAGTTGATGGCTGCTGTCGATTCAGATTTGTAACACAAATAAAAAATATCCACTAAAAGTAGATACAATCTAGAACAAAAAGAAACAATACATAATATCCAGTATAATAACCCAATTGGAAAGACTTTTTGAATGAACACATTTTTTATTAATAACACCTGGTGAAGGACATCTACAAATGGGTCTATAAGTCCCCCTCCGTGGGACGGGTCCTTTGATTTCCTTGATGCTTCATAAAATTATTCTCTCTCTCAATATGTGAAAAAGCCAGACAAAAGTAGAGAACTCAAAATGGGATCTCAAAGAAAAAAGACGATAATGTTGACGATGATTATGATCATGGTGAAGAATGAATGAAAAACCCTCCTATTTATAACAAAGTATTGAGTTAATTTAAAAAATGGAGAATAATAAAATAATATTAACCAAATTCAGATCTAACCTCTTGGAATACTTTATTATATTTATTGGGGAGGGAAAAGATATTTAAAATGGTTAAATACCTTTATTTAGAAATAATTAATAAATAAATGATTTATTAATTATTCGCTAGAATTAAGAAAGGTGTGAAATCAAAATAATTGTTAAATAGTGATCTAATAATTATTCTAATAACAAAAATATGGAAAATTAAATAAATAATGATTTATTTAAATATTCCTAAGGGATTTAGTCAAATGTGACAAGGAATAATTATTTAAATAAAAATTTAATAATTATTCCTAGAGAAAATTAAATAAATAATGATTTATAAATTATTCTCATGGTTTTTTTGATTTAAATTAGAAAATAATTTGATGAAAGTGGTTTACTAAATTATTTTCCATAGTGGAAGTGATTTTACTATGGTAAAATTAAATCTACATGGTGTATTTCAATCCACCTAGTTAGAAATGGATAGGTGATCATTTTTTGGTGATAACAGATTGCCCCCACACGTATGAGTGTTAGGAGAAAATTGTATGACCGAAATACGTTGTAGATTACACTTCCATGAGACACCAAAAGGGGAGTCAGAGAGAGAGAGAGAGAGAGAGAGAGAGAGAGAGAGAGAGAGAACTGAATCAAGCCAAGGACAGACAAATAATGGAGGGGGCGAGACCTACTAAACTGATAGAAGTCTCCTTTTATGTGGTAGTACATGATCTCAAATGAGGTGGGGGAGGCATACCCATGCCCACCGAGATAACTACGTACAAAGAATAATGATGAGCCCAACAATGTGGGACTGAGCTACAAAGTACATGATACACTGGCATCAATGGGCCAAAAAATAATACAATGGATCCCATATACATAATGCACCTGGAAAAACATAGGCCAGGACTGAATATAATAACATCTGAGTACATGAGACATAATTCCCCTCAATTTGACATGGGGAGGGGGGATCACAACCAAGGAAGCCCTACTAAATAGGAAATGGCTCTAAATATATGAAGGGGTCATTTGAAGGAGACATGCATGTTGTGGGTGCTGCAAGCGATGGAAACCAAACCCATCACATCTGCGGAACCGCATCGAAGGCTGGAATAACATCTGTGGTCATCCGAGCATGTGGGGGGCTACCTGAAGGGCCACCCCCTCATGAGGTCTGGAACATTTCACGCACACCTGAGAATCACTGGGACAATCGTCTGGATCACAAAACCTTCAAGTGTACGAATGTTAATCGTGTGATAAGGAGCTAATGTTGAGCATGTGAGAAATAACCAAGTCAAAGGGAAATAATTAGTCCCTTTGCTTGATCCAAGGCATCGAACAAAGATGGAAGCTGGAACCAAGGTACACCATCCTCTAAAACACTCTTTTGGAATAAATGTGTCGAGGTCGACAAAAGAAGGCCCGCTAGACTTAAGGCAATGATGAATCCTCAACAAAGGCATGAGGGAACATAGTAGAGTGACTGATGGACTGACACCAAGGATGATGATGGAGGGAAACACGATGAGTGGTAGACTGACGACTTCCCTTGTCAGAGCATAATAAAGATTGTTGACCTAGAAGTGACTGACTCAATTTTAGAGGGGATGTTCAATGACTCAAATTGGGGTTCGAAAAAGATGGAGTGGAAGAAATGGAGGCAAAAATGATTAAAATGGGAGAAATGTGACAAAATGATGAATGAAATAGTATAACAAGACTCAAGGGGACTCAGAACAGAGTCCATAAATACAAGGGTGACACATCTCGGATGCTCTGAACAAGGGTGACTCGATGATGTTGCCACATGGGAGAGGCCTGGAGGTGACCATGAAAACATGAGTAAATGATGGTTACTCATGACAAAAATCGATATGTGAGTCAACCAGTGCAAATGTAAAGTGGTACCACAGTACGAGTGTCTCAAATGAAGAGATTCAGTTTCAAGAGGTGACAAAGTGAGACTTCAGGGAAAAAATGGCTTCCCAGTGAAGTGTCAAATTACCAAAAAAAAAGAGAGACCCATTATAGAACTTGGTGAGAGCTTTCCAACAATGTGATGGTTCATCAAATGGAGCTACGGTTTGGTCGGAATGGGCAACGACAAAAACTAGGGTTTTTCCTATAAAAGGGCTTTTTGCCTCCAAATCCAATTCATTTGCATAGTGATTTGTGGAGAATTTGGAGAGGAGGAGAAGGCCCTAAATCTTGTGGAGATCATAGCGGACAAACTGACCATCGAAATTAGGATCTGCAAGTTGGAGGTAGGTGGCCTAACCATACTCATCATTTTTGGTGGTTTAGATTTTCATATTAGGGCTTCAACTCTCTATGGGGGACCCCTTCTCATCCTCACGGTTGCAACACACTTTTGGGGGCCTGATCTGCACTATGGAGTACAAAAATGGGGCCCACAAGTGTGTCCAGTACAGTTTTGAGGGGAGAAAATGCATTCTGGGCTTAGAAGATGCGCATTACTGGTGGTCTACTGAAAGTTAAAGTCGAGTCCAAGTCATGAATGTCTTTTACTCTTGACTGAAAAAACCTAATGATATCTTGTAGGTATGGCAGAGTTAATGATATTATGGCAAGAACGAGATTTTGAGGCCCTCCATTTTGAGATTCAGGGGAATCGAGTAGTAAGAGGGATTCTCGCACGATATGGTGTGCTGAAGTTCTTAGAGAACCCTTTGATGAGGGTTGTTGAGCCCTTGCTATCAAGGATAGTGAGTTATTGGGACCTAGATCAGAAGGCCTTTGTAGTACAAGGGCACAGGATCGAGCTCACGATCCAAGACATATACTTTCTGACAGGATTGCCCCCCTTGGGGGTGGTAGGGGAGATACATCCAGTGTTGCCTCATGGGAGGCATATTGATGAGTTTGTTGAGCGTCATTGTGTATGGGGTAACCATGCAAAGGGAATGACCACCTGGGTTGATGACTTGGATAGCCTTGAGGCATGAGCTATAGCCGCAACGATATGAATCTGTGGTAGCCATGCCTTCCACCATATCACTGGAGGGAAGATGATGCTGGTGGAGAGTGTGTTGGGAGGGACCTACTATGGGTGGGCCCAGATGATGTTGTCATCATTGAAATGATAGTTGACATTATGCAGATGGAGGACTAATGATAGCTATTCATTTGGGATAGTTTTATGCTCACTCTTCTTTGAGAAGATCCCCACTATGCGACCTCATGTTTAGATCTGTGATGGGGGCCCACAGGAGCCCAGGATGCACTGCCGGGGGCAACTACTAAGACGAGGAGGTGGAGGGGGAGTCAGACGAGTGTTATGACCTGAATTTTTTTCTCTTTCGGAGCAAATGCCACTATACATAGATGACTACCCATACAATGACATGAACAATTAGGGGGATCCTGGCTTACCACTTCCAATAGGAAGTGCATGGGGCTTAGATGGTAAGTTAAAGTTTCTATATATTTTATGAATTTATAGCTTAAGAAATATATGTATGTGGTACTTATTTCTAAACTTTGTGGTATGCATATATAGCACCGGTGAGGCCGACAGGATATGCGGGACAAGCTTTAGTGCCTGGGGATGCATGTTAGGGAGGAATCTCATCACGATAGAGACCAGATGATGGTGCTATACTAGAGGATATCTGACATAGATGTGACATATTACTGACCAGGGTGACAAAGCGTGGGTGGCATGAGCTATAATATCGGTATACAGATGAGTGCATGGGTCTTCCCTTGGAGTGGCGAGGAATCATGCGATGCATGGCGATGGCCGGTCAGGGCATATGAGATCTACGGGTTGGGGGAATGGAGTAATTGGCTTGGGAATCCCTAGATGATAGTGATTAGGCATAGGGACATGTGGGTCCCTATTTTTGTTTTATGATAATGTGCTAGTGAGCATGTTAGATGTATTTAAAGTAGTGGACTCAAAACACTATATGACGATACATATTTATGATTATGTATCTTTTGTGTGACGATTGTGGTTTGCCATTTGTTTATGGATGTCTTCTTACATGTGATAAATTCCAATTTAGAATGTTATTTGCAATGGTATCTACATAGTGATTCTAGGCTCTAGGCACATGATTGAATGAAATGGATTCAAATTCATGCACCAAAAGCTTAACTAGTAGATATTTTGTAAATAGGACAGGATTATGCACATGATAAATGACATTCAATTGCATGAAAAGTAGCAAGGAATATAGACAAACATGAAGATGAAGGATGCGACGGTCAAGGGCATCGAATAATTTTTTTATCAAAGAATCATATTCGGCTTGGTTATTGGTGGCAGATCCAATGCAAATGCTGTTGGAGTGGACTAATGAATGCAAGGGGTGAAAATGGCCTAAGCTGTTGAGGCAAGTTTCCCGGTGAAGTGACTCGCACCATCAGCAAAAATAATATAAGGTGTGGATGACGGATCCATCTGAAAGATGCAAGAAGACAACGTGTAAGAATGTGGGGATGAAACCTACCAAAATGCAAGAAGAAAGAAATATATACACAGATTTCGATGCGAAATGTTATGGGTAAAATTTCTTGAGGTAGAGTGCATTTCGTTGATTTGGAAGGATATCTCCTTCTGGATCCTCTAACAGGTATGCCCCCTTGCACAAACATTATGGATGATATAAGGACCTAGCCATAATGGTTCAATCTTCCCATGCCCCAAGACATCATGAGCTTGGTCATACACAAGAACAAGGTCACCTTCATGGAAGTTACAAGGGTGGACTTTGTAGTCATACTGAACTTTGGTCCACTTTTTAGCCACTTCGGTGGTTTGCAATGCAACACAACGGTCTTCAGAAGTGTGACCAAGGATGATAATTCGTTGTTCTAAGGGTTGGGTGTTTGGGAGGAGTTTGATGAGAAGATGAAGGGAAGGGATTTCACACTCTATTGGTAAAATTGCCTCCTCTCCAAAAACAAGGTGGAAAGGAGTGAACCCGGTGGTGGTCTTGACATAAGTTCTATAGGCCCACAAAGTAGGGAAGAGCATTAAATGCCAGTTGGTCTTATGTTTATTCACCATCCGTTGAAGTATAGTCTTAAGGATCTTGTTGACAATTTCAACTTGCCATTTCCTTCGAGATAATACGACGATTAGTATTGATGTTCAAATCCCAACAGAGAGGATAGATCACACCATATCTCATCTTCAAAGTGTCGACCATGGTATGAGACCAATTTCTTTGGAATGCCAAATCGAGTGATAACATGGTTGAAAAAGAAGAGAGATGCATTAGCCACGGTGTTATTGAAAGTTGGCATGGCTTCAACCCATTTGGTAAAATAATCAACAACCACGATAATATACTCGTGATTATTAGCAGATGGGGGTCAACACTCCATAAATTCAATAGCCCATTTACAGAAAGGATCGGCTACGACAAATGGATGGAGGGGAGCAGGTGGGGCTCACACCTTAGGGGCGTATAACTGGAAATTGGGATAGTGTTTGACTACCTCAATACAATCAATAAAGAGAGAAGGCCAAAAGTACATGACACGCATGATTTTCTGGGCAGTGGTCATTCTTGAGAGGTGACCACCAAAATCGCTACCATGGTAGGCATTGAGTGCTTGCTCAACTTAAGCATGGGTTAGACAACGATGAAGGACAATATCGACACTACGAAGATAGAGATTATTACCAGTGAGGAGGTAGTGGGGGGCTTGATGTTGAATATATTGTTGATCATCACGAGTGAGGTGGGGGGAGAATTTATGGGTTCATAGATATGTAAGGATGTCACCATACCATGGATCATTGAAGATAATGGTGAACACATGTTCATATGGAATATCTTCATTAACCAATAGATCAGGTGCACCGGTGGGCAATTCAAAAATGAGTTTAGCAAGGGCTAAAGCTTTCTTACTTTTGGGTGTGAAAAATTCAAGATCATATTCTTGAAGGATAATGATCCGATAGGCATACTTCCCGCTGATGATCCGTCAACTCAATAAGATAATCCATGGGGTTGGAATTGGTCACAACTTTAATGGTACACGTAATGATATAATAGAAAAGTTTCTGAATAAAGAACACGAGAGACGACCCTAGCTTTCTTCATGGGAGTAGGAAACAAGGGGACTGTTGAGGTTCTTCCTGACATAGTATATGACATGTTCAATTCCTGCAGAATATTCTTGTATAAGGAACCTTGCAACCGAATAGGTGGATGCAGAGATATACAAGATGAAATCCCTTTCAAAGTTTGGTGGACTAATCAAGGGAGAAGAAGTGAGAGCACGTTTTAGGGCATCGAAATATTGTTGACCTTGGTCATCCCAAACAAATGGAATGGTAGATTGAAGGAGTCTAAGTAACCCATGAGCCACTGTGGCATAGTCAGGAACAAAACGATGAAGGAAGTTAGGTTTTCCTTGGAGGCTCTATAACTGGCGAAGGGTACGAGGAGGAGGAAGTTCAAGAATGCCTTGAACTTTGAGAGGGTCAAGAGTTATATTGTCTTTGGAAACAAGGAAGCCCAAAAGGTGGACAACAAGAATGCAAAAGACACACTTCAGGGGATTAAGGTGAATGTTATACTTGCAACATCATAGAAACACGATATGAAAATCATGAAGGTGTTGCGACTCAAGTTTGGAACAAGCTGTGTGATCGTCGAGATATGCAAGGATAATGTGAGCCAAGTCGTGAAAGAAATAGGACATGGCTGATGAGCCCCATCATTGGGTAATTATATGGGCCTTAATTCACCTCCTGGCTTAGTCAAACCAATTATTCTCACAACTTATTTCATACTTTTGAACATATTTTGTTTATGAGATGAGTTAGAGTTGCATATTTTGATTTGTGGTCTAATGTGCATTTAATGCACGATTAAAGGATAAAAGCAAGGAATTTCAGCAAAGACCTCGGTCAAAACTTGAATGGGACAAGGGAGAGGAATTATAGGAGGGAAATCCTCCTCATTTACTACCGCTCCATTCGAATATTCCTCCACTAGCTCGGAGTACAAATAGCCAAATCATGAGGACTAGAAGGAAGTTGAGCAAGTGGAAGTCAAAGCACCAGTTTATCTCAAGTTTAGGAGCCGAGCCCCCCTAATTTTAAGGAAGTCGTTGGAGACTTTAGACGTATAAGTAGAGAGGCCTAGGACCTCAGTAGGATTTTGATTTTTTGATTGTAAAACTCTACTTTATTTTCAAGCTGCAAGACTTTTGGCAGTTTTCATGTAATCCATTGTTTTGATAATAAGAATGAGTTTTGTTTTGAGCCAGCATTGAGTTAACTCAGAGGGTTGAAGCTCTTGGGTTAGAGCCCAACCCTAGAAGCTAAGGCTCCTCTTTATTCTACATGTATGCTAGCGTAGATTCATGGTTTAATCGTTCATTTTCTTAAGTATCTGCATTTCCATTAAAGTAGTGTAGTGTAGATTAGTTGTGTTTTATTTTGCTTCCATTTGTGCCTTCTTTCAATTAGTAGGTTAGCCAGGAGTTCTTGCATGAAGTTTGTTGTCTTGATTCAGTATGAGGTTCATTTCATTGTCATCTTTTTCCATCACTTTTTTCTCATATGCTCATTTCCTTCAGCATGAAATGCTTAAGCGGAAGCTAATAAAACACATCTTGATCAGATTATACTTGTAGATTTCCTTACCATTCGATCCACAACAAACCTGACCAATCACCATCCAATTCATTTCAACGCTTGACTTTATGCACTCCAGATCTCCACCGTTGATCTGTCTAGCTTGATCCAACGACTATCGTGAATTCTTCCACCTACTTTATGCACTCCAAATCTCCACCATTGATCTATTGCACCGTCGATCCAACGGCTATCGCGTCACCTGATTGCTAACTAGCTTGGCCGATCTCCACCGTTGATCAATCCCGCATGAACCAACATCTATCACGCAATCTCGCGCGAATTCTTGCACAACCAATATCTGCCCAAGAGCACGCGAGAAAAGTGGTTTTCCCATGCTACGTGTCACTCACTTAGGCTAATCGCGTGAAAATTAGAAATACAACTTACAGCTTTGAGGGCACGTGAGAAACTACTTACCACCTACGAAACCCGCTCCATCATTCTTCATGTTTGTCTTACCCTTCTGTCGCCACGTGACTTGATGTGATCCATCCATCTATTCACTTCATCGCCTCGATAATATATCCGCCATTCATCTCCCATTAATCCTGTTCATCCATCTAGTGACTTAACCTCCCATGATAATATCTTCGCCACTCAATGTTTCATTAATCTGGTTTGTTGATCGATCGATCCATCTATTCACTTAATCCCCGTGATAAGATCTCCGCCGCTTATCTTCCGTTAATTTTGTTCGTCCCTCTATTCACTTAATCCCCTGTGATAAGATCTTCGCTGCTCATCTACTAGTTTTACTGTTCGCTGATTGATCCAATGGTTCCTATGCACTGTTGCCTCATTACATTCTCCCTTCACTGATTTTGATATTCGATTGATTTTCCACTTGACTCCTTCCCGAAATTTGTTCTGCATATCATTTAAATGCTGCCACTTCTGAGCTTCGATTTGGTTATTCAATCAGACTCTAACACTATCCGATCATCAAAAAACCAAGAAAGTGAAAACCTATTTAGTTTAGTTTCCTTGCTTACTCATTAGTTTGGTTTGATTCTCTTCACTTCTGTAACTTAGATAGCCGCATTAGGTTAGTGTTGATTTAGAAATTCTGCTTAGCATAGTTGCTTAAATGGTTAATTAGGATATGGTGTGATTTAGCATTACATGTTGTTTTCTTCATTACTGCAGTAGAGTAGCTCTCTTAGAATAGATTTTCTCTTCTTCCATCAAAGAATCAAGCTTCTTCTGACTCTATAGAAGTCTGGCTTGGAACCCTTGGGGTCTCTCGCCAGATGAACAAGTGACAATAGGTAGGACCTTCACTTCTATTTGTGCATATAGCATTGTGACCTCCAAGTTTCTACGAACCCCAGGTTGATAAGTAAAGCTGGTAGCCCGGGAGTTGCAACATCCTTGTTGCAATACTGGTGCTCATCACTTTTTGGCGCCGTTGCCGGGGAGGTGTCTAAGTAGAATGTGATTACTAATTTCTTTTCTTCTATTTGTAGTTTGCTTTCTTTTCTTCTATTTCTAATATTCAATTTTCTTCCATTAGTTTATTTCTTCAAAAGTAATCTAGTAGCTTCCTTTCTTTCAGTTGTCATTATCTGCTTTCCTTTCCATTCTACAAGTAGAATTTCAATTTAGCAAGTAGTTTCTTTCTGTCAGTAGTTTTCATTCAATCAGCAATTTCATTTCTGCGAAGTACTTCTTGCTAAAAAAAATCTTATAAAAGCCCCCAAAAACATTTCCTTTCATGCCTCGTAGGAGTAAGGACAATTTTATGGAAATTCTTTCCAAATACCCCCACTGCATCCAACAGCCAACCTTCTCTCTTCTTCAATGGTTGTGAACTAGAGGAAATTTTAGGTGAGAAACTTGACATATTTGAAGAACCTATAGGGGAAGAAGAAGAAGAAGAACCCATTCTTACTGAACCAATGGTTGAAAACCAAAATGATAGAGGGAATAGATATAGTTGAGGGTGCCTTCCCCATCAGGGAAACCAATGGGGACATTAAGATGAATAATATAAGCCCCTCTGCCCTACCCCATTTCCATGGCTTGACCACAGAGGACCCTGACACTTTCCTATTTGATTTTGTTGTTATATGCCAAACCTATGACTATACATATGATGAGAGAAAGTTAAAATTGTTTCCATCTACCCTCAAGGATGCAGCATTGCACTGGTTCATGGGTTTACCTGGAGATAGCATCACAACTTGGGCTTAGATGCAGCAAGGTTTTAACAACAAATATTGGGACTACTGTAGGTCAAAGAATACTAAAGAAGATATTTTCAGGATGACCATGGGCCAGGATGAATCCTTAGAAGACTACAAAGTAAGATTCCAGCTCAGTTTCAAAAGGGCCAGGTGCACACTTGACCCCGAGTCACTAAAGCTGGTCCTGCTCAGACGAGTAAGGGAAGATCTTCTAGATAACTTATATTTGTTAGTAGGAGGGGATATCTACCAATTACCCTATGAGGATATCAAGACTGTCTTTAGAAACCATTCTAGGGTAGCTAGGAAAAAGGGTAGGAGTAGTCAACCTATGTCCAGTACATCATCTTCCAACTCATCCATCAAGGGTGAAATTGGAAATATGCTGGAAGATTTCAAAAGTGAGACTCTGAAAACCCTTCCCTTGCAATTGGATACCATGAACATCAAAAGGAAGCAAGAGGAAGCAAAGAGAGCCTTGGCCATCTTTTGTCCTAGATGCACCAGGAGGCATCCCAAGAATGAATGTCCATTGAATTGCATTGATATTTTCTCGGTCTGTGAAGAAAGCCACTCCACAGACAAGTGCCCTTCTTTACCCTGACTCAAAGTTGTATATCAAGGAGCTAAAAGGGTCACTGAGCAGCTTTGTTACATCAACCAAAGGAGACCTCTTGGGCCTAGACCATACCAGCAAGGTATGCAAGGGTCATCCCATGCATATTACAACCCCAACCAAACCATAGCTATACCTTCTTGGGGACCCCCTGCTCATCCTTCCTAGTCTACACCCACTCCTTGATCCTATGCATCTCAGTATCATTCCCAGCCAGCCAGCCAATCATTTCAACCTTATGTTCCACCACAACCTTAGTGGAATACCCCACTCCAGGGGTGGAGGCCCCAATACAACAATTCTCTAGCTCTATTGCCTCCACCACCTACCCAACCACAAATCCTACACTCCGCTCCACCCAAGCAACCCCAGATGCCTGCCCAGCCAAATCCAAACCCGAACAATAGGCAGGCTCAATAAGCATACGGTGGAGAGACATCATACCCAGCTTATGCTATAGAAATCCAGGAGATCAACCTAAGATCTGGGAGAATTCTCCCAGATGACCAACCTCCCTCTCCACATAGGGAGGTTGAGGAAGAAAGAGAGGAAAGCAACCTGATAGTAAATCCACCCTTTCATGATAGATTAAGCCAACCACTCCAGCCTACCCCAGAAGAACTTGAACTTCTGGGAGAATTGAAAAATCTGTGTAAAGATTCCCCTTCTCCAAGCAATAAAAGATGTTCCCATTTACAATAAGTTGATTAAGGAGAAATGCTTCAAGCATCTAGGAAGAAGAAAAAGGGATGCCCCTACCATTAATGTCATTGGGCAGCTATCTGACTTAATGCTGGGGCAAGTAATATGTCCAAAATATTTGGACCTTGGAAGCCCTGTAGTAGATGTGCACATTAATGGCACCATCGTCCCACACACTCTGATCGATCTTGGGGCTGCCATTAATGTGATGACCAAGGACACCATGCTCAAGCTCAACCCCCAAGGGTCATTGAGGAAGACCACAATACTTCTGAAACTTGAAGATCATTCCACAGTCACCCCTGAGGGAATTGTGGAGGATGTGATGGTCTCCATTGACTCCTGGGAGTACCCTGCAGATTTTCTAGTTCTCCAGCCTAAGGTTAAGCTTACTGGTCACCCTCTCATCCTTGGGAGGCCATGGTTGGCCACAACCAATGCTTACATTAGTTGTAGAGCTGGGAATATGAGCATCAAGAATGGGCATATGTCTAAGAAGTTAGTGCTATACCCTCCTGCTCAACCTTCTCTAGAGCATGATTTACGTTTATGGTTGGAGGAGGAGGAAGAAGATGAGGTTTATTCAGCCCGACTTTATGCTTTGGAAGCAACCATAGGAGGAGGACAGCAAGATGAGGATTACTTAATTGAATACCTGCTCCAAAATCCAAATCCTAGTTCATTACCATTAGAAGAAAAAGTAAGGAAACCCAGAACAATCATCCAATTGACTTATGCTTGGCCAATTCCAACCCACTTCGTGTCAAAACCATAGAATTTAGAAAACTTTGAAAATTAATCCATCTCTTTTTGCTCTCGAAGAGGAAAGGCTATGTAATATGTTGAGAGAAAACCTAGAAGCCTTCGCTTAGAGTGACAAGGAAATGAAGGGAGTACACCCCTCAGTGTGTACTCACCACATATACATCAAAGAAGGTTTCAAGCCAGTCTGGTAGCCACAAAGGAGGATGAATCCAACTCTTAAAGATATAGTCAAAGAAGAACTGTAAAAACTGTTAGATGCAGGATTCATTAACCCTATCTCTGACAGTGAGTGGGTCTCTCCTTTAGTGTTAGTTCCCAAGAAAAATGGTAAGTGGGGGATTTGTGTTTGTTACAGGGAGTTGAACAAAGCCACAAAGAAGGATCATTTTCCCCTACCCTTCATTGACCAAGTGCTAGATGGCCTGGCAGGGAAGAAGTTATTTTCTTTCCTAGATGGATTCAGTGGGTACAACCAAATCCAAATCTGCCCAGAAGACCAGGATAAGACCACATTCACCTGTCCTTGGGGTACTTTTTCCTATAGGGTCCTTCCTTTTGGCCTATGCAATGCTCCTGCCACTTTCCAGAGAGTAGTCTTGAGTATTTTTGCTGAATTAGTACATGATGCGGTGGAAATCTATATGGATGATTTTACACCTTATGGTTGTGATTTTCAAGAAGCCTTGACTAACCTAGGCAAAGTATTGCACAAATGCATTGAAATGAACCTGTCTCTCAGTCTAGAAAAATGTGAATTCTTAATGACTGAAGGGACCATGCTAGGTCATTCAATATCTCAGCAAGGACTGCAGGTGGACCCAAACAAAATAGCAATCATCCAAAGGGTCCCACCTCCTCAAAAGCAGAGGGATGTTAGGAGTTTCTTGGGGTTAGCTGGATACTACTGAAGGTTCATAAAGGACTTCAACAAGTTGGCCTCTCCTTTATTTGGGTTGTTGGCCAAATATTCTGAGTTTATATGGTCAAAGAGCTGTCAAGAGGCCTTAGACATTTTAAAGGGTAAGTTAACCACTACACCAATTCTTCAAGGCCCAAACTGAGCCCTCCCTTTTCATATTCATGTTGATGCCTCACACAAAGCCATAGGAGCAGCCTTAGGCTGGGTATAGGAGAAATTGCCTTATGCCATCTATTTTATCAATAAGAACCTGTCAAAGGCTGAGCTAAATTACATTGTGACCAAAAAGGAACTCCTGGCTATTGTGAATTCATTAAAAAAATTTAGGCATTACATTATAGGCTATCAAACATTTGTGCATATTGACCATGCTGCAATAAAATATTTAATGAAAAAACTAGATGTGAATGCTAGAATTATAATATCGTTGCTTTTATTACAACAATTTGATCTAACTATTGTTGATAAGCCTGGTAAGGAAAATGTTGTTGTAGACTTTCTATCTAGGATGAATATGCCTGCAGATGAAGAAGGAATGGTGGATGACCAGTTACCAGGTGAGCATTTGTTTGCTATTTCAGTTCTCTCCCCATGGTTTGTTGATATAGAAAACTATTTTATATCAGCATAGTTCCCACCAAATTTGCCCTCCAAAGAAAAAACAAGATAGTCAGGAAAAGCGCCCCCTTCACTTGGATTGGGGGCAATCTCTTCAAACTTGGCCTAGATCAAATCTTGAGAAGGTGTGTAAGGGAAGAGGAAGTTTTTTACATCAAAGAGGGCCTTGTGGAGGTCACTTTGCAGCAAAGAGGACAACATTCAAAGTGTTACAAGCGAGCTATTATTGGCCCACTCTTCATCAGGACGTGAAGAAGTAAATTAGTTAGTGTGATCGGTGCCAACAATGGGAAAGCCTACTCCAAGAGATGAAATGCCCCTACAACCTCAAGTGAATTTCGATCCATTTGACAAGTGAGGCATGGATTTCATTGGGCCTATCAACCCTCCTTCAAAGCAAAACTAGTACATTATTGTGTGCATTAATTATTTGACTAAGTGGGCAGAAACTAAGGCAATTAAGGCAACAACATAAAAGAAGGTGGCTGAGTTCCTAAGGGAGAATGTATTCTACAAATTTGGGTACCCTAGAGAGCTAGTCACAGACAAAGGCAGCCAGTTTACCTCCAACATGATTGAAGAACTGCTCAGCCATCCCAAAATCAAGCATAGTACCTCCACTCCTTATCATCCACAAGCTAATGGGAAAGTGGAGGTGACCAACAGGGCACTGGAGAGCATCTTAACCAAGGTAGTGAGCAGTAGCAGGAAGGATTGGGCAGAGAGATTAGTTGAGGCCACCTAGGCCTATAATACAACATGGAATACCACCCAGGGTTTACACCCTATGAGCTGGTCTATGGGAAAAAGGCTTTGCTGTCCATTGAGTTTGAATATAACACATTAAGGATGGTAGCCCAACTAGATTTGGATCTCAGTCATGCACAGAAAGAAATATCGTTCCATTTGAATGGCTTCGATGAATTTAGAATGCAAGCCCTCCTGCATACAAAGATAGTTCAACTTCAGAGGAAGATCTGGCATGATAGACATATTAAGAGAAGCAATTTCAAGAGGGAAATTGGGCATTGTTATATGATTTGAGGTATAGATACTTCAAGGGACAGCTAAGGACAAGATGGCTCGGAACTTATGTGGTGGAAAGATGCCATGATAATGGTTCAGTGCAAATTAGGACTATAGATGAAGAAGCCATTCTATTGCTTGTTAATGGACACTGATTGAAAATGTACAAGAGTTCGTTATCAAAACAAGAGTTCATTGACAATATCAATAAGACAGTGATGATGGTGGAGCAAGTTCCAACTCATCCCTCATCAAGTCACTGAAAAAAGGAAAAAAAGGAAAAAAGAATAAGGGTTAAGGTGAAAACCTCCATGAGGCGCTTGAGTCCCATCTTTGGGTTGAAAACCTCGTGAGGCAGCCCAATGACGAAAAAAATAAATGAAAAAAGAATAAGAAGATCCTTGGGTGAAAACGTTCCTTGAGGCGCCTAGGGAAAACATTTAGGCTGAAAACCTCTCTGAGGTGGCCTAGGTGTTTTTTCAAAAAAAAAAAAGAGAGAAAAATACATAATTGTTATTTGCAATTTGCAGGTGGGCGAGAAAGACAATCAAGGAGCAAAGAGAAGATCCAAAGGAAACCCTGCCTCACATATATTCATCTCCTCCACTCCTTACCATGCATCCCTCCATCAATTCCATTGTTTTTTCACTTCATTGCTTCTATTTAGGCGAAGATTGTGTTTTCTACAGGATCCCCCAAAAACCTACAGGAAGCAATCCGAGGGTGAATGGTAGGTTGTTTAGGTTCTGTAGCAGCCTATCCCACAACATATCAATCATCAGCTAAATGTCTTCACTAGGATGATCTAGGAGCTCCACAACAACAACAACATCAGTTCTTCAGTCACAGACAGCAGAGGAGGAAGAAGAATGACCATGCAACAAATAAACAATGCAACACATATGATCTTCGACAACTGCAGCATGGCATTGAGACCACAGGTAAGTATCCTGCTCACTCACTCATATGCATAATTTGATAAAAAATTGTAAAGGTTACGAGGTAATTGGTTTATAAGTGAAAAGGTGGCAAGTTAACTTGGCCACCTTCGTTCAGTCATCACATACAAAACTGGATGTCCTCTCACACGTGGTCGCAATCAACTCAAAGACAGAGGAGGAGTAGGACAAGAAGTGGTTAACTACGGATCTACGAGGTGCGAGTTGATTACAAGGAGTGGGGAACAAAACATCGTTTGCATGCATTCATGCATTCCACCTCCTCGAAACTCTCTCACTCAAGTCGCGCTTATAACTCTAGCCACCCACTCGAAGCAAGAGAATGTATACAGGAGCATGCACAGGAATTCCAACAAGAACAGTCTATAGGAGAAGTCTATAGGATAAATAGAGGCAGTCTACAAGATAGGCAGAGAGGGGTTCAAGAGGGAATATCACAAGAATTGTCCATTGCCACCATTCTAAAGAGATAGGATCTAAAAATCCATCCCCATTTACAAGCAAATGAACTAGAAATGCTCTAAAAGCTAGTGGATATAACAATTGTGGGAGGTGAACTACATACAAAGGAAACTCTATTTTCTCCTAAATTTAAAATTCTTGTGTCAAACTTCTCATTTCCTCCTCAAGCCTCACAAGCAAGATGACAGGAGGGTTTAATAGGAGAGAACCCACAAACACTGTGAGGATACATGTTATAGACATTTTTGGGCACTGCAACCCCAATCATATACGTCCATAAACCAAGGGCTTCTAAGTCCCTAAAAGTGTTGTTTCATGCCCTAAAGGAACAAGGTCAGCTGATTACATCATCTCCTAGAAGTTCTCCACAGAAAACTGCTCAGAACTGGTCAAAATTGGACCATACAAGTTGCTCAGTGCTAAGGGTGTGATGAATCTCACCTGCCCAGTGTAAAAGGTGCGATGCATACTGGAAAGCCCACGTTCGGTGTGATGGCCGAGAATGGACAAATGACAGAGATAGTTTGCGGGGTGGATGATCATGGAATCTTCCAGAAACTTCTCCTGTGACACTTGCCTCTCTGAATTTGCCCAGGGATGAGTAAGAGATCATCAATCTCCAAGTGGAATCAAGAACTATCAGAGAGAAGACACTAATCAAAATCCCAGAAGCTGACTCACCTCCCTGCAATCATCTATATATGGATCCCTCATCCCAGAGATCCAGAGGCTGGAATTTTGTATCTTGTAAGGAAGTGCTGTTGGTTTCTTGGTGGAATATCATAGTGTTGGGTGATCTAAGCTTTTCATGAGGTGAAGAAGGGCTTTCATGCTGGGAGGATGACACTGGGTCAGATCAATGGGTTGTAATCCTCTCTTCTAATCTTTACATCATTAAAGCTATTCAAGTTTTCCTCCACATTCTTGTATGTCTGATAGTGTATGCATTTGTGTGGTCAATATATATCTGGTCCTATATTGTTTATGATTGTAGATCTCTGCACTTTGAAGGTATTATGCTACTTTGACATTACAGGTACTCTTTGAAGCGGAGTGGTCAAGGGAGAAGCGGCAAAGACCTGTCGCTGAGGAGAAGGAACAAGCAAAGAACCGAGCGAAAGATCAAGGTTGGTATTCTTTGATCCTCTCCTATCTACTTCTCATAAAGGAAAACGAAAGTAACTTTAATCTATTTGTTTCTGAGATAGCTACCCGTCTTAGTGGGATTAGCAGCTCTACATAAACACTAGATTTCCCGATAACAAAATGGTGACTCCGCTGGGGAGTGAATTGCTTGTTTGCTTGTTTATACTTGTTTGCTTTATAAACTTATAGTCGGAGCCTGAAGTTAAGCCAGCTAGCCTTCGAACTGCATTTGCTATGCAAGTGCAAAGTAGATCAATGCTGCTTTAGTCTATCTCTAGGTTTTGTTTATAAACTGAACAATCGATTTGAAAACATCCTAATTGCCCTAGTGGTGGCTCTAGTAACCTCATTAGATCAACCCCTGTGATTTCTATTTATTGACTATCATTAGCTCGGCCTAAATCCTTGAACTAAGTTGCAAACTGTGACCAAGAACCAAGTTGAAGTCTCGTCCCTAGACCATTGCACTTTCTCCTCTTGGGAATCTGGATGCATCGCACCTCCCATGTGTAGTAGGTGTGCTGCATCGCACTTTCCCTGTGTTGCAGGTGCGTTGATTAGATAAGACCTCTTCTGCTTCCAGATTTTGGTTTATTTGTTCACTCTCTTCAACTTTATTCAGGAGTTTTGTTGTCTGTGATCAGTATACCACTGTGGAAACTCCCTTCCTTTGCATGATTCCACCTCCATAGTACAAAGAATTGTGAATGTTTTTATGTTTTTATGTATTGTACAAAAAGTAGCGTAATCAAACTGTCATCTTTTGATTTGGAAGTGTCGCAAGTTTTGTTTTCAGTCAAAGAAAAGAATCCTATCGTTCTTGATGGTTGATTATACAGTTACTCTTGCATTTGATTTGAATTAGTAGTTTTTCAAGTGTCGAAAGCAGTTTTCAATTCAAAGTCGCAAAGTGTCGTCATTATCTTCCTTTTGGTTTTTGAAGAGAAATTTGTTAGTACTGTCGCTTTGAAAAGATAATTCGGATTTGTACTCAACATTCTTTATGTCATTCACACATTATGAAAGCAGAAAACAAATACATGCATGTGCATTTGCATTTAGACTGCTTGTTGGTTTGATTTAAGATAATGCATCTAGTGTGTGCTCTCTGCTCTATGTTGAAAGAATATCATCTCTCTTTCTTTAGTAGCTAGCATTTTCATTGCAAAAAGAAGATTAAATGATTGTTTTGTTGAAAATGCAACAAGATGATGGAGCTTAGTGAAAAGAAGTCGCCTTCACTAAGCGGGCCCACAGGCTATTTTTGGCGCAAAGTCTATTTTTAGACATATGGATTATGGTCTATGAGTTGCAAGATGCTATTTGTGGATGATTGGTCATGTTGGTAAGAATAGATGGACTTCTATTTTTAGACATATGGGTGGATTCTATTTTTAGACTGCCAGGCTAAAAATAGAACAGTCGAATATTATTAGCTCATAATAATATTTGGACTATAAACATTATCTTATCCTCTTGGAGCACTTCAGTTTGAGCTACAGATGTGGCACATGCAGCTGTCAGAAGGAAATACGCTTTTCTTGTGGCTCAGTTGAGCTATTGCACGGTGGAGTTCAGTTAGAACTCAAGTGGTTGAGTTTTGGTGGAGTTGATTGAGGAGTTGATGGAGTTGTGTTCAGTTTGACTTGGTTAAACTAGTTGTATTTAGTCTAACTGCAGAATACACTAGTGATGAGTGATGTGAATTAATTGTTAATTAATTCACTAATTATTAACTCATAAAGAAACTAAAGAATACATCAATTAACTCAGTGCATGGACAGTTCAGTGGAGACAGGTGTTAGAGGTTGGGATTGCTATCAGTTGTGACTATAGTTGTGCATGAGATCTTGCACAATCAGTGGGATTGAGTAATGCCAATGAGGATTGCGTGGATCAGCCAAGGAAATACGAGTTTTCTTCAGCCATTCATCATTATTCTCATGCAGGATTGCATAGTGGAGGCAGGCAAGCAGCATAGGAGATTTGAACCTGTGATTGATTCAGATCTGAGCTAGTTTGTGTGGAATAGGTGGAGATAGTACTGAGTACTTGTGAGGAGTATTGTACTATGTATTGTTACATGTTCTCAATCATTATAATATACAGATAATGTGGAGTTTTCAGTTGTAAGTTTTCCCCGGGTTACATACTGTGTTAATGTGTGCATGCGATTGATGTTTCATTGTTTTTAATTCCGCAAAATTGATGATCAACGTAGAGGAGGTTATGTATTATGCATGTATTCCACAATAGTGTATAATTGGGATAAGCTCTGTGAATAAGTGTCATATTATTCAAAATTTCTACATGGTATCAGAGCAGAGTTTATCATCAGATCTATTATTCAGAAAGTGTTTACATTTTATTTCTTCAGGCAGAGTCTGTAATCGGGCCAAGTAGCCTCTGGATTCATCCTTCCTTTGGAAGCTGAGATATCCGGTAAAAGCGCATACAGTCAATCTCTGTACGAGAAATACTTTGTTCTCACGAATTTTAGATCAGAAGCGGTTGAGTTTTGAGCTGGTGGAATTCAAATTTGCAACAGTGTTTTCTTGGTGTCAAAGTTGAAATGTCTTTCAATGGATTGCGATTGGAGTATGCTCTTGAAGGTAGCTCAAATTATATTGCATGGAAAGATAGGAGGGAGGCAGTGTTAGATGAAAATGGGCTAAAGGAGTTCATAGAGGCTGAGGTCCCAAAGCCTACTGATGTTGCTGAAGCTGTGGTTTGGCAAAAGTGTTGAAATTTGGTACCGGAGGACAGTTGGTTCCTTAAGGCCTTGATCTTTGGCCTAGGGAAAAGTGTCCAAAAGAATTTAATTTTTCTCCTAAAGTAACTTTATAATTTTTATAAAGTTAAATCTAATTTAAAAGTGACTTTAAGTGATAAAGTTACTAAGTCTAATTTTAAAGTGACTTTTATAAAGTCAATGAAAAATTAGAAAGGAAAAGTGACTTTGGAAATAAATGACTAAGTGGGTCTTTATTAAAGTGGGGTGAATTAAAAAATAGAAAGTGAGATTTAAATGAGCATTTAATCTCAGCCATTGATCTAAATCTATTTCAGCCATTAGATTTAGGGATCACCCAAAAGTCACTTAGGGTTGGATTAAGGGAGGAAAAGGAGGAAAAGCTCATTCATTCTTTCATGAGCAGATTGGGAGAAGGAGAGCAAGAAAGCAAGGGAGATTTCTGGACAGGAAGGAGAAGGAGGAAGCAGCTTGGCACACATACCAAGGCAGCACTTTAGCAAATCCGTACAGCTGAAAGAACAAGCAAAAAAACGCAGATTTTTGCTGAGCAAACAGAGAAAAACTGATTTTTGGGCACGAATTTCGAGGAGGTGATTTTCTGCACGGAAACCGAGGTCCGTCCGTACAGTTCGTACATCCGTATGGTCCGTACAACTCATACAGCAAGTTTCCAGATTGTCTGTTAGGCTGAAAAACAGATAAGTTTGCTTGCTGGAAAAATTTGTTTTGCTGAAAATTTTCTCACTGTAAAAGGCATTTTCCAGAAATAAAGAAGAGCTCTCAAACTGGTTTTCCCTAAGAGTTGTAGGGGGTTTTTCCAGGGTCACATTGACAAAAAATCTCAATGTTTAAATGCGATTTAATGGCTGTTTATTACTGTTGATTTTTATTTTTGCAATTTCCAGCATTCTGTAAAAATTTTCAGAATTTGTGTTTTCAGCAAATTTATTTTTTCCAGCTTGTTGAATGTATGGTTATGGGAAAGGGCATTTAACTACGTGGGAGAAATAAGGTGAAACTGAAAACCGGGGTGGGAAATTTTTTTTTTCTACATGGTATCAGAGCTTGAGTGCTGAAGGGCAGTTTGGGACAGCAAAAAGAAAAATTACAGCTGCTGATTTTTTCACTCAGAAAATTCCAGTAAGCTGATTTTTTCATAAACAACAGTTTTACCTTTACTACAATAGTGCTATTTTTCAGTTTTAGGACAACAGGATGTCATTGGGATTGAGGGTGGAGGATAGGCTGGATGGGCATACAAATTACAACGTTTGGAAGGAGAGAATGCAGAGTATCTTTGAGGAGGTAGAAGTTTGGGATATCATGGTGCATACCACACAGAACCCTGTTGTTGTGCCTACTGATGCTACTCAGTTGACAACTTATAACAAAAATAACAACAAGGGTAAGAGGCTGATTCTAGATGGAATCAAAGACCATTGCATTCCTCATGTGAGAGGAAAGAGCAATGCCCATGAGATGTGGACATCATTGTCCAATCTCTACCAGAGTACCAATGAGAACCGGAAAATGGTTCTGAAGGAGAAACTGAAAAACATTAAGATGGGTAATGATAGTGTAGCTGGATATCTCACAAAGATTACTAATGTGAGAGATGAGTTGACAGCGATTGGAGAGGCTATTCCACCCACTGAGTTGGTGCGGATTGCAGTGAATGGCCTCCCCTATTCATGGTTGAACTTTGCTGATGGGGTTTGTGCACGTGAAACCCTTCCCACATGGGAGAGGTTTTGGGATGATTGCATTCAGATAGAGATCAGGAAAGGTCAGCTTGGGGCAGCCAAGCCAATTGAGCAAGATGAGGATGTAGCACTGGTGGCAGGAGGCAAGAAAGGCAAAGGGAAGAAGCAGGCTTCCACAAGCAGTGGTGGGGGCAAAGGCAAAGGTAAAGGTAAACAGGGGAACACACAGAAGGACTATTCCAAGGTGAAGTGTTGGAATTGTCAAAAGATGGGACACTATGCAGTTGTGTGTTCGGAGAAGAAGAAGAAGAAGGGGAAGAACTAGGATGTGGAAACTTCAGCAGAGAATGAGGACTTTGCAGGTCGTTTTGACCGGGAGTTTGCGTTCACTACGTGTGAGTCCTCTAGTGCAGGATCACCTGCCACACAGGTTCAGAGGGAGCATGCTTTTCCCTCGATTAGCAGAGCATCTTCAGGTATCTGGTATGTGGACAGTGGGGCTTCACGTCATATGACAGGAGTCCGTAAGTACTTCTCAGAGATTTCAGAGAATGGCACTGATATTGAGGTAGTACTCAGTGATGGAGTTGTTAGAGCAGTCGGGGTGGGGACACTGACATTTCAGAGGGAGTCCAAACCTCCCTTGAAGGTGTCAGATGTTCTTTATGTGCCAGGGATGAGGAAGAACCTCATATCCATCTCAGCTTTGGAGGACAGAGGATATGAGGTACTATTCAGGGGAGGACAGGTGTTGATGTATCCTAGGGGCACTCTAGCTGATTCAGCTAGAGTGATAGGTGTACGCCATGCAAAGGTGTACAAGTTTGCATTCCAGCCCCTTTTGGCATTGAGCAGTAGTACCGACAGCAGAGCTAGCAGTTCTGAGTTGTGTGAGATTTGGCACCGCAGGATGGGACATATGTATCATGGAGCCTTGGGGACATTGCGGGAGATCACTACAGGTGTGCCAGATTTCAGTACTAATCACTTTGATACTTGCAGAGGTTGTACGATGGGCAAGTTTGCCAAATCCCCTTTTCCCAGCAGTGACAGCAGAGCGACTGGGATACTTGATTTGATTCATTCTGATGTGAGCGGTCGTATGTCTCATGTTTCCTTGAGTGGATATGAGTACTATGTTTTATTCATTGATGATCACTCCAGGAGGACCTGGATTTATTTCTTGAAGACCAAGAGTGAGGTATTCAAGCGGTTTCAAGAGTTCAGAGCTCTTGTGGAGACACAGACAGGTTGGAAGATCAAGTCCCTGAGGTCGGACAATGGAGGAGAGTACACCCTTGGAGAGTTTGTTGATTATTGTGCGGAGGCAGGCATTAGGAGGGAGTTCATTGTTCCTTACGACCCCCAGCAGAACGGGGTTGCGGAGAGGAAGAACAGATCCATCATTGGGGCTGCCAAAGCCATGTTACATGATCAGGGGTTGCCATTGTTCTTATGGGCAGAGGCCTGCAACACAGCTGTTTACTTGCAGAACAGGAGTCCGCATCGTGCCTTGGGGCACATGACTCCGAAGGAGGCTTTCTCAGGGAAGAAACTTGATATTGGTCATCTTCATATCTTTGGATGCATTACATACTCCTATATACCCAAGGAGAAGAGGACCAAACTAGAGCCCACCGCAGAGAAGGGTATCTTTGTGGGCTACAGTGAGACCTCAAAGGCCTTTCAGATTTACATTCCTGCACATAGGAGAGTTGTTGTCAGATGGGATGTGAAGTTCGAGGAGGACAGGGCCTTTAGGAGGTCACGGGAGTTAGAGTATCTGGATCAGCCAGACCCTCAACAGTAGTTGAGTCAGTCGCAGGGATCCAGTGGGCAAGGATCAGGAGGATTCAGAGGTACATCTATGAGGATGTCAGGTCCGTCAGTGAGCAGTGGCTCGCCGAGCCAGAGTGGTGGTGCTCCGGGCAGCATGCAGAGCAGTTCACAGAGCAGTTCACTAGGGAGTCCACTGATGGACAGTTCACATGGTACCTCAGCTTCTTCAGGATCAGGTGCAGGCAGGAGGACAACAGACAGACAGTCAGGAGTTCAGGCTACTGATGGTGATGAGGAGGAGTTTCATTCTCCTATGGGAGAAGCATGCTCAGGGAAGAGAAAGCCCAAGTGGCTTCAAGACACCTTGAGAGATGCCACATCTGTTGCTGAGCCGAAGAGGCCGGTCAGAGAGAGTAGACCACCTGAGAGGTTTTGTAGCTATATGGCAATGGTTACCAGCATCCTTGACTCTGAGCCTTCTAGCTATGAGGAGGCAGCTAGCCAGCACGTCTGGAGAGAGGCCATGCAGGAGGAGTATTCTTCTATCATGAAGAATGATGTTTGGGAGGTGGTGCCGAGGCCCGAGGGCAAATCCGTGGTTACTTCCAGATGGCTTTACAAGGTAAAGCATGCTGCAGATGGTAGCATTGAGAAATTCAAAGCGAGGTTTGTGGCTAGAGGGTTCTCCCAGGTAGAGGGAGTTGATTATGAGGAGACCTTCGCTCCCGTGGCTTGATATACTTCGATCCGCTCCATTATATCGATAGCAGTAGAGATGGGTTGGAAGATCCACCAGATGGATGTGAAGACTGCATTTCTCAATGGCTTCATACAGGAGGAGGTGTACATTGAGCAGCCACAAGGCTTTGACATGCATGGGAAGGAGTCCCATGTGTGCAGACTGAAGAAGACCCTTTATGGCCTGAAGCAAGCTCCCAGAGCTTGGTACTCCAGGATAGGTACATACTTGCAGGGGATGGGTTTCACAAAGAGTGAGGCAGATCTGAACCTTTACTTTATTGTGATAGGTGAGGAGCCTCTCATTCTGGTGCTGTATGTGGATGACTTGGTCATTACAAGTGCAGAGAGACTCATAGAGCACTGCAAGAGAGATCTTGCGACGAAGTTTGAGATGAAGGACATCGGCTTGATGCATTACTTTTTGGGTTTGGAGGTGTGGCAGGAGGAGGGGCATTTCTTCCTGGGGCAGGGGAAGTATATTGTGGACATCCTTAGCAGATTCCGCATGGAGGATTGTAGACCCATGTCGACACCGATGATCACCAACTGGAAGAAGCTTCATGCTTCGGATTCCGAGTTGGTGGATCCCACATTGTACAGGCAGTTGATTGGTTCCTTGATGTATTTGGTCAACACTAGACCAAATATCTGTTTTGCAGTCAACACGATGAGTCAGTTTATGTGTGAGCCTAGGAAGGTTCACTAGGTGGCTGCAAAACACATTTTGCGGTACTTGCAGGGGACAATGGATTATGGTCTGGACTACAGGCAGGGGGATGGAGTGAGATTGGCAGGATACACAGATTCTGATTGGGCAGGTTGTGCTTCTGATAGGAAGAGCACTTCAAGGTGCTATTTTGGGTTGGGTTCAGAAGTGGTGTCATGGTTCAGTCGGAAGCAGCAGTCAGTAGCACTGAGTTCAGCGGAAGCAGAGTATATGGCAGCCAGTCTAGCTAGTTGTGAGGCCATTTGGCTTCGCAAGATGTTGTTTGGCTTATTTGGTCAGCCGTTGAGACCTTCAGTGATTTACTGTGATAATAAGAGTTGCATTAAACTCACAGAGAATCTAGTATTTCATGACAGGTCAAAGCATATCGGGATCGGATATCATTTCATCAGAGACTATGTTCAAAAGGGAGCTGTGAAGCTTGAGTATATTTCCACTGATGAGCAGGTTGTAGATATTCTTACCAAAGCCTTACCACGGGGCAAGCATGTCTACTTCAGAGACAAGATGGGTGTGGTGAGGAACACCTTCCTCGGTAAGAGGGAGTGTTGGAATTTGGTACTGGAGGACAGGTGGTTCCTTAAGGCCTTGATCTTTGGCCTAGGGAAAAGTGTCCAAAAGAATTTAATTTTTCTCCTAAAGTAACTTTATAATTTTTATAAAGTTAAATCTAATTTAAAAGTGACTTTAAGTGATAAAGTTACTAAGTCTAATTTTAAAGTGACTTTTATAAAGTCAATGAAAAATTAGAAAGGAAAAGTGACTTTGGAAATAAATGACTAAGTGGGTCTTTATTAAAGTGGGGTGAATTAAAAAATAGAAAGTGAGATTTAAATGAACATTTAATCTCAGCCATTGATCTAAATCTATTTCAGCCATTGGATTTAGGGATCACCCAAAAGTCACTTAGGGTTGGATTAAGGGAGGAAAATGAGGAAAAGATCATTCATTCTTTCATGAGCAGATTGGGAGAAGGAGAGCAAGAGAGCAAGGGAGATTTCTGGACAGGAAGGAGAAGGGGGTAGCAGCTGGCACACATACCAAGGCAACACTTCAGAAAATCCATACAACGGAAAGAACAAGCAGAAAAAGGTAGATTTTTGTTGAGCAAACGGAGAAACACTGATTTTTGGGCACGAATTTCGAGGAGGCGATTTTCTGCACGGAAACCGAGGTCTGTCAGTACAGTCCGTACGGTCCGTACAGCTCGTACAGCAAGTTTCCAGATTGTCTGTTAGGCTGAAAAACAGATAAGTTTGCTTGCTGGAAAAATTTGTTTTGCTGAAATTTTTGCTGAAAATTTTCTCACTGTAAAAGGCATTTTCCAGAAATAAAGAAGAGCTCTCAAACTGGTTTTCCCCAAGAGTTGTAGGGGGTTTTTCCAGGGTCACATTGACCAAAAATCTCAGTGTTTAAATGTGATTTAATGGCTGTTTATTACTGCTGATTTTTATTTCTGCAATTTCCAGCATTCTGTAAAAATTTCCAGAATTTGTGTTTTCAACAAATTTATTTTTTCCAGCTTGTTGAATGTATGGTTATGGGAAAGGGCATTTAACTACATGGGAGAAATAAGGTGAAACTGAAAACCGGGGTGGGAAAACAAAAATTTCTACAAAAAGAAGACAACAAAGTGTCGAAGGATTTTGTTGGAGGGCGTGAAGGATCACATTGTATCCAGCCTGCATGGAAAGGCTTCTCCATACTTGATGTGGAAAGCGTTGAAAAATCTATTCCAAAGCAATAACGATCAGAGGAAGTTGGCACTCAAGGATAAACTCAGAAACATTAAGTGTGAGAATGGAGACAGTATGCCCAGGTATCTCACGAAGTTCACCCAATGCCGGGATGAGCTAGGAAGTGTGGGGGTGACTGTCGATGATGAGGACTTGGTGAGCTTGGCTCTCCTTGGTCTTTCGAAGAGTTGGTATTCCTATCAGGACTCTGTCAATGGTCAGGAGAAATTGCCAGGATGGGAGAGACTTTGGTCGGATCTTGTGCAAGAGGAGATCAGGCAGAATACCAGGGACGGATCTTCATCAAAGGCATCTGATGAAGAAAATTGTGCTTTGGCTGCCAAAGCAAAGAAGGGGAAGGAGAAGGGCTCTCTTTCCAAATCCATTTCTTCCAATGATGGGAAGAAGGTTGAAAAATTGAAAGTGGGATGTTTTCGTTGTCATGAGTTGGGCCATTATGCTACTAATTGCCCAAAGAAGAAATCCAAGAACGGATCCGGGGAAGGATATGAAGGTGAGGCACTTGCTTCACAGTTCGAGTTGGATTTCACACTCTTCGCATGCATGGTTTCATCCATGGTGGGAAGTGGTTGGTTTCTTGACAGTGGAGCTACTTTCCACATGACCAGTGACAAGAGTTTGTTCAGTACTTTGGAGGAGAAAGATCTCCAGATACTCATAGCGATGGGTAATGATGAGAAGTATAATGTCTCAAGTGTAGGCACGGTTATTTTTCAGAGGGAGCATGGAGCTCGCCTTACCTTGACCGATGTAAAGTATGTACCAGGACTGAAGAGAAACTTGGTGTTGATCGCGATGCTGGAAGACGGAGGCTATGATGTAGTCTTTAGTAAGGGAAAGGTTTTCCTTAGACACATCATCATTAGACAGGTGAAGCAGATTGGTTCACGGGTCAAGAACCTGTATGCTCTTGAGGTTCAAGATGCATGCAAAGCCTTGAGCAGTGAGGCAACTGATGGAGACTTGGTGGTTGAGAGGGAGCATATATTATCTCTCAACATGCAGAGCCAGAAGAAGTCTCAGACGATTGTGGAGGAGCCACGATTGGTGCAGCAACTTCAGGAGGTTGTGGAGCAGCCACAACAAGGGAAGCTGCGAGGAGATCGAGTAGAGATATCTACTCATGTAGAGACCTCCAGTAGGGGGAAACTTCGAGCCAGGTGGGCTGAGGGATCACATGCAGCCATACCTCCAGGTAGGAGGTGGGGCGATATAGAGTGATCATCCCAAGGAGGAGGGGCAGGATCCTTGAGGTACCCAACCTCTTGGATGAGACCTTGCTACGGGAGCCCTGATGTGGAGTAGTAGGAACTGACTGATTGGGTAGAGACAGATGCGGATGGAGAGGCAGAGAGAGCGATAGTGCAGGGAATCCCAGGACAACGCATAGCTAGTAGGCTGTAGCAATGCGAGAGGCACAAGTGTTTTGCACAGTGCTAGGTGGCACAAAGAAGTGTGCAATGGTGCGAGATGCATGGAGATGTTGCAGTAGCGCAGATGTCAGAGAGGGAGCACTTATCAGCAGCAGGTAGAGCTTCAGCATCAGAGTATGTTCCTAGCCCAACGGAGTGGTCAGTTGGGAGTGTTTTTGTTCCAAGTGTTGTTGGAGCAAGTGGACCGGGAAAATGTGTTGCATGCAGAACATTCCAGAGTTTCAGGATAGGGGCTGCTAATAATCCATATCTTGTTGAGAGGGAGTGTTGAAAATACAACAAGATGATGGAGCTTAGTGAAAAGAAGTCGCCTTCACTAAGTGGGCCCGCAGGCTATTTTTGGCGCAAAGTATATTTTTAGACATATGGATCATGGTCTATGAGTTGCAGGATGCTATTTGTGGATGATTGGTCATGTTGGTAAAAATAGATGGACTTCTATTTTTAGACATATGGGCGGATTCTATTTTAAGACTGCCAGGCTAAAAATAGAACAGTCGAATATTATTAGCTCATAATAATATTTGGACTATAAACATTATCTTATCCTCTTGGAGCACTTCAGTTTGAGCTACAGATGTGGCACATGTAGCTGTCAAAAGGAAATACAATTTTCTTGTGGGTCAATTGAGCTATTGCATGGTGGACTTCAGTTAGAACTCAAGTGGTTGAGTTTTGGTGGAGTTGATTGAGGAGTTGATGGAGTTGTGTTCAGTTTGACTTGGTTAAACTAGTTGTATTTAGTCTAACTACAGAATACACTAGTGATGAGTGATGTGAATTAATTGTTAATCAATTCACTAATTATTAACTCATAAAGCAACTAAAGAATATATAAGTTAACTCAGTGCATGGACAGTTCAGTGGAGACAGGTGTTAGAGGTTGAGATTGCTATCGGTTGTGATTATAATTGTGCATGAGATCTTGCACAATTAGTGGGATTGAGTAATGCCAATGAGGAGTGCGTGGTTCAGCCAAGGAAATCTGAGTTTTCTTTAGCCATTCATCATTATTCTCATGCAGGGTTGTGCAGTGGAGGTAGGCAAGCAGTAGAGGAGATTTGAACCTGTGATTGATTCAGATTTGAGCTAGTTTGTGTGTAACAGGTGGAGATAGTACTGAGAACTTGTGAGGAATATTGTACTATGTATTGTTACATGTTCTCAATCATTATAATATACAGATAGTGTGGGGTTTTCAGCTGTATTCTTTACCCGGGTTACATACTGTGTTAATGTGTGCATGCGATTGATGTTTCATTGTTTTTAATTCCACAAAATTGATGATCAACGTAGAGGAGGTTATGTATTATGCATGTATTCCGCAATAGTGTATAATCAGGATAATCTCTGTGAATAAGTGTCATATTATTCAAAATTTTTACATGTTTATCATCTTAGATTGCATTTTAGGAATTATATATCTACATCACGCGGTGAACCTAAAGGGCAAATTTCTTAAGAAAGATCAACTGTAAAATAAATTCAATGAACATAAAAACTCTTTGGAACCTAACACACAACATCCAGAAGTCTAGGCTAGAGACGTATTCCGGCGTCGTAAAGTCTGGTAACTATCGTTTTCATCGTAGGTTGGGTGATTCCTCCTCTTTGAGACGATAAGTGCTAGTACAGACTTGTGCTCCCACGTACCGTCGAGTATATATTGGGAGACCACAATAGGCTATATCCTTTATCCATAGGAAGCCGTGTTAGCCACGCTACCGATCGCAATGCACTGAACACAACATTCAGGAAGATTGACTGCCGTACCATAAAAATTATTCTGCAGTTTTGCGATTGGTTTGGTAATCCCTCTGTCTAGATTTCCAAAGTAGTCTCTTTCATTCCTTTTTAGACTCCTTAAAGGAAAAGGTCCATCTGAGCACTTGTCACTTCAGGCTCATTAAAAATCAAAGGCGACTAGAGTCATCTTTTGTTTTTTATCGACTCTTAAAAATTGAAAAAGCAAGTTGTGTCAAAGCGTCTAAAATTCATTTAATTCGAAATCATTTTCCCCTTTATTTTTAGTTGATTGAGTAATCCGCAATCGTGGAGGAAAGTCAATCGAAACCCCATCATTCGTGGAGATTTACGAGTCAACCATCTTTGTCTCCAGAAACAAAACTATTCCGGACAAAGCGAACTTGTTTAACCGGATCAAAGTCCCCTGGTTTGGTTGGAACAAGTGTTCTGACACCCTCAGAGACTCCGGGTACTCCACACATTTCTGGTATCCCTGCCTCTACAGAAGAAGTTCCGCGGCCACAAGAGGATAGTAGAACTGATCCTAGTGTGACGGTCAACACTTCTATTCCTGAACCGGCTCCATCTACAGTTGATTCGAAAGGTGTTATTCCCCAACATCTGTTGCTGCAGAATCTATACCTTCTTTGGCACCGGAAATATTTTACAGACCTGACGGTCTACCTCTTCCACTTGGATTGATTGCTATAGAAGAGATTGTGGAGGATCCCCCATCTAGTACTCCATCGCATTTTGGAGTTGGGATCACCCTATATCCTTCTTCGTCAGAAATTAGTCTCTTGTCATCAGAAGTTCTTGTAGAATTGCTAGGAAATCTTTTGGATAGACTAGATATGTCTGAACAACTGTCGACATCTAGGACTGTGTCATCTGACATAGCAGCAGCAGAACTTCCTGCTGTTACTCCAACAATGTTCGCCGGCGTACCATCTATCCCAACTAGCTCTCAATCGTTGGATGGAATCCATCCAAGGGCTATTTCGACAATATGGTCTATTCCCGTTTGTTCGTCCAGAATAATATCTGGAATCTCTTATGTTGAGTCTCAGCAAATTGATCCTTCGCAGTGTCAATTTGGGCAGTCCAGTCCTCAAAGGCAAATCATTCCTTTGAGCACTGGATTATCGCCGTATGGGGGGCAATATACCCTTTCATTGTCTCCTCCGGGAGAACAAACATACGAGAGTTCACAACAGAATTCAGGTTATGCTGGAATTACATCTAGCGGTTGGGTGCCGATACTGCCTCAACAACCAAGAGTTGTATACTCAATGCAACAAAGTCTACCTGTGTCAAATATCCCCACTACGCCGGCTATTGTGACTGTGTCGCAAGTACAAGCGTTTCCTATTGTATCCCAACCTCAAGCTTCTCAGGTCATAATACAACAGCCTCTTGTCTCTACGATGCCACCACAATTGTCGATTAGTGGCTCCTTAACTAGAGTGACCCAGGCTCAAACGGGTACCATCACCTCTCATCTTGGTCAAATAGCCAGTATTGGACAACAACAAATGGTTTCACAACCATGGCTGGTGCAATATCAACAACCACAATTCCAACAAGTTTACCAAGGATCTGAGCATCAAATCTTTGCAAGTAATGGGCAGCTGTATATTCAAAACGGTCAACATCAACCAATTCATAGTGGTTATGCCCATCAACCTTACCAAAGTTATCAACATCAAATGCACTATGTTGGTATGCAAAGACCCACTGCTTAGGCAATCCCATCTTATCTTGGGTATGCTTTACCGAACCTGAATCAAAAGTTTCCATTCGTGGAAACTTTGGAGTTACCAGATCTAAATCGGCTGACAAACGATCCAATTGCTTACACCCCTTGGTGGCCAACGATTCCACATAAACTTCCGTTGGATATTCCTAAATTTAATGGAAATCCGGGTGAAGATCCGTCGAATCATGTGATGACCTTTCATCTGTGGTGTTCATCTAACACTCTAAATGATGATTCGATTAGGTTTCGCCTTTTTCAGCGAATGTTAACTGGTCCAGTAGCAAAATCGTATATCAAATTGCCTAGAGCTTCATTCGATAACTTTAGCACCCTAGCCACACCTTTTTAACCCATTTTCAGTTACCCATAAAGTACGAAACAAGAACAGAGCTTCTTACCAATTTCTAACAGACAACGGCCACTCACATATCTGATCATATTCATGAGTGGCGATGTCATCATAGAATGGTAAAAACATATGTTCCTGATTAGCTGCTAGCTGAATGGTTTATTAAGTCATTATTACCTTTTATTACGGAAGATGTGGTAAAGGGAGGAGTCATCACTGAAGAGCAAGTCATTGCTCGTGCGTAATATCTAGACTTGATATATACTCACTCTGGCACGCTCTATGATAAAATCCTCGATGCTCCTAGACCAGAATTCTGCGTTCCTCCCCCTCCTAAATCAAGCAAAGACTCTCATGCCGGCGATGGCGTGATAGGTACGACTAGCACGAAAACCGTAAAAGCTACATCAAATAAGGCTTGTACGGTTTCAAGTCAAAATGAAAATGAGGAACTTCTCGCCTCAGAGGTAAATGCCGTGTCAATTGACAAAGGCAAAGAACCAAAGCAACCAGGGGGCAAGAAGAAAAAGAAAGGGAAGAAGAAAAACAAGAGGAGTCGTCTCCTGAAAAATCTTCTGCAAACCCTTCTGGAGATAGGAAACCAAGTCATCCATGCTTAATATGTGATGAGGATCATTGGATGAAAGATTGTCCACATAAAGCCGAGCTTAGAAAATTCTTTAAGAATTCAAAAACCTTGGCGGTATTGACTAATCCGTTTCCGAATCCAGGAACAAATCTGGTTGCTAGTGACAATGCTTCCCCGTCCCAAGTGCTAATGTTGTCTGTTTCAAAGCAGCAAAATGATGCTTTTATATCAACAAGGAATAAATATTACAGGAATCCACAGCCGTCGGATAACAAGGCTAATGATCAACCTAGTAATTTGACAACAACTTTGACTGGAGTTGTGCCACCCATCATTCGTGAACTAACGATAAAGCCGCCGAAGGGAGTAGTACACAAATTGACATTTAATCCTTGTGCCAGAGCAGCACAACATTATAATATAGTGGAGGATCTGGCCCAATCGTCGTCCGCTATTTCAACACTTGAGGTACTCCAAAATTGACCCTCCCAAAAGCAGGCTCTATTATCAGCAATAGGTGGGATTGACCCAATGGATTCCAATCTTGTGGCCTTTAATCATAAAGGATATGACCCTCAGTTACCAGCTCAACTAGATTTCCTCATTCAAGTGAAAGCCCTCAACAAAACTGTTCATCGAACAATTATTGATGAGGGGGCATCTACATGTATTATATCGATGAGTTGCTGGAAAACTTTAGGATCTACACCCTTGTCGCGATCTTCGACGACATTAAAAGCATTTGATGGACAAACATACACCCCATATGGGATTTTAAGTAACTTGCAAGTCGAACTGGGGGGAAAAACAATAGAAATTGATGTTGAAGTGATCGACGGAAACCTTGATTACAACATCCTACTAGGAAGGCCCTGGATATATGCTATGGCTGCCGTTTTGTCGACCTACTTTAGGAAGATTGCATTTCCCTTCCAAGGAAGTATTACAATCGTCGACCAGCAAACATTTCTCCCCAACAGTTCACAAGTTACGGGAAGCATTCCGATGATCCATGGAAGCCCTCATTCGCTTCAAAATATCGGAGTAGGCCTACTAAAAGACCCTATATTAATGGGGACTTTTTCCCTACCGCCTCCAATCAATTTGGCGGAAGTGGCAACGGTGGAAACCTGCAATATGATATCTTCTATTCAAAAGATGTTCGAAAATGATATTAGCATGGATCATCTGCAGGTATTGCCTCCAAGCCCAATAGAAATATTGTAGCAATCAATGTTTTTTGCATGGGAGGCAAACCCAAATCAACACTCATCAAGCATTTGGATAGATAGGTCTAAAGAATATGGCACCCCTTTAGATACTTGGTCGCAAGTACATTCTACAGACGAAGGAATTGTTTAGTCAATGATGATTGACAGGGCACCATGGGAAGATTACCACCATCGTTCCCATCTTTTGGATTACAAGGAAGATAGTTCCAGTGACCTTCATCATCCCTCAGTTTTTGATTTTCTATCAAATACTATAAACACGGTGGATTCCGAACGAAACTTGTCCAATATTGAAGAGACTATCACCATAAATATCTCGACCAAAACAGATGTTGTAGAGAATATTCATGTCGGCAAATCTTGTTCTTCTTCAGAACTGGAAATATATTACGCTCTTTTTCGTGAGTTCAGAGATGTCTTTGCTTGGTCGTATGATGAAATTCCAGGCATTGACTCGAGCATAGTTGAACACGAAATTAAGATGTATCCAGATGTCAAACCGGTACAACAACGGCTACGGCAGGTGCACCCCAAGAAAGCCACTGCCATCAAGGCAGAAGTTGAAAAACTTCTCCATGCTGGTTTTATTTACCCTATTCCTCTAACTGATTGGGTATCTAATATTTTTCCTGTAATGAAAAACAAGGAACGATTAGAGTGTGCGTCGATTATAGGGATGTGAATCAAGCTTGTTCGAAAGACAACTACCCTACACCCTTCATTGACCAGATAATTGATGAATGCGTCGGATGTGAAATCTTTTCATTTATGGATGGATTTTTCGGGTATAATCAAATTAACATCCACCCATAGGACCAGTCAAAGACTGCATTTATTTGTCTGTGGGGCACATTCACATATCGCAAGCTACCCTTTGGTTTAAAGAACGCAGGGGCAACATTTCAGAGGGAAATGAATTATGCCTTCCATGACATAAAGAACATCGTTCAACCATATCTTGACGATCTTCTGGCTCATTCACGAAAGCAGACCGATCATCCGCAGCATTTGAGAGCAATATTTCTACGATGCCGTTACTACAATATACGACTCAATCCACACAAATGTGTATTTTGTGTCAGTTCTGGTCGTTTACTTGGCTTTGTGGTCTCAAAGGACGGGATTCATCTCGACCCATGTAAGGTTTAGGCAATCATTGATTTGCCTCCACCTTCAAATTTGCTTTAGATTCAGAAACTCCAAGGGAAAGCAAACTTTCTGAGGAGGTTCATTCCAAATTACACCGAACTTGCTAAAGGTTATACTTGTCTATTGAAAAAAGAAGTAGCCTTCATCTGGGATCAGGGTGCGCAAGCTTCCTTTGATGCTTTAAAGGAATACCTAATAAAAGCATCATTAATGTATGCTCCTGATTATCAAAAACACTTTAACCTGTATTTGGCTGTAGCAGATACAACCATCGCAATGGTTTTAGTTCAAGAAGACAATGGAATTGAGCATCCTATATATTATTTGAGTAGAAAGTTAAATGATACGGAAATCAAGTACTTCTACATTGAAAAGCTAGCTCTCGCAGCTGTTCAAGCGATACAAAGATTTCAACACTATGTCCTCTTTCAAAAAACTACTATTTTTTCAGATTGCAACCCCATGACTTATATATTGTCACGACAGTTGCTGGGGGGAAAATATTCAAAATGGATAGCAATTTTACAAGAGTTTGATATGGAATTCATAAAATCCAAATCAAAGAAAGCCCTGGTTTTCGCGGAGTTACTATGTGATCTCCCATCGTCGTCCAACGATGCAACATCAGAAGAAGCGATCGTGGATGAATCTTTGTTTCTGATATCTTCAAGCAATCCGTGGTATGGAGACATAATAATCTATCTCCAAACCCAAACATATAGGTCTAATACCTCCCGCTCGGAACAACGACGCATTTGATACCAAGCAAAAGACTACATGATCGTCGGTGATACGCTTTACCGTCGTGGTGTCAATACAGTTCTGTGGAGGTGCCTCACTGACGAGGAGGCTGAAAAAGTCCTGAATTATTGCCATTTAGGTGCATGTGGGGGGCATCAATCTGGTTACACTACGACACAAAAGATTTTAAGAGCAGGATACTTTTGGCCAACAATATTCAAAGATTGCATAACCGCAATAAGAAGTTGCCATGCTTGTCAAATCTTCGATCGCAAAACCAGAATACCACCCGCACCTCTACAACCAGTAGTTGTTGTTGGGCCATTTGCCAAATGGGGCATAGATTTCATGACTTGTAACCCCACCTCTGCCAGGGGGCATGGGTATATCATAGTCGCAGTAGACTATTTTACCAAATGGGCCGAGGCGATGCCTACATTAAACAATAGCGGCGAAACAACTGCCCTTTTCTTTTTCAATCATGTAGTCTCCAGATTCAGCGTTCCACAAGCCATAGTTACAGATCATGGATTGGATTTTCACAATCACATGATGATTGAGTTGGCTGCCAAATTAGGACTGTCCCATGACAGCACTACTCCGTATTATCCGCAAGCTAACGGACAAGTTGAGGCAATCAACAAGGTCCTGAAGCGCATGCTGCAAAGGATGATCAGAGTCCATAAATGAAGTTGGCACCTGATCCTGTACTCGGCCTTGTGGGCATACCAGACGTCGGTGAGGAATGCAACTGGGTTTACACCCTTTCAACTGGTGTATGGCCTGGAAGTGATCTTACCAGTTCAGTGCGAAATCTGGTCCCTCAAGCTCGCAGTCGACCTTCTCCCCAGAACTTCAGAAGAGGAGGCTCGTTTCTTGGAACTAATCCGATTGGATGAAACTCGTCATGATGCCGCTTTGGCTAACGAAGCCCATAAGAAACGAGTCAAGGCGCAGTTCGACAAGAATGTCAAACCCCGTGTCTTCTCAGAAGGTGACCTGGTCCTACTTTACGACCAGGAGTCCGATAAGTTGGGAGCAGGTAAGTTCAAGTCTTTATGGATGGGCCCCAATATTATCAAGCATGTATTGTTCATTTCTAATCGGTTTGATGAAGCAATTGAACAGGCAGTACGACTGTCGAAAGAACAAAGTGTTAGCGGATGAGACACAATATGGGTTTAGGGATGCTCTTAACAATCAAAAGCAGCAATGAAAGCTTTGGCAACAATAACCAAAAAGATCAAAAAGACAAATTTCAAGAAAGTGTCAATCAACAACTTTCATGAAACAAAGAAGCGAATGGTCACAAAAGTGGTTTTGTCAAGCAAACAAAAAGTCACCAAAAGCAAGATTTGACACGAAGATTGAGATCAATCTCCCTACCCTGATGAAGCAGAGCAGCCAAGATTCCAAACAAGAAATCTTGCGTGCTTGAACAAGAAAAGATGACGCTTGCAACAACAAAAACAGGACCAATACTCCTTATAATCAGAGAGAATTCGGAACAAGATGCTCGCTGTAAAAACAAAAACTGATATTGGAAAGTGACTGTTTCAAACTGACTCAAACTACCAGACAAACCTTCAGAGACAAAAAGATTTACCTATCTTGAAAATTGCAAGACATACGCGACTGTACTTATATACAGATTGCGTGTATACACTACTGTAACTAAGGAAACCTGCGTATACACGGGTTCACTTAAAGAAACATGCGTACATATGCCTCTGTAACTAAGAAAAACAACGTATATAAAAGGTTTCAGGAAAAATAAAAAACAAACTGAAGAAACTGGCAAAACTTCAAATTCAAAAATAGAACAGATAGTAACAGCAAGCAGACAAGGCAACTGAGCCCTGATTGGCTTGAAAACACCCAAACTAGCAACAACAAGAGTGTTGTCCCCAGTGGAGTCGCCAATTCTGTTGGAGGGAAATGTTCCCCTAGGGCTTTTTTGGTTGAAACCCTAGTAGACTGAAAGTTATCTATTCAAAGAAACACACATTCACACAACCATTATGCTATTATAAGCAAATTCTATTGTAAAGGGTACGTACCTTAGGTCCTACGTTTGAGAAGAACCTTAGGGTCCAAACCCTTCTTGGAGTTCCCTTCTTCTCTTTTGTCTTGCAAAACAACCAATTCCAAAGAACACATTAGTATATGGACAAAACCTTATAAAGAGAACATCTTCATGTTATAAATAAAGGTAGTTAGTTATGAAATCCAAACAACCATTTACATATGAATTCTAAACATGAATATCATAAACATAAAGAAGATTTATATCGGGAACTAAGACATGTGTTTCTTTTATTATAGACAAATAAAGTACATAAAAAGGAATAATTTCACTTGAGTCACCTTCAGCAGGCTCCAAGCAAAGCTTCCTTCTGGATCCATTCTAGCCTCAATCCTTTAACAAACTCCTTCCATGACTCACTCAATGATGTCATAAATGGTGTATGAACATCAACACATAAGGAAACAAGAGTTTCCTATACAAATGGGGGAAGTGCAGAAGGCACAAGGGACTTCAGACCTGGTCAAGGGAAAAATCTCAGCATAATAACCTTTCTCTCTCTTCTTTCCTCCCTTAGGCCTTCCCTTTGAGGTCTTTTTATACCTCTCCCAAAGTATTTTTTTAGTTGGGAGTTGGTTGGGAACAGTTGGGCCACAGGCACTAACAGGTGATCAGTAGGTAAAACCCGCGATCTCTGCCCAAAAATAAGGAGTTTTATATTATTTTTAAGTGTTTTAATACATATACGCGGGTTGGGTATACACAGACCCGCGTATACACGCGTTTAACTCAGGGCAATGTCGCGTATAAGGGATAAAACACTGTTTTTTAAATTTTAGGACCAGGTCTGGAAGGAGGGGTTGCCCTAGGCCATGAGTGCAGCATCACAAACCATAAGAGTGAGATTTGGAGCTATAACAATGACCATTATCACGAGTAGTTTTTATGTGAAGTTCAAGCTCGTTAAAAATTAAACCTAAGCAATGAGCAAACGTTCCCCCCAGAGTTTAAGCTCATTAAAAAATGAACTAACCTCCGGTAAATAACCGTTGCGAATGCATTATCATCAGTTTTTTGAGCCTTGGTTGTGTTCTTACCATCACCTCCACTCTGTTTTAGCCGATCATTCGCCTCCATTTGATTGTTTACCCCTTTTGAGGAACAACTGTGAAGAGTGATTCTGTTAGCCATCCTTGTGACACTGCCGTGATTGGAAAATTCCAAACCTTACTTGGAATCAACTGCTACCTGGAAATATCACTCATTCCTCAAGAGACGAGTCTCCTTTAAGCTCTTTTCATATGACTCATAAAATATGAAAATATTGCCAAGAATTTGGCCTCTCCAGCTCGTTAAAGCTACAGGGAGTGCTATCCCTCTAGATTTTAATCTTTTTGGACCTGAGGGATTATTACACAAAAAGATTGAGCACTTGTCTTGTTCAGCTCGTTAAAACTATCGAAAATTCATCCCTTTCATATTATTTTATACTTTTTCGGACTTAAGGGATTACGTGACAAAAAAGGTTCACTAGAGTTTCCTTTCCGTCCCTTTTCAGACTCTCTAAAATTGAAAAAGGACCGAGTTGTCTTTGTCGTTAAACTCGTTAAAACCAATAGTGACAAACTTGTCCATACAGACAAGAACGAGTTTCACTGTCGCTAGGCTCGTTAAAACATAGAGACGGGTTTGCCCGAAGGGAAAATTATAGAACAAGCATATGTTATCCTCCTCAAGCTTGAAAAAAATAAAGAGGTAATGGTCAACAATGACTGGGGAAAATTGGGAAGAAAAATTGAAGAAACTTTATTGGTAGCGAGTAGCTCTTGAACATGACACTTTCACTCCATCACCATGATTGAGTTGGGTTGGGTTATTATGTTCACCGGTCATATTACCATTGGTCCACTGTACCATCCATCTTTGGGGTTAATGCTACCAATCCATTTCAGTGTTGCCGATATGTTCAAGAGAAGTCGATCAGAGAATTCACCAACGCATCTTGTGTCTAATCCATTGCAATACCTTTACGCTTCATTCTTTCATGACCGCCACCCTGAACCCTGTATCATCAGATCGTTTTCACCTCCAAAAGTCATTTTCTCCGTTCCATGTCGTAGATGTGGGATTCATTAAGGCCCTCCTACGACGGGTCGCTTCTTGTCGACATCAGCTCATTATCCAAGAAGTCGACCTAGGAACAACCCTTTCAGTACTTTGAAGCTTGCATGCCTCAATGGAAAGTTTCTCACTTTCGGCGACAGGTTTACATCAATGGCCTTCGACCAAGAGATTTTGCGTAGTGTTCAACGCCGCGTCCCATTTTCACACCACGCGAATTGTACTGTCGTACCTTGAGGGTCATCATCATTATCGGTGATTCCTCTTGTGCCTGTTAACAACTTACATCATTGGCTGGTAGTTAGGCGATGTCTTTCCATGTTCGACTCCAGAACATTTTTCACATGGATCAACTTGTACTTCGGGCGAAGATTGGATGAGTTTGAAGACCCCAGATCTAGTTTCATCCATCCGGGCTATGATATATTCAGGAAAATAAAGACATCAAATGTACATCATTGCTGCACAGATGATCATCCGAATCAAAGGATGATGGCTCTATCAGAATCATCAGTCTGCCACACAGACGGTTGTCTGTCCTATGTACATGAAAATGAATTTATAAAGCTGAGCATGGGAATGCCTGCCTCAGCTAGATCATGAAAATGTTATGAAGATAATGTATTGTATTGTATCTTATTACAGGTCGCCTTCCAGTTCGAAAAACCTTAGATCCTCATGATAAAGCATTTCACCCGACATCAAAAGATTAACGACCTCATGCTTTAGGGGGCAACTGTTATAGACATTTTTTGGCACTACAACCCCAATCATATATGTCCATAAACCAAGGGCTTCTGAGTCCCTAAAAGTGTTTCTTCATGCCCTAAAGGAACAAGTTCAGCTGATTACATCATCTCCCAGAAGTTCTCCACAGAACACTGCTCAGAATTGGTCAAAACTGGACCATACAGGTTGCTTAGTGCTAAGGGTACGATGCATCTCACCTGCCCAATGTAAAAGGTGCGATGCATACTGGAAAGCCCTTCTATAGGGTGTGATGGGAGAGAATGGACAAATGGCAGAGATAGTTTGCGAGGTGGATGATCATGGAATCTTCCAGAAACTTCTCCTGTGACACTTGCCTCTCTGATTTCGCCCAGGGATGAGTAAGAGATCATCAATCTCCAAGTGGAATCAAGAACTATCAGAGAGAAGACACTAATCAAAATCCCAGAAGCTGACTCACCTCCCTACAATCATCTATATATGGATCCCTCATCCCAGAGATCCAGAGGCTGGAATTTTGTATCTTGTAAGGAAGTGCTGTTGGTTTCCTAGTGGAATATCATAGTGTTGGGTGATCTAAGCTTTTCATGAGGTGAAGAAGGGCTTTCATGCTAGGAGGATGATGCTGGGTCAGATCAATGGGTTGTAATCCTCTCTTCTAATCTTTACATCAATAAAGCTATTCAAGTTTTCCTCCACATTCTTGTATGTCTGATAGTATATGCATTTGTGTGGTCAATATATATCTGGTCCTATATTGTTTATGATTGTAGATCTTTGCACTTTGAAGGTATTATGCTGCTTTGACTTTACAGGTACTCTTTGAAGCGGAGTGGTCAAGGGAGAAGCGGCAAAGACTTGTCGGTGAGGAGAAGGAACAAGCAAAGAACCGAGCGAAAGATCGAGGTTGGTATTCATTGATCCTCTCCTATCTAATTCTCATAAAGGAAAACGAAAGTAACTTTAATCTGTTTGTTTCTAAGATAGCTACCCGTTTTAGTGGGACTAGCAACTCTGCATAGACACTAGATTTCCCGATAACAATACAACAACACCTCCAAGTGCTTGAAATCTTTATAAGACACCAATGGATGGGGTTTTTTGAAAAATTCACAGAATATGATGATGAGGTGGCTCAAGAATTTTCTCATTCCCTCACGCTACCCAACATAATCCATGCCACTTTTATAGTTAGAGGGCTCACTAGATATCTCACCCCAGATCTCATCAGTAGGGTCACCACACTTCCCCTAGGAATTCCATGGAGAAAAGAAGACAAAGCAGATAGTCAAGTGGCAAAAAGGAAATTCTTTTTAGAAGGTGAAGAACCCACATAGGATAAAAATGGAGTAAGGAGAGACAATCTGCCATACCCATGGAGTGAGGTAGGTTACCAACTCATTAAATATATTTCATGTGAGGGTAGGATACAATGTTTTTT